>JAHTLZ010000379.1:58074036-58102386 GCA_023846285.1 Phrynocephalus versicolor | reverse complement strand
TAAATAAATAAATAAATAAATAAATAAATAAATAAATAAATAAATAACACATTTAAATAACCAAAACACAAACAGCATAATATAAACAGAATATAGCTACATAAATCAATAACAATGAACTGAAATAAAACTAAAACTAGTGTCTTACTAGACTTTTGAAAAACCAGGAAAGGCCATTCTGTAAAACCAAGTTTTCAATATTTTTTAAAGGTTTGTAGCGAGGGTGCCAAGCAAATTTCTTCTGGTAGATGATTCCAGAACTGGGGAGCAACCACTGAGAAGGCCCTACTCCTTGTTACGTTCCGGGCCTCCCTCTGGGTTGGAACTCCCAGATGTCTTGCGTGGCTAGCACGGATGATCCGGGCAGTTCTTTTTGGGATGAGCCATATAACCAAAACAAACTAAGTTCCGACTGAAACTGTCACTTAGCATAGAAAGTTGCACTAGAGTAGACCCACCAAATCAATGGAGATCGGATGCTCCAACTTCTATGTAAAGTCCACTGATTCAAATAGTCCTTTTTTAGGTGTGACCTATTAGGCTGACCAACAGGAATTGAGCCATAAATCAACATACAGTGGACCCTTGTATAACAAACAGCTTGTATAACATAAAATTTGTACAACATAAAAAATTCCAGATATAGGGAAAATTTGCTTAACATAATCCCCCTATGGGGAAAATCCGTACAACATAAAAATGGGATTACTCCGTTTTCAATGCATTCCTATGGGAATTTGCATAAAGGAAAAATTTGCTTAACATAATTTCAGTTGGAACAAATTAATTCCTTTATACAAGGTACCACTGTATTTCTATTTTGGGGTGCTGGATGGTACTCTCCATTTATCATCAATTCAACATCCCCTTAAGTAACATCTGAGGGAGGGAATGAACTGCTTATTCTTCCTTCCTCCTCTTTGCCAGAAGAGGAGGAAGAAGCTTTTGCAACAACTCTCCTGCTTATGAATATCAGATGCATTTTATACATATTCATTCTCCTAACCTGACAGATGGGGAGGAATCTTCCAGTCACTGCCACCAGCAGACAAAAGGGCCATTCACAATGTGCAGCGTGTGCCATTTTAGAAGGCAAAATATCACCCACTTCCATTTTTTTGATTATATAGTTCTACCCATCTGTCTACTGCTGAAGGTTGTAAGAGTGAGATACAGCTCACACCGTCTTCATAAACAAGAGTGGATTGTACTGTCAGTCCTTAGACACGCCAACTAATTGGAGCTGTCGACAGACACAATATTCTGTGTCAACAGCTCTGGTAACAGTTTGAAACAGCAATGATATGTTGGGGTGAGGGTGAGGCTGACACATATGTTGCTAATAGCTCCCTGGGAAATCTGACATAGCCAGAATGGAATGGCTCAGAGATGGTTTCCTAGGTTGTAGTGTTGCTGTGAAAGATTCTGTTACCATGTCATTATGGGATGCAGGGAAGAAAGGAAAAATAGGATAGAACTGATAGTTCAGTGGCTTAGGTATTCGGTCAAGTACTTCCTTGACAGGAGCTGGATTCAATGTTATTTATTTATTTATTTATTTATTTATTTATTTATTTATTTAAAATATGTTTATCCCCCTTTCTCCTTGGAAAGGACCCAACACAGCCTACAACACTGAAGGATAATCTACAACCAGGAAACATTAAAGACAATATCAAAAATTATGATGAACAATGAATTTGAAGAGGCATCTTACAACATTTTAAAAGGGCAGCATTAAAGCTAAGAACGTTAAGCAAACATTTAAAGAAAAAAATGCCACTTTGAGAGATGGAAAACTAAGACTGGAAAATACAGGGAGTACTACAGATTCAGTCTAAGCAATGATGTATTGTATAGCAATCCATCTAAAAGGCTCTTCAGTCTGGAAACATTTGGGCTAAAACATTTGGGCTCTTTAGTCTAGAAAAAGGCACCTGGGGGTGGGATATGACTGGAATGTACAAATTAATGCAGGGTATGAGTAAAGTGGATAGAGAGATGCTCTTCTCTATGGGTATTTGTACACGACCCCTAAACTCTGCAGCAGATGGCTGCCAGCTCCGGAGCTTACAATTGTTTCCCCACCAGCTCCGGAGTTTGCAGGAAATTAAGTGTGACCACGCCCACCTAAGTGCGTCCCAGCACACTTTTCTTGTACCTGCTCTAGGAGGGTGAAAATCCCCAGGTCCGGATTTAATCTGGTGAGTGCGGGGCTCTCCTTGCTTCTGTTTGTTTGTTTTTGCCTCCCGCCCCTTTAAGATGATGACGGGGCTGGCTCCGGGCTTCGGAGGTGAGCCTGCATTTTTTCCTCTCTTTCTTCCTCCCTCCCCTCACGCAGACAGGAGCAAGGAAGTGCGGAGGGGTGGGGACGCAGGAAGAGCAACGAACCCCCAAGATCCCTGGTCCGAATTTAAGTGGCCAGAGGATCTTAGGGGTCGTGTGAAAAGGCCCTATCTCACAAAATACCAAAACTAGGGAACATCCACTCAAACTGAGGGTTGGGAGAGTGAGAACAGACATAAGATTTTTTAAAAGTTGTTAGTTTGTGGAACTCCTTGCCACAGGATGTGGTGATGGCATCTGGCCTGGATGCCTTCAAAGGGGGATTGGACAGATTCCTGGAGAGAAAAAATGTCCACCCCAGGTTACAAACCATGATGGAGATTTTGTCATCTCCAGGCTCAAAACCAGGGTATGTCATGGGCCAGAGGCAGGGGAGTGGTATCAGGAGACAGATATCTAGTCTCGTGCATTCCCAGAGGCATTTGGTGGGGCCACTGTGAGACACAGGAAGCTGGACTAGATGGGCCTTTGGTCTGATCCAGCATGGCTCTTCTTATGTTCTTATGTTCATATAATAGTCATTCAGGGAATGCTTGCTTGAAGAGAAAGGACAACAAGGATGGAAGGACAACAAGAAAGGGGCCAGTCTGGCCTCCTGTGGAAGGGAGTTCCAAAGTCTGGGAGCAGAAACAGAGAAGGCTGTCTCTAAAATACTAAGATGATGACAAAAAGAATAAGGGGGAGGATCAGTGTGCATTAGGGCAAGCTTTCTACATCAATTTAGGCTGTTAACAACTTGATTTTATATTCCTCCTACTTAGAAAAAGAAGCTTGGCTTCAGTCAGTTTGTAGAGGACAAGATGATTGAAAGAGCAGGAATAATTGGTTGTTTGCTGAGCTGGAACTTGGATAACATAACAACATCCTTGCTGCCATTCACATTTTAATGGGGATGGCTGTTTACCTGCCTCTCATTGAACAGAACCTAACTGATATTCACTCTTGCTCATATACATATATGTCTGAGCAAATTAGTCAGGGCTGTTAATATATGCAAGGAGCTTTATCAAGAGAAAGACAATGACGACACCCAGAACAGGTATCTTGTTAAATAAAATATACCTCCCGCAAGCTGATTTACTGCAGGTTAGCAAATGAGAAGGTGCTCTTCGTGATGGCGAAAAAATATGACACCAGTAGCAACAAAATGGCCACAATCCAAGACACAGGCAGGCAGACTCAAATTGTACTGATTTCATTTGGATTCCTAAAGGGAAGAGGAGAATGTTTGAAGACTAGGGATGGGCAGATTGGGCACCAAACGAAAAAGGAAATGCTGCTTTGCTATTTCATTAGCTAACAAAATGAAATGAAACAAAACAAAACAGAGAAGCAGCATTTTGTTAGTAATGAAACAAAATGGCGGTTTTTCATTTAAAACAAACTGATTCATTTCACTGTAAAATGGCTGCCCTGAGTCCTCTCTCCAAATTTGGAGAGATTTGGGGTTCAGGGGGGCGAGTTATTCAACTTCAAAGGGGGTATACCCCCAAAACATTTCTAATTGCTATGTTATGTGCTTGGAAATAGTGATCCCAAGCAGCTAGCAGCATGGAAATTACAGCGGATTCATAGAGTAATGAATCAGTTCATTATTTTTTCATTTTGTATGATTTTTTTTTAAAAAAATCATTTCTAATGAAACAAAGTGAATCACGGGTGAATGAAACAAAACGAAGTGAAACACAATTTTTCCATTTCGTGCCCATCCCTATTGAAGACCTAAATGGCTTGGGACCATGAAACTTGAGAAGTTGCCTCTCCCTTTGTATGAAAGACATAAATCCCAAATGCCCAAACCTTGCACAGGAGGGCAAAGAACTCCAAAATTATTTTCTTTGCCCCATGAGAAGGCTAGGGCTCAAAGAAAAAGGTTCACAGTACATAGACAATGCAAGAACACTGGGACTTCACACACTTTCTGGTGCAAATGACAATGCAATTTATTTTATTCTGTTGGATGACTTGAGATTGTTTAGCATTGTTTTATTGCCTGTACTTTACCCTGAGATAGCTAAATAGGGATAGTAAAACAAACACTTGAACAAACAGGGAGGGTTGCTGTTGTGAAAAGGTTGTATTATATCCAATGCCAATTTCTGTCACATATACATTAACTGAAACCTCTTAATCACAAATTGACTACTCTGTCTACTAGAGATGGGCACGACTAGGGAAAATGACGTTTTCGAGTTGTCGTGTGTCGGAGGCGGCCCGTGTCGGCTCGTTTCCGTTTTTCGCGAAAATTCGCAAAAATTAGTCGGTTCGTTTTTCATTTTTTCATCTGTCGTTATACTGGTTTGGGGGGTAGCGGGCTCCTGGAGGCACCTCTGTGGGGTGTGTGCCTCCGCCGGCCCGCTATAAAGGGAAAGTAGGCTCCTGGAGGCACCCGTGGGTGCCTCCTATCCTCACCCGCTATAAAGGGAAAGCAGGCTCCTGGAGACTCCTCATGGCATGGGGGTCTCCTCTCCTCACCTGCTGCTGCAAAAGGGCATGCATAGCCATATGGATATGCATACCATTTGCAGACTAGTGAGACCAGTGCACTGGTGCATGACCGTCCGTCCAGGAGAACCCTGAGTCAAGACTGGGTCACTCGCACCCGCTGTGTCTCACAAAGAAGGGAATCGTACTTGCGTGTAGTGCAATGAAAGTAGATCTGGCTTAGGGGACAGCAGCTTAGCGCAAGGGCTAGGGTTAGGCTAGTTACTGGTGAGGTTAGGGTGGGGTAGTGGGGTGCACCTCTGGGTGCCTCTCTGACCCACTAAGAAGACAGTGTACTGTGGCGTATGGGTAAGGAATCAAGGATTAGGGTTAGGGTTAGGGGGCTAGGTCAGGGTTTAGGGGGCTTTTTGGCACATCCCAGAAGTCTCAGTGGCCAAGTGGCCATGATGGCTCCAAAAATTTGCATGGTCACTCCCACATGGCCACTTGGCCAGCCCATCATTGCGCAGGTGTAAATAAAATAAAATAAAATAAAATCAATGGAGAGAGGACAGGGGAGGAGACATTTTGTTGCAAGAAAAACCCACTGCTACTGTAAAAATTCTGGCAGTTTTATAATAGCAAAGCAATTAGCAATTTTCGCATGTTTCTGTGGTGCTTGTTGTGTGTTTTTGGACCACGATTTCAAAAAAAATATTGCGGTCGCCGCCCCATTTTGGATCTCCCGCCCGCACCGCATGGCATGGCGACTCGAGTCCGGCTGCCCAGGACAGGAGAGGGGGGGAGGCCGGGGACCCCCCTCCAGAAACCGCCCCTCCGGTAGGTGCCCTGAGCCCTCACTCAGGCAGGCATATTTTCACCAGCTTTTTGGCCCGGGATGGGGGGGGGAGTTTTAAAACTTTTTTTCTGTGCCGCTTCCGCTTTAATTGCGGCGGCTGGCGGCTGGCGGCGACTTTGGTGGGACGACGAGGATGCATTGCCCGGCCCGCCCCCAGCGCAGCCCAGGGACAGGAGGGACAGGAGGAGAGGGGGGAGGCCACGGGGACCCCCTCAAGAAACCACCCCTCCGGTAGGTGCCCTGAGGCACGGCAGGCATATTTCCGCCTGCTTTTTGGCCGGGAATTGGGTTTTTTTTCTTTTAAAAACTTTTTTTCTGTGCCGCTTGGCATCGCGGGATGGCCGTGATGCCAGGAATGACCACGACAAATCAGACCCATTTATTCGTTCGTCGGTTCGAGTTCGAGTTCTGGCGGAGTAATTCCCGTTACCGTTTCCGTTGCGTAACGGAAACGAGTAACGGAAACGGAAACGGGAATTCCACTAAGTCGTGCCCATCTCTACGGTCTACATATTAAATCTCCCTCTTGGATTGTTGTAACACATTTAGTGGGACTGCCTTTGGAAAGTGTTAAACTGATACTCCTTTTCATAACAGGATTGGAAGTCTGAGTAGTAGGCCCTTGTTTGGCCTATGTTAGAAATTTCCAGCCAAAAGAAACACAACACAATGTTTCCTAGAAGTCTTAGTAACCTGATAGAAAACAGGGAAATGTGGATGGGGTTCAGAATTATGGAACAGAATTGAGACAGAGATTGTTCATATCCATAATTCAGGATTTTACAAGTTCATCTACATATACTAATTAATTCACTTGATCTTTCCACTTGGGAAGCACCATTTGGTTGTTTCCAAGATAAACAAAGAGAAAGATCATTTTAACGGTTATGGCTGTCTCTGTTCATAGATTCATGGGATTTGGAGTATGGCAGAATTTTCTGCTAGCAAGTTGTAACGCATGTCCACCAACTTTATCCAAGAACTCTATGTATCGACCCAGAATATAAGTCCTAAGATTCATTCTGTGACCATATAGATATAATCCTAAATTCAATTTTCCTTCCTCTCTCCAAGAATATTAAACCCTCACTGAGGGAAGGAGAAATACAATTCCAGTTCTTTATAGGTTAAGCCTCGGTATAGCTGCCGTGATGAAAGGACAGGAGAGAGAGAGAGAGAGAAGAGAATTGTGGATGATTCCCGGGGTTAGTGGAGTTTAGCAGATATTTCTCCAGTATATTTCCTTTCCATTTTTTTCTCAACATGGGGATTCAGTTAAATCTCTACCGACCAGATCATAACAATCTTTGTCCATCTTTAACTATCCAGAACTGGTTTTTTTTTTCTGGAGTGATCTGTAAATAGAACAGAACAGCTTGATAATGAACAGTTCAGACTGCTGAGTCACCTTACATAACAATTTTCTTTCTGGAAGTGTGAGGTCACAAAGGGAAATTAAATGCATAGACTCTCTCTCTCTCTCTCTCTCTCTCTCTCTCTCTCTCTCTCTCTCTCACACACACACACACACACACACACACACACACACACTTCCCCTCAGATGGCTTATAAAAAGGGGCTGCTGTGGCCAAGTGGGATTTAATGAGCAATACACCTATACCTCTTAGTTTCCTTTGAGTGGAGCAAGGTTATCATTACAGTAGCTCAAATGGAATGTGTTAAAATAATAATAATTGCTTTTTTAAACAGGGTGGAAATGCTATTAATCACAGTTGCCAACACTGGGAAACCAGAAGAGAGGGGAAAATCTGTCAAAAGGTTTTTAGGGGAAAGAAAGTAAATTAATTTTTTATTTTTTTAAAAAAAAAGGAGGAGGACATGAAGCAATATTTCTCTCCCTCCCCTTCTCTTTTCCATATAGCTAGCTGGCTAAAGAACAAGTTATTAAACACACTAAAAAGAAAAGTGTATAAATAGCCTGACAGCCATTTGCTCTGATTGTGAGTTGAGCAGCTGGGCTGAAATAGAAATAGAGGAACATTTGAAAGAGCAGGAATCAATGGATGGGCACTCAGGGCAAAGGGTGAAGGTTGGTACACCACAAGCAACTGGTCCATGATTTGTAGGCTGCTTTAAACTGCACCTCATGGAAGCGACTTCTGTACTGGCATTTGTGGAAATGCACATAATTTAGGATATCCTCCTCCCCCCCAACACACATACACTGCTACAGACTGTGGGGAGAAAAAAGAAATCTGGATGATTAAACCTCCAGGAACCTCTAATGAAATATCTCTCTCTCTCTCTCTCTCTCTCTCTCTCTCTCTCTCTTTCAGAATTTCAAAAATTAATTTTTGTGATGGGAAGACTTTGGGACTTATATTCCAAAGGGCATGCTTAGACACTGTGATCGGTCTATCTAATAATTATTTACCAACTTAGTGTGGCAGTTTGTAAGGCACTGATCAGCAAATGGTTCTCTACTGGTCTGCATAAAGTCAGCAAATTCACAAATAGAGTTGGGCATGAACCACCTGTCCAGCAGTTAAGAATCACAGGTTACAAACCATGATGGAGACATGTAATCTCCTGGCTTAAAACTGGGGTACTTCAAGGATCAGATGCAGTGGAGTGGTATGAAGAGACAGATATCTAGTCTCGTGCGCTCCCAGAAGAATCTGGTGGGGTCACTGTGAGATACAGGAAGCTGGACTAGATGGGCCTTTGGCCTGATCCAGCATGGCTGTTCTTATGTTCTTAATGTTCTTGCACGTGGATGCCAGGATCTCACAGAACGGCACCTCATAGGTACCCTAAGTGATGCTATTTAGACATATCCAGTCTAGCTGCGCCCTAAATTTCAAAAATGGTGTTTAGGGAATGTAACAAAACTGCAGTATAACAGTACTGTATTAAAAGCCACAAATCCATCAGCATAGGTTGCAGTATGTTAAAATAACAGCAAATCATGTTAAAATCAGCATGGCTTATCATAGAAATGCCAAGGGAACGAGGCTGCCTGAACTTTATCGTCAAGATTTTAGGCTTGATGGTCCAGTCTATAGATCTTGCATTTTGGACCCAAAATGTTTTAGACCAGGTTGTAGCCAGCCTGGCTATTCTAGATTTAAATGTTCATTCTCATGCCATAGGACAGTGCTGGTGAACCTATGGCATGGGTGCCAAAGGTGGCACTCAGAGCCCTTTCTGTGGGCACCCGACATCGCCCCTTCAGAGCCACCTGCATTCAGGTTAAATTGCTGTATTAGCACTTTGTGAAAAAATAGTGCGTTTTGAATCACAGTTTGGGCACTCAGTCTCTAAAAGGTTCGCCAGTCGCCATCACTGCTTTAGGACATGATGTGCTGAGGAAGAATTTTCTGTTTTTCCTTATTGCTGGGGATCACACATCAGCCTTTCTGCATGTCACATACTGTGGTTTCTATTTGTTTGCTGTCACATGCCCTCTATGCTGTAACATTGCAGAATATTGGCCTGGAAATTTCTGTTGACCTCACAAATGTAGCAAATGAACGATATTTCCAAGTGCCCCTTAAAAATAGAGGCTGAAGCTTTTTTCAGACCTCCCTGAGAGAAAATTCTATAGCTGTGATGCCATGTTCCAGACATCTTGCTAATGATAGACCCACAGAGCAGGACTTTGCTGCTTACCATTCTAGTGAATGTTAAGATATTCATTTAGGGGCGTTAATGATTACCATCACATTTATATAGATGGTGTTGCATGGTGTGATGGCCTCAGTTGTACCAGCATCCTGGCTGCATTCCATACCATCTTCATGAAGTCGTCCCCTCGCGCAGAATATAGCAAGAATCCTCTGTCTGTCTGTTTGTGTGTGTGTGTGTGTGTGTGTGTGTGTGTGTGTGTGTGTGTGTGTGGACTTGCACAACACTGGTTCTTTGGCTTAGAAACAAAGATGAGCGCCACCCCTAGAGTCGGACATGACTAGCACGCATGTACGGGGGCGGGGGGGACTTTACTTTTACCTTTCTACAGTCCCAGGGAGCCTCAGGAGAAATGTGCTGAGGGAGCTTCTCTCTCTCTCTCTCTCTCTCTCTCTCTCTCTGTGTGTGTGTCTGTGTGTCTGTGTGTGCGTGTGTGTGTGAGAAAGAGAGAGAGAGAGAGATAACTTATATATATGGCAAATGCGTCTTTAAAGGAGAGCAGGCAATACACAGGAAAAACCAACTTAGGATCACATTTCAGTGTTTTAGAAGGGAGATAATTTCTCTTCAGCATCTCAAATGGAAATATTCTTTCAGTTTTTCTCTGAAACAGTGATTGCTTTGAGCTCATTTTCTAGATCTTTTCAGTCTTGTCTGAAATGAAGAGATGTTATAATTGAATAGCACTGGTATAGAGGTACAGCCTATGAGCAGCGCAGCAGCAAAATCTTAACATTTTCATGTTCTGCCATAATCCCATTATTGATATTAGTACATCATCATATTATTATTATTATTATTATAATGAAGGGCTGCAGCTCAGTGGGAAAGCACCTGTTTTATTATTTATTTTATTTATTTATTTGATCTATATATCACAACCATCTAGCAAGAAAAGCTACTCTGGGCAGTCTACATACATAGGCAAATTACAAAACCAGATTAAACAACTTAAAATAGAAAATATAAACTAATCAATCAGACCAACATGAGGTAAATAATCAAATCATAATAATAAAAAGAACAAATAAGCAAATAAGCACAAATACAATATATCAAAACCATCAAACAATTCAAAATAAGAACAGATGGAAAAAATAAAAAACTGATAGAAAATTATCATAAGGCAGGGAGAAATAATAGCATCCTATTTTATATAAGGAGCTTGAAACAGTTTTATGCTCTTAGTTTTATTCCAGGGTTGTATATTTTCTTTTAAAAATTGTTTGTTAATTGTAGTTATCTGTTTGTCTGTTGAGTTGTCTGAATTGTTGTTTTATTTTGTTGTGAACCGCCCGGAGTTCCTTTGGGAAGATGGGCGGTATACAAGCCTCACAATAAATAAATAAATAAATAAATAAATAAATAAATAAATAAATGATCAGGGAAGGCCAACCTATAAAGCCAAGTTTTCAGTAATTTCTTGAAGGCTTGTAGTGAGGGCACCAGGCGAATGAGGCACGACCACCAAGAAGGCACGTTTCCTTGTTGATACTTTCTGGGCGTCCCTCGGGGTCGGTACCTGCAGATAGCCCACCTGGCTTGAACAAGTGATCCTGACCGTTCTTTTTGGGAACGGCTGTTTTGCATGCATACAGTATTGAGTCCAGGGGTGAGCAGTGTATGGCCTTCCAGATGTTGTTAGACCACAACTCCCAATATCTCCAGCCACAATCCTTTGCCACTGGCATTCTAAGCTTAGAATTCTGGGAGTTGTGGTCCAAAACATCAGGAGGGCCGAAGTTTGGACATGCCTGGGCTAAACAGACTTTTGGCTGAAACCCTGGAGAGCCATTGCCAGTCTGTGTGAACACCACTTAGTTAAAAGGACCGACAGTTCATCTCGAGGCCTACTGCAGCCCCTTTCCAAGATTCAAAGAGATCTGTGGTCAGAATGTTCTTTCGCCCCATATGGCTAAATTCTCTTCCTTTAGAAAAACCACAGCAATGCTCCAACAACCCTCATGCTGGATCGGGACTCTGTCAGCTACTTTCCAAAGAAGAACCTTTCCAAATAATGGTGCAAAGGCAAAACAGTGGGCAGTTATACTAGAATTCTCTTCCCACAAGATGCCATGATGGCTGCCAGCATACTTGGCTTTAAAGGTGCATGAGATCAATTCACCGAGGAAAAGGCCATCAGTGGCTTTGTGCTGCATGGCTAAAGACTGCTCCCAGTATGAGAAGCAGTATTTCTCTCCATATCAGGAGGTCAGAAAATCATCACCAAGAGGTTGGGCCTTATTGGTGGTGGCACCATTTCATGGGAATCACCTCATGATGGAGCAATGCCTGGCTCTCTCTCCCCCTAATTTTAAGAGGCTGTTGAAGACCCACTTTTTAATAGGCTTTTGAAGGCAGCCGTGTTTGAAGTTTATTTATTTATTTATATTTATTTAGAGTATTTTTTACCCCGCCTTTCTCCTTGGAAAAGGACCCAAGACGACTTACAGCAATGAGGGACAATATACAGTCCAGTACATTTAAGACATTCAAGTTTGAGAACAGGGAATAAAGGGACAGCATTAAAGGACAACATTAAAGCTACAAGAGAACATGAGCAGTTAAAGAGAAGACTAAAAATTCCATGTAATCATGCACAGTAGACCATCCAAAAGTTATCAGTAGAGATGGGCACAACTTAGCGGTATTTTCGTTTTTGTTTTTGTTTTTTGTTTTCGTTACGTAATGAAACGAAAACGAAAAACGGTTCAAAAATGGACCGAAAACGGAAACGAAACGACTAATTTTGAGCCAATTTTCGTTTTTCGTTACTGGAAAAACACATAATGGAGCTAAATGGGGAGAAATGAAAAAATTTTCGTTTTCATTTTCATTTTTTGTTTTCGTTACGTAACGAAACGAAATCGAAAAATTTTGAAATTAGCTCACGAAAACGTAAACGAAACGAAACAGACCCTAGCTGAAAACGAAAATGAAAACGAAAAATTTTTTCTGAGTCGTGCCCATCTCTAGTTATCAGGGATGGAAACTAACATTGAAAGCATAGTGTCAATGCAAACACACAAGAGGGGATATAAACACAAAGTTGTAAGTGTTTATAAACACAAAGTCTATGTAATCATGTATGGTAGATTCATACAAAAGACACATAGTTATACTCCTGTACTGCTATTAAAGTGCCATTAGGAGATTGTGTTGGTCTATCTTTTATTTGTTGTATTGCTTTAATACACATACTGTACGTGTGTGTGTGTGTGTGTGTGTACACCTCCCAGAATAGTGCTGTGAGTGTGCACTAACGGGCAAGTATATTAAAGACAAAAACAAATAAATGAAATAAATATTAGTTAGGGTATTTGACTCAGACAAAGGGCACAGTTATGCTTGCGTCCTGCAGATGGACTTCCCTATAGGAATCTGGCTGGCCAAAGGGTTAAAAAAACCCAAAAGCAGAATTGTATAGATGTCAGTTCTAAACTAGTGCTCTTTTGGTATGTTGTTCTTGGGGCAATATGTTTTTCAGAGTTCAGTGTGGCAAAACATTAGGCGAGCCTTTTGCCATTCTGTTCCCCCTCCAGATGGGTTGCCCTTATGAGTCCCATTATCCTAGATGCAGGGCTGGCGCTAGTTATTTTGTGCCCTAGGTGAAGGGAGGGGATGGGGTGGGTGGCGGGGGGTGGGCGGTGGCAGTGGCAGGGTGGCAGGCAGTGGGGGGCGGCGGTGGGGGATGGCAACAGGCATGGGGCGGACGGCGACGGGCAGCGGGAGGACGGGCGGCGAGGGGGCAGCAGGCTGGCCCATGCCCTCTCTCCATTTTGGCGCCCTAGGCAGCTGCCTAGTTTGCCTTAATGGACGTGCCGGCCCTGCTTAGGCGCCACCGCAGACACACCAGGAGGGTACCAAGATTTGGAAGGCTACATTAGATCATACACACTGACCCAAGAGGCAAAACTGCCTATGCATTCGGAGCCTTTTGGTGGTTATTCTTTTAATCACTGATCTACATGCAGAGTAATTAAATCCAGTCTTGTTTCTCCAGCTTGATGCTTTTTAAAGCATCAGAGTTTAGCTCCCCTGTAATAGTGGCACTTAATAATCACCCTAACTGTCCCGAAACTCCTTTCCCCGTATCTTGTGTGGCACACCACGCACCACATGGGTTCTCCAGGTACAAATTGCTAAACAATTACGGATGAGAGAAAGGTCATAATAATAGGTTGCAGCAACCTTTGCTGTCTGCCTTTACTCCAGAAACGTTTATAAAAGAACCATTTCATCCCATTGTTATCATGATGAGGAGGAAGTAGTTTTAGGTAGTTAAAGACAAGCAAACAAAAGGCAGGAGAGCCACACTCTGTAACAGCTACTTTCACTTCCCGGCATTATGGGGAAAAAATAACATGATTGGAATGACCCAAAGGGTATAAGGGTGGACCAGGTTTACCTTGGGGAAAGCTGAGTGAACACTGTTGGCTAAACCTTTTTGAAAGCTGAAAGCTGTGCTTTTTAACAAAAATGCTATGCCGTCATTGGAAAAGTACATTATCTAGAAATACAATTTCTTCTCTGGCTTTCTTTTATCTCCCTAAAACTTCTCCTTTTATTAGGGTGGTTTTTTATTGTTGTTTAGGGAGGTAAGGAAGAGAAATAACCAAGATGTGATCTTTTTTTCTTCTCTTGAAATGAAGAAAAAAAATATGCAGGTTGCCTGCTGACCCTGAATTTGCTGGTGGACCTCTGAGAGAGTTGCACTGAATTTCAGAAACTCGTTCCAGGCTGTTGGCTGCCCTCTGTGTACCTCTTTAACAGGCATACATAGTGCCTAGAATTACCACATCACCCAGCAGCACCTCTTTTGCACAATGTAAACTGAACTTAAAGCCGGTGCAAGTACCGAAATGACAAAATGAGGGAGGGGTTTTCAGGTTTTTACAGGGGAAAATAGAAATTCAAATGTTTGCTGAGCCCCATTACCCAGAGCTAGTAGGGACCGCTCTGAGAGTAAAGTGAAGGGTGGAATAACTAATGTCTTAAGTTCTACACCCACCCTCTAGTATAGAGTGATGATTTTCATACATCTTCCCATTGTCTGAATTTTTAAAACCAATCAATAAATTAAAAAATGTACAATGGTTAGAAAACTGTGGCTATCAATGTGTAAAACTACATTCAAGCTTGTGCAGAAGTTCAAGGAGGCACATGTTGTACATTTGCGTTTAATAACATGCAGAAACTTTACTGGATCTCTAAAATGTGACAGCCAGAATGCTGATTGGAGATTGATTGATTGATTGATTGATTGATTGATTGATTGATTGATTGATTGATTGCTATACCACCAAGCTTAATTCAGCTAACAACTCAAGGTGGTGTACAAGGAAGGTTAAAACAGCAAAATAAAAATAACATTTTACACACATTATATAAATACAATAAACATTATTTATTTCTTTATTTCTTTATTTTTGTATATGTTAACTGCCCGATTTTTCCTCAGGAACTCAGGGCAGTGTACAACAAATTGCCAGACTAAACAATTTGCCCAAAAACTCAAGCCAACAGACAATCAAATAAAAGATAAAACAAGCAACATACAACATACAACACAGGATCTGGCAAAAAGGGCTGGGAGAAACGATTCAAACAACTGACAGGCAAAGAAGCCAACCTATGCTCAGTGATCACCGAAGGTTTCCCTGAAGAGTCAGGTCTTCAAAGCTCTCCTAAAGGTTGGCAGTGACTCAGCCAGCCTGAGCTCCGAAGGCAATGTGTTCCATAGTGCTGGGGCGGCCACTGAGAAGGCCCAACTCCGAGAGATCCGCTCTGCCAGATAGTCGGGTCCCAGGCCATGGAGGGTTTAGCAAACCAAAACCAGTACCTTGAACCTTATTCAGGAGGCAATGGGTAGCCAATGCAGTTAAGCTAGGATAGGGGTGATGCGGTCAATTCTGCCCTCACCAACCACCAGCCTAGCCACCACATTCTGCACCCGCTGCAATCACCGAACAAGGGTCAAAGGAAGCCCCATGTAGAGAGTGTTACAGTAGTCAATCCTTGAGATCAATAGTGCCTGCACAACCGTCCTGAGGGAATCCACGTTTAGGTATGGGCGTATCTGGGTTATAAGCCTCAGTTAGTAAAAGGCTGCCCTGGAAACAGCTACCACCTGGGCCTCCAGGGACAACGCTGGATCCAGGACCATGCCCAGACTCCTCACACTCTATGCCAACTGGAGGGTCAGTCCCCCCCAGGCTGGGGAGAGGGCTACTGTACCCTCTTGGGGATCCCGCAAGGAACAGAACCTCAGTCTTTCCAGGGTTGAGCTTGAGCCTCTTAGTCCTGGTCCATTCCACGACCATGGCCAGGCAGCGGCCAAGGGTCCACACAGCCTCCATTGCAGACGTGGAAAAGGAGAGATAGAGCTGCGTGTCATCAGCATATTGATGACAGCAGACTCCATAACTCTGAATGACCTTGGCTAGCAGCCTCATATAGATGTTAAAGAGCATAGGGGACATCGACAACCCCTGGGGTACGCCCCGCCTATACTCTCTGGGCACAGCCGTCGAGGAAGGATCGGAGCCAGCACAAAGCTTGACCCGCAATCCCCGCTTCAGACAACCTGTCTAGGAGATTTTGTGTAGCAGGGCATGAGAACAGGCTTGTGTCAGCAGGCTTTCTTAGTTTCATAATAAAGCAGATGAAGTAGAAGAAGAAATTGCCCTGAAAAATATGGTCCTTTGTTATCTACTCACGTGGTGAGGGGAGAATGGAGAGAGAGAAGACTACATTGTTCTCTCAGGTGGGAAACCGATGGACTGAGGCCGAAATGGCTCTACGCTACAAAGACCATGCGGTCTGAACAGGAAGAGGAAAGGCATGGCATTTGTAAGCCCCGGGAAACACAACAACTCCCTTGATTGGTAAATCAAACAGGCCAGGTAGTGCCATGCATAACCCCTTTCACATGCAACATGCACTTGAAATTGGCATGGTAGATTGGTTTACCGAACAAGCTCATGGCATCTTCATTTCTTAAAATCAGTTGTTAATCAGTCTTTACATCTTGAAGCCAGATACATAATGCAAACATTTTACAAGGACAAAGCACAGGACAAGTTATTTTCAAATGCTTTATCTAATTGTTGTCAGTTTTTCCAGCTGTTTTGCCATGTTCTGGAAGTTTTTCTTCCTGAAGTTTCTCCAGATTGTGGCTGGCATCTTCAGAGGGCAAGGAGCTCAGGGAACTAGGAGTTCTCTCTGTGCACTAGGGTATAGAGCAGGGGTGCCCAAACTTTTTGTAAGGAGGGCCAGATTTGGTGGCTGAGAATGTGTCAGGGGCCAGTTGCTCCCCGACCCTGCCACCCCACTGCAAGCCCCATCCACTGACCCCTTGCAACCCCACCCGCAGGAAGGAAGGCGGGGACCAAGGGAGGGAGGGAGGAAGGGAGGAAGGTGGAAACCAAGAGAGGAAGGAAGGGAGGTGGGGAACAAGGGAGGGTGGAAGATTTAAAAAAAATGGGGTGAAGGAGGGGGAGGGAGGGGCGGGCCAGCCAGCCACGGGCCACTCAGAATGGCCTGATGGGCCGGATTTGGCCCCCAGGCCGGACTTTGGGCAGGCCTCGTATAGAGTGAGTGAGATTGTGGGGTTTTTAAGTTGTGGGAAAGAGGAAACGTGTACTGTGCTGGAGAATAGGACAAGTTTAGTCATTGTGTTAGTCGCTGTATTGTGATGGAAGAATTAAGAAGTTTCACTGAAATCAGGGGTGGCAGTGATCCTTTTCTGCAGTTGATGGGTGCCATTAGCTGTTCTATTGTGTTAATGGTTGGGTGCTTGTGGTTGGGTGAGAATCATTGAACTTTGACATTTTGCATGCTGTAGTTTTCAGTACTGGAAGCCAGTCTTTGCTGATTTTTAGATTTTCTTCTTTTATTGTGCTTATGTTTGTGGATTTCAATGGCTTCTCTGTGTAGTCTGACATGGTGATTGGTAGTGTTGCCCAGTACCTCTGTGTCCGTGAAGAGGATTTCATGTCCAGTTTGTTTCAGGGTTTGTTTAGCTACTGCTGATTTTTCTGATTGTTTTACTCTGCAGTGTCTTTCATGTTACAGTGGTCCCCCGCCCTTTCATGCTTCACATACTGTGGTCCCGCTATATTGTGGGACCGCAGTACCCCAGAAGGGCTTAAGGAAAAGGGGAGCCATCACGTGCAGCTGGCCTGCCCTCCCCTTGGGGGTGCAAGCAGCAGGTGATGTTTAAAGGGCTCTCGGCTGCAGAGAGAAGTGCTTGCCTCCGCAGCCAGAGCCCTTTCCAAAGATCGCTCCCCGCCCGCCCACTCTCCCCTGGGGGAAGCAGGTGCGCGGGGAGCAATGGTTAAAGGACTCTCGGCTGTGGAGACAAGCACTTGCCTCCGCAGCCGGAGCCCTATCCAAAGATTGCTCCCCGCCCGCCCATCCTCTCCTGGGGGCTGCAGGCACGCGGGGAGCGATGTTGGCTCTGGGCAGCGCCCGGCGGCGGTGGCGGTGGGGGGAGTTGAACCCCCAAAGCTTATGCTGCGAGCTGCTCCAAGGTGGTTTTGCACAGTGCCCGGCGGTGGCGGCGGGGGATCCGTACTCCCAACGTTGATGCTGTGCGCTGCTCCAAGGCAGCTCTGCGCAGTATGCGGCGGTGGCCCCTCGTCCCCCAGGCACCACCCGACCCACATCTGCATATCACCGATTTTCAGCCATCGCGGGTCGGGTGCGTCCCTAACCCCTGTGATATGCGGGGGGTTACTGTATTTGATTCTGGTCTGGATGCTGTGTGTTGTGGTCCCAATATATACCTGGCCACAACTACAGGGTATCCGGTATACTCCTGTAGTGGCAAGTGGGTTCCTTTTGTCCTTTGCTGACCATAGCATCTGTTGTATTTTTGTGGTAGGTCTAAATACTATTTGTAGGTTGTGTTTTTTCAACACTTTGTCCATGTGGTCTGTGATACCTTTTATGTATGGCAGAAATACTTTCTTTGTTGGGGACTGTTTTTCTTCTTCAGTTTGGTGGGTTTTTTTGTTTGATAGCTCTTTTGATATCAATCTTGGAATAGCCATTTGCCTGTAGGGCCCAATTCAGGTGGCTGAGTTCAGTGTTGGGGAATTCAGCTTCACAGTTTCGGTTTGTGCAGTCTACAAGTGTTTTGATTATGCCTCTTTTTTGTCATGGGTGGTGGTTGGAATTTTTATGTAGGCACCGGTCTGTGTGGGTGGGATTTCTGTAGACCTTGTATCCTAATTGGAGGTCTGGTTTGCATATGACCATGACATCTAAGAATGGCATCGTCAACAAAGGACAATTAGTAGTTTTTTAAAAAAAACAAAGTCAGGCACCTAGTACTGATGGATCTCCAGCAAGGGACCTTGACTTTGTCACTGAAGGTGAGATGAAGAACCAGGAGCCTGTGACAACAGGTTAAATATTGAAAATTGTCTACAGTTTAATTCCCTGCACAGCTAAGCATTTGAAAGAAACTGATACCAGCCTTACATGTGTTTTGTTTCAGATAATGATATAAAAACTGGATACAAAGGAATGTTTAAAATATCAATTGTCATCAATGTCAGCTCAGCAGTAAAATACAAAAGACACCTGCTTATCTCACAGAAAAGGACGCCGGATGCATCAGGCTGGGTCTGTTACTCCAGGCACTATTGTTTCCTGCTCAGATGGGGTGCAGCATGGGCTGTGGATGCCTTGATATTAAGGGAACTAGAATATATCATTGAGTAGTAGGCCCTGTGGCACAGAGGTTAAGTGCAGCATTGTAGTCAAGCTTCTGCTCTCAACCTGAACTCCATCCTCAGACTTCCATCCTTCTGAGGTCAGTAAAATGAGCACTTAGTTTGCTGGTGGGCAAAATGTTCCTTATGTAATTATGTTGCAAACCACCCAGAGAGTGCTCTAGCACTATGAGGCAGTATATAAGCTGAAATGATGATGATGATGATGAGTCATTGTTTAGGTAACCAAAATACACCATCCTACCAATGAAAGAACCATGAACAGATATTATGGGGAAGAAGGAGGGTTAGGTCTTGAGAAGTAAAATATATTATTTCGACATAGATGGCAAGTTCCAGTTGGGCATTTAGTATTGTATTTTACTGCTCTGATGCTGCTTCTGCTGATGTACTAGGATGGGACACTGGAGTCTCTTCAAGCCTATTTTAATAACAGCTTCACACACACACACACACACACACACACACACAGAGAGAGAGAGAGAGAGAGAGAGAGACTCTCCATCAATATGAGTGGGAAGCCTCCATTCACAGTTCTGCTTTATAAAAAGAAATATGATGTTTTGCTTCATTGATGTTGTCATCTATCCACAAAGTTAATTCATTATTTTCTTCAACAATTAGATTTTTATCCTACCTCAGTAAAGTTTAGTGGGTAGAACAGGTGTAACGGCCATTTTCTGCCCAAGCAGGCACTGTTTTTCCTCGGGGGGGGGGGGAAGGCAGGAGTGAGGGAGAGAGACAAACACAAGAAGAGAGAGACAGGAAGACAGGGAGCAAGCTATAGGGTCCAGGTTTTCCTGGTCAAAGTTCCTCAGTCCTCATCCCAGGGCCTACTGAAGAGGCAACTGTGCTGTGCATGGCATGCAGAGTGCTGTCAGGCCGCCCAATCTTTTCAAAATGCAAGTCTCCTCTCAGCTGAACACAATGCAGGGGATTATGTGGGTCATTAGAAACTGGAGGTGTTTGGAGATTCTCCATGGCAATAAACGCGGCTAAAAGCACCTGTGAGACTAAGGCCCAGTCTAGACTAACAGATTATCGCTTTTTAAATTTTTTTTTTATAATTACAAATAAATTACAAAATTACTCAAAATTAAATTTATCATGGTTTGGTAGAATAGCAATGGTAAAAATGAAGATACTTCCTAAAATTAACTTCCTTTTTAGAATGCTACCCATTCAGTAAACAGAAGCTGAAATTAAAGCTTATCAAGATATCATAAACAGATATTGTAACGGTGGTAAAAAAGCAAGAATAAGTAAAAGCTTTTGGTATAGATCTCAAAAGGATGGAGGCATAGGCATACCTAACCTTAGAATCTATTATACAGCTAACCAGCTTAGTTGTATGGGGGAAGTATTATTTGAACCCGAAAAATTAATATGGTGGGAACTTGAATCAGATGAGTTAAATGGAGATATAAATCAATACTTGTTCAATTTCCCCCAAAAAAGATATCCAATTAAAAACCCGCTCCTGAGTTCCCTGTTAACCACTTGGAAAAAGTATGGAAGGAAACTGGCACCAGAAGGATCTCCTCTCGGTTTGGTGATAGATCAGAAAATTTCCCCCATGAATATGAAGCAATATGGAGAATTATTTAAAACAATGAAAGTGGCAAGATTAAAAGAGTGGATTAAAAAGATGAGAACAAAGCAGGAGATTAAGCGCATACTGCAAGCCAAGGATTTATCTTGGTTGAATTATGCCCAATTAGAAAGTTGGATAAAAGAATGGACAAGGAGAAATACACAACTCAGAGAATATACAAAGTTTGAACAATTCTTGTTAACATATGAACCAGAGAAAGGAAATATAGGGAAAGGAGCAGTAGGTAAAATATATAAAATAATCCAGGATTCACTTGAGGAAAGGGAGCAAGTCACAATAAGAGAGGTTTGGAAACAAGACATAGATAAACAAATAAATAAGGACGAATGGAAAAGAATTTGGAATTTGAGGATTTTACGATCATTATCAGTCAGAATAAAAGAAAATTACTTTAAACTAGTTTTAAGATGGTATATGACACCAGTCAGACTGAATAGAATAAACCCAAGATATTCTAAGCTCTGCTGGAAATGTGAAAAAAAGACAGGCACCTATATTCATCTTTGGTGGGAATGTGAAATAGTTCAAAAGTTTTGGCAACAGATTTTCGGTGAGATAAGAGAAATACTACAAACTGATATTAAATGTAAGCCGGAAATTGCATTGTTATCATTACCACCTATTAATGAATATGATATGAAAACAAAAGAATTAATTGCAAACCTTATGACAGCAGCAAGACTGATTATAGCTAAAAACTGGAAACTGAAATTAGATTTTAAAATTGCTGACTGGTATAAGGAAGTGTGGGATATAGCTTTAAATGATAAATTGTCCTGCAATATAAAAGTTTTGCGAGTGGAAATGAGAAAGGATATTTTTTATGATATTTGGGAAAAATTTATAGACTAACAGATTATCATGGGACAACTCTCTTCCTGGTTTGTACCATTTTAAATGGCAGACAGGGAATTAACACATGACGGAAAGTATTTCCCTCTACTTAAATAAAATTAAAAATTAGTAATAGCAATACAAAACCATCTCGCTCATTCTGTAGATGTTTTTATTTCCCCTCTCAGCCATCGCTTTTCTAAGGTACAAAGAATTCCTCCTGCCATTGATCTGTTACTTTGTTTATATTATGTACTACATTAATCACATTTTAATTCAATCCTCAGTGGAGTGTACCTATCCCATGCATCCACCCGTGTAATCCTCACAACAACTTGTAAGGTGAGGCAATTGGGGGAAGTGGGAAGGGGACAAGGGGCAGAAAGGGGTTGAAAAACAGGTTAGTAAATCACCCCAAAATTTGTTAGTTTGGGAAAATTTGGATTCTCCAATTTGAATAAACCCAAACTGATCCGAACCAACAAATTCACCATTTTTAATGAATCTTCTGGTTCGTTTTTTTAACTTGGGTTCCCCCTAGCCATCTTCTAAAGCACTTTCTTGGGGTGACCCACTTTGTGAATGTATAACTGCTAAGTGCCCTTTAGCATCTGATTTAAGGAAACTTAATTTTCACCAAATTTGGAGAGATTGTAGAAGAGAGGTCAGAGGCAGAATCTCTGTGCATATGTGGTCTGTGGGTTCCTGGGGAATCCCTCTTTGCGGGTGCATCACTCAGACATCAGAAAAACAAGCTTCACCAGACTGGGAGGGAATTGCAGAAGAGAATCAGAGTAAGCATCCCAGAAATATTGGTGTCTCTAGGTTCTTTGGGAACTATTTTATAGGGTTTTAGAGAGAAAAATGAATTTGCAACTCAGTTCATCAATTCATCGGGGGAAGGACATAAATTCATTATTTGTGATTCATCGACCATAAATCAAAACAGATAAACCTTTTTTGTGATTCGTGCCCATCTCTAGTCCTATCCCCTAGAGTTGCAGAAAATGTATTTACTCCATCTTCCATGTCAGAGCTATCGGATGAAAACTGTTATTATTTCAATTCACCCTTACTGTCTTTCTCCAAGCTAAACAATCGTAATTGCCCCCAACAGTTTATTACAGGCATGTCCAAACTTCGGCCCTCCAGATGTTTTGGACTACAACTCCCACAGTCCTTTGCCATTGGAAATACAGGCTGGGAATTCTGGGAGTGGTGGTCTAAAACATCTGGAGGGGTGAAGTTTGGACATGCCTGGTTTATTATAAGGCTTAGTTTTGAGATCTTTTATGATCATTGTTGCCTCCTTCTGGATATGTTCAAATTTGCTGATATCCTGGGTACAGACATGATATCAAGAACTGGGCAAAGTTCTCCAAAAGTTGTCTGACCAAACTAGAGTCAAGTCTTGATGATTGTAGTACCTTTTATCATATGTGGTGGACATGTAAAGAGGCAAAGGCATATTGGAAAATGGTAAAACTATTTTTAGAAAGATATTTGAAAATTAAGATAGAGCTTAGACCAGAACTTTTCTTATTAAACATAGTAGACATAAATATTTCATATGATCAGAGATATGTACTTCACCATGTAATTGTTGCTGCAAGGATACTGTATGCGAAATTCTGGAAACAACCAAACATGCCAACAGAGAAGAATCTCCACGAAAAGATAAGAGAATGCATCGAAATCGACAGACTCTCCGGCTATTTAAAGGGAGACTATGATGAGATCTCTCGGAAAAGATGGCAAGAAGTAACAAACCTATTAGTACTGTGATAATATTTGGCAATCTACCAATATGTTAAATCACTACTTTACTTTGCTTGACATATTCAATGTAAATTTTAAAAACTGTACCCCCTTTTTTCCCATACCCCTTCCCTTTGTTCCCTCCTTAAAAACCCAATAAAATTATTCAATTAAAAAAAAAGTCTTGACATAGACCAGTGCTTCTCAGCCTTGGGTCCACAGATGTTCTTGGACTACAATTCCCAGAATTCCTAGCCAGCACAGCTACTGGTGAAGGCTTCAGGGAGTTTTAGTCCACAAAACTAAATTCTGGGAGTTTTAGTCCAAGAACTACAATTCTGGTCACTGCATCTCAAAAGACATAGAGGAACTGGATATAAGAAATCTTTGATATGGAAACCTCTTCTGTATTTTCATACTGCCAAAATGAATACAAACATTATTTTCATCATGTTAGAAGTACAGAGAGGGAGGGACTCTAAATTAAAGAATGATACTTTTTTAAAAAGTTGAACACTTTTTAAAGTTTAACATGCAAATTTTAGTCTCAGATTTTGACATCAGCATTTGAGATCCCGCTTCCTCTGGGTTTTTCTCCTATTAGCGAGTCTACTTTCTGATGAGTTATATAAGTGAATGGAATAAAAATAAGATTTCTAAATGCAAATCATCTATCAGGTACAAATACTGTAGGGAGTACTGCCAATTGTCAGCTGCTGTCAAATGTTGAATGATACATATAAGACACTATGAAATGTCAATTACCTCCTGTCAGCTGCAAGATAGTGAAAGGTGGATTGTGACACATGAGATATTGCTGCATAGCGCTAACCTAGAACAGATTGCTCTTTCATTGCAGGTATCAGATTGCAGATTCTGCATGTCAGCTATCAGATCCTGTCTGCCACTTTTTGCTTACTGCTGCACGTCAGCTATAAGATACTGTCAAACGAAGTGGTGTTGCACTTGGGCTGACAAGCATAGTTAATAGAGATGGGCATGAAACGACCAATTTTTGGTTTCCATTTTCGTTTTTTCATTTCATTATGTAACAAAACGACAAACAATTTTGTCTCTAAAATAAAACGAAACGAACAGAAACACCGGAAATTTTGTCGTGTGTTTCGTTTTCGTTATGGAAATACAAGTGATCTGCTTTAAACGCTAAAAAAATCACAAAAAATTGAAATAAATGGTAACGAAATGGTAACAAAACAAATGAAAACGAAAATGATTTTTTGCAAAAATTCACGAAAAACGGAAACAAACCGAAATGGACCCCTAAACAACAAACGACAAACGAAACACCATTTTTTTGATTCGTTCCCATCTCTAATAGTTAATACTACTGGGAAATCATTAGAAGCCAAAATATTCTTGATTAAGACTACTGATTGTCCAAATATATAAGCTGAGAGGGTAGGCAGTGATGCAGCAAAAATAGCAAACTTGTTATAGTCTAATATGTTATTAATTCTTTAATATTTGAATAATTTACTGTTTTTAGTTTTTAATATTGTGATTTTAAGGATACAATCAATATAAGCCACTTTGAGTCTTTTTTTAGGGGAAAGGTGGGGTAAAAATATTTTAGATATCAAGAAGGGAGTAAGTAAATAAAATGTATTCATCTTTAAGGTGGCACAAGAATACAGACAAAATGGAGTAACAAAGCTCTGGAATTTTATGCAGAAAGTACTTCTTTTCAAAGAGGAAATTTTCAGTGGAAGTGTTTGGGAGCAACTTAATTTCACTTTATAGATTGCTCTCTCCTTTGAATCATAAGCCCAAGAGATTTCTGAGCCTTGCACGAACGTATTCAACTCGCAGTTCAATTTGGCCATTCAAACATGTCCAACAGGTGCAAATCTAGCACATCTACATGGGACTTACTTTCACCATGGCTTATTTCTGACTAAACAGATTTAGCTACACAATTAATTTCATTGATTTCAATGGATGTAGCATCTAATCAAGAATTTTGACCTCAGCCTCTTTAAGAATTGCAGTTTAAGGAGGCATGATATATTTGAAGTCCTATATATATGGTCAAAATTATTCATTATATATATATTCTCTAATCACTCAGCTTTAATCAAAGTAACTGGTGTTCAGGTCTGCTGTAATCATATTCAAATTACATGTACTGTACTGCTGCTATAAGAAGCAGATAAGAAAGAAAGAAATGGTCAAAAATATAGGGGAGGGGAAAAGCAAAAATATAAAATGTTGTCTTTCTTTTTTAAAAAAATGTAATTTTATAAAGGTACATGCAGATTTACCCACCCTTTCCTAACTTTATTATATGCAGTGTCTGAAGCGTTTATTCCAAAACATCAGGGAGCCTGTCTATAATGTTCAAAATAATAGTGCTTATATCATATTAATGTGAAACCACAAATGCTATAATTAGTGTTCTTTAGTAATAAGACCATAATCTCCTTGATAATACTGTACTTAATAATGATATCAGCTTGAATTTTTTTTGTTTTTTGTTTTTTTTAAAGCTTAGTTTCTTGGGGCATATTAAAAATGCTCTAAAATGAAATGGCTATGCAGCAAAATGTCTTCCTCCCTTCTTTTCTTCCTCAATTTGATCTAATATTTAATTGGTTGAATTTTAATACACACTTTCCCAAAGCAATCCAAGGTAGGCATCATGGTTCTTGCAACTTCGCAAAGAAAGACGGTCTAGAAATGAGTGTATCAAATCACTGTGCAAGACGTGTCCAGCAGGATTTGAATACAGGTGTCTTTCCCGACTCTCTCGCCCCCCCACCCATCATTACTGCCATTTTGCAACCCTCACAGTTCTAAGGAATAATAATACTTACCTGCTGATTAGTCTATTAGACCTTTGGCGACCTTTTCAGAATTTGTAGGTTTTTTTACCCAGCGTGTTATTCGTTTGTGGAACTCCCTGCCACAGGATGTGGTAATGGCATCTAGCCTGGATGCCTTCAAAAGGGGATTGGACAGATTCCTGAAGGAGCAGTCCATCACAGGTTACAAACCATGATGGAGATGTGTCTTCTCCAGGCTTAAAACCAGGGTACTTCAAGGATCAGAGGCAGGGGAGTGGTATCAGGAGACAGGTATCTAGTCTCGTGCGCTCCCAGACACAACTGGTGGGGCCACTGTGAGATAAAGGGAGCTGGACTAGGTGGGCCTTTGGCCTGATCCAGCATGGCTCTTCTTATGTTCTTATGTTCTTATGTTTTTAGAATACTGAGAAGTGGTTTACCAGTCCCTTCTTCTATGGGCATTCCTAGCTTCTCCAAGACTGCAGAGGGTGGTTCTTCTCCTGCAAAGCAGAGTGGAAAACCAATCACATAGTTAAAGCAATATAACTTGCAAAATGGTTTGTAGCCAAGCTTGGGCTAGGGACAATGAAACATCTTTTATCGCTTCACAGAGCATTGTTTCCAACAATGTGTAAAATGATGCTGACTGCTTTTGGCTTTAATTGGCGATTAACTTCAGGAGGATTGTTCCATTATACATGTAAGAATACTAGAGTCTCTGAAAATTGACAAAAGTCCTTCTGGATTTTATGTTAAGAGGAAGAGCCTAAGGAATAATTAAACATTAAATGTTGTACAACGCATTAATCTCCCCCCCCTCTCTCTTTTTCCCCTCCCACTTCCTCTTTAATCATCTTGAAGGAAAAATCAAGGGATTGGACTAAGCTCTCTTCCAAACACATCCAAGTGCTGGATTAGCAGATAAAATGAGAAAGACATGCTCGAAAGCATGGAGCATGTGCAAACAGGTGGATGAATTCCCAGGCGTTGAGCGACAGAGGTTTTACCACTTCCTGTTACTGTATGGTTTCATATTTTAAAGATGGAGGACAGGGAGTGAACTGAGGATACAAAGTACTCACATTTAAGCAAATCTCATTGTTACTTCCAAGCGAAGTGCGCTCTGCAGAGTCTCTGCTGGCCTTCCGCAAAGCATTAAAAACTCTGTTTTTTCACAAGGCCTTTGGTGAGTTTTCGTAGATTTCCCCCCCCCGCCATCTACATTTTTGCCTCCCTCCGAGAAGTCTCGTTGTTAGGTTTTGTGTCTGATGCCAGGCCGCTAAGTTGTTTTAAGCTGTTTTAAAGTTGTTAAAGTTATCTCAGCTATTGCTTTACTCTGTTGTTATTGTCTTTTATTGTGTTATCAGTTGCTCTGTCAACTTTTGTAAGCCGCCCAGAGTTCCTACGGGAAGATGGGCGGGGTATAAATCTAATAATAAATAAACAATAAATAAATAATAAATAAATAAAATAAATAAATACTTCTAGGGCTCACAGTAGGTTCTAATCTCCAATCAAGCAGCCACCTAACGCCGCATACCAAAAGAAAGAATTAAAAAAAACTTTTTAAAAATTTATTTATTTATTTATTTATTTATTTATTTATATTGGATTTCTATGCTGCCCATCTGACAGCGAGGTCACTCTGGGCAGTTAGTATATTTAGTTTAACTATCGCCTCGTTTAAGGCATTTAAATAACTTTTTATTTATTTATTTATTTATTTATTTATTTATTTATTTATTTATTTATTTATTTATTATTAAATTTATATCCCGCCCATCTTCCCTAAGGAACTCTGGGCGGCTTACAAAGCTGATCAAATCAGCAAATATACAAACGCAAATACAAAACATAAACAACAGTGAGTTAAAACAGATGCACCCTGATCAAAACTAATATAGCTCAATAAAAAGTCATGCAGTAGAGCTAACCAGAAATAAGATGGCGGAGAAAGAAAGAAAGAAAGAAAAAGGAGGGAAAAAAAGACAACAGTTTAAAAAATTTTGGCCAGCGTTTGCAATGTATTTCAGAGCTGGTTTCATGTTAGTTATTTTCTCTTGCTTTTTGGTCATCTTTCACAATCCTTATTTAGACTGAAACATCAGAGACATTTGCTAACTACTTCAATGGTGCTTCAATGGGGAAAAGTTAATAAGATTTCCTACTGGCCCTTCAAATGTTTGCGGCTTTTCTACAAGTGCAAATAATGCCACTAATAGAGTGACTGATTGTGTATCACCATCATGTGTTCCCAAGAGGAACTGGATTGCCAAAAATGAGAACAATGATGTAGGCAAGATCTTCATATTGTAATTA
>JAHTLZ010000379.1:58061617-58072536 GCA_023846285.1 Phrynocephalus versicolor | reverse complement strand
AAAACGAAAACAAAAACAAAAATTTCGCTGAGTCGTGCCCATCTCTACTCTGTAGGTTATCTGGGTTCTCCTCGTTGGGTGGGAGTTTAAATTTGCACTTATGGCCCATGGAAGAAGAGCTACCCTGTGTAAGCCTTTGGTGAGCAGCCACCGGTCCCAGAGCACTACCAGAAGGAAGGACTGGTAAACCACTTCTTTGTACTTTAAAACAAGAAAACCCTAGAAATGGGTCACCAATAAGTCAGAATCAGTTCAGCATCATGTCTTGGTATTGTCCAGCACACCATTAAAGGTTCAAGGGCCTTGTTCTCTTTTACATGTTGTCATCTTGCTTAATCAAAGGCAAACGTTTTGTTGTGTGGCTCAGCTCCTTGGCATAATGGCAACCACTTTGCCGAGTAGTCTCTTTATTTCCTGTTAGTGTGCCTTATTTTTCTTTCTTAATTCCTGCGACTATACAATTGATGTGACTGGATACTTCTGTCTGAGCTCGTGATCTGTCTCTTCTCTCTTCAAGAGCTGGCTGACAAATATCTAACCCCCCCTCCGTCCCTCCATAATTCGACACCTAGACCTTTGACCTCCAAGACCTGTCAGTAGCATAGAAATTGTGAGTATAAAGCAGGTGCCCGCAGCTGCCTAGGGGGTATTAACCACAATGCTTTTAAGATGGTCCCCCTATTACATGCTCACTATTCAAAGAAACAAGCAAATATGTTGTGGGTTTAGCTATTGGTTTATAATTGGATTATGCTGGCAGAAAGGGGGGAAAAACAACTAAAGGTAATTATAGCCACAGGGAATGCCATTCAAGAACAGCAGGATTCGGAAACCAATGCAGCTGATCTGCTATTGGAAGCATTTGTCTTAATTTGGGCCTACTACGTTCGCATATCTCTGGAGATAACCAAGGCCTAACATGAAGCAGTTGGTTGGTTATAGCTGTTATAGTGGAGTTATTTTCTCCTTGGCCAGCAATAAATATAGCCAATCGGATGCAAGACAATTTTGCAGCGTGCTTCCCCCACTTTTCATGCCACAAGGACCTCGCAAGCTGAACTACATGCACAGAATCAACTCGCAGAGACGGGAAGGGTCTGGTGGTTCGCGACTACAGCCCCCAGATTCCCACAGCCAGTACTGTATGTGGAATTCTGGGAGCTGTAGTCCAAAAGACCCGCACAACACAACCACCATCTCTATCGGGCCCTACATTCCATGACATTCCATAAGCCTTCTGTTTTTGCTGCTTGACAAGGAAATAAAAGAAAAATCAAAGAGATGCCAATGAGTAGGGAAGTTGTCTGCATTTAGCTTGGTAAAGTATGTGATTCCAGAAGCAGTTGGATTGTAATTTAATTCTTTTTCCAGTAATGAAAACCTCTTTGCCTGATCAACTGTGTCTTATTTATTTATTTATTTATTTACAAAAAAATTAGCCACCCCACTACCTAGTAGTCTCTGGGCGGCTTACAACAATTTATTAAAACTATAACACAATAAAATTGTTAAAACTATACAATACAATACAATTTAAAAGGACCATCATACAATACAAATTATAAAACCCTGCTGCTGATGAATCCAGCCAAGAATATGATCTAATTAAAATGCTGGCCAAACAGGAAGGTCTTTGCCTGGTGCCGAAAAGCACATCCAATCTCGCTTGATTTTGGAAGCTAAGCAGGGTCGACCCTGGTTAGTACTTGGATGGGCGACCACCAGGGAATACCAGGTGCTGTAGGTGCCTGGAGTAGGAACTGGCAAACTACTCCAGTATTCTTGCCAAGAAAACTCCATGGACATGGGGTCACAAAGAGTCAGTCACGACTATAATGACACAACACACAAAAAGCCAAAAGTCTTGGTGTCAGGATCTCTGTAGGGAGGGCATTTCAGAGTTGGGAGGCAACCACCAAGAAGGCCCCGTTTTGACATGCCACCCCCTTACATCTTTGAGGGATGGCACCTTCAGCAGGCCCTCCTGGCCTGATCTTAGAGTACAGACAGGCTCATATGGAAGAAGGCAGTCTTTAAGGTACCCAGGTCCTGAGCTGTTTAGGGCTTTATATGTAAGCATTAACACTTTGAATTGGGCCCGGACAGCAACTGGCAGCTAGTGTAAACTTTTTAGAAGAGGCATAACATGAGTCCACGCAGCAACACCACTCACTATACCACATCAGGGTATAGGCCAACAATTTGCATATCTATTGACTGTATCCTGCCATCTCTATGGCTGGTGGCCATCAATTTTCAGGTAGTATGGAGTTTGCCATCAGTTGTTCCGCATCCTTTGACAAAGCTGCATTATTTGACGGTGTGTTGGACAATATTGCTAATGCACTGGTCCATAATTTTCTCAAAGATCTTCATAGTGTGGGACAGGAGTCAGATTGGGTGATGGTTGGCACAGTCATCCAGATCACCCTTATTCTTCAATATGGGTACTCTTGTGCTCATTGACCGGCTGTTACACAGCCCACTATTCATTATGGCATTGAAGAACTATGTCAGGTAGACTCATGTCCTGGAGTTCCTGGAGTTTCCAGAAATCTGGAAATGGTTCCCACAGCAGGTAACTAGAAGAAATAAAACCATCTCATAAAATATACAAACAGAAACCATCTCATAAAATATAAAGCAGTTCATAAAATAAGCAGGTAAGCAAAAGATTAATAAAACAGCCAGCTGCAAATTAAGAGCAGTCCCTAGTAAACCAGATCTGAAGATCAGTGTTCAAATAGCTGTGTCTTTGTATATAAGGTCAAAAGTTAATACATAAGTAGGTAGTTGTGCATGGATGGGTTTTGGGCATAATAAAAAATAGATTTTTTTTTTTACTAAAGTCTGTGCTTTTGTTGAATGGAGGTAAGGGATACTGACGTAAAATGGGGAAATGTGCTTGTCATACTGTTTGTTTTTTAGACCAGGGAGGAGAGCAAGGGACTCTGGCTACCTGAGCCTCTCCAGCAGACACCTGTCCATCATTCAGAGCTGGTCCATTCCTCATGCTGCTCTGTGATTGGCTTCTACCTTGTCCTCATTTCTCCACTCATTATCAATCTCTTTGTCCTTTCTACAGTGAACGCATCTCAAGTTAGACAGGGAGAATAAACTAGGAATTCAGCTTAAGCTGTGAGCTCTAAATGCAGAACTATTTATAGACTGCTAGAAATGGTGGAGTGGTGCTCCCTGGCATGGTTTGCATATATATCAAGGAAAGTGGTACCCACTTTTTCTGCAGCCAGAGTGGGAGGGGGAGGTTTGGCAGACTTCACTTTCCTGGGATTAACTTTTTTAAAAAACCCTGAAAAGTGAAGTTCTAAGATCCATCACAAATGGATACAGGTGCTGAGTCAAAAAGGTGGCTGAAGATTCAATTACCTACGACACGGCATGAGTCAAACACCGGAGCAATTCATGTACAAAAGTAAATGAGTCTAAATGTGAACAGATTAGGGATTCTAAAACCAAAGTCTAAAACTGGATAGCAGAGTTACATAAGAACCTGAAGTAGGACAACCTATTAATACTCTTATTTTACACATGAGGAATACCTGAAGGTTAAGAACAGCCACTGTAGCAATTTTTTATATCATTACCATCTTATTTCTGGGCATTGCTGTGGTAGGGGTAGAGAAGCAAGGGGTCAAATTTAAAAATTAGAAGTCAAGTGCTTAAAATTGTGGGTGAGATGATATGTTGGCAAAATTATACAGTACTGGATTTTATTTTGTATATGAGAGAGTTTATTTCTGATAATTTTTCCTTTGCCGTCAAGTTAATATCTGAATATTAATTCTACTCTGTCAAAGTACTTGTTCCTGAATAACTATTTAAGTTCCTTGTGGTTTATAGTGACAGTTTCATGGATGTCAAGAATCATGTTCCCAAGGTGGCTTCCCCCATTTCTCTTAGCACGGAATAAACTGTTCATTGACTAGGTCCTCATTTCTCAAATTCCGTTTTCAAATCCTGAGCGGCCCGCGTCTTCTTCTCCCCACCAGCTCAGCTTGTCATGCATCCCCACCAGCTGGCCCCTTCCTACACTGGATGGAGGCGTTAGCTTGCAGTTTTATGGTTTGCCTGCCCTCCCTGCCTCTGTCCATCCCCCCACCCACCTGCCCGGCCTACCCGCCCCCAGTTCCTTCCCGCCTCCTTGCATGTTATAGAGACTTGTCCAAAGTTCGGCCTGGGGCCCCAATGCGGCTGAATAGTCGGCCCCCACACATTTTCACTTCACCAGATCTGGCCGTCCTTGCAAAAAGTTTGGACACCCCTGCACTATGGTGTCCACCTCTCTTTTTCTGCCACATGAACTCCAAAAGTTCCTTAGTGACCCAAAGACAAACTATGAACTTGTTACTTTTTTCCTTGATAAGTATATGTGGTGTTGCAAGGCTGTATGTACAGTACTTGCTAAAACCCATGGAGGACATGCAGATGGCTGGATAATGGCTAAATTCTTGGTCCATTTGTATAGTATGTGGATAGTGTGTGATCATAGGAGGCTTTCTTTCTGCTTTTTATTTATCAGGTTTTTTTTTCTTTTTTCATGAGTCTTGACAGATTAATATGCTTGTTTTGTTCTGTTGTTTCTGTTGTACACAATAAAAATACACAATGGAGAGTGAGGACAAAATAGTATATGTCCCTCTCCCTTTGGAATAACTTCGAAGACTACCTGAAATTATACACTGCATAGATTGGTCTTTGTCTTTTGGTTTTCTCAATATATTTCTTTATGGGCCTGAGGTTTGTGTGTGTGTGTGTGTGTGTGTTGCAACCTCCAACTACCGTCAGTCATATAGCATCATAAATGCAGTTTTGGTTTCTGTGCCTGTTTGGTGGCTGTTTACTGAGCCACGGAGGGATTCAACCACATAATCAGACAGGTAAAATGTACGGTTTGCCACACAAAAGAAACCTGGTATGGCATAAAGCCCTTTTTGTTGACATTCTCCTCCCTTTTATCTTTAATAGATGTGTAATATATGTTTGACAAGTTCATAAAAGTGCTTAAAGGAGGTGAATTAAGATCTTTAACTGTTTTTCAGCTCAAAGCACTTTCCCTTGATTGTTTTGCAACCGGCATTTGATTTAAACCTACTCTATCTCACCCAACAATATTTTGGGAGCAATCCAATTTCAAAGTCCCATTGACTTGAGCAGTGTCAAATGTTGAAACCAATAGGACTTAAAATGATCATTTAAATTGTGATTGGTAGAGATCTCTAGGAGGCAAATAGGATGCAAATGCTGGAATAAATTCCGCAGGCTGTCCCAGGTGGTCCAGGGTCAGCTATCAGAAAACTTTGGTGCCATGATATCACATGAAAGATTATGGTAACCAATTTAAAGATTAATTTTATTTTGTCATTTTTGAGGGCTTCTGATGAAAAATGCTGTGCTTCCTCTACTCGTGTTCTGCTTGAGGCCTATCATAGCAATCTTTTCCAAGTAGATCTACCCTTCTTATTTATTCTAAACCTGGCCCTAGAAGAGGTCTTTAGGGACAACATTAACAAATAATAATAATAATGAAGACATGTTATATGCCCAGGCCAACATTTCACAAAGACAAACTGTAGAACGAACTCACAGTGATTCCACTGCTCCAGATAAAAAGGGTAACAAGATGCCCATGAATTCCCTTGATGCCTATTTGAAACAAAGGTGGTTACTTCACATCCGTTTTGTCTCTGTTAGTGTTGCGCTTAGGAGCAGTACAAAAAAATGTTACTTCATGTCCGTCGCACAACTATTAAAATTGGTCTCGACCACGCCCCCAGAATGGGTTCTAAGCGGGAGAATCCTGTACCTGGTGCTGGGGTTGGGTTTTCACTTGTCACTCTTTGTTCCCACTTTCTGTTCCAAGACAATATACTGTCATGCAACAAAACATTTGTTTCTCTCAGAAAACTGTGTCTGGGTTTTGTTTTAATTTTGACTTTTCAGAAGCGAAATATCAAAAAAGAATTTTAAGCCCCGCCCGCCCCCCCCCCAAAAAAAGGGAAAAGGGAAGCTAGACAAATTCAGTCCTTGTCACGGTCCAAGACCATGAGTTAACACTTGCCACAGGACAAGTTATCACGACCATGGGAACACTGAAACAGGGACAAAAACACGTGATCGTGACCAACGCTGTGATGGTACAAAACTAGTCACGGAACAAAGAAGGACATGAAGTAACCACCAAAGAGAATAGTTTGCCACAAGTGTTACTGTGCCCACCGAGATCTAACAAGATGCCCGTTGGCTCTGCCGTCTGATTGACAGATTCTAAATTCGAGTGGCCAACAAGTGGAAATTGTGGCTTCCACCCACCCACCCACCCACCCGCATAAAGAAACTGCACAAGTCCCCTCCCCCCATTTTCCCCTTTACATGTTGCCAGATTTGCAATTAGTGCTTACCTCCCCGAGTGAAAAGACGCCCACTGACAGGATTGTGTAGGTGAGCAGAAATTTTAGCGGTGTCCTCTTAACTCTGCCTTACACCCCTCAAAATGTTCATGGAGGCTCCCTGACCAGTATAATTGGTCTCCAGCCTCACAAGAAAGGAGCACACTTTGCACACCAAGACCAGAGGATACTGAGTTAAGGATCAGCCCCCCCGCCCCAGGGATCAAAAATAAATATCAGCTTATTGAGAAGGATAGGAAGGAAGCTGAGAAGGGACAGTATTACCTGTTTAGGTGGTGTTCTTCACTCTCTCTCTCTCTCTCTCTCTCTCTCTGTGTGTGTGTGTGTGTGTGTGTGTGTGTGTGTGTGTTGTGTCATTACAGTCGTGACCGACTCTTCGTGACTCCGAGTCCATGGAATTTTCTTGGCAGGAATATTGGAGTGCTTTGCCAGTTCCTACTCCAGGCACCTATAGCACCTGATATTCTCTGGTGGTCTCCCATCCAAATAATAACCAGGGTCAACCCTGCTTAGCTTCCTAAATCAAGTGAGATCAGATGCGCTTAGGGCATCTAGGCAGCGCTCAGTTTGCTACTTTGCATGTTTGATTGTTTTGTTCTTGATATTAAGTTCCCATTTAATTTATACATGTTCACTTCAGGGCTGTTGTACTTGCTGTGGCTCTTAGATAGACAGTCATCCTGGCTCAAAAGCGATTTTGCAAGAAAGCCTTGAAAACTAACTATTTCTGAAACAGCCTTCTGTGTATTCTATCAATTAAGGTTGCGTCTTCTGTTTGACTGAGATTTCAAGGCCGAAGCCTGGAACCTAGCTGCAGTTTTGTGTCATGGCAGTGGGGGTGGCGTGGAGGGCTGGTAGCAGACAAGGATTGGCTTATTAAAGCAACCATTGCAAAAGCAGTTGTGTGTGAGAGGCAGACCACATCAAGGCCAAGTGTGGATTCTATCTGAAGTAATGACTGTAGCTCATGCAGCTGTCATGAAAAGACAAGGGTGCTTCGGAGCATGTGCTGAAGCCCTGAGAATGAATCTCAAAATCTAAGACCTGGAGGTGGCCCTCCTGTTATTCACTGAAGCAAGATTAAATATAGAGGCAAGAAGTAAAGGAGCCCCGAGACGCAGTGGTTAAATGCCTGTACTGCAGGTGAAACTGTGCTCATGACCTGCGGTTCAATCTCAGGTACCCGGCTCATGGTTTAACTCAGACTTCCATCCTTCCTAGGTCAGTAAAATGAGTACCCAGCTTGCTGGAGGTGGGGGGCAATGTGTAGCCTGCATACTGTAATTAAGAACTGTAAACCGCCCAGAGACTACTCGAAATGGTATGGGGCGGTATATAAGCAGAGCACTTTTAAACTCCTTTTGGACTAGCTGATTGGTTTGTTGTTTCTAAGCTGGATGTAAATACTAAGATCAGCGGAATGCGCGCTAACACTTGAGTCTCAGGGCCAAAACCTGGGACCTGGCTACTCTCCCAGGTCTCTCTCCTCCCCCCACTGCCCTTAGCTCCATGAATAACCATGCTAAGTACACCAACATCTGTTGAGAAGCCTGGTCTCCACCTATTGTAACAATGAAGCAGGGGATCATCTTCCTCTATGCCTTTTCTTCTTTCTAAGATTTGCAAGGCAATGCTAATAATTGTCCTGCCAGAGCAATTGTTTCCATTTAGAAGCACTTGCGGTGTGGGGGGAGGAGTATAGGCTGTCCCCCCCCCAAAAAAAAAACTATGGTTAACATTAGACTGGATGCTAACAAAAGGTACTGTATCTCTCCATCCACTGCAGAATGCAAAGCCAAGGAGAAGAAGTTCCTCCATAATATACTACAATCTATAAAGATCTGGCATATTAACGAATCACGATGATCAAGCTCATGTATAATGCACTAGAGCAGTGGTTCTCAACCTGTGGGTCCCCAGATGTTTCTGGACTGCAACTCCCAGAAGTCTTCACCACTAGCTGAGCTGGCCAGGATTTCTGGGAGTTGCAGTCCAGGAACATCTGAGGACCCACCAGTTGAGAACCACTGCACTAGATGCTGTATAAGTTTTATCCATTTATCAAGAAAAAAAGTTAGTCTTGTGTTTGTGCTTTAGCCACTTGTCAGGCTACTGAAATCTGCAGGTCAAGCATTTTGCAGCACAAATCATCCTTATCATCTGGGAACTATAGGGCTGGTAGGGCCCCTGTGGATAACTGAGTCCAACTCTTCTCAAGGAGGCTCAGTAGGGAATCGAACTCCCAGCCTCTGCTCCACAGCCAGAGAAATAAACCACCAAGCTATCCAGCATTAACATTCACTCACCTGGCTTCTGAATGTGAAACGGCTGCTACACACTAGAACCGGTTAAAAAGTTGGCAAGCCCATTTTGCTGGCTGACTAACCGGCATCTAAAGAAGCATCAGAATGTTAACAACAAGCAATACAGTTGTCCCCCGCCCTTTCGCGGTTCATACACTGCGGTCCCAGTATATCGCTGGTCCACTGTATATGAAAAAAGGCCCCTGGGGTAAGGAGGAAAGGCCTTCCCAGGCCCGTTGGAGGCCCCAAAAGTGCTTCCCCGCAAACCGGAAGTGACTTCCAGTAAACCAGAAGTGACCTCTAGATCTCTAGAAAGCACTTTTGGGGCCTCTGGGGGACTAGAAAGCCCCTTGCAGGCCCGTTTGGGGCAGCACCAGGCCTGGGGTAAGTACAAGAGCCCCCAGAGAGCCCGCCCAGTCCTGACCTGACCCAGCATCCACACATGGTGGATTTTCAATTATTGCGGGTTGGGTCGGGTCCCTAACCCCTGTGATAGGTGGGGGTTTACTGTATATTACCTCAGTGATGTAGTTCCCACCGTCTTTGGCAGAAGGCAATTTTCATTGGTGGGTCCCCATCTGGATAGTTCAGTGATTTGGGCACTTCAGCGTTGTTTGTTTGTGATTTGGAATAGATGAAGGGCAGTATAAAAATATACAGTTGTACCTTGTATAAAGGAATTAATTCGTTCCAGGTGAAATTCTGTTGAGCAGATTTTTCCTTTATACAAATTTCCCATAGGGGTGCGTTGAAAACAGTAATCCCTTAATCACGACCATTTTTATGTTGTATGGATTCACCCATAGGCGGTTCTGTTAAGCACATTTCCCCTATCTTTGGAATTTTTTATGTTGTACTGATTTTATGTTATACAAACAGTTTGTTATACGAGGGTCCACTGTTTATAAATAAAATGATAATATAAGATAATAAGCCAATAATAGGCTGCACTCTGTTTGTTCATCTGTTATCTCTCCACCCTCCCACTGCATGAACTTTCCCAATATCCTTCACTCCAAATGAAGTTCTTACCAGAGCTTATTATGACTGCTGTGAGATACTTCACAGTGGAAACCGCCTTAGTGCCGATGAAAGCATTAAGCATTTTCTCCCACGTGACAAATTCCCCAACACCAAGATGTGGAAGAAGTGAGCACAAGTGCGCACATAAGCACCTAGAAAACCCACAGGTGTCTGCTGCTCCCCTGTTTTTGCAAAGTCTAGCTCCAGAGGGGTTTGGCACAGCACTGGATGGTACGGTACCTCAAAGTCAAACTCCACCAGTCCATGCCTTAAAACAGTGGTGTCCAAACTTTGGTCCTCCAGATGTTTTGGACCACAACTCCCACAGTCCTTTGTCAACGGCAATGCAGGCTTGGAATTCTGGGAGTTGTGGTCCAAAACATCTGGGGGACCAAAGTTTGGACACCACTGCCTTAAAGTTACAGTGGTGGAAGAAGAAGAGTATTTCTTTGTTACCTTCACCACAGGAAGCCAATGTAGTGACAAGCTGTTATGTGTATATGATTGCATTGGACTCCCAGTCCTGCGCATAGTTGCACTTGAAACCTTTCCCAGCCTGTTTCCTTCACTCAAGCTCCCTGGAAAACCAGAGGCACATGTCATTCTGTTAGACAGGGACATGCATATATAATATGGTAATGTTTGTGAAGATTCTCAGTCATCCAGGTGAAATTATCTGGAAGATGAGTCACTGGACCAGGGTGATGTGAAACCATGATGAACTATAAATTGGATGCCTCAACACTAGCTTCCCTCAGACTGATGAAGCTGCTTGGATGAGTAGCGAAATATTTCAAACTCACAAGAAAAGAAGTCCAGTTGCCATGACTCAACTTTCAGATAACGTGGCAATATTATTTGAAAAGCCGGCAGAGTAAGAAAATGAAAGAGGTCTCCTCCTGAGTTACTGTTTAATTTGGGCTTTCCTTCAGAATGAGTGTACGGCTAATACATTTCACAGTAGAGATGGGCACGAAATGAATATTTTTTTGTTTCCGTTATTCGTTATTCGTTTCGTTATGTAGCAAAACAACAAATGAAAATTGTGATGAAAATGGAACGAAACGAACAGAACCACGAAAATTGTGTTCGTTATGTTTCGTTTTCATTAATGGCAGTGTGCAATGAAATGATCTATTTTAAATGTTAAAAAACGCCCTGGACA
>JAHTLZ010000379.1:58045263-58059076 GCA_023846285.1 Phrynocephalus versicolor | reverse complement strand
AATCAAAGCTTGAAGGAAATTGGAGCTGGGCTAGCTGCTTCCTCCTTGAGCTAAGAGGAAGTGAAAATTGGCTCTCTCCTGGAAAAGGTAAAGATGAGATACTTGTGGAAGAACAATTAATGAAAGGGGCAACAGTGAATGACTGATTGCTCTAACTGGAGGGAAATAAATGTTTCCTTGTCTCTGTTCCTTTGTGTGTTAGTCTTATCAACTGGCCTTGCTTAGGGACCAAGCTATGATTTCGTTCTGACCAGAAGAAGTCCTCTAAGACATGTTTTCAAGGCAACCCAGAACTCAGGATTTTGCCCAGAGAGGTATGTACATTCTCGTTTCATATCCTTGTAATTTAATTCACTTGGAAACATACAAATACATAGTAATGAGTACACCATTGACGGGTCTACTACAGTTAAATTCCAGAGCTAGTTCCAAGATGCAGTAATGTCAGTCAAACAAGTTAAAGGAGAACAGGACTTTCTTCACTTTATGTTTTACTGTGCTTACACAAAGGAAAAAGAGGAGAGTGATGAAATGAGATGAAATCAACAAAAATAAAACTGGAGGTTCTATTGTAAAGCCATTGCAGTATTTGGCAGGGTCAATCAGAGATGAAAGAAGCTTCCTCAATTATATGGTAAAGTAATTTTTTTTTTAAAAAAAAAGAAACACATTATTGTATATAATGCCAAAGGTGCTGCATCCAGTTCACCACTACAACTAGGCAGTGTGCGGGGGTCTAGTCAGGCAGCGGTCTGGGTCACCTTGTCACAAGGTCTGTCTGTTGAGGGAACATGGGACCCTTGGTTCAAGGATCAGAACAGGAATAGAAATGGTTTCCAGCACCCTAGTGCTATCTGTGATCTACTTTCATCTGGTCACAACATGGCGATTCCCTTCCTACAGCTGGAGCTGCTCCGTTAACCTTGTCAGCTGGAAATTACTGAAAGAGGTTAACTCCATGCTAGGCAAAGTGGAAGGCATCAGAAAAAAGACGATTTCTGAATATGGAGTGGATTAACTCCATAAAGAAGCCAAAGGCTTGAGTTCACAAGAGCTGGGTAGGGCTGTTAAGGACAGGGCATTATGGAGGTCACTCATTCAGAGGGTCACCATAAATTGGAGGTGTCATTGAACCAAAGTATTTTAATTTGTTGAAATTAAAGTTATGTAAATCTTCAGTAGACATGTTTTTGTCATCTTAATACTCAATTGCAGTCTTGCTTTTGCACTTTCTTCTTTTATCTTCATCAGGAATTATTTCAAACATTTTTGCTTTTTGCCAGTAATATAGTGTCCAACATATATCAGACTGTTGGTAAAACACTTCAGAATATTTTTTTTCTTGAATATGTAAGAAGTTTATTTGAGAAGATTCAAACAAACATACACATTGGATTAAATGCACCAATATCTTGCTACCTAATATAAATAAGGATGGGAAGGAAAGGTGGATGGCACTTGGAAAATAGTTACAGGTCACTCATTCAGAGGGTCACCATAAATTGGAGGTGTCATGACAACACACAGCAACAACAACAAACCTCCATTTTAGCTAAAGACTAGGAAGAAATTCGTGACCGAGTTTTTTGACAATGGGATGGACTACTTCAGAAGACAGTGGACTGTCCTTCATTGGAAATACAGTGGTACCTCAGATAACAACTGCCCTGGATAACGAATAATTCGGATAACAACTGCAAATTTCCGGGTATAGGACTGCCTCTGATAACGAATTTTCCCTACGGACTGCCTCGAATAACCAGTTTCCAGCATGCATCAGTAAAAAGAGTTTTCCCAGGTGGCACTGCATCTGTACCTTTAAAGTGCACTTTATAAAGACTTTTGAGCAAAAAAAAAAAGGTGTCTGTGCCTTTTTCCAGGGCTCCAGAACGGATTAAACGGTTTCCCATTCATTCCTATGGGAAACTACGTAGCAGATAACAATGTGTTTCAGATAACGACTAACCTCAGAGAAAGAATTACCGTTGTTATCAGAGGTACCACTGTATTTACACAGCGCTTAGATGGCCTGCTTTATTTGGGATTGGGCTTAATGGCCCTTGGGGTTCCTTTTAGTTCTGCAGTTCTATGATTCAAGGAAGAACTAGCAATCATAGAGATGCCATTCAGTGCCACCACAGACCTCTATGGAGAACATGTAAAAGCTTGCATTCATCTTTGGGTGTCTGTGCAGGAGCTTAAAAGCACATTTCCATCCCTGCCATGCTTTGAACCTTTCACACTTCTAGGCTTAGTACCTGAATAGGGGATTTTTTTAAATGAAAACCTTCTTAGACTGCAAGATTGTTCTGAGGGCTAGAACCATGTGTTCATATCAAAATGTACTCCTCACATTTCCAACCCTGCCTTCTTTATTGCAGCAGCGTAATTTGGGAACCCCCGGAGGGAGAGCAGTTATGTTGTTTCCATTGTCCAACAACTACGAATCAGAAATCCTTAGCAATCTATTGTAAATCATACGCAGGGTCATCAGTAAAGTGGATAGAGGGACTCTCTTCTCCCTCTCACAAGATACCAGAACTAGGGGACATCCACTCAAACAGGGTTGGGGGAGTGAGAACAGACAGACCCAGCGTGTTGTTAGTCTGTGGAACTCCCTACCGCAGGATGTGGTGATGGCGTCTGGCCTGGATGCCTTCAAAAGGGGATTGGACAGATTCCTGGAGGAAAAGTCCATCACAAGTTACAAACCATGATGGAGATGTGTCATCTCCGGGCTTAAAACCGGGGTACTTCAAGGGCCAGATGCAGGGGAGTGGTATCAGGAGACAGATATGTAGTCTCGTGTGTTCCCAGAAGCATTTGGTGGGGCCACTGTGAGATACAGGAAGCTGGACTAGATGGGCCTTTGACCTGATCCAGCATGGCTCTTCTTATGTTTATGTTATATCTGCTAATAAAGCCAAATCAGCCTGCTACCCACCCCAATTTAGACTCACTAGCACCATATCTCGAAGGTTTCCAGTAGGAGTATTACCTGGAAATGCTAAAGATTGAGTCTAGAATCTCTTATTTGCTCAAAATGGGCTCTACTACTGATTCCTCCTTCCCACATTTCCCATGTAGTCCTTATTTCTGACTAGAGATGGGCAAAAACTGCTGGGTTCAGAGGTTCGTCTTGATTAATTCAGCACTGCAACGGGTGCTTATTGGTTTGGTACCCCGTCCCTTCCAGTGGGTGCCTGCACAGAGGCAGTGCCCAAAGGGGGGGAGCAGAGAAGCCGGGACACTGACTCTGAGTGGGTGCCTGGCAGGGGGGCGGGGTGTCAAACTGCCAAACACCTACTGTGGGAGTAAACACAGTGGGATGAAGTTCGTGCCCATCTGTGTTTCCAACCCTTTGAAAAGAAACTACAATCCATCATCTGCACCATTTGAATAATCCTCCGTCCAGCTACCAATTTGCCACCTCCGTGATATTCTGATATGCGAAGCACAAAGACACTGTAGGATTATGAAAGGGCATTTGTTCTTTTTCTACATCTATGAAGCACACGAATCACACAGGTGCTGCTAAATTTACCCAGAGGCCATCGTAAGATCTTTCAGCCTTTCATATCAGTAGCCAGGGACCAAACACATTGAAACTGCTCAAGCCCAGTCAATGCAGATTGCCCTCCACCACATAAATGCATCCTATTTCAACATAAAGAGATTAGATTACCAAAATCCAAGTCTGATGGTCCTTTTGACTCACCCTAATTATTCTGAAATAAATCCAACCACCTCCCCATCTCCTTTTAGGCAGAATAATCACAAAGATAGGAGTTTTGTCTTCCACCCCCCTTTCTTTCGGATTATTTAAAAAAAGCTTTTTCCCAGACTTTAAACTTTATCCGGTGTCGTCAGTCAAGGCAGACAGTTGAGAGCGATATTAGCGCAGGTAATTGTGTGGATCCATCAACAGCTTTTGTCCTCTAGCTACCAAATCTTATGCTAAAGTGGGCACCCAACAGCACTGTAGTAGATTAAAGGCAAAATATCATTCTTCGGTTGCTCCGTGCCTACCAGCTGTTATTTACTGCAGGAGTGGAACCAAACACTGCTGCCGTCATATCTATAGGGATAAACTAACCTACTCCGAACTTTTTTTTCCTCCTACTGAAGTCCTGAAACAGCTTATTCTTCTTGCTTTTAAATTCTTCCTATCCTGTCATCTGACCCCAACGTTAATTGTGTGTGCCTAGTATTTTTAACTACTCATAAATTCGAGGAAAAACATATTTTTCTTTCCTTTTTTTTTCTTGCTTTCCTCTCTCTCTTTAAAAAAACAAAACCCACAACACTCTTTGATCCCAGGTGAAGGAATTTCTAAAAAGGTTTGTGGTGGAAGCTTAGACAAACACTGTGGAAGGAAAATATACATGTTGTTAACATCTAATCGTCCATCGCCAGCCTTGATAAACATACTGATAAAGAGTCACTGCTGAGCTGCTGAGGAAAGGCTACTACAGTTACAGTAGCTTTGTGTGCTTGTACAAGGTTCTTGGGGTTTTCAGACTGATTTTCAGTCTGCCTTTGCAGGTGGCCCAGGAGCATGAAAGGAAATTAGCATGATGGAACAGTGTGTGATTTTTAAGGCTCAATATTAAGGGTACATTTTCAGCTTTCTCCAAACGCTTATCTAAGGTATGCATTTCTCTAGTCTAAACAAGCTAAGCTAGACGGAAATTGGAAAGCTACCATTGGACAATTGTTTCACGTGACCTCTGAAAACTGCTCAAAGCTAGGAAAGTTTATACTTAGGACTATGAGAGAGAGGTTGGCTTAGAATCCTGCTTCAAGATGTAGACAGTAAGAAATTAGTCCTAGCCAGCCTAGGAATTGAAATTTTCATAATATTACGCAAGTAAGAATATCTTAGACTTTATTATTTTCAGGCAATATTATATGATTGTATCTGATGAGCATTTTTATATTTTTCATTGATTTTTATAAGCTGTTTTTACATTTTTGTAACTTAGAATAGTGAATAAAGCGATTTCATGGAATTGATGCTCTCAGATCATTTTTTTCCTTTAAAAGAAACCACAGGGACTCAGGAAATTCTCGTCCAGAGACGCTCCTACCCCTGGGTTCCGTTACAGCTGCTGAGCTGGGTACTCTTAAAGGCGCAATGACACAAGAATCATAGAATCATAGAGTTGGAAGCAGGGCTGGTGCTAGGTTTTTTTGCACCCTAGGCGAGGGGGGGTAGGGTGGGTGGTGGGTGGGCGGGGCAGGGGGCAGCGGGGGGGTAGGTGATGGGCAGATGGGGCAGGGGGCAGCGGGGGGACGGGCAGGGGGTGAGCAGGGCAGGGGATGGCGGGGCAGTGGCGGGGCGGCAGCGGGGGCAGGGCGGCAGATGGCAGGGGACGGCAACGGGCGTGGGGGTGGGCAGTGATGGGCGTGGGGCGGCGGGCGGCCAGCGAGGGCCAGGGGCCGGGGGGGGGGGGACGGACGGGGGTGGCTAGTGGTGGTGGGGTGGCGGGGGGCAGCAGACTGGCCAGCGCCCTCTCTCCATTTTGCTGCCCTAGGCAACTGCCTAGTTCGCCTTAATGGAAATGCCGGCCCTGGTTGAAAGAGACTTCAAGGGCCATCCAGTCCAACCCCCTGCCATGCAGGAACCCCCATCACAGTATTTCCGACAGATGGCCATCCAGCCTCTGCTTAAAAATCTCCAAAGAAGGGAGACTCCACAACTACCACCCCGTGGCAACATATTCCAGTGCCAAACAGTTCTAACTGTCATGAAGTTCTTCCTAATGTTCAAATAGAATTTCTTTTCCAGCAATTTGGAAAGACATCTCAGTGAGAGGACAGTTCTGGGTGTCTTGACCTTGCCCAGTGACTTCCTACCCCCATGGGTGAGCTGCACATCTCACTCTCTTTTTGTGGAGAAGAGATTGGCCATGCGCTCTGTTTTCACAGACAAGACCCTTGTCAGTTTGGCAAGCGGGCAGAAGACAATCCTTTGCTAGGATGCAACCTCTATTTCAAGGGTGGCCTGATGTGTGTTGGAAAGATAAAGAAAGACAAACAAAGGTCTTGGGAAGTGTTTGTTCATAGGTATCTTCAACTGAAGTACATCTTCCTGCCACAAATGGGTTGCACACGAACCTTCTGTACAAAAGATTGCGCAGGCACATGGGTCACCTGGTCATGGTCTTCCTAGCTGTGGAATCAACCTGCTGCTGCTGTGGTTCAACAGCATCTTTATTAAAGAGCAGTAATTATTGCTCAAGATGCAGCGCTCTGCGTAATTGGCTACACAGTCTTTTCCCCCAGATCTCTCCAGTTTTGTACAGAAGAAAAGAAAAACACTCTGAGTTACGGGAAGCAGCCTTCTGCTCTGTCAGATTATGTCTCCATTTAGTCACTATTCTCTATTTTTTGCCTTTTCTAAAGCTGGCTAGATGCCCTAAGCGCATCGGATCACGCCTGATTTTGGAAGCTAAGCAGGGTCAGCCCTGGTTGGTACTTGGATGGGCAACCACCAGGGAATTCCAGGTGCTGTGGGCGCCTGGAGTAGGAACTGGCAATCACTCCAGTATTCCTGCCAAGAAAACTCCATGGACATGGAGTCACAAAGTTGGTCACGAGTGTAACGATACAACACACACAATCTGCTGCCTGGCCTCAACTGTTTTGGACTACAACAACTCTTACCATGTATACCTGCCTAATTTTTAAAATTATTAAAGATGTTGTTGTAGAGTTTTGAATTTCTGGTCAAATTCTCTCTCTCTCTCCCCCCCCACCTTCCTTTTAAAAAATGCAGAGACACGCAGAATAGAATAGCTTCAAGTTCCCCAGAGTCCACCTCTTTCTCATGAACTGGCACTTACAGTCTCAATAACTCACTCTGAGACATTAGTGGTAAAAAGAATATAAATGTTTCATTACTTGTAGTTGTGAATAGATCAACAGCAAAGTGACAAACCAACTGCTTTCAAGAGGGTAAAGAGAGGGGGGAAAACACTCAGTAGACAGACGAGGCACTCTTTGGTTGAAAGGAACAATTGGTTAGTGCTGGATAGATTGACAGTCATCTCACAACAGAAAGGTCCCACCAAGGCAAACAGACGTTATGCAGCATGCAAGTTTGTAACCCTCTGAACGGATCTGTTGGTGGGAACTCCTCTGCATCCCACCAATAAAAACAGTACTTGTCATTATACATAACATAAGCCCTGCTGAAATTTTAAAACTGTTTCCATACCTATGAAAAAAGCACACAGCTTTTTGGAAACCAAGGGCAACATTTCTATTAATTTCAAAGGAACAGGATGACTGCCTCATTGGGCACAGGATTTTCCATGCCATTAGTGTGTTTTCATATGAGGAAGGAAAACTTTCTAGAAACAGTAGTTCTCATTTAGGCCTCTGTTGTTATTTTTAAACTTATGAAATTTACATGAAAAAGAAGTGTTTCAATATTTAAAAACACTCTTTTAGACTTAACAAAACAATGCTTCAGTTGGTATTTATTTATTTATTTATTTATTTATTTATTTATTGACTGACTGACTGACTGACTGACTGACTGACTGACTGACTGACTGACTGACTGACTGACTAACCTTTCATACTGCCCTTTCAGCAAACAGCTATTCTGGGTGGTTTACAGGCCAAGTGAATAACACTCACAAAACAAATAAACAATTTAAAAATATAAAAATAACAATAAAACTTCAAACAGTAGACTTTGTACCACACGTATACTATTCTGGGTCCTCTCCCTCAATCCTGGCTTCTTTAGATCAGGAATAAAAACATTGCACTTGTGAGGGCTTATTTACAAACCATGTCTATTGGGTGGTAAATCTATGCTTTTTGTTGGCTGAGATCAGCAAATAGGGAGATTTCTCTCTCTCTCTCTCTCTCTCTCTCTCTCTCTCTCTCTCTCTCATTCTCTCTCTCTCTCTCTCTCTGAGGCAATGCATTCCAATGGCAAAATAAAATCAGAAATAGATTTACCTTAGGTTCTTTAAAAATGATCCTTGCAAGGCCAGAGGTTATATTAAAATTGAGCTTTATTTCTATACTAGGTTACAAAGCAAATACTAGAAAAAAGATTCAAAAATACCAAAGAAAAACTATCAGAACCAAGATATGAACTTATTTGCCTATCAAAATAACAAAACCCATGTTACCCTCTCTATCTGGTTACAAGAATGCATTTTAGCTATGCTAACTAGCCCTGACTCTAACTAATTAAGCATCTTTGCTAAAAGCAGTCTAAAGCAGTGATGGTGAACCTATGGCACAGGTGCCAAAGGTGGCACTCGGAGCCCTTTTTGTGGGCACTCGGCATCAGCCCTTCACAGTTACCTGTATACAGGTTCAATTACTATATTGGCACTTTGCAAAAAAAAAATTAGTGGGTTTTGAATTGCAGTTTGGGCACTCGGTCTCTAAAAGGTTCACCATCACTGGTCTAAAGTGTATAATGGTGTTTCTTGCTTTTTTCTTGCTCGAAGACTCGAGGTCAAAGATGGCACGTGGTGTTAACTGTCCAATGGTAGCTCTCTTGCTCTCCCCTGGAAGGATTGTTATGTCTATAAGGTGCATTTTCCAGGTAACATTTCTACTGCAAGACGGAAAGTGCAGTTTAAGATTGATCTTAAAGAAAGTACAGTATATCCCATCATTCCTAATTTCCTTACAGTTATTAAGTTTGTTACCTTTTTGGAGTCTGTCCTGCTGATCGCAAATTACAAGCAAGAGCAAATGCCTAAATCAACATATTTGTACTGCTAAGCTTCCCGTGCAGCATTTTAAACTTTCAGGCTCTGTTTCAGTGACCTTAGAAAATTTAAATCCCATATTCATTCCACAGCGGAAAGACATCATCCCACAATGTTGTCTCAGGTCCTTCTTTCAATTTATACAACTTTTGCCCATTTCATATGTGATTCTGAAATTACGGTAGTTAAAAAAAGAGTTTGGAGTTTGTACGTGATTTAGGAATGGATAGTAGTAAGGGATTTCCAGTCAGAGTATTTTTTTGTTTTAAGATATCCTCATATCCATGAAAAAGCTCACAACCAGATTTGTTCCTCTTGAAGCCAAGTGCAAAATTCTTACTAATATTGCGAGGGCATGCTGCAGAATAATCTCTAACATCTGTCTCGCCTTGCTAACAATCTGTCTTCAATAACAATTGACACAATGCCTGGTTAACTGTACTGTTTACAACATCTTTTTCCTCCCACCTTTTATATTACCTTTGTCTGATGCAAATTTCTGGTGAACTTGAAAACTCACTTTGTTTGTTACTTTTTAATTATCCTATCACAGTATTACTCAATCCAGACCTTTAATACGTGTAAGAACTACCCCAAAGCCAAAGGTGCAGTCTTTGTCTTGCCATTACAAAATAGAGATGGGCACAAAATGAAATTTTAATTCATGTTGTTATTCGTTATTGGAACAAAATGGATAACGAACAGACCCATCAAAGAAAAATGAAATGAAACGAAATGGAAATTTCTGTTTCGTACGCTTCATTTTTGTTTTTCCATAGGAATGCATTGAAGCAATGCATTCCTATGGGGGGAAACCAGTGGTCCAGCCCCCCCCAACGTGGGGGAAACCGCAGGCTTTTTTCCCCACTGAAGCCACCACCGATCAGCTGTAGCGCAGGGCTTTGGTGGGGGAAAAAGTTTTAAAAGCCTGCCCTTTCCCCCACCCAATCAGGCACGATCATGTGTGGGATAAAAAAAAAATTAAAAATGCACCAACCCAGCCTGCGGGCCAGCTGGTCGGCGTGATAAAGGAAAATAAAAAATAAAAAAATATGCTGACCTGGCCCATGGGCCAGCTGGTCGGTGCAAGAAAAAAAGTAAAAAGTTAAAAATTAAAAATTAAAAAAACACGCCGACCCAGCCCCCAGCCCAGCTGGTCTGCACGAGTTAAAAAATCCAAAAATCCAAAACCAAAAAAGGAACCAAACGAAAAATGAAACAATTTTTTTAAAAAAAATCATTTCATTTTAAATAAACCAAAAACAATTAAAAACGAAAAATGAAACGAAATGCCATTTTGGCATTTTGTGCACGTCTCTATTAAAAAGTATGCTGTCTTTCCATGGAAGGCGATTAGCAACAAAGAGATGCAACAGGAAAGAGAAAAGAACTACCTGAAAATATGTAATACAACTAAATACAACTAACCAATGATCATCATAAGAATAATGTGACCTATTTTGCCATTACATTGCACAAACCAGCCATTGACTTAATGGGACTCAGGAAGTCAACACTTACATGTCCCGTTGATTCAATGGGTCTACTCTACGTGGGAACCAGCAAGTGGATTTAGCTCAAAGTTTCCTGTGAAAAATGGATGGTGCCCATACCTCTACTCAGTGTGTGTGTGTGTGTGTGTTTCTAGCAAATATCTGTAACACAGCCAGCCCCTTTGGAATTGCCTGCAATTAGCTTATCTCCAATTATATACACAGGTACATGATGACAGTGTTTGGTATTATGGGGAAAATAAGGGGTTCTTTACTTTGAATAGAGGCATTAGTGGGAAACAGATTAAAGATTATGTGGATATCTACAATAAGTGCTAGACTAATTCTATTGTCTATTTCACCTAAATTATTTTATTAGGCGCAACATATTCCATATAATGACAGCCAACCCCTGGCTCCATCCCCTTCTAATGAAAATTCTTTTGTAGGATCACAACAGGATTCCCTATCCTTTCTTCATTCTGATGAAATTAACTCCCTGTTGTTGGTCATCGTGATAATCTAATTTTAGCCAATCAGCTTCAGAGGCGACGTTTACCTCACAGAAAGGTATCTGCTGTCATAGCAACAAGTGGCTTTGCTCTGATCATATTTGGCTCCTTTAGCATAATGAAAGGCCTCAGCTCGCTTTTTAGATGATTAATCTTTTCCCCCTGTGAGCCTCCTTGAATACATTAGCAAAACAAGTATGAAAAATTTGTTTATCCCAAGACAATCAACAGAAAATTACCTGCAAACATTAATTCTCATTAGGGCAAAGCTGATGAATGGCATGCCATATGGTAAATGAGAAATGGCAAGGAGCAGTCAAACCTTTCCAGACTGCAACAGGTTGCTAAAAGTTTATGAGGTTTTTCATTCTGAAAATGTAAATGAGCAGGCAAATATGGTGAATTTTTACTTTTAATATTATTTTAAGAGGGCCCAAATGAAATACAAAGGAGGCTTTGCCAAACCACTTACCCAGCCTTTGGTATAAAGGTGACACCTATACAAACAACAAAAACATGTTTTTTTTAAAAAAAAAATGGCGGGAATACAGTGGTACCTCAAGTTACGAATTTAATCCATTCTGAATGCATGCTCACTACTCTTAAGTCGGGGTACCTATCTAAAAAAATTGAAAAAAATAAGTTAAAAAATGAAAAAATGAACAAATATATTTGTATGTCAAGCAGACCATATCTAAAATTTGTAAGGCGTCAGTTAAAACGCCAACAGTTTTCCGCTCTTAGGTTGAATTGCTCTTAAACTGAGCTGCTCTTAAGTCGGAGTACCACTGTACATGTATGTAACTGCTCTGAGTGCCCTTGCTGACAGAAGGACAGTATATAAATCAAATAAATAAATAAATCTCACTTCAAGATTTCATATTATTATTTTTATCTTCTGGCGAACATAGCTGCCGGGTGTTAAGCTGGAGTTGGCCTTCTCCAGTGATCGAGCTCTTTCCAAGAGCCTAGGACAACTGGAGATATCTTCGTAGAATATATGCTGTTCCTAATAATGTTGTCATTTGTGGTTGACCGATGTTGACCTTGTCAATACCAAGGGTTTTCTGATGTTGACCGAGGTCTTTTGGGATTGCACCCAAAGCGACTCTTATTATTGGTGTTGTTCTTGCTTTCTTATTCCATAGCTTTTCTATTTCTATTTCTAAGTCCCGATATTTGGTTGTCTTTTCTAGCTCTTTATTGCTGGCTCTTGTGTTTCCTGGTATTGCCACATCAACAATTCAAATTTTGTTTTCTTGCTTGTATACTATCATAATGTCTGGAGTATTGTGGGCAAGGTGTCTGTTGCACTGGATTCTGAAATCCCAGAGCACCTTGATAATTTCATTTTCAGTAACCTTTTCTGGCTGATGTTTCCACCAGATCTTGCCTGATGGTAGGTTGTAATTTTTACGTATGTTCCAGTGGAGCATTGCTGTTATTTTATTATGATGAGGTATTTTTGGGCAACAGCTGATTATGTGATCTACAGTTTCATCCTTTTCTTTTTTGCACAAATGACATATACTATCTTTTGATGATTTATCAATTTTAGCCTTTATGGCATTTGTTCTTAAAGCTTGAACTTGATCTGCCATAAGTAGTAGAGATGGGCATGAATTTTAAAAAAAATGGTGTTTGGGTTTTTCATTTTTTGTTGAGAGGTCCATTTCAGTTCATTTCCGTTTTTCATGAATTTTTGGCAAAAATTCATTTTTGATTTTTGTTTTTTCATTTTTTGTTTATACCCACTTTTTGCACGATTTTTAAAGCATTTCCGTGCGCTGGCGTCCCCCAATGCCCCAGACCAGAGGGAAAACACTTTAAAAAATGATGCTGGCAGAGACACAGTATAGACTAGGTACGCAGGGAGGCTGCAAAGGCAGCGGCAGGCGTTGCCCAGGGTGCAAGGCAGCCGCAGACTGACTGCACTGTGGGGCAGGGGAGGGTACTCACCGAGAAGTGCGCACGCACACACACAGGGAGGCTGCAGGACTGAAGCTAGAGTCACAGAGACAGCAATCCCACCCTAACTCCCACCGGAGACTGCAAGGAAGACGGGGGCTGCCAAAGCTTTTTATGCCCTCTGTGGCTGCCAGACCTGCCCAGTCTGCAACCTTCGCATGCTATTGGTCGAACATGATCCCATCAGATGGCTTGTCTCCATTTTGTGGCTGGCGACATCCATTTTGTCATCCTTAAAGGGAAAAAGAAAAATATATCGCAATGGGAGAAGACAAAAACAAACATTTAAGGACCCCTACCCCCTGGTAGATAATAATTTCAAATAATTATCACATTATCGCTGCATTTTTATGGATGTCCAGTGCGTTTAAATAACCAAGAAATAAATATTAGGCATCTGGGAGCCATTTTGGGTCGATGTCCCCTAATTCCCCTTAATCTGAGAAAAGACATAAATGCACGTTTTAAGGACCCCAACCCCCCTGGTAGGTGTTATCAGACAGTATAAATAATTATCGCTGTGTTTTTATGGATGTCCAGGGCGTTTTTAAACATTTAAAACAGATCATTTCATTGTGCATCGCCATTAACGAAAACAAAACGTAACGAACCCAATTTTCGTGGTTCTGTTCATTTAGTTCCATTTTCATCACAATTTTTGTTAGTTGATTCGTTACATAATTGAACGAATAACGAATAACAGAAACAAAAAAAGTTTGTTTCGTGCCATCTCTAATGAGTAGTCCTTCAGTTTCTTTCTTCAATGTTGCTTTTCTGAACCAAATCCATGTTTGTTCTTGATTGATCTTATCATTGGTGCCTCTAATAAACTGACCATGCAGTGCTTTACTATGCCAGTTCTCTATTCGGCTGTGCATTTGTTGACTTTTGTAGCCTGCACACTGTAATTAAAATTGTAAACTGCCCAGAGACTACTTGAAGTGATATGGGGTGGTATATAAGCAGAACAGTTTGCTTTTAAATTATTTTTTTGATATTTCTTTATTTTGCGTTCAGTAATTAATTAATTAACTTTTATTTATTTATTATTATTATTATTATTATTATTATTATTATTATTATTATTATT
>JAHTLZ010000379.1:58031556-58045253 GCA_023846285.1 Phrynocephalus versicolor | reverse complement strand
TATTATTATTATTATTATTATTATTATTATTATTATTATTATTATTACCCCACCCATCTGGCCATCTGGCCACTCTCATATAGCCATGAGATTTATGGAGTGAAGAAAGTATACACAAAACTAAGTACTTATTTAAAAAATAAATATAAAATAATATATAATATAATAAAATAAATAATATTCAACTGCAGTCTTGCTTTTGCACTTTCTTCTTTCATCTTCATCAGCAACTATTTCAAGCATTTTTGCTTTCTGCCAGTAATATAGTGTCCAACATATATCAGATTGTTGGTAAAACACTTCAGAATATTTCTTTTCTTGAAGATTTGAGAAGATTATTTGAGAAGATTCAAACGAACATACACATTGGATTAAATGCATCAATATCTTGCAACCGAATATAAACAAGGATGGGAAGGAAAGGTGGATGGCATTTGGAAAATAGTTACACAATTGAAATGGAGAAAATTGTACAAACCTAAGCTGTCTCCGTCTCTGTCTCTCTCCCTCCCCCCCCTGTGTGTGTGTGTGTGTGTGTGAGAGAGAGAGAGAGAGAGAGAGAAGGTGCTCACAATCTTGTCATGAGTCAGAGCACTACAAAACAAACAAAAAAAGGCAGCTGAAAGTGGCTTGACAACATCATAATGATCCCATCAAGGCAACTTTTGTCAAGTAAAATATAGCACCATAAGGCTGAGTCACATACTCAGAAAGCTGAAGATTATCTCCACATGCTCTGGTAAAGAAACAAAAATTAGCATTCCCTGTCATCATCTATTCCCCCCCCCCCCAATTCCGTCATATGTTTACGGTAGAATGTGTGAGAGACAGAGTTTATATTTTACTTTCAGCTCACGGTAATGTGCTGTTACATCTGATCAGGTCACTTCTGGCCAGTGCCAACTCTACGAATTAATGAACTCCAAACATTCTTACCTATTAACACCCTTTTTAAGTCTTCCAAGCTAAAGGCTGTGGTGTAAGAATTGAAGCTTAAAGGGAAAACAAGCAAACGACATTGAAATGGCAGGGGCCATGATCCAAGTGGAGCACATTCTGATACTGTTACTTGAGTTAGGCCATCTGCCCGAGGACATCACATAAGGATGCCAAGGTGAAGTACAGCACACGTCATATATCATCTCATGTCTGTATTAGGGCTGCTCTCGTCCCATGGAAAGAGAATCTGCAGTGGAGTCAGTGAGACTAGCTTTGGTACAACTATTACTTAGGTCACGGTCTTACCATAGTTTTCTGCATATATAAATTTCATTCATAGTTTTTTTCGGGCGGTCATGTGTTTTTTAATGTGCATTGTATTTTCCTGTTCTGGTTCCATCTCTACCTGTCTATTTCACATTTTTCTCTTCTTTCCACCTCTACTTTCTAAGCCTCTGTGGTGTTTAACCTCGGGAAGCTGCCAAAAAAGGGGAACAACAGATTTTACTGCGTATATTCGGGGTCCTGTTGTGGTTATAGAAGCAAATAAGTAAGCATTTTCGAGTGAAGTTTCTAATTCCAGCCCCTGGCTGTGGTTTAGGAAACTTCACTGAAACTGCTGTTCCAAGGGCATGGTCAGCCAGGACCAGAATTTACTTCTCTTTGTGGTTAGCACACAATCTTTTTCTGCGCAGTTCGCAGTGTTTGGAGGGGAAAAGGCAAATGGTGGCAGGCAGCTGCCTCACAAGCAACTGAGCTAGAAATGGGCAGTCGAACCAATCAATGTAATGTTAGGTCAGGGGTGTCCAAGCTTTTTGCAAGGAGGGCCAAATTTGGTGAGGTGAAAATATGTGTGGGGGCCAACCATCCAGCCGCATTTGGCCCCCGGGCCGGACATTAGGCAAGTCTCTAGGACATGCAAGGAAGCAGGGAGGATGCTGCAGCAATGGAGCTGGGGGCGGGTAGGCTGGGCAGGTGGTTGGGGGGATAGATGGAAGCAGGGAAGGCAGGCAAACCATAAATCTGCAAGCTGATGTCTCCATCTAGTATGAGGAGGGGGCAGCTGGTGGGAATGCATGACAGTCTGAGCCAGTGTGGAAAAGAGGCCAAGGGCCACTCAAAATTTGAAAATGGGCTGCATTTGGCCCCCGGGCCTGACTTTGGACATGCCTGTCCTAGGTATTCCTCTTTTCCTGCTTCTCTCCACTTTTCCTAGCTACATTGTGTTTTCCATGGAGTCTTGTCTTGTCACGACACACTCCAAGATACAACAACCTCATTTTAATCATTTTGGCTTCCATTGAGCAATGGGGCTCAGTTTGCTCTAGCATTTATTAGTCTTTCTGGAGGTTCATGGTGTTAGAACCCATCTCTTTGTCTTTATTGTGTTCCATGTTGTTTATATAAATCTTGCATTGTTTCAAGATGTTTTGTTGCTTTCATTGCAACAGATGAACATGGCTCCCCACTCTCCAAATAAATGGGGATTTTCATTTATTACACTTTCATCAAGGAGGAAGAAGAATCAAAAGAGGGAGATTCCTTCTTTCCCTGTACTCACACCCTGAATCCATTTTCCCACCAAAGGGTGAAAATATCTCTCTAATAATAATTATCACTCCTTAGATCCATGTGTATCACAAATGGTAACTATGCAATTAGAAGGAGCGTATTTATAACCTGACAACAATGGGTGCCTCATCCCGCATTTCAGAAATGATTCTGTTATTAATAATTCATGCTCAAAAAACCCATATGCGGGCAACGAAGCAGAAGCAAATATGAAAACGGAAGGGTGATCTGTGAGTAACCTTACATCTGTACAGAAATCCCGTGGAACAGCGAGACATTTTGCCTCATTCTTAAAGATGGACAGGAAATGAATAAAAAAATCATTTTATTATTCGTTATTCATTTCGTTAGGTAACAAAATGAATAACGAATAGCCCTGTCTAAGGAAAATGAAACGGAATGGAACGGAAATTTCCATTTCATTCTGTTTGTTTTTTGTTCCCCCACCCCACCAGCATCTCTTACCTGATGTCCAGTTTGGGGAGCTCCAAAGGCGGCAGTGAGGAGCTGCTGGGCCTCCGGAGGTGGTGGCGGCGCGGTCCACTATCGCCTGGCACGGCTGCTGACTGGGCTCCAGAGGCGGTGGTGAGGCCTACCGCTGCCCGGTGAGGCCTACCACCATGCAGCTGCTGCTGCTGTCATCCAGGTAGGCCGAACCAGTTCAGTTCGGTTCCTACAAATTTTTGCTTTAAAAATTTGTACGAATCAAACTGAACTGAGGCGGGGGGGAGGGCGAAACAAAAAGAACCAAACCATCAGTTTTCTGTTTCATGCCCTGGCTGCTCAAGTTCTGTGGAAAGCTGCCTGCCACCTGTAATCATCATTTGCCCATGCCACTTCCAACATGGTCAATAATAATGCTCTGGTACAGGCATGTGGAGACGAGGAGATCATATTTGTACATGTTTCCTTGATTCACTGAATGAGGTGTGGAGAAATCTTTTCTAAAAGGTCTAGAGATCTGAAAGAGCTTTATTAAACAGTTCTGTCTTTCATTTTCATGAATGGGTGTATGTGTTTTAATCAGCAAGACCAGAATCCCCAAATGTTACATTCATTACTTCAATTAATATTTGGTGTTTCCTATTCAGACCTAGTTGGATTCATAGAATCACAGAAACAGAAAGCTTGGAATCAGGAGTTTTCCTAGTTAAAACAGAGGTGATTTTACAAAGATCCTAACTAGATTATAGCTACTGCCCAAATGCAGTAGGAGAGTGTTTCTCAGCTAATTTAGTTTCTATATAGTACATGGAGCCAGCCGTGCCCTTAGGCTGGGTGAGGCGGTCACCTCAGGTGGCAACTGCCAGTATTAGAAAATTCCCTGCCTCTGCTCCCTGTCTCTGACTCACTTCCTCACTCCTGGTTAATATAGTGCCTGCCACCTTTTGCCTTCCCCCAGTCTTGGTATATACTGTATATACTCGAATATAAGTCTAGTTTTTCAGCCCTAATTTTGGGCTGAAAAGGGGGGCCCTCGACTTATATTTGGGTCAATACTTTTAGCTGCTGAGGCAAGTGCTTGGGTCGGTGGCTAAAAGTCATTTTAAACATTGTGTGCTGCTTCTCCTGACCCCCCCCCTTTGTATTATGGGGGAGTGGCGCACAATGTTTAAAATGACTTTTAGCCACTGAGACAAGCGGTGGCTAAAAGTCATTTTAATCATCGCACACCGCTCCACAAGCTCACAAAAGAGGAGCTGTCAGGCCCTGCTGCATTTCCCACCCTAGACTTATACTCGAGTTTATAGGTTTCCCCAGATTTGGGGGGTTAAATTAGGGGCCTCGACATATACTCGGGTTGACTTATACTCGAGTATATACGGTAAGTGGTGGCAACAGCCAGATGCACTTCCTGGCACAAGAAGAGAAGCCAGCAAAAGGAAAAAGACAGGACGGGGGGAGAAGGAGCACAGTGGCTGTTCTGGAAGCAAAGGGGTGCAATCTTCCCCCAGGCAGGAGGTGGAGGAACAGACACTCCCCCACACAGGAATGCCATAAGAGTGGGTATTAGCAACGAAGTCACATTTGCCACCATAAGAAGGAGAAGACGACAGAGGCTGGGTCTCCGGAGCCTCTTTAATTAATGACAGAGACGTTGGAGTCAAGGCTCTGCAGAACGGATCACTAGCACAAATGGTTTTTCTTGTCACCCCTGCCGCAAAGCCTTGACTCTTAAGAATTCTGATGTTACTTGAAGAAAGAGGCAGCAGCTCTGACGAGCCGGTACCTGGCTGCGGCTGCTTTCTCCTTAAAATGGCAGTGTGTGCGTCCCTGTTGTTGACATCAGTTCCCGCTCCACGACTTCTCCCTCTCTGCCTCTTTCTCCTTCTGCATCATGGGAGCGGGCCACACTTCTACAACTTAGCACTGCTTTCCACTCCATCCTATCTTTTCCTTTTGATAGACTTTTGCTCAGCCAGCCTAAGGGCAGGGCTGCCCTCTGTAGATAGACAGGTAAATCTTTATTGTCATTGTCCTGTGCAGAACGAGAAATCCAGTTAGCTGAGAAACAGTGTCCTACTGCATTTGGGCATTAGCTATGATGTAGTTAGAATCACTGGAAACTCAGCCCTGTTTGATGTATGATGTAGTTAGAGTCACTGTAAAATCAGACTCCTGCCTGATTCCACATTGGGGGCTGGCAGGCCAAATGCATAGCTACTGCCCAAATTCAGTAGAACGGTGTTTCTTGACTAATCAAATTTCTATATAGTACAGAGGCCAGCCCTGCCTTTAGGCTGGGTGGCATTGGATGGCCACCTTTATTCGGAGCACATCCAGACAGGCTCACAATCTAAATCACTTTTGATGCTGTTAAGTTCGAACCCATTTATGGCATCGGTAGGTATTTCTACTTCAAGCGATCCACCCTGCCTCAGTTTTAGAGCTGCCCTGCCTCTTTTTTGCCCAGTGCCAGGGTTCCAGGGTTTGTATTGTTGTTGTTGTTGTGTGTGTGCCATTTAGAGCACTCCTAAATAGCCCATTCTGTGCCCATGAAGATGGTTAGTTCAAACCCTCCCCCCAATAGCTGTGGGCAATGTTATCTAAGGGGATGATTCTGTTATGTATTTGATTGGTTGTGGCTGGAGATGGGCAGAAAGCACTGGTTCAGCAGTTTGGCACAGTTCATTTATCAGCTGAACAGGCGTCACATACTGTATTTATCACCTACCATTTACAGTACATGGCTGGTGGTGTGCAAAATTGCGTGATTAGGAATACAAATAGCAACTTATGATTTACACCATTATATTTCTACTGGTGTAAATCCCTAAGTGGATTCTAGCCTTTACATATTATCACCAAGATTCATGTTTTTCTAACCGTTTTGTTGTAAAAGCCATATCCATGGACTCTACCACTCGGTGTTCTAGATATGTCCCTTCCTCACCACTATCAGCTTGCTTGGCTAGTTGGAATCCATTCTCCCTAAAGAAAGAGATGCCTGCCAAGGAAACAAGGCAAAGAGAATAATTAATATGAACCCCGGAGGACTGATTTTTATCACCCACCATTAATACTTTTCCGCACATGTAATCTCATTATGTACGTAAGAAGTCCAGCTCATCAGCAACGTAATGTGGGCCTGATTATTCACAACACCTGTCAGTTCCCACCCTTCATTTCTTTAGGGGATATTTTTCATTTTTGATGAGCATCTACAATGCTCCTGGCTTCTGTCTGTACTGCTTCATAAAACCTGCTGATTGATTTGTTTCAAGCATTTCTCCTTGAACAGGATTTTGGTGGGCAGGTGCATACTGGCATCACAGCTCAAGAGAGAGAAGGACTAAGTGTGCTAAAGTGTTCTCTGGTGGGCAAAACTTTTTCCCATGAAAACCAGATGGGAAAAAATGGGTAAGTGCCATTGTTGTATCATAGCAAAATAGCCTCTAGTAGATCTGTCTTTCGTGGATTTAGTCATGCACACACGGAGCACAGGCTGAAATTCTAGAAGGCACCCATATCACTAAATTACGGTGTTTTCTAATACAACATGTCTGTGTTGGCTTGCCTGACACAAAGTATTACTTGAAGAATGTCTGTAAAGATTCTCAGTCATCCATGTGAGGTTATCCAGAAGCTGAGTCATGGAAAATGGACTTCTTTTCTTGTGAGATCAACACGTTTCACGACTCATCCAAGTAGCTTCATCAGTCTAAGGAATGTTGGTGTAAGTCTTCCAAGTTATAGTTCACCTTGGTTTTATGGCACCCTGGCCTGAATATAGACTTCTTAGGTGGTCAATGGCCTGAATAGGCTCATTAGATGGACAATGGCCTGGGTTATGTGAAAGTTTTACCCACACAACCCTTCCCAACACCCATTAAGTATGGGTCATTAGCTGTGGCCATACTTGAAGAATCTGGAGGTTGAGTCATGGCAACTGGGTCAATCTCACAAAAGAAGTCCATTTGCCGTGACTCTACCTCCAGATAACCTCACCTGGATGACTGAGAATCTTCACAGACATGCTTGAAGAATGTAATCATGGAAGATCCACACAGTATGCAAGGTATCACGAATGGCTTATACAGTGGACCCTTGTATAACAAGCAGTTTGTTTAACAGAAAATCCACTTAAAGGAAAAAAATTCTGGAGACAGGGAAATTGCTTAACAGAATCTCCTATGAGGCAATTCCGTACAACAGAAAAAATGGTCATGATTAGGGATTAGACTAGTTTCCATTTACAGATCTCATGGCATGTAGCCAATTCTAGATCTATCTGACTTTTTAAAAGGTGGATTGGACAATGCATAGCATGAGGTCTGTGTAAGGAATAGAATACATGGCCATACAGGAGGTGAAGAACCATGGAGACATATACAAAATGGAGGCAGATTGGTTCAAATCATTTTTATATCAAATGACTTTTATACGAGTCTGGAGAAGCTGCAGTGTTTGCAGGAGTGAGAAGTTGGGGATGTGGGAGAAGAGGAAGCTGGACTTTCTTGCGTAGAAATAAAAGGGAAGTGTTTGGTGCAAGAATGAAATGGCAAGGCAAGTGGGCTATTTCAGAGGAAACAGCCACATGAGTGCAGAGGTCCACCCGAGAACTGACATGTGTGCAGGAGACCACCCCAGTATCACTCTAGCATTGGGGTTGTCTATAAGAAGAAGATGGAGATGGCTGTGGCCTGGATCCCTTCAGCTGCTGTGACTACCCTTTGGCCAAGGAATGGCCATCCTTTGAGCAAAGTGTCCCCTGGTAAGTATGCCTGTCTTGAGTGAATAGTGGAGTGAACAAAACCCCTTTCTTTAAGTTATTTAGAATTGTATTCAATGGGCAATAAAAAATGAAATCTTACTCCAGTACCGGTTTCCTTGGCATTCTTGTGTGTGCAATGGCCTATTACTGACTGGTGTTCAAGGAATCCCCAGGGTTGGTAACATCTATATGTGTCCCCCAATCCATTCAACCACTTCTGGGTGGGTGGGTGGGAATCATAACTCTAGATCAAGGCATAGGGCTTTTCTTTCAAGTGGGATGGTGGTGGTTCCAGAAGAAGAGAGTCAAAACATGACCTCAACAACTGTCACTTCTGGATTTGAAAAAAAAAACAATTCCGAACACACTCTGCAAAGAATCTAAATGAGCCACAAGGGGCTTGCTTCTGACCAACTGGCCATCATCTGTAGCATGTGGCAGTCAGTTCCACAAGCTGTGTTCATTTGTTGTATTTATTTATTTATTTTTATTTATTTATTTTTGTATTTGTTAACTGCCCGATTGTCCCGAAGGAACTCAGGGTGGTGTACAACATGTTGCAAGAACAACTTGCTCAAACATATGACATACTACATCAACAAATCAAATACAGTTATATAAAATAATAACTGATGTAACGGTATAATAAAAAAGACAAATGTGATAAAATAAAAATATGCAAGCTGCATCAGCAACCAAAGTACAAAAACAAACACTGGCAAGACGAGTCAAGAATCAGCAGACAGATTACCTAAAAACAAGCCCCTGGAAACCCGAAGACTACCCAAAACATTCCCTAAAGAGCAAGGTCTTCAATGCCCTTCTACATGCCGGCAGTGAATCCAACTGCCTGATCTCAGCCGACAGTTTGTTCCACTGTTATATGTTCATTGAGTACTACATGATGCTTTTAACATAGTGTGAGAGTATGTGCTATTTGATCAGCCAGCAGAAGCAATACTTATTGAATAAATAGTTAGCCAGAGACAGAGTTTTCTTAAAACCAAACAGCTATATTACAAACTGTACAAAAATATATCACAGCATCACAGAACTTATACAAAGTTCAACAAAGCATAGAGGGAAAAGTCACATTAGTACATTTATAACAAAATTCAAAAGCATAACAGCATAACATCATACATTACATTGACAAAATATATGACAGAGAAACAAAGTGGGTGCCTTACTCATGGAAGGCCCAATGAACAATGATTTACAGAACATTTTTATACATGTGTCTGTCCAATCATAAATGACATTACCTCATAGCTATTGCGAACCCTTGCATCAGCCAAAATTCATTATGTTCATTCTTAACATCTGCACTCCATTAGAAAAAACGATACATTGAGTCACTGTGACTTTGCACTTTTACAGACTCCATCTTTAAATCAATTAAATACATATCAAATATCTATAGAACATCCTGTCTAATACATGTATTTCACTAACTAATATCTGACACATAGCGTCCAACATCATATGTGTGATGATATTCATTGCTCATTGTGCTGATGATATTTGCTAAGCACGGTGGTTATGACATACTGGCCAAAATCTAACTGAATATTTACACCAGTGCTAAGCCCAATAAGGATGGCTGGATAGCTCAATGGTTTAGGGAATTGACCTGATGGTTATTATTTATTATTAAACCCAATGGCATGATTTTCAGTGATTAATTGCTGCTACTTAAGAAGTTTGTATTTGTCATTCTTCTTGTACAGGACATATAGCCACTATGTTCTTAACTAGCATTAGACAATGCATTATGGGCAATGCCATTTGTATGTCTCCAATATCTACTTTTATACTTTGCAATGGAGCACATTATTAGCATGCAGAAGGTCCGTAGTCCAATTCTTGCTCTCTGATACAGGTCTCAGTAATCTTAGTTTTCTTTTAATCATGTTTCAGGTACCATGGTTTTTCCTAACAAATCCTAAAAAAAATGTGGCTTGCTATGAGCATTAGAGATCCTCATTAGAGAATTACAGTCCCGCAAAATCCTATGAGTTAAAACATCTATATATAGGAATATTCTTATTTTAATGAATACCTGATGTGTGTCTTCTACTACATCTATCACCCCTTCTTTTGAATCACATCTTGGCTCTCCTAACCCAGTTATTGTATCTTTCATCTGCTAATTGTTCTGTGAAGTGTCAGGTAGGGCCTTTCCTGACCATACTACCCACAGATTGAATTTGGGACCTTGGGTGTGCAAAGTGTTTGCTCCAGACCTTCAATGAACACTGTTTGTCTCTTGCTATCCCTTAATCTTGATCCACACAGGCCAAGCTGCAGATCCTAAAGAACATCTGAAACCTCTGAGTCTGTATGAGCTTGAGGCTAGATTCTAGAAAAGTGGAAGATCATTTTTTGATCATTCTCCCTCCCTCCCTCTCTCTCCCTTATCTCTCCCTTATCCTTTAGTTACAAGTGCACGTTAGAGATGGGCACGACTCAAAAAAATGGTGTTTCGTTTGTCGTTTGTCGTTTAGGGGGTCCGTTTTGGTTCGTTTTCATTTTTTGTGAATTTTTGCAAAAAAATTGTTTTTTGTTTCGTTACATAACGAAACGAAAAAATGAAAATGAAAATGAAAAATTGCTCGTTTCGTGCCCATCTCTAGTGCACGTTATAGAGCTTGCCTAGCCCTTTTCCTCTCTTAAGCAGAACATATCACTGGGTGCACTTCCAGTTCTGTAAGGTTTCAGTTTCAGTGGACAAGGAATCATGTGTCAACAAAATTAAAGGGTCGGAATAGGTAGGGGCATATTTATGTCGTCTTTATACACCTTAGCTTTGCATGCCTCGGGTATTTATCGCCAAGAGCAAGTATATAATTCATTCATCATGTGGCTCATGTTTTCTTCGTCGCCCACTGGTCTTTCCATTCAATAGCCGCGAGAATAGGATGGACCGGTCTCAATGTGGCATACTGCATGTGAAATTGACTTTGTATAACATAAAATCTGCACAACATAAAAAATTCCGGAGATCGGGGAAAGATGCATAACAGAATCACCTATGGGGCGAATCCATGCATTTCTGACAGTGGGAAATCTTCAGAACTGCAATGCTAATGGGGAGTGGCCAAAATGAGTTAATTCTTATTTAAATAAAAATAAAAATAAAGGTTATACAGGGGACCCTATGCTTTGTTTTACAGAAAATCCACTTAAAGGAAAAAATTCCAGAGAAAGGGGGAAATCGCTTAACAGAATTGCCTATGGGATGAACTGGTACAGCAGAAAAACAGTCGTGATAAGGGATTAATCCATTTTCAATGCAATCCTATGGAAAATTTGTACAAAGGAAAATTTGCTTAACAGAATTTCATTTGGAATGAATTAATTCCTTTATACAAGGTGTCACTGCAAATTGCAGGATCAGGTAATAAAATCCTATAATAAATTACAGAATTTTAGATTTTAATGGAATTTAAAAATATGTAAAAGGCTTCAGCCATACATTATATTTTAAAAATTGTATATATGGGATTAGATGCTCTATATTTATTGTTTGCATGTAGGTAATATCTGTAGAAAGAATAAATGAAGCATTTCATGTGGCATAGTGACCATATTTTCTTGAAAAATACACAGCTCATAATTACCCCCCTCTCCCAAATAAGCACATATCTATGTGCAAATAGACTTACAAATAGACTTTTGTTTTAGATGAATATCAGGAAAAACTTCCTAACTCTTAGAGCAGTATGACAGTGGAACAAATTACCTCCACAGATGATGAGTGCTCCGACACTGGAGGTATTTGAGAGAAATTTGGACAACCACCAAGCAGATACCCTTTGATTTTTATTCTTGCATGGAGCAGAGAGGGTTGGACGTGGTGGCCTTGATGGCTCTTCCAACTTCACTATTTTATGATTAAAGAATCTCTCCCCCATCTTCAAATACTATTCAGCTTCAAAACCCAAATATCTGAACATCTAGAGTGTTAAAGCTTTACCATCAACTGAAGAGGGACAAGTGCTTAGGCTTTCAAGAACTGTTTGCCCCATGAGACAAGTTGTGTCATGCCGAAGCTAGAAGAGCCTTTCAAATATTATAAATGTTCAGACGCTTAAATTCCTAAAGCAAACATTGCCAAGCAAACGTGGCAGCCCACACACCTGAAGGACACCTACCTTTCAGGCTTCCAAATATGTCAAAAACAGGTTTAAGGAGGGATCAGATAAATCAGCCAAGGTTTGAAACCTAAAATGTTTTCCCTCTTTCCCACAACTGTGAAAAGAAACTGTGAAGGGGAGAGGGGAATAAACAATAAAGAGAATTATTTCCTTCAAGCAAAAAGCTGCAAATGAATTAACTATGAACCAAACTCTACAAATGGCTGCAAGTTATCTCCCATTCACTTGATATAGTCCAGGTGTTTTGATTGTAAAGAAAACATGCAGCTAGGAGAAGATGGATCATGTTTGAGTAGATCAATGTATTCTCGAAGGCTTTCATGGCCGGGATCTGATTGCTGTTGTAGGTTTTTTGGGATGTTTGGCCGCGTTCTGGACATTTTTCTTCCTGATGTTTTGCCACTCTCTGTGGCCGGCATCAAAACAAACATGGTGGTCAGGAGTTCCTCCCTCCGCCACAATGTCACTCAACGAATCCGCAAGATGGAAACTCTTTCACTAAGATTACATGGACTCTGAAATATCCACAAAGACTCAACCCCACTCAAGCCCATTGTCAGCACCATTGGCTCCCTGACATCTGAATTAGCAAAACACCTAGCCACTCTCCTACTGGCCCACATTGGACAAAGCTCATCCCACATTGAGGAATCAGGACATTTCATAAACAAGATCAGCACCCTAAAGCTCAACCCCAGGGACAGACTGATCAGCCTTGATGTACTATCCCTTTTTCGCAAAGGTACAAATAAAGGAGACTTTAGCACCCATCCAGCAGATCTTCCGAGAATTCCAACATTCCAACATTTCCTAATGACCAGCTACTTCCAGTGGGATAATGACTTCTATTAACAGACAGACAGATTTGCCATTTGGCGCCTCCTCAACCTAGTAACAGCAAACTTCTACATGGAACATTTTGAGAAGCAAGCTCTGGATGTGGCACCCTTTGCACCCGCAGTCTGGTTCCGATACGTGGATGACACATTCATAATTTGGAGCTACTGTGAAGATAAACTGGAAGAATTTCTAAACTAGCTCAACAATATCCACCCAAATATACAATTCACCATGGAAAAAGAAATGAAGGGAGAATCCCCCCTCATAGATGTCATGGTCATACACAAACCATACCTCTAATTAGGACACAAAGTCTACAGAAAACTCACCTACACAGACTGGTACCTACATAAAAACTCCAACCATCACCCACAACAAAAAAGAGGCATAATCAAAACACAAACAAACTAAAACTATGAAAACCGAAATTGTGAAACTGAATTCCTCAGCACCAAACTCAGCCACCTGAATTGGGCCCTACAGGCAAACAGCTATTCCAGGAATGAAATCAAAAGAGCCATCAAACTGAAAAAACAACACCGAAATGAGGAAGAAAAACAGCCCTCCACATAGTATTTCTGCCATACATCAAAGGAGTCATAGACCAAATGGGCAAAGCGTTGAAAAAACACAACCTACAAACAGTATTTAGACGAACCACAAAAATACAACAGATGCTACGGTCTAGGTGGGAATCATTGAACAGGAGTATGCCCTAAGCACATCTGATCTAGCCTGATTTCAGAAGCTAAGCAGGGTCGGCCCTGGTTAGTACTTGGATGGGAGACCACCAGGGAATACCAGGTGTTGTAGGCGCCTGGAGTAGGAAATGGCAAACCACTCCAGTATTCCTGCCAAGAAAACTCCATGGACAAGGGGTCACAAAGAGTCGGTCACAACTGTAATGACACAAAACACACACACACACACACACACACACACACACACACACACACACACACACACACACA
>JAHTLZ010000379.1:57984587-58009624 GCA_023846285.1 Phrynocephalus versicolor | reverse complement strand
CTACTACTACTACTACTACTACTACTACTACTACTACTACTACTACTCGTGGCACAGTGGTTAAATGCCTGTACTGTAGGTAAACCTGTGCTCATGACCTGGGGTTCAATCCCAGTAGCAGGATCAAGGTTCACTCAGCCTTCCATCCTTCCGAGGTTGCTAAAATGAGTACCCAGCTTTCTGGGGGGAGGGGGGGCAAAGCATGGCCTGCATACTGTGATTAAACTGTAAACCGTCCAGAGACTACTTGAAGTGTTACAGGGCGGTATACAAGCAAAACACTTTGCTTTACTACTACTATGTGCCATTTTCACTCATGGTAATCCTTTCCACAGGCTAGTTAGATAGCTCAGTGATTTAGGTATCAGCCTGTGGAGTCAGAGGTAGGGAGCCTGATTCCCTGCTACAAACAGAGCCAGCCTGTGTGTTTCAGGGCACCCCCCTGAAGAAAGGAAACGTAAATTACTTCTGAATATTCTCTTCCTGGAAAACCTATAAATAATAATTGACTTGATGGTACATGATGAGTATTATTAACCCTTTCCATGCCTTACCATTCCCTTTTTCTGGGGTGCAGTTTACCTAAGGCAAGTGGGAAAGCACAGTGGGGAATAGAACTCTTAACCAGAGACATTTTAGCTGTTTTTTTTTTTTACAAATGCACAATTTATCCAACTTATCTGGTTCCTAATTGTGAGTAGGAGAGAGCCACAGACCTTGTGAGTATCTCTTCCTTCGTCTTTTTCCTTCTTCGCTTCTTAGACATGTTGATTTCCTCCTTAAGCCAAGTAGTTATGAGGGAAGCCTGCTGCCACTCTGTCTGACAGTACCTGTCAGGGAGATAAAATCTTTCTGTGAACTTTCCGGGAGAGCAAAGGCCAATCCTTCCTCGTTATCTGGCTATGATTTACATCAAGATAATTATATCTTCATTGCTGTGGGAAATTGAGTGCCCCTCTGGGGAAATGTTCCATGTGCAGAAGTTGTTCTTCCCTTAGTTTGTGTGTATGTGTGTTTTAATTACTGTAAAATCTGCTGACATACCACTGGGCCAATTGCTGCACAGCAGGGTGATTAATCTAAAAGAAAAGTTGCATCTTAACTTGGCATTTCCTCACAATAAAATTCAGTATGTTGTAGTAATCAGATTTTGCTGGGCTTGATCTTGACAGAATGGAATCCCTTTGGGGGTGGGGGGTGGGAATTACATTGCTGATTGATTCACATATAGTCACTTTGAGAACTGATCCTGCTTCGACTGATTTCTAAAAACCATTTCCTTATAACATCCCTGCAAAACAATGGAATAAAAATGCAGTAACAATAATTGTCAACTCTAGGCAGCTGTAAATGAAACATGAAAAGCAGGAATAGTGTTAATTCAAGAAGTAAGCCAAGAGTTTTATTCAAGGGCTCCTAAGGTATCAAGTAACAAATTTAAGAATGTGTTTTTTTAAAAGGACAATTTTTCGTATATGCTGCCAACCCCTGAAGCAAGATGTCTGAAACTTAGCAGGCTATTCTCGCTTTAGGCCTGTTACATTTCCAGATGTCAAGTAGATCGGGGCAATCAATCAATCAATCAATCAATCAATCAGTCCATTTTCCAGTGGACATCCTTGGGAGGCTTTACAGGGGAATCTGGATTTGGGGGGCTAATTGAACTGTATGAGGTAAAAATTGCTTTGGACTGAATTAAGATCTGTTCCATTTGGGAACCAGGCTCCTCCCAATCTCTTAACATGAATCATGGAGTCTACAGCTTCTGGAAGTTAAAATCCAAGACATATGGAGGATCAAAGCAGTGACAGTTGCTGCTCCAGCTTCCAAGGTGCAGTGAACCCACTCCAGGTTTTAGTCTGTACTTCAAAACAATCCTAGATGCCCTCCAATAGGTCGGGCCCTTTGGATAACCTGTATAAAGGGCAAATTAAAACCTGGAATGGAATCACAGAACCCCTGAAACTGGAGTCACCATTCCATCATGGGATCAAAAGTTCTGTTTGCTTATATTGAATAAATTGATGACCCACCAAACCTGTGTTTCGGGCTTGGTCGTGATCTTGTGCATGAGCTGGAAGCTCCCTTGTTCAGGGATCAGCTTTATCTCATGCACAAGGAGCTGTTTCCTGGTACAGATTTTCTCAAATCATAACCTGACTCACTACTGTGTGGTGAACCAAGCATTAGCATCCTCAGTCACTTGTGTGGGTTTTCCCTGGGAGTGTTGTGGGTGGTATAACAACACTGAACAGAAAATAAAAGATTTTCAGGATGAGATGTGCTAGCTGTTACATGGGTGGGAGAAAAAGTCAAAGCAAAGACTAAAAAGAAGTCTGTATTACCCATTGCTATAACAGTGATGATAAAAATAACTCTTTATAAATAAAACCATGAAATATGTTCTACATTCAGATATTTGATATCATATTAAATTTATCATTCAAAATGGCATTTTTGAAATTTGCAGCACTGCAGCATCTCAGTTCTTGAGGAATCACTCATATATGAAATGAAAATACTTTCCAGTACTTTATGCCCATAATTATGAATATAGCCTAGCATATCTGATTGCTCTTATATGTCCCATCGCAAAGACATCTCAAATCTTGACTGATTTTGGCTGCTAATCCAGGTTGGATTGGCAAGTATTTGGATGAGATGGCCCCAGGGATCTTCAGGTAAGATTGGGAAAGAATTTTGCCCAAACTCCTGAGGAGCCACTGCCAGGGAAAGTTGGCAAATGTGCATGCATGTCAATCACTAGATGTCCTTTTGGCTTTAATCTAGTTGTGTCATTAGCAGCACAATTCATAGTTGTCCTTTGCTCTTCCTCAGTAGCTAATAGGGTGCTTCTTGACTTGTGAGTCTCATCTTACAGCACTATCTCTTATTTCATTTGGGAGAGTCTCATCGTAGGGTTTTCAAGGTCAAGAAAGCTTAGCAGTTGCTTACTTTGACTTCTATGTCCTACTTTTTGGAGATGTAGCAGTGGTCACCTATAGGGAAGGCAGGTCTGCCAACCGATTAGACAGTAGAGCGGGTGCAGAGGAAGGTGACCAGGATGGTTGAAGGTCTGGAGGAAATGTCTTATGAAGAACGGCTTAGGGAACGGGAAATGTTTAGCTAAGGGGGGATATGATAGCTATATTTAAATATTTGAAAATATGTCATATTGAAGAGGGAACAAGTTTGTTTTCCATGGCTTCAGAGACTAGGACTCGGGGCAATGGTTTCAAGCTATAGGAAAAGAGAGTCCATTGGAACATTAGGAAGCACTTCATGACAGTTTGAGCTGTTCGGCAGTGGAATATGCTGCCACAGAGGCTGGTGGGGTCTCCTTCTTTTGAGGTTTTTAAGCAGAGGCTGGATGGCCATCTGTCGGAAATATTGTGATGGGGGTTCCTGCACGGCAGGGGGTTGGACTAGATGGCCCTTGAGGTCTTTTCCAACTCGGTGATTCTATGAGTAACTAAAGGATGCATATGTACTTCGCTGGTTCCACAGAGTTGATCGTCTTCCATAATATGGCCCTAGGTGCCAGCTTGTATTCACCACATACCTCTTCATGAAGCCTCTTTGTTCCCAAGCCTTTGTCCTAGTGTGTCTGATATCATTGCTCATCACTTGGGGACACATGCATCAAAAACACCAGCTGCGTGAAGATGAGGTGAAATTTACTAAAGAAGTCACTTGCCTTTTCCAAAGGAATCAAAGAACAATGGAGTTGGAAGAGGCCTATGTATGAGGTTATTGAGTCCATTCCCCTTCTCAAAGCAGGAACCCACATTGAAGTATATCTGATTTCCGATACATATTTTCTGATTTTCTCTTGAATGCCTCCCATGTTGGGACGCTCCCCACTTCTTGAAGTAATTGTTTCCATTGTCATACTGCTCTAATAGTTAAGACTTTTCCCCTGATATTCACCCTAGAGATGGGCACGACTTAGCGGAATTTTCGTTTCCGTTTTCGTTTTTCATTTCCGTTACGTAATGAAACGAAAAATGAAAAACGGCTTAAAACTAGAACGGAAACGGAAACGAAACGACTAATTTCGAGCCATTTTTCGTTTTTCGTTACTGGAAAAGCACTTAATGGAGCTAAATGGGAAGAAACGAAAAAAATTCGTTTTCGTTTGTCGTTTTCGTTACGATACGAAACGAAAACGAAAAATTTTGAAAATTAGCTCACGAAAACGGAAACGAGCCGAAACGGACCCCTAGACGAAAATGAAAACGAAAACGAACAATTTTTCTGAGTCGTGCCCATCTCTAATTCACCCAATGTTTGGCTTCCTATAACTTGACCCTATTATTACATGTCCTGCATTCTGCAATGATCAAAAAGAGGTTCTGCACCTCCTCAGTATGGCAAATATTCATATATTTGGAAATTGCTATAATCCCTCTCCTCAGTCTTCTTTTCTCAATGCTAAACATGCCCAGGTCTTTCAGTGTTTCCTCAGAAGATCAACCGCTGATCAACCTGATTGTCCTCCTCTAAACTTGGGATCTAGAAGTTCATTAATTCATTCATTCAGTTAGTTAGCTCTATTCCATTTTTCTACTAAAAAAATCCATCCAAGTTGCCTAGTAATGGGAAAATTGAAAAACAATCAAGTCTACTTAACATTAAAAGATTAAGACCATTAGAACCACATCAATAAAAAGCTACACCCTCCCTCTTCAACTATCCCATTGTAAAGGTCAACAGCTGGCCTGAATGAAAATGTCTTTGCTTGTGGAAAGATAAGGAGATGCAGCCCAACCTGGTACCTCTCAGTAGGTTTTTCTTGACCCTGGTGTGGTCAGTGCTAAAGTCTTTACTCTGTGTCTCTTCAGATATGTCCATAGGAATGGTAGCTTAGAAAGCCTGGGGAGGCTTGTATGGAAGTACCGTATATACTTGAGTATAAGTCGACCCGAGTATAAGTCAGGGCCCCTAATTTAACCCCCCCCCAAAACTGGGAAAATTTATTGACTCAAGTATAAGTCTAGGGTGGGAAATGCAGCAGGGCCTGGCAACTCCTCCTTTGTGAGCTGTGTGTGTGTGTGTGTGTGTGATGTTTAAAATGACTTTTAGCCACCAAGGCAAGTGCTTGGGTTGGTGGCTAAAAGTCATTTAAACATTGTACGCCACTCCCCTGCCACGGGGTGGGGGTGGGGTGGGGGTCAGGAGAAGTGGCACACAATGTTTAAAATGACTTTTAGCCACCGACCCGAGTACTTGCCTCAGTGGCTAAAAGTATTGACCCGAATATAAGTCGAGGGCCCCTTTTTTCAGCCCAAAATTAGGGCTGAAAAACTAGGCTTATATTCGAGTATATACAGTATATAGTCTTAAGTTTTGAAACAGAAGATGCAGAGATCTTGTTATTAGACATGCTATATTCTCTAATGATAAAGTCATCTCATGTCCTTTGCTGAACACATGAAGCTTGAATATTAATTTGCTCTGATTGGTCATTGCTCAGGGAAGGTAAACTTTGTACTCTGTTGACTTAGACATGAAACAGGCAAGACACTGCATCACTGAAATACAAAAGTGTTCTCTTCTTCTACACTGGGACTACCTAGTATCTATTTTGGTTCTCAGTCAACCTGGTCCCAAGCTGAGTACAGTTTTGTAAGCAGAGCTTGGAAAAGTTGGCTTTTGAATTACAGTTCCCAGAATCCCCAAAGCCGATAACATGGCCAATAACCAGACTAGGGGACATGCTTTTAAAAATGCAGCCCTAAAAGTAACTTTCCCAAGCTCAGTCTCCATGTCATAAGCAACAACTTGAACAGTACCCCAAAATAAAGTAGTAGCCGAAGAAAGTGCTGTAACACAAAAGACATGCAGTAAAAATAATAATGGGATATTCTAATGTATACACCAATATTTATATTTATTTTTAGAGTATTTTTACCCCACTTTTCTCCTTGGAAAAGGACCAAGGCGGTTTACAGTAATGAGGGATAATATACAGCCCAGTACAATTAAGACATGTTCAAATATTGAGAACAAGGAATTGAGGGACATCTTACAGCATTAATAGACAACATTACATTACAGCTAAAAAAATTGTAAAGTACAGCAGACCACATCTAAAATTTGTAAGGCAGCAGTCAAAATGCCAATGTTTTTTCACTCTTAAATTAAATTGCTCTTAAGTTGAGACACTCATAAGTAGAGGTACCACTATATCGCAACTCTCAGAGAAGATCTGGGAGCCTCTCAGCACTGCTTTGCAAGAATGATACATTCAGTGCACCCTTAAAAGGACCAAGATGAGGAACACAAACAAGCCAAACAAAATAAAACAAGTGCCACCTCCATTCAGAGCAATGGCAAAATAAACTCAACATCTGCCTATTTTGTATGAAACATTTGTATTCTTTTGCTGCCCACTCGGTGAATTAATGTTCTCCTAAAAGTTCGGTCAATAAAACACCTAGTTGGGAAATTGAGTCATGGCAACTGGACTTCTTTTCTTGAGAGATTGAAATGTTTTGCTGCTCATCCTAACAGCTTTGTCAATCTGAGGAAAGTTACTTGAGAGTTCTCCATTGTATACCTCACCTTGACCTCACATCACCATGGTCTGAAATAGGCTCATAAGATGAACAATGGCCTGAATAGGCTTATTAGATGGACAATAGTCACAATAAACCATTATGTGAACAATGGCCTGAGGTGCTGAAGCCCACAAAGTATGGGTAGTTAGCTATGGCCTTGAAGCATTTTTGATTTGTTTGGGTATTGTTGAAACCACAGCCTGATAAGTGGTACACAGATTGTGCCTGAACCCCACCACCACCACCTCTGTCGAGAGAGGGGTTTTCAATGCTCACATGACCCATACTTTATGGGTTTCAGCACCTTAGGCCATTGTTCACCTTAAGGCTATTGAGACTGTTGATAAGTAACAGATAGACTGTGCCTGAGCCCCCCACCTCTGTTGAGAGAGGGGGTTTCAGTACTCACATGCATGGCTTCCCTGACCCCTCTCTCAAATCACCTATCTTCTCTTTCTAATATATGTAATCCTCATCTTTGAATGACCTAGTCAGAACTTCAAAACTCAAAATGGTTGCTACCTTTAATGAGTTAATGAAATACCTTCTGAATACTGTACATAAGGCTAAATCCAACTGTTAGTCCCAATGAGAACTGACCAAGTCAATGAACTAAACTGTTAAAGCTAATGCTTATGTAAGTCCCGTTGAATTAATGCGTTTTACTCCGGTTGGGAACAGCAATTACTTTTATCCTATACTTCATAGCAATTGTTTGTCCATGGTTTTATCATATGACATTGACTTGATTTTACTGTGTTTTGATTGAGAACGTTTGGAGCTGTTTTGGGTACAGTATATTTAAAAAGAAAAGCTAGATGTACATTTCCGAGTGCATAAATAATCCTGCTAATAAGTGAAGTTGCTTAGAAACAATGGGACCGTCTTCCGAATGGAAATGCTTCAGACTGCTGTGGGCGGGAAGTCCCCTGGTCTTCCTCAGAGGAGGCGGGTGCATGGGGGAGAACCTTGATGGTGATGATTTCACTCATCTACTACCTTGTGTATTAAGAAAGCAGCTTATTTGAGCTAAAAGGTCACTGCCTCCATCAAGGGAAAGTATATCTTTTGTACAAGAGAAGATCAAAAACTCAGTCAGGCAGAATCCTGGTTTGGTTTCCAGATTATTATAGCAACTAATGAAAGAACCTGATTTCCTGCCTTAAACGGTTAAGAAATCAGCTGCCTTTGGTTACCCCTAACAACTTACACAACCAAGGAGATTACTAAGTCAACAGACAGCTGGGCTTCAGCCACCCCAGCCAAGGGGAATGTTAGCAATGAGCTGAATTCTTAGGAAGTCACTTCCCCTTCGGTTTTAAGGGAGTTGGACTGCCGAGAATGTAAAGCTTGGGAAATGTTTAAAGAAGGACCGTGACTAATTTGGAGGCATAAAACACCATGAATGTCACCTGGAACAGACCGGTTACCATGCAAGGAATACATACAACACGCCAATTTTCTCAGGTTCGATCTATCTGAGTTCATCATCAAGTGACCGATGATTAAATCTAGATGATAAGCCCCTTGGGGCAGGAATATTCTCCTAAAGAAGACCCAAAGCTTTTCATTGTCTTTCTTTCTTTTCTGGTGCTACAACATCCACTGGCTACACCTTGGGAGGTTCAGGCAGCTGTAGCCAAGCTAGAAAGAAACCCTGATGGTTAGTTTCATAACGCACATGCTGGAAGGTTGTGGTTGAGAGAGTCCCTATACCTTTAAGGCTGGCATTCTGCTGGACCACCCAGGCCAACATTTTGCCAAGCTGTTTCAGGGGCAGGGATCCTGTGCTCCTGTCGCTCCTTGGTACCCAGTTCCCTGAGGTGCAGTGCTGGTTTGAAAGTAGACTAGAACTGGGAAGATAGCCTGGACTCAAATTCGTCATCAATGATGACATAAGAACATAGGAACATACGATGATAAGAAGAGCCATGCTGGATCAGGCCAAAGGCCCATCTAGTCCAGCTTCCTGTATCTCACAGTGGCCCCGGCAAATGCATCTGGGAGCGCATGAGACTAGATACCTGTCTCCTGATACCACTCCCCTGCACCTGGCCCTTGAAGTACCCTGGTTTTAGCCTGGAGATTACACATCTCCCCCATGGTTTGTAACCTGTGATGGACTTTTCCTCCAGGAATCTGTCCAATCCCCTTTTGAAGGCATCCAGGCCAGATGCCATCACCACCTCCTGTGGCAGGGAGTTCCACAGACTAACAACACACTGGGTGAAAAAAATATTTTCTTTTGTCTGTTCTCACTCTTCCAACCCTCAGTTTGAGTGGATGTCCCCTAATTCTGGTATTTTGTGAGAAGGAGAAGAGCGTCCCTGTATCCACTTTACTCATGCCCTGCATTATTTTGTACGTCTCAATCATATCCCCCATCGGGTGCCTTTTTTCCAGACTAAAGAGCCCCAAATGCTGTAGCCTTTCCTCATAAGGGAGTTCCCCCAGCCCAGTAATCATTTTAGTTGCTCTCGTCTGCACCTTTTCCAGTTCCACTATGTCTTTTTTGAGATGCAGTGACCAGAATTGTACACAATACTCCAGGTGGGGCCTTACTATTGCTTTGTATAATTGCATTATAATGTTGGCTGTTTTATTTTCGATCCTCTTTTTGATTATCCCTAGCATGGAATTGGCCTTCTTCACCGCTGCTACACACTAGGGAGAAACCGTCATTGAGATGTCCACCAGCACACCAAGATCTCTTTCCTGATCCGTCATGGATAGCTCAGAGCCCATGAGTTAATTTTACTTTACATTTACCTACATTGAAACATTGCATTACTTTACATTTTCCTACATTGAAACACATTTGCCATTTGTGAGCCCATTCTCCCAGTTTGGAGAGATCCTTCTGGAGCTCTTCACAATTTTCTCTGGTTTTTACCACCCAGAAAAGTTTTGTTTCCTCCACAAACTTGGCCACCTCACTGCTTATCCCTGTATCCATGTCATTTATGAACAGATTGAAAAGCACTGGTCCCTGGTGCACACTGCTTTTCACCTCTCTCCATTTTGAAAATTGCCCATTGACACCTACTCTTTGTTTCCAGGATCTCAACCAGTTCTCAATCCATAGGAGGACCTGCCCGCTTATCCCCTGACTGTGCAATTTTCTCAGCAGCCTTTGATGAGGGACAGTGTCAAAAGCCTTCTGAAAATCAAGATAGGCAATATCCACTGGTTCACCCAAATCCACATGCCAGTTGACCTTTTCAAAGAATTCTAAAAGATTTGTCAGACGACTTACCCTTCCAGAAGCCATGCTGATTTTCCCTCAGCAAGGCTTGTTCTTCAATGTGTTTTAAGATTTTCTCTTGGATGAGGCTTTCCACCATCTTCCCTGGGACAGATGTAAGACTAAGCAGCCTGTAGTTTCCAGACTCCCCCTCCTTCCTTTTTAAAATATTGGTGTGGCAACCGCTATCCTCCAGTCCTCCGGCACTGTGGCCTTTTTAAGAGACAAGTTGCATATTACCGCTAAGAGATCTTCAAATTCACATCTCAGTTCCTTAATAACCTTTGGGTGGATGCTAACTTGGTCCAGTGACTTGTTGATCTTCAATTTATCAATTAAACCTAAAACATCCTCTCTTTTAACCTGTATTTGATTTAATTCTTTAGCCAAGAGGGGCTGTTTGGGCAGAGGAATCTGCCTGAGGTCTACCGTTGTGAAGACAGATGCAAAGAAGCCTCCAGAGACCTGAAGTTAGTCATTCCAAAGATGGAATATCCTGAAAATGCAGCATGCAGTACTATTCTGGCACAGTGGTGAAACTGCTGTACTACAGCTATAACTGTGCTCATGACCTGGGGTTTAATTCCAGGTAGCAGGCTCAAGGTTCACTCACCCTTCCATCCTTCCAAGGTTGGTAAAATAAGCACCCAGCTTGCGGGGTGGTGGTGTGTGTGTAGCCTGCATAATTAAATTGTAAACTGCCTAGAGCGTACTTTTAGTACTATGGGGTGGTATATAAGCAACATGCTTATACAGTTTTTTTTAATTATTTTTAATGTTTACTATTACATAAAGCAGTAGTTCTCATTGTGGGGGAACCTACATGTTCTTGGACCACCACTCCCAGAAACCCAGGCCAGCACAGCTTATAGTGAAGGCTTCTGGGAATTTTAATCCAAGAACACCTGGGTTGTCCAGGTTCGGGATTCATTAAGGATCCAATCAAAGCTGAAAATAAGAGCAACTGTTAAGGCCTAACCAAATTTAAAATCTCATTTAAAATAATCATTTTAAAAAATTAAAAAAGTGGCAGGGGGGGAGAGAACTTGGTGAAAGCTACCCCAGTTCCCTTTTCCATGTTAACTGCCCGGAGTTCCTCCAGGAAGACGGGTGGTATAAAAATAAAATAAAATAAAATAAAATAAATGGGAATCAGCCTGGAAGCAACCCCACAGAACTTTTTCACTTCCTTTTTCTTTTAGTCAAAGATTGTTGTAATGCCCGGGAGAATTGGTGTACAGCAAATAAAATGAAACACATAAACACATAAGCACATAAGATAATACTGAATAAAGCTACTGCAGATGTGTCATGAGTTTCTTCCTTCCTTCCTTCCTTCCTTCTTTCCTTTCAATTTTACCCACATGTAATCTTTTGGCACTGCTTAACTCTCTTTTCCATATCTGCTCGGGCCGCATTTTCAACATTGCTTGGCTGTTTATTTAGCCAGCCCGTAGTGCTTGAGTGGATAACATTTGGAATGGATATTTATTATTTACCTTCTTTCTCAAGCCCCAGTTCAAGTGAACAGTGTATCATTTTACCTTGTCTTTACTTTGCGTGTTCTCTCAGTTTGGGGGCAAGATGGGGACTCACGTCTTTCTCTCCCCTCCTCCTTCTCTGCGCCCTTGCCTCCCTAAATAGCTTCTTTGCCTCTCTCCACTTTCCCCACCTTCCCACTGACTTGCACATCTTTGTTTGACACATTCTGCTGACAACATGTCTTTTTCCTGTCTTTGGCACTTTCAAAGAGGGTGGGGAGGGCTGCCATACTTTTCCGAGCCCTGATGTCCTCTAGCCAGGAGGGACTACAACTCCCATCATCCCCAGGCAGTATGGCTGTCATCTGGAAACTTCTGGGTTGGGGACTGCTAGGCTGAGCAAGACTGAAGCAAGGAGAAGGGAGTGTGGTGATGGCATCTGGCCTGGATGCCTTCAAAAGGGGATTGGACAGATTCCTGGAGGAAAAGTCCATCACAGGTTACAAACCACGATGGAGATGTGTAATCTCCAGGCTTAAAACCAGGGTACTTCAAGGGCCAGATGCAGGGGAGTGGTATCAGGAGAAAGAGATCTAGTCTCATGCGTTCCCAGACACATCTGGTAGGGCCACTGTGAGATATAGAAAGCTGGACTAGATGGGCCGTTGGCCTGATCCAGCATGCCTCTTCTTATGTTCTTATGTTCTTATGAGTGTTGCTACAACATCTGATTCTGAAATTTTCCATGTAATTTCTCCAGTGTTGCTTGCTACAGATAGTAGGAAGATTTAGAAAGCCGCAGCATGCAAAAGACCTTTCTTTTAGATTCAATTCCAGAATGTGCCACATAATACATTTACTGGATGTACTGGCTAGAGGTTTCTGGGAGCTACAGAGGAAAAAAATAACTTTTTCAAGATCTGAAAAATAACCAAATTATACAATCTTGTTTGCTCTGCTGTTTTATTACTTTTTTTAACCACTGGGCCAGGTTTTTTTTCATCCATTCAAAAGCAAGTGGCCCCTCAGTAACCCCATGAATTCTATCCCTTTAAATATTTTCAGGGATAGTTCCAGGAGAAAGCTAATCTTTTGTGGGCGAGATGCTCACAAATACTACTATTGAGAGAGAACAGATTGTGTTTATGCACTGTAAATACAACTACAGTACACTATGACTGGAAGCTAAAATAGCGAGTACTTTTGGGGGAGAAGGCTATCCTTCAATCCCTTGCAGTTGTTGATGGCGGCATGTATTCCAGTCCAGAATTCTGAAATAACCAGTTTCTTCACCTGTAAGAAAATAAAAACTCCTATGAAGACATTGATTTTCTGGCTAAAGTGCCAAAATTTCTAGTGGAGGGAATTCCTTGTTAATTCTGAGGGATAAAGGCCAAAAAATACAATACTCCCGTGTCTAGCTGAAGGTTACTTTTAAATGGTATTTTAAGGCACTTTGACAGAAATGTTCAGGTTTTATGCCATTCCATTATCAATTTTAAATGTCAAGGAACATATTCTTTGCTTTTCTTAGTATTTTTGCATTTTTTCCTGAAGTGCAGTACAGTAGGACCCCCGTATCCACTGATTCAGTTATCCACGTATGGCACAGGAAAAAATCAAAGAAATAATTCAACAGCCACAAATCAAGCTATTGTCATAAACAAAGCAAACTACTGTCACAAACAGCAGCTGTAAAGCAAGCTACTGTCATAAAGCAGCAGCCGTAAAACAAGCTACTGTCGTAAAGCAGCAGCCGTAAAACAAGCTACTGTTGTAAAACAGCAGCCGTAAAGCAAGCTACTGTCACAAACAGCAGCCGTAAAGCAAACTACTGTCATAAAACAGAAGCTGTAAAGCAAGCTACTGTCACAAAACAGCTGTTTTGGGGATTTGGGGCATTCTCTCTTATCCACGGTTTTCATTATCCATGGGAAGGTCTGGAACCAACCCCCAGCGGATACCGGGTTCCTACTGTATCAGATTTCACCAGTGAGGAGAACAAGAGAAATGTATGATTTTCTGATCAGCTGATAGGGGCAAAACAACATATTAATAATGTGTGATGCCCAACATTTCCTTGTTCTTTGACATCAAAAGTATATTTTATAATTCTTAGGGATCAGTGGATCTTGAATGGACAATTCATAGCCACTAGCTTTACAAAAGACCTGCTCCTTATGAATCTGAACATTGCTTGAACAAATTTGCCTGCATTTTTGGACTTTCCACTACTGCTTCAGACAGAGAATTGCTAATTGCACCGGATGAAGATAGACTGGCTCAGAAAAATATCTGCTGCCAGGGTCTTTTGGAACAAAACCTTTTAAAAGCCTGCTTTGCTGCAAACATAGAGCAGATGCAAACAAGCAGTGTCAGAAAATGATTGATCAATCCCGTGTGTAGTTCACCCGTCAGGGATCAGTAAGAGGAAAAACTTCAGCAAAGCCACGTAATGTGAGTTAATGAAATTATATTTAACTAAGGGTGTGTATTTAGACTTGATCTTACCTTGGTGACTTAGCCATTAGTAGGAATTCATTGTTTACCTTCAGGATTCTTATCAGGACTTAGCCTGCATTTGCACACCGTTTGTAATCCACTACCCACCCCCTCCCAAAAAGAAGAAAGTCATTTCACATACCTTACCTAGCCCAGCTTTAAAATAAATTAAAGCACCAGTAGATCAAGGTAGCTATGCACAATTATCCAGTTCATTTTTAAAGGACATGATTTCGCCTCTGCTTAAAGCTGCTGTATGGCCTCCTCTTCTAGTGGATTGATAGACACTGAAGCTCCTCTGTTGACACATCATGTTCAAGAGTTCCCAAAGGAGGGTAGAGGTGGGAGTAGCAGCAAAAAATCGTTGGAGGCAGGCTGGAAATGGAATCCATAATATAAAAACTGTTTGGGGGACTAGAGAGGTCAATCCAGGACTTGTCAAAAAGGGCAAAGTCCAACAGAACATTGCCATGTTCATAGAATCACTGGAAAAGGAGTTGCAAACGGATGCAATAACCAAGAATTCAGTTCACAGCACATTAAAAATAAGCTAAGTGATTTCAGAGGGTGTTTACCTGCCTTTCTTTTAAAATTATTTAAGGAAGGTGATCCCACAAACACATGCACCAGAATATCTGAACAGCTGCATGTGGAAGGTTACCTCCAAGGAAGAATTAGTTAAAGGTACAGTTCAAAGGTTATAAGTACAGTGGTACATCTGCTTACGAGTTTAATCCATTCTGAATGCATGCTCATAAATTGAACAATAGAGCAGCCATATTTAAATAATAATAATAATTTTTTTAAAAATTGTAAGTAGAGCAGACCATCTCCCCAAACTTTAAACATGTCTGCTTTTGCTACAATTCAAAGTCAATAAGTCACTTTTAAATTATTCCAAGGCAACTGAGGGATACATTTTTGGTTATATTAAATATATATACATATATATCAGAATGGCACCAGTAGCTAACCTGAAATGCAAAACATAACAGTACCTCAATAGGAAGGCTGTACACTTCTGTAACTATAAAACAAAATAGAACTACAGTGGACCCTTGTATAACAAACAGCTTGTATAACATAAAAATTGTACAACATAAAAATTTTCGGAGATAGGGGAAATTTGCTTAACATAATCGCCTATGGGGAGAATCCGTACAACATAAAAAGGATCACTCTGTTTTCAATGCATTCCTATGGGAATTTGTATAAAGGAAAATTTGCTTAACATAATTTCATTTGGAACGAATTAATTCCTTTATACAAGGTACCACTGTATTACAGTTACGCACCTTCATTGCCAAAAGATGTAGCTATTTAGTTACAATCAAAATGGAGCTCAGTTATTCTGGAGTTAGTGCAAACAGGGTTGTTACACGTAACTGCCAATTTGTACCTAAATAGAGTGGACTAAGGCTTCCGAAAACTGTCGGCTGCAAAGTCGGCAGCTCTGCAGTTCAAATCCCGGATGCCACGCAGTGGAGAGAGCTCCCGCTGATAACCCCAGCTCCTGCCAACCTAGCAGTTCGAAAGCATGTCAATGCAAGTCGATAAATAGATACTGCCATAAAATGTGGGAAGGTAAAACAGTGTTTCCTTGCAGCCATGCCGGCCACAAGGCCATGGACTTGCACAACACTGGCTCTTCGGCTCAATACAGAGATGAGCACCGCCCCTAGAGTCAGACACGACTAGCATGTGTCTGCAGAGGGAACCTCCTTTACCTTTTAGAGGGACTGTACTGTACCAAGTTCCCTTACTGCCTGAGGGACATCTGGTGTTCATGTTCTGTTAACAGCCAGTATTAGGCATTAGGGATTTTTGCAATCTTTTTGAGCTACAAAATTCTCCATTCTGGGAGGTCAGTCTGATTGATCCAGACACCGAAATGTGACTCACCTGGAGAAACAGACTAGCTGCAAAGACTTCATAGCCTGGCAGAGGCCTAGCTTCCTGTTCAAAAAGGAACTGCCTACTCCCAGTGGGGTATCTCAGATGGGGAACGTTCTCTCTATCTTCCACAAGCCCCTGACCTTTGCTGGGCCAGCCCAAAGTATTTTGCTTCAAGAAGCAATGGGCAAGAACATGATCTTTCATCCTATCACACCCAACGAACTGGCATATAAATCTTACTTCAGCCACACTTGCAAAGGAATGGTGTCAGCTGTCACAGCAGAGGCAACTAAGAGTCCGCATAGTAGTGTAGCTAAAGTGTTGGACTAGGGCATCGGTGTTGAACCCTTGGCACTCCCTCCCCCTCCCCTCACAAAATACCAGAACTAGGGGACATCCACTCAAATTGAGGGTTGGGAGAATGAGAACAGACAAAAGAAAAAATATATATATTTTTCCCCCAGCGTGTTGTTAGTCTGTGGAACTCCCTGCCACTGGAGGTAGTGATGGCATCTGGCCTGGATGCCTTCAAAAGGGGATTAGACAGATTCCTGGAGGAAAAACCCATCACAGGTTACAAACCATGATGGAGATGTGTCATCTCCAGGCTTAAAACCAGGATACTTCAAGGGCCAGATGCAGGGGAGTGGTATCAGGAGACAGATACTAGTCTTGTGCGCTCCCAGAGGCATTTGGTGGGGTGATTGTGAGATAAAGGATGCTTGACTAGATGGGGGTGGACTTATTGGCTTTATAGGCCACTTCCAACTTCACTATTCTATGATTCTATTATTGTGATTTATTAGAGATGTCCAGATTTGTGTACCTGTCCCCAGCCTAGTTTCTCAGCATAATGGAACATACAATAGTGTCTCTCTCAAAGGTCTCACCTTCCAGGTGTAACTCCTATGTAACGCTATTGATTCAGCCCAAGGTGGTGGGGACACTAAAAAAGAGGGGGATTTTGAGTAAGAGATTAGGATCAGATGCCACTTAGACTACGTTGGCATCTATGTATAATTCCTATACATTTATGTCCAAGGGATCATTTCATAGTGGATTCATATACAGTGGTACCTTGTATAAAGGAATTAATTCATTCCAAATGAAATTATGTTAAGCAAATTTTCCTTTATACAAATTCCCATAGGAATGCATTGAAAATGGAGTGATCCCATTTTATGTTGTACGGATTTTCCCCATAGGCGATTATGTTAAGCAAATTTCCCCTATCTCCAGAATTTTTTATGTTGTACAAATTTTATGTTATACAAGCTGTCTGTTATACAAGGGTCCACTGTACCTGTATATGCAATTGAATTTATATTTTATTTTTCTATTCTAGGATTTTGAAGACTCTTCCTGAGGGAGATATCTTGGATTTTTGTCTGAATCTGAATTCTAGAGGACACTCGAACTTGGCAATTCTGTTGCCGAGGTCTTGGGAGCATAAATTAGAGCATTTTGTTATTGTTATAATTGCTCATGTTGTCTGTTACATAACTGTGAATAAGAAAAGACTAATGTTGTAGTCTGCGAGGTTCGTCAGTAGATTTCTTCTTCTTCAAGTGCCATGTCCTTGTAGAACGTTGGCAATCAGTATCCTGAACTGGTTTTTTTTTTAAATCTAATAAAGCTATTCTAAATAGAGCAGCTATGCTCACTGCAAACCATTGGCTTAAGTTCTTAAGCCAGAATGTTTTTCTATGCCCTGGGCCATGCTTCCTATGTATTTTTCTTTGAAGGAGAACCTGCAGCAGATGGTATTTCTTACTGTGAATTATGTGTTCGAAATATTGCAGTTTTCTTCTATTTATGGTATTGAGAATTTCTAGCTTTTTATTCATGCACTGTAATACAGCCACATTAGTGACTCTGGCTGTCCAAAGTATCTTCAGAATTTGTCTGTACGCCCATATTTCGAATGCTTCTAGCCTCCTGCATAATACGTCTTTAAGGGTCCAAGTTTCAACAACATAGAGAAGTACAGTGGTACCTTGTATAAAGGAATTAATTCGTTCCAAATGAAGGTATGCTAAGCAAATTTTCCTTTATACAAATTCCCATAGGAATGCATTGAAAATGGAGTGATCCCATTTTTATGTTGTACGGATTTTCCCCATAGGCAATTATGTTAAACAAATTTCCCCTATCTCCAGACTTTTTTATGTTGTACAAATTTTATGTTATACAAGCTGTTTGTTATACAAGAGTCCACTGTATACTAAATACATAGGATCGAAATATTTGAGTACGAAGTCTGATAGATAAGTCTTAGTTTGTCAAGACTTTCCTCATTTTCTGGAAGGAATTTCTAGCTTGTTCAATTCTACAATGGATTTCTCATGAAAAATGCCAGTTATCCTTGACATAGCATCCCAAGTATTTATAATATGACACTCTCTCAATTATATCACTGCCAATCTTGAGAAGGTTCTGTGAACTATTTTGTTTTTTTACTGATAGCCATCTATTTTGTCTTCTCCATGTTAAGGCGCAATCCTATGGCATTGCTTTCTGCAGCAACAGAATCCAATAATCTTTGCAAATCTGCCAGACTATTTGCAAGCAGGACAGTGTCGTCAGCATATTTTACGTTATTAACAAGAATTCCATTCATCTCCATTCACATGGAGTAGATATCCAAGTAAGAAAATAGCCCCATAGAATGGAAAGGTGGTTAAAAAAATGTCACACAAGCATACTGAAATGGGAGGATGCAGCCAGTTTAGGGTTTGGTTAAATCCAGCACCTTGCACTGAAACAAAATGAAAGTCAGAGCACTTGGTTCAAGGCAAGAGATGTGTGGTCTTTAAAATGCACCCCAGACAGTGATGTAGCTGCCATGTTTCACACAAACAACAGCCAAATGGCATACAAGGTCTAGAACGGTGACGGCGAACCTTTTAGAGACTGAGTGCCCAAACTGTGATTCAAAATCCACTAATTTTTCGCAAAGTGCCAATACAGCAATTTAAACTGAATACAGGAGGTTGTGAAGGGGCGATGTCGGGTGCCCACAGAAAGGGCTCCGAGTGCCACCTTTGGCACCAGTGCCATAGTTTGCCAACACTGGTCTAGAACATACCAGAGAGGGGAACCCTTGGCCCTTTAGATGTTTTGGACAACTTTCAGAATCCTGCACCTTTACTGCCAATGATAAAAGACTGTGGGAGTTGCAGTCCAAAACATCTTGAAGGCCAAAAGTTCCCCTCCGTTGGTCTAGAGAAAAATCTCTTTTCAGCCAAATAACTTACCGGGTCATTTTGGGACCAGTCGACAATTCATAACCAACCCTACATTAAAGTATTGTTGTGAGAATACAGTGGGAAACAGTCGTGTGCATGCCTCCTTGAGTTCCTGTAAAGAAAGAAAGACTATAAATATAATAATGAATAAATTATCAACCTGCCATTTCCACTCTGGTTTGCAATTTTTTTTTGTGCCAATCATTGGCACAAAATGTCACCTCTACCTGAAAGGAGTCACAGAATGGCAAAATGATCCATTCAAGTAAGAAAACACTATGATTTCTCTTTTGAAATATATTCTTAGTTCTTCAGGAACCAAAGAAACGTATTCTTAGTTCTTCAGCACCCCACAGCCTTTAGAAGAAGGTATGATGTACACCCTCACCAAGGAACACAAGGCATTTCTAAATGATCAGAGAAACAGGGGGAGAACAATGTTGTCAGACAAAGAACATTGTCTTAGTCAGACACACCCTCTGGGGGAACTTCACTCATAATTCAGAGGAGAAATCAAATGTATCATATGCTTCAAGCTGCCAATCATTGACAATGAAAATGCTACATTACTGCAAATTGCCAAGTGGAATTTAGAAATCTAAAGCAGGGGAAACTAAAGGCAAGGTGGGAAGAATGTTCATGTTGGTGCAATTTTCATCTTCCTCGTCTCTTCTCATCATCATAACAGGTCTACTTTGGGTGACCTTTGTACAGCCAAAGTTGACCCCATCAAACACAAGCGGCTGGGAACATCAGACTCCCTAGGGGGTACCCTGGGGATTTGCAAAAGTACAGACTCAGATTAATACTGTTTGTACCGTACTTTGAATCTCCAGTGGAAACCGTTCCAAATTGTTACTTTTATGAGCTGCAACAACTGCAACCTGGGGTTGTAGGTAGAGATGGGCACGACTCAGGAAAAAAACCTCGTTTTCGTTTTCTTTTTCGGCTAGGGTCCGAGTCGTTTCGTTTCCGTTTTCGCGAAAAATCGGAAAAAATTAGTCGTTTCGTTTTTCGTTTTTTCGTTATCGTTATACTGTTTTTTTGGGGGGGGGTAGCGGGCTCCTGGAGGCACCTCTGTGGGGTGGGTGCCTCCGCCGGCCCGCTATAAAGGGGACAGCAGCAGCAGGCTCCAAGAGACCCCTCAACATGGGGGTCTCCCATCCTCACCTGCTGCTGCTGCAAAATGGCATGCACAACCATATGGTTATGCATGCCATTTGCAGGCAGAGCGAGACCTGCGTGTCGCCAGGCCAGGCGGTGCCACTGCACCTGCTCAAGCACCTGATCCGAGTGGGTCGCACCTGCCATCACATCCCACAGAAGGGAATCGTACTTGCGTGTGTAGTGCAATGCAAGTCGATCTGGCTATGGGCTAAGGTGGATTAGGGTTAGGGCTAGGGTTAGGCTAATGACGGGTAAGGTTATGGTGGGCTATTGGGTTGCACCTCTGGGTGCCTCTCTGACCCACTAAGAAGACAGTCTGTGACGTATGGGTAAGGAGTCAAGGATTAGGGTTAGCGGGTTAGGGGGCTAGGGCAAGTTTTAGGGGGCTTTTTGGCACATCCCAGAAGTCTCAGTGGCCAAGTGGCCATGCGATTGGTGAGATGGCTCCAAAAATTTGCATGGTCGTCCCCTCCCACATGGCTGGCCAGGCCACTGGGCCAGCCCATCATTGCACACTGCGCAGGTGTAAAATAAAATAAAATAAAATAAAATCAATGGAGGACAGAGGAGGAGAGGAGAGACATTTTGTTGCAAGAAAAAAACCACTGCTACTGTGAAAAATCTGGCAGTTCCATTTCCGCGTGTTTCTGTTGTGCTTGTGTGTTTTTGGACCACGATTTCAAAAACAATATTGCATTCGCCGCCCCATTTTCGATCCCCCGCCCGCACCGCATGGCATGGCGACGAGGCGACTCGAGTCCGGCTGCCCAGGACGGGGGAAGCCGGGACACCCCCCTCCAGACCAGAAACCCCCCCTCCGGTAGGTGCCCTACTGAGTGAGTGCCCTTAGTCAAGCGGGCATTTTCCGCCTGCTTTTTGGCCCGGGAATGGGTGGGGGGGAGACCCGGGGGAGAGTTTAAAAAAGTTTTTTCCTGTGCCGCCCGTGCCGCTTGGTTGTGCTTTGGCGGCCGGCGGCGAGACTGGGCTTTTTGCGGCGGGCGAGTCCCACCACCACACCAGAGCATCCCAGGACGGAGGAGGGGGGGAGGCCGGGCGGGGACCTCCAGAAACCACCCCTCTGGTAGGTGCCCTGAGGCACGGCAGGCATATTTCCGCCTGCTTTTTGGCCGGGAACCGGGCTTTTTAACTTTTAAAAACTTTTTTTTCTGTGCCGCTTGGCATCGCGCGCGATCGCGCGATGCAAGTAACGAGCACGACAAATCAGACCAAATTGTTCGTTCGTCGGTTCGAGCTCGAAGTCTGGCGGAGTAATTCCCGTTTCCGTTTCCGTAGAGTAACGGAACCGAGTAACGGAAACGGAAACGGAAATACCGCTAAGTCGTGCCCATCTCTAGTTGTAGGCCAGAAAAGCAACTGCCCACCCCCCCCCCGTTTCTGTTCCAACACCTGAAGTCCAAATTACAGTGGTACCTTTTGTATAAAGGAATTAATTCGTTCCAAATGAAATTATGTTAAGCAAATTTTCCTTTATACAAATTTCCCATAGGAATGCATTGAAAACAGAGTATCCCATTTTTAGGTTATACGGATTCACCCCATAGGTGATTATGTTAAGCAAATTTCCCCTATCTCCAGAATTTTTTATGTTGTACAGATTTTATGTTATACAAACTGTTTGTTATACAAGGGTCCACTGTACTTCCTAACCCCCATTACTTCCCAAGGCAGCTGCTACTGCAAGGACCCACAAAATCTCTTCGTATCCTCTCCCAACACATCAAATCATGGCAAGATGAGTAACTCAGGTGTTAAGAACATAAGAACATAAGAACACAAGGACATGAGAAGATGGACTTTTCCTCCAGGAATCTGTCCAATCTCCTTTTGAAGGCATCCAGGCCAGGTGTTTTTAGACTGTAATGGCCAGAAGCCTTCACCATCAGCTGTGCTGGCTGGGGTCTCTGGGCATTGTGGTCCAAGAACAACTCAGTTACCCAAGGTTAAGAACCACTGGACTAGAAGCTTATTTTGGTGGGAAAGCTGGGATCCATGCACACCCAGTTAGTGATTTCTGCAAGTATTCCTGGGTTGTACGTCAAGAGTATATATGTCCAGAGAAGAGCATCTGGATGTCCCTACCATGTCCAATAATGTGACTCTTTGCGCCAGTGCCATCCGACTGAAGGCTGTCTGTCCACAAAATGCTGAGTCATTCCAACGTGAGCCGTTGGTCTCACCCATCACGATCCCTCGAATGCTCTACAGTCAGGGAGGGAGGGAGAGAGGGAGGGAGGGAGATGGGCAGACAGACAAAGTAGCACTAGAGCTTTAACTTCAGCTTTTATTATATTTACACATGTCCCCCAATTTAGCCATCAAAGAGCCATTATCTGAAGCTAGTCAAACAAATTGTCCAGTCCTTGATGTACCTGACTTGGTGAAACATCTGCAAAGGTGTGTTTGGAAAGAGATGTGAGGGCCTTTCGGAGCATTTTGAAGTTCCCTGGGCAATCAGCTAACCCAGTCAAAAGATATCTCCCATTACGAATGATATACTGACTCTTGGTTTGCTTAAAGTCGTGGAAAGGTTGACAGAGCGATTAAGAGAGGGCGGTCGGGAAACCGGCTGGGGAGAGGGGAAGAAGAGAGGGGGAGAGAGTTACTTTAAACCACCTGAATTCTAGTTGTTCCTGGGGCCTAGACCCTGGTCTTATTTGAGGAAAGATTATCTTGACAAATTGGATAAACATTTTATGCATGACAGGACGCTGATGGAGAGCCCGTTCTGCAAGCACACCTGTTGGGAGTTTGCTTAGCGTGTGACCAAGGTGTTCCGCTCACCCTAAGTCCTCCCGTGATGCTGTTTACTGTTGGACAGGTATGGGCAGATCCAAACTCGAAGCCTTAGTAACAGTTGCTGCAATCTTTTCCTGGTAGCTCCCACCCCCTCCCCCAGCACACAACTTTTCACTAGACTAAATGGTTTTCTATTTAAGGAGGACTATTATCTAATAGGCAGAAGACCATTAAAATCTCTAAATGCGACAAGCAAGAGCAGTGGCATTCCCTACTTCTTGGGTGGTTTGTTAAATGCTGGTGTAGCCAAACTGGGCTGGGGCACCTCCCTTATGAGGAAAGGCTAAAACATTTGGGGCTCTTTAGTCTGGAAAAAAGGCGCCTGAGGGGGGATATGATTGAGACGTACAAAATAATGCAGGGCATGAGTAAAGTGGATAGAGGGAAGCTCTTCTCCCTCTCACAAAATACCAGAACTAGGGGACATCCACTCAAATTGAGGGCTGGGAGAGTAAGAACAGACAAAAGAAAATATTTTTTCACCCAGCGCGTTGTTAGTCTGTGGAACTTCCTGCCACGGGATGTGGTGATGGCATCTGGCCTTCAAAAGGGGATTGGACAGATTCCTGGAGGAAAATTCCATCACAGATTACAAACCATGATGGAGATGTGTAATCTCGAGGCTTAAAACCGGGGTACTTCAAGGGCCAGATGCAGGGGAGTGGTATCAGGAGACAGATATCTAGTCTCATGCGCTCCCAAACGCATCTGGTGGGTCCACTGTGAGATGCAGGAAGCTGGACTAGATGGGCCTTTGGCCTGATCCAGCATGGCTCTTCTTATGTTCTTATGTTCTTTAAGGATTAGACAGATGGGTTGGTAGCAGAATGGCCTACCACTTACCACTTACCAAATGAGAGAGAGAGAGAGAGAGAGAGAGAGAACTTTAACTGAGAGAGGACACATAATGATGAAACATTTCAATTGTTTATTTTTAAATGATAGGAATTATAATGCGATGGGAACAGGATGAATGGTGCTACAGTGATTCCATTTCTATCTCCCACTCTGTTAAGTATTTATAAGAAGCTATTAGGAATACAGAGGGCATGAATTGTCAGTTTGGTGGTTCGTGTCAATTTGTTTAGTGTTTAGTGCTTCTCAGCCATGCCCCCCTCTGGCAGGAGCCCACTCAGAGGCACAGGCACAGCAGGTGTTGGCTCTGAGTGGACACTCACAGCGGGAAGGTGGGGCTGAGAAGCGGCAAACACGTCTTCAGCCACTAAATGAACCAGCACGAACTCCTTCACTGGCAATTCGTGCCCATCTCTAATTAGGAGTTTTGGGAATGGGTGTCATCCATGTAAAGTGGTACCTCTACTTACGAGCGGCTCTGCTTATGAGCAATTTGACTTAAGAGCGGAAAACAGTTGCCGTTTTAACTGCTGCTTTACAAATTTTAGATGCAGTCTGCTCTAATAATTTTTATTTATTTATTTATTTACTTACTTATTTATTAGATACATCTGCTCTACTTACGTTTTGTTCAACTTATGTGCATGCATTTGGAAAGGATTAAACTCATAAGTAGACATACCACTGTACTGAGAACATTTAGCTCCATTTCCCCTTATCAGAGTCAGCTGAGGTTCTGCAGGAGCTGAATCAATGTTTGGATGTTGTTAATGGCCCAGGTAGACCAGTGATGGCAAACCTTTTTAGAGACCAAGTGCCCAAACTGCAATTCAAAATCCAATATTTTTTCGCAAAGTGCCAATACAGCAATTTAACCTGAATACAGGTGGCTGTGAAGGGGCGATGTTGAATGCCCACAGAAAGGGCTCTGAGTGCCACCTTTGGCAGCCATGCCATAGGTTTGCCAAAACTGCCATAGACTGACACTGAATCCTGATGAAATAGAGGCTTTGTAGATTATTGGTTCTCACTCATCTTTCTGGATCTGAGGAAACAACCTGCTTTGTATGGGGTTACTGTTCTCCTGAAGGAGCAGGTGTCTTATTTGTGTCCATCTCTGTCACTAGGGGCCCAGGAGAACTCAGTGGCACAGAGCACTGAGAGGACCAGATTGATTTGTTCTGTTTTTTTCAAGGGCAGGGATAACTTAGCCACAGTAATTCAGATAGTGGTATCTGGGGATGGGAATTTAGGATGTTGTTTT
>JAHTLZ010000379.1:57910484-57959037 GCA_023846285.1 Phrynocephalus versicolor | reverse complement strand
TAATAATAATAATAATAATAATAATAATAATAATAATAATAATAATAATAATAATAATAATGCAGTTAAGGCTAGAATAGAAAAATCAGCTGAGTACCCCACATGTAGACTCTGTAAAGAGGCAGATGAAACTATCAACCATATATTGAGCTGTGGCAAGAAAATTGCTCAGACAGATTACAAACAGCGTCATAATGTAGTGGCTCAAATGGTCCACTGGGATTTGTGTCAGAACTATCATCTGCCAGTAGCAAAGAACTGGTGGGATCATAAGCCTGAAAAGGTGACTGGAAATGACCATACAAAATGACTTTGGGACTTCCAAATACAGACAGACAGGGTTTTGGAGCATAATACCCTGGATATTGTGATTATGGAGAAGAAAAAAGTGTGGATCATTGATGTGGCTATACCAGGTGATAACAGAGTCACCGGAAAAAAACTTGAAAAAATTGCCCAATATCAGGATTTGAAAACTGAACTTCAGAGACTCTGGCATAAACCGGTACAGGTGGTCCCAGTGGTAATTGGCATGCTGGGTGCAGTGCCTAAAGAGCTAAGCAAGTATTTAGAAGAAATTGGAGTGGACAAAGTCACCATCAGTCAGCTACAGAAAGCTGCCTTACTGGGACCTGCTCGCATAATTCGCAGATACATCACATAGTCCTAAATGCTTGGGAAGCGTTTGACTAGTGATTCGTATTACAAAATCCAGTGTAGTTAGCTGTGTGGTTAATTAATTAATAAATAATAATAATGTGTCATTACAGTTGTGACTAGAGATGGGCACGAATCGAAAAAATGACATTTCGGTTTTTCATTTTTCGTTTTTACCCACTTTTTCTGCAACTTAAAGCATTTCCGCGCGCAGACATCCCTCAACGCCCCAGAACAGAGGGAACACACTAAAAAAAATGATGCTGGCAGAGACACAGTATAGACTAGGTACGCAGGGAGACTGCGGGGCAGGGGAGGGTATTCACCAAGAGGTACGTGCACACACAGGGAGGCTGCAAGAGAAATCTCTTCTTTCTCTCCCCTAAGAGCCAGGCTGCAGCCAGCAGGAACACAGAGACACACACCTGCCTGGCTGGCAAAAGTAACAAGTCGCAGAGACAGCAATCCCAACCTAACTCCCATCACAGACTGCATGGAGGACGGGGGATGCCAGAGCTTTTTATGCCCTCTGTGGCTGCCACACCCACCCAGTCTGCAACCTGGGCATGCTATTGGTTAAAATTGTCCAAGAATTTATATCATCCCATCACATAGCTTGAATCCATATTGTGGCTGGAATCCATTTTGTGTCATCCTTAAAGGCAAAAGAAAAAATACATCATGATGAGAGAAAGACAAAAACAAATGTTTTAAGGACCGCAACCCCCTGGTAGGTAATAATTTCAAATAATTATCACTGCGTTTTTACGGATATCCAGGGCGTTTTAATACCCAAGAAATCAATATTAGGCATCTGGGAGCCATTTTGGGTCGATGTCCCCTAACTCCCCTTAAAGGAAAAAAAACATAGCGATCTGAAAAAAGACATAAATGCATGTTTTAAGGACTCCAACCTCCCTGGTAGGTATTATCAGGCAGAATTAATAATTATCACTGGGTTTTTACGAATATTCAGGACGTTTTTTAACATTTAAAAACAGCTTATTTCATTGTGCATCGCCATTACCGAAAATGAAACGTAACAAACCTAATTTTCGTGGTTCTGTTCGGTTCATTCCAATTTCATCACAATTTTCATTATTCGTTTCGTTACGTAACAAAATGAATAATGAATAACGGAACGAAATTTTTTCGTTTCTTGCCCATCTCTAGTTGTGACTGACTCTTCGTGATCCCATGTTCATGAAGTTTTCTTGGCAGGAATACTGGAGTGGTTTGCCAGTTCCTACTCCAGGCGCCTACAGCACCTGATATTCCTTGGTGGTCTCCCATCCAAGTACTAACCAGGGCCGACCCTGCTTAGCTTCCAAAATCAGGCGAGATCGGATGCGCTTAGGGCATCAGACCCCAGCTTCCAAAACAGGCAGAGAGGAACAGCAGTAACCCAACAGGACCACTTCTACAAGAAACATTACACTCTTTCTCAGTCCAGTGTGCCCTGTCTGGGATGGCCTTGTGTCCTCCTTTGCAAGAGGCAGTCCTCTACTTAAAGGACTCCTTGAGAACAGTCTCTCTTTTTAATGGTAAACAGTTCATGACCCATTTTAGGATGCTAAAAACTCTAAGGAGAACAGGGGCTTTGAAGTAGCCAATCAATGTTTAGCAGTACCTGGACAGCAGGCTGCTAGGGCACACAGCTCAGATGGTCACAAATGGTTGTCACTGTGGTGTGACATATTCTTTCAATTAAAGTAATTCATTCTAAATTTATTTTGGTGGCATAAATCACCCTGTGTATGTTTTGTGCTTTCCTTTCCTTTTTCTTTTTTGAAGATTTATTTATTTATTTATTTATTTATTTATTTATTTATTTATCCTGCCCAACTAATAACAGCGCCACAACTCTGGGCAGCTAACAAAACAAGCTGAAATAGCATAACATAATATTAGAAACACCAATGGGAATACAGATGAGACATCATAGACAGTATAATAACTTTTTAAAAAAAACAATAAAAGTTCCATAAAGAATAGGTGGCCAGCAGAGAGAGAAGTTGATGGAGGTAAAACAGAATTAATCAAAACATAAAATGAATTAAAACTCCAGCAATGCTGTGAAAAGCTTGCAGAAACAGCCAGGACGTCAGTTGTCTCCTAAAAGCAAAAAGGGATGGGGTGAATCGGACCTCAGATGGAAGGGAATTCCAAAGCATCGTGGCCACCACAGAGAAAGCCCTACCTCAGTGAGTTACACATGCAAAGATGCCCAAGTCCCCCACTTTCTGAATATGCTTTTTTCTTTGTTCCCCATCCTTCCATGAGAACATTTGGCTGTGGAGTCCAAGTGTAGAAGGCAAGGTTTATTTGCGTGGCTCAAGGGAGGGGAGTTGTTTGTGACAATTCCCAAGATGCCCCAGGCACTGACTTTGTAGATTTGGGGATTCTGGGAGGCCAAAGATGTAACTTTTCTGAAGTCTGATTCTATTGGCAGCGTTTGAGGCCACACAGGAGCTCGCAACACACAAAAAGGTGGCAATTTGAAAAAAGAAAACAGCCAAGCATATTTGAAATAGCAATCTGGGAATGAATTAAGGTTAAGAACTATTCTGTGTGGGGAGGCCCAAACATAAGAAAGTAATAAATAGATGGTTACATGTCATCAAGTCAGTTCTAATTTATGGTGACCTATACCATTACTCCTGGTTTTTCCAGTAGTGATGTTTGGAAGTGATAGCTGGACTATAAAGAAGGCTGATAGCCACAGAATTGATGCTTTTGAGCTGTGATGCTGGAGGAGAATCTTGTGAGTCCCTTGGACTGCGAGAGGATCAAACCTATCCATCCTGAAAGAAATCAACCCTGGATGTTCATTGGAAGGAAGGAAGCTGAGGCTCCAATACTTTGGCCACCACATGAGGAGAGAGGAGTCCTTGGAAAAGTCCCTGATGTTGGGACAGATTGAAGGCAAAAGGAAAAGAGGACGGCAGAGAATGAGATGGTCGGATGGTGTCATCGATGCAACCAATGTGGATTTGACCAAACTCTAGGAGGCAGTGGAAGACAGGAAGGCTTGGCGAGCTCTGGTCCATGGGGTCACGAAGAGTTGGACACGACTGAACAACTGAACAACACAACATACATACCTCCTAGGTAGTTTACCAAGGACCTTCTTCTGGGACTCTGTTAGCTTATCCCAAAAAAAAAAAAACCCCATAAAATGCAAGGTGTTCTAGTGTTTTTTCAACTGAAATAATTCATCAAAACACTTAATTTGAGAGTCAACGGGAGAAAATTAGACCTGAAAACATGGGCTTAAGTGGCTTGTGGATTTCATCCAAAACCTCTCTCCCCAAAGGAGACAAGAAACACAGAAGTTCTTGTGGTAACATCTGCACAAAGGGAGCCACTAAACATCTCTCTCTCTCTCTCTCTCTCTCTCTTTGGCCGATAACATGTTTCCTTATCCATCAAAGTGTTGCTTTCCAGAGCATTAGATCCTTGATTTTTCTCCCTCTGAAGAAAACTTCATCTTGCAAAATATTTAATATGTCATCAGTTTTAGAAGAGAGTGGGGGGACGGTTGATGTGGGTGTATGGGGGGGGGGGAGAATCTCAGAAACGGATGGGAAAGACGCCCAACGGCTCTTAGGTTACCAGCTCCTAAGTCCTGTGCTCAGCACTGTTTGGAGTCTTTGTTCAGAGTAAATCATCCATTGAAAATCAAACCCTTCAGCTTATTATGCATTCTGTGTCTGAGGTGACCAGAGCTATTTCCTGCATCTGGCCTTGGGTACTAATTACCTGGTCAAACACCTTGTAAATACCTCTGTAAACCTGTCACCCGGGAGGAAGGAGCTACCTTTTCAGGACTACACACTTATTGCATGTTCCCTTTCCAGCTTCCTAAAAATTTGAAGGGCCTAAAGACAACACAATGTGCTGATCAGTGGCAGCGCCCCTCCCCCTTGCATCCCCCCACCTACCCCCCCACCCTTTAGCCTGGTCTGTTACCAGCTGCCAGGTTGGAAGGAAGGGTTGGGGTGGGGGGGATACAGCCAGCAAAGCTTTTCTCTCACAAAAGGAACTCATCAACTATTTTCTGTCGTTGAAGGCAGTCATCTGCCTTCTAGCATGCAGCGAAAATGCAATTTTTAAAAACATTTATCTTGACTTCTGGCCTATTCCAAAAGGTCTGGGATGAGACATTAATAACCGCTGCTTAACAAGTAAAAAAAGAAGAATGCAAAGAAAATGTGTCTGTCTGATGGAACCAGCACAGCCTACCACTTCAAAAACAAAACCAACCCCTCCCCCAAATACCCATCACAATCAAAAAGGGCTTAAAGAAAAGACTCCTGGAAGTCCAAAGCTCAGGTTATGAATTTGGCAGCTCATGGGGGCAGAGGATTGTGAGAAAGGCCATGGATTTCCTGTGTGAGTGGCTGTTGTTAAACATTCAGAAATTTAAAAGAGTGCAAAAATTAAAGGGGTGAATTTGCTGGTTTTTATCCCTTGCCCCCAATTCCATTTTCCCCACTTAGATTACAATCCTGCTCCCAAATATTCATTCATTCATTCATTCATTCATTCATTGTACTTACAGTAGATCCCAATACTGGGCAATTAGGAATGATTCCGATTGGGGAAATAACAACAGAAAAGGTTTACCCCATTCCCTATCTGTGCAATTCTGAAACCCTTGTGCTTCACTGTTGTTGGCTTTGGTTTTGGTTTTAAAGCTATCGGTTACCCTCATCAAAGATTATCTAAAGAACATTGATGCCAGACCTTTGCCAGTCCCAGAATTCACAACTCATATCCGATACCTGTACAGCTTCGGTTTGGAAACATTTAGCAAAAGGTTATGGTTTGTATCGTTCAATAGTCAAAGCAACTGTTCTACTACTGCAGTGGTTCCCAACCTGGGGGTCGGGACCCCTTTGGGGCGGGTCTAATGAGAGGGGTCACCATGAGCCCTGTCATTCACCATGAGGCTTAGGTCTGGAGGAGCGGGGGGGGGGAGAGTGAGTTAGAGCTTGATAGGTTGTAGGGGATGTCAGTCAATGGCACTGGAGGCTGCGATTGGCTGAGGGTGCCTGCAGAGGGCAGTTCAGTACGGCACCTGCAGCAGTGGCCTGCCAAAGGGGGCTTGTGGCCTCTTCCAAGCAGGGCTAGGGGGTCAGCACAACATGAGGCTGTATTAAAGAGTTGCAGCATTAGGAAGGTTGGGAACCACTGTTCTACTGTCTTGTAGGATTTTTCTTACTGCTCCCCCACAAACCATTATGAAGTCCATCTATCTCAGTTATAGGCATGTGCAGTTGTCCCCCCAATGGAATCAGTGAGCTGGATGGAGATTTTGTCATCCTTAGAACAATGGTGTGTGTGTGTGTGTGTGTGTGTGTGTGTGTGTGTGTGTGTGTGTGTTGTTACAATCATGACCAACTCTTTGTGACTCCATGTCCATGGAGTTTTTTTGGCAGGAATACTGGAGTGGTTTGCCAGATTCTACTCGGGTTGCCTACAGCACCTGGTATTCCCTGGTGGTCTCCCATCCAAGTACTAACCAGGGCTGACCCTGCTTACGCACACACCAGCACAATTCTACATACAGTAACCCCCCGCCGACCGCGGGGGTTAGGGACCTACCCCACCCACGATGCATGAAAATCCGCGATATGCGGAAGCGGGTGGGGCGGGGGCGGGGGTGGTGGCGATTGCGCGGCACACTGGCGTCGGCAGGGAGATCTTACCTCCCACCACCGCCGCCTGCCCGCGCAGCCCCGAGGCTTCTCGGGGGGGTGTGGGAGGGCCGCGCGGAACGACCGGATCACCCGCCGCCACCTGCCCACGCACCCTGGAGGCTTCTTAGGGGTGCGTGGGAGGGCCGCGTGGAGCGACCAGATCGCCCCCGCCGCCCGCCCACACACCCCGGAGGCTTCTCAGGGGTGCCTGAGAGGGCAGCGCGGAGTGACCAGATCCCCCCCCCCGTCTCCCTCCCATGCACCCCGGAGGCTTCTTGGAGGTGCGGGGGAGGGCGGCATGGAGCAACCTGTCCCCCATGGTTCTGGTACTGCGGTCCCACAATGTAGTGGGACTGCAATATCGGAACCGCGAAATGGCGGGGGGGGTTCACTGTATGTTTAATCAGAAGCCAGCTTACTCTCTGTGGGAGGTACGGGGATCACTCCCCGTAGGACTGAAATCTTTGTTTTCCCAATGAACATCTCTGGAAAATTGAATGCTGAAATTTGCCCGAATTGCACTTGTCAGTTCTCATATATTTTCTGCAAATTCATGTGCTGCTGCTGTTCCACTTAACCCAGCAGGAGTGGCATTCCTGATCTGTTCGCCTCCCCTCTGTTGTGTTCGGAGCCAACAAAGTTTAACATGGAAATGTCTACAGTTGCTGGAACTGCAAGCAATGCTGTTGCTGCTGTTTATGGTTCAAAAACAAAACAGGGGGAAAAAAGAAACAGAAAACACGGTCTTAGTAACTGAGTGTTTGAAAGCTTAGCTTGAAGTGCTTATTAATAAGAATGTGATTTCTTGTGGTACTGTCTGCAACACTAAAAATGGATGCAAAACATTGATCTAAAGCATTGCTTTCCTTCCATGGTTTTTTGGGGTCTATATTCTTCCCACTTTTTCCTTTGCAAGGGGTTCTCCACTCCTGTGGACTATAAATGGGGGGGGGAGGATGCACAGCTAAAAACTTGAGCACAAAATGAAACCGCCCTCCTGCTGGCCACTGTAAATAAAATAAGCACAGTAGGATGATCTGCAAGCATGTAACAGGCTTTTGGTCTCTGCTTCTTTCCTTGTGCATGAAGGGTCTCTGAGTTCCTTCTCCACTGGTTCTCAGTGTTTTGTTGCTCAGCCACAAAGGCCCTGAGCTCCAGACCCTCTTTGGAGAGCCCACCCTCCCAATCTTACACACACGGAAGGCTACTTAACAGCAGCCAGAACTGTCGCCATACAGTACAAGGCCTTGGCATTTTGAGATTTCAGCCTCACAGGACTGGATGTTCAGAGCGCAACCCTTCGCTGCCGCTGTCACTCTGCCACCAGCAATGCATTGTTTCTGCCATCTCTGCTCGCCCAACGTCTTGCTTAGCAATGAACGAAATAGCAGGGCTCAGACCTGCCATTTTGAAATCACCTTTTAAAACACTGCAATGCTTTTGGATAGGAAGGATTATCCGGCTCCATGCCGATACGCAGAGAGAGGATGCCTGAGTGTCTTCCTGCTGATTTCTGCTCTTTGGGAGGCTCCATCTGCGTCCCCCTGTAGCAGTATTTGACGACCTTACAGCAGACTGCGCCACTATCCATCATCAATTGCTGCCCCAAAAGCTCCACCTCCCTACTAAAGTTCGTGGATTAGCAGAAATGGCTGCTGTCCTGTTCAAAACAGACGTTTCTTGGTTGAATTTCAAGGGAGGCAGAATCACTGGAGAAATCAAAGCACCAGCCTCCCAGAGGGTGGTTGGAGTGTTTGCATTCTTGCATGCTGCCTTTAGTAGGTGTGGCTAGTAGGGAACTTTCTGGGCTAGGGTGACTGTCAATCTATCCTGCGGTAACCAATCATTCAACTCCAGCCCAGGAGTTCAAAGGAAGCCGTGACCTTCTGCTCTGTGTCTCTTTCTCCCTTTTCCCTGATGAAAGCAGTGAGTCGGTTGAGACTTGTTGCTGGAAGCAGTTGTGTTTTTAGTTTGCTGTTATATGTCCTACTGTAAATAAATGGAAACTTTTATTCTTTCTCCAACTAATGTCTCAAAGTGATTTATTATAAGTGTTAGTTGTTGAGAAAGGGGAGTAAACTGAATCAGGGAACTTGATGCTAATTGTGCTCTGGATTATTACTGGCTGGCTGCATTAAATTTACCATCACTGCAACAGTCTTATTGGGCTGACATTGCCTCTCCAGAAGTGTATCAAGATATGCTAATAAATAATGAATGAATAATTGATTAATTAAGTAATACAGCACCAAACCCACCCAATTCCTGGATACCAACCCCCTAGATCAGGTGTGTCCAAACTTTGTCCCTCCAGATGTTTTTGACCACAACTCCCACAGTGCTTTGTCGATAGCAATCTAGGCTTTGAATTCTGGGAGTTGTGGTCCAAAACATCTGGATCACCAAAGTTTGGACACCCCTGCCCTAGATAGGAGGAAATGTTGGGATGCAAGCCAAATTTTCTGTGGATGTAGAGAAATTGAATCAATGCTGCATTTGCGTGCATGTCCCACCATGTATCCTACAAAAGATTTAGTAAATCTCAGAGGACCTCTCATGGACTGCAAACACCAATATGGTTGTGAAGAAGGCACAGAAGAGGCTGTATTTCCTGAGAATGCTCAGGAAGATGGATTTATCTCAGCATCTACCTCTGTCTTACTATCACAGCACCATTGAGAATGTCCTAACTTATGGCATGCTATCATGGTATGGGAGCAGCTCTGTAGCGGACAAAAAAGCTCTACAGAGAATAATTAAAATTGCCCACAATGTTACCAGGCTCCAGCTACCAACCCTGGATGACATCTTCACATCTCACTGTTTGAGGAAGTCACACAACATTCTGAGGGACTCTACTCATCCTGCTCACAATTTTTTTGAACTGTTGCCTTCTGGCAGAAGATACAGAACAATTAAAACTCGGACCACACGTCTTCTGAACAGTTTTTATCCCAGAGCTATATATGCACTTAATAATGAACTCAAGAACACCCAGTAGTGAGCACTTGGATAGGATTACCTAGCCTGTTGTGTAGATGCTTGTGTTTTTAGGGGTGGGGTGGGGGGGAGTGTTCAGGGATTTTTATGTGTAGGTGTTGAAGGGTTTTTGTCTTTGTTTTTAATGTGTGTGAGAGTGTTTGGAGATTTGTGTGTGTGTGTGTTGAATCTGGTCTCTGGGTGTCTGAATTTCGTTGTATGTGTATACTGTGTATATACACACAATGACAATAAATTATTTATTATTATTATTATAAATGTCCAAGAAGTCACTCACTGCTAGTAATTTTTTCAACCTTTTAAATTTGTTTGAACTTTATAGTTCGTATATGCCCGTAATTATAAATTGTGCAATGCTGTGTTAGGATTTTTTTAAAAAAATGTTTTAATGGTGTGTGATCAAGACACAAGTTTTTGACATTAGAAATTATTCAGACTGAAGTTTTCTTCATGCATCCTTTGGGGGGGGGGGGTCTCCGTGCTTTAAGCTCTCAACTGCAGGTTTGTGTGTTTAGGGCTTTTGAATAGTTTGTGGGAAAACTCACCTTTCAGATGTATTTATTCCAGAAATAAATGGGAGAAGAAAAGAAAAGGTAGATGGCATTTTCAGCAGCATTCTGTTCCTTCGTTTTAGTCGGCTTGTTGAAATTCTTCTGCTGTAGATTCGTTCCAAGTGTGAGCATTTTCAGCAGCAGTATTTTATTATGTCCATTTCATTGTTATCTTGTGTTGGGCATGTTCTGGGGTGTAGTTGGGCAGTTGCTGTTTTGGTGACATGTTTTACACCACCCAGAGTTCCCTACTGCAAAATCAGGCGGTCAATTATTACAAATAATAAATAATAAATAAGAAATAAATTCAGTTCCTTTGTTTCAGTTGGCTTGTTGAAATTGTTCTGCTGTAGATTCGTTCCAAGTGCGACCTATCCACACTGGATAATCTGAGACTCTTTTCTTTCATGCTAAAGACAGCTATGGGAATCAGGACTTCAGTTTCTGGTTTGTTAGGATGTGTGCTGCAAAAACTGAAAATGTGGGAGAGAATTAAAAGAAAGTGTTTTTCAAAGAAATTAATATTGCTTCTTCATTGAAAGAGCAGACAACCAAAAGCCAGCTCATGGCACGAACAAAACACCTATTATAAAGTGAGTGTGCACTTGAAGGAAGGGATGTAAAACAATTGATTTATTGTGAAGTTTGAAATAAGGGGGATAATTTTGAAGTCCTGGAATTGCAGTTCACTTTACTGGCTCAAACACTATTCAGATTTACCTGGATCTTTAAGTTTTTTAAGGAACTAAGGTTGCACTCTTATGTCCACATACAGAACTCTGGAAATTTCAGTTCAATCCATGGTCCATCTAGCACACTCGTGTCTAGTATGCCAGGGAACAACTCTTCATATTTTAATCAGGATTCTTTCCTGACCCTGTGTGGGTACCTCTTGGATTTCCTGGTGGTTTCCCATTCAATTACAGGCCAAACCCTGCTTAGCTCCCAAAGCCAGACAAGATTTGGTGCATTTCAGTGATACAGTGACAAGCTAGAACTAAGACCCATTGAATTCAAAGGGACTTGCACCTTTATAGATGGCATAACATCAGCCTGGAAACCATACTTCTCAGAAGGTGAGGTCCAAATACAATGGAACTGTGGTTGTGTGTGTGGATAGAGTAGCAGAGTTGGAAATGGCAGAGGTTGTCTTCAAATGCTCACACAGCCTTGGAAACTGACCAGTGGGGTAGAATTGGAAAAACCACTCCTTAAATACCTCCTCACTTGTCTTGAGATCCCTGTTAAGGTCCTTGTTACTCAGTTCTGAATTGATGGCCCGTAACACAACAAAGCTGTTGACCGACAGGAGACCCATAAGTTGATGAAGTAATACAATTTTTCATTAATTTGTTGATAGATTTGTTTTCCCCTTTCCCCTAGTTCTCTTCTATTGTTAAATTTTAGGTTGTACAGTCTTTGAGATTCAGACTTGCTGTGTAGCTTTATTCTGCAGCAATTTTCACACCAATGCTGTGTTACTGATTTACTCTATGCTTTTATTTACATTCCACTTTTCTACTTTATGTCCAGTACACTCTTGACCACAGATGGGTGAATTCAAACACTATTTCTAAAAAAAAACACAACTGAAAATACATTGTAGTTTTAAACAGCAATTAAACGTACACTACTACGAAAGCACCTGTAGCTCAAATCAATTTTATGCACTTAAAAGTGCATTAGAAAAAGAGAGATAGAGCAACACCCTCATTCCCTTCTCATTTCACTCTGACCTAGTTACTAAAGGCCTGTCTAACAAGAACCATCGTAGCCTGCTGTTGGACAGGCATCAGTGATGGGATCTCTGGACCTACTATCAAGTAGAAGGGAGTTCCACAGCCATCAAAAAAATCCTCTTTTCTGTCTACGTGAGAGCGCTTGTGAAGGCAGTGGGGCCAATTACTGGGCAAGTCTTTAAAAGAAGAGCCAGTTCAAAATCGGAGATCACCAAGTGAGGCAAAAGTCAGGAAAAGGCCAGACAGGACAGACACACAACTTCCTAAAGCAAGTGTTCCATCTGCTTCTTGAGAAGACTGGTGTGGTGATTCGAAGACCCTTTATAGGGCCTGCTGTGCTGATGGTTTCTGGATGCAAGCTGCACAGTCCAAAGGCACTCCCAGAAGAAGGGAATGGAAAACCATATCTTTGCATTCTGAACCTAGAAAACTCTAGAAAGGGTTGCTGTAAGTAAGAATGAACAAGGTAGCAGTCAGATCCATATGCAGTAGAAGTACTGTATAGAGACCTAAGAGGAGAATAGCTATAAGTTTCCTAGAGTCAATTCCTTTGTCATTAACTGACATTTAAGGTCTCAGTAATTCAGTCTGAGACATTTATTTATTTATTTATTTATTTATTTATTTATTTATTTATTTATTTATTTATTTACAAGATTTTTTTTTTAGCCGCCCCACTACCAGGTTGTCTCTGGTGGTCTCACCAATTTGTAGGAGAAAGAATAAAAATCATTTCCAGTGGTACCTCTTAAGATGAATTTAATTCGTTCTATGGGTCAATTCATCCTATGAAAAAATCATCCTGTGAAACACGGTTTAATGCGGTTTCCCTTAGGAATGCATTGGATTTGTCTTGCGAAGCATCCCATAGGAAAATTCATCTTACGAAGTTTTCGTATTCCCAGACATTTCATTCGTCTTACGATTTTTTTGTCTTAAGGGGCATTCATCTTACGAGGTATTACTAAGGAGGTATGATTAAGGAGCCCCGTGGCGCAGTGGTTAAATGCCTGTAAATGCAGGTAAAACTGTGCTCACGACCTGGGGTTCAATCCCAGATAGCAGGCTCAAGGTTCACTCACCCTTCCATCCTTCCAAGGTCAGTAAAATGAGTACCCAGCTTGCTGGGGGGGGGAGCAATGTGTAGCCTGCATACTGTAATTTAAAAAACTGTAAACCGCCCAGAGACTACTTGAAGTGGTATGGGGCGGTATATATGCAGAACACTTTGCTTTTTGCTTTACTGTATTTACTTACAGTTGCTTGACATGACAGAGGTATATATTCTACTTTCTTTACTGTATACATACTTACCAACCAACAGCAACCAAACTGCCTCCCACCAAGGAAAGAGAAGGCTAGAGCGCTCAGCAAAGAGGCAGGGCTCTTTTTCAATTTCAAAAGCTGGACGAATGATTGGCTACTGCTGGATAAATAGGCCATCACCTCAGCCCCCCCCAAAAGTCCCCCCCCCCAGTCATTCAAACTTCAGACAGCATGCCAGGTGGAAAATAAAACTCCAACAATTATTGGTCACTGGTCTTGGTTTATTAGATGCTCAGGTAGTCTGGTGCCGCAGGTGATGCTGTTGGAGCCTGGAGCTTAACGTGTAAATCCTGGAGCAGAAAGCTAATCATGCAGTGGATAATTAAGGCATTTGAGCCTTCCTGAAGATTGGGTATGCCAATGTCTGGTGTAATCCTCCCTCTTCATTTTTTTTAAACACGACTAAACATCCATCCTTAACAATTCATCAACTGGTTGATTAATGCATCAAATATAAACACACTTACATAGTACCAAAAGTTCACTATGGATGTCTTGTGTCGTTACAGTCGTGACTGACTCTTCGTGACCCTATGTCCATGGAGTTTTCTTGGCAGGAAGACTGGAGTGGTTTGCAAGTTCCTACTCCAGGCGCCTACAGCACCTGGTATTCCCTGGTGGTCTCCCATCCAAGTACTAACCAGGGCCGGCCCTGGTTAGCTTCCAAAATCAGGCAAGATTGGATGTGCTTAGGGCATCTAGGTGGCTGATATGGATGTCTTAGTGAAAAGCAAATTACAGTACTTTCAGTAAACAAAAAAATATCAATCTTTGATAGAAGCAATATCCAAAGCTGATGTTGTCCTCTTCATTCTATATTAATCCCAAACATCACAACTAAGGTGGTTTTACTTTGGGGGGGGGAAATGCCAATCTGATGCACCAGTGGTGTTTCTCACTTTATGAATCAACAAATTACTTGATGCAATCTGCTAATTATACAAGTGAAAGGTTAATGCTTCTTCAGCTATTTTTGAATGTTTATACTCACAACAATGTTGTCCCCCTGCTGACGCACGGGGACAGAATAAGAGGATGCTGTCATGTGGCCAGATGACAGCATCGGCTCCCCCTTTGAAATTTCATTGAACCAGTCTTTCGCCAGCGTTCTCTTCTGAAAAGGCCACCAGCCTGTCAGCAGTTATGCAGAACAGCTGGTGTCCAGTACACTCTTGAGCACAGCAGCGTTGTTCTGGTGGTGACCTTTGGATCAGCAGGTCCGGGACTTCCCGTCAGTCAGCCGGACAAACAAACAAACAGCCTGATCACATGCCTAAGTGCACATGATGGATGCCAACAAACACAAGGGGCCCTTTGCATTCAAAGACACCTGCAGGAATTCCAGAAGGAGTGGAATGCCTTCCACTCTAATGCACCTGAAAGATCCGGACGCATCTCCACACAAAGCACCCGATCCCGGGAGATGCCGGGCAACCCATCGAGGTCAGCTGGGTCCAAGGCTTGACTGTGACAGAACAACTTCTGGAATTCTTGCTATCCCGTCCCTGTGGCGAAGGACGGTGGGGGAGCTTTCCCTTCCAGAATTCCCACCGTGCTCTGCACCTGCCTGGGAAGAAGGATGAAAAGGATTCTTTGCTAAGCTCTTGTGTTAATCCTCCAGCCACCACACTGATGCAGACTGAGCCGCCACATCAGCCCAACCAGAAAGGCGGCGGGGGGAAATTCTCTATGCCTGACATCAAGTCAGTGCAGGCAGCAACACTAAGCTGGCTGAATTGCTCAGAGGTTTAGGTATCTGGATGCAGAGCCAGAAGATGGAAACATGATTGGCCACTCCAGGGAGAAGAGCCAGCCCTGGGTGGCCCTGGCTAAACTGCACAGTCCCAGGGCAGCCACAGAAAACGGGAGTGGGAAACTATCTTCTGAGTACTCTGCTCCCAGAAAACCCCAGAAAGGCTCATCAGAAGTCAGAATTGACTTGGTGGCACATTTATTTATGGTGGAGTCTCCTTCTTTGGAGGTTTTTAAGGAGAGGCTGGATGGCCATCTGTCGGGAGCACTGTGATGGGGGTTCCTGCATAGCAAGGGGGTTGGACTAGATGGCCCTTGAGGTTTCTTCCAACTCTATGATTCTATGATTGCAAAAATAGGTTACAGGCGATACCTTTATAGGCCACTATTAAAAATAAAAAATAAAAAAGGAACATTGCAAGCTTTCGAGTGCAGTAAATCACCCTTCTTCAAAGCAGGTCCCAGAAGTTCAGACATGGTAAAAGATGGGCTTTACCAGGAGTTTACTTTTAAAGTCCTTTGTTAGATGGTATTCTTAAAGTCGATGGTAATGATGATGATGACCACGACGATGACGACGACAATGATGATGATGATGATGATGATGATATACCAGGCACAGTCAATCGAAATTATAAAAACACTGATTGGTATTATATAACAGATACAAGTACAGTGGTACCTTGTATAAAGGAGTTGATTCATTCCAAATGAAATTATGTTAAGCAAATTTTCCTTAATACATATTTCCCATAGGAATGCATTGAAAATGGAGTAATCCCATTTTTATGTTGTATGGATTTGGCCCATGTAAAGCAAATTTCCCCTATCTCCAGAATATTTTATGTTGTACAAATTTTATGTAATACAAGCTGTTTGTTATACAAGGGTCCACTGTATCTGTTAGTTCAACCACTTACCCCAAGTATCTGTTAAAACCCAAGTGCTGTATCTGTTAAATATCAGCACAGTATATATGGGTTGCTAACAGTGGCATTTTTATTTTTATTTTTGGAACTCTGATGGAACAGCTTGCAATATTGTGTGAAATTTCTTGACATTGTTCCCAAAGCTTCAATGACTACGGGGACCACTGAAGTGTGTTTCGTCCACAATAGAGATGTTTCTGTTTGCCAGGTCTTTGTATTACATTAGCTTTTCCAATTCTCTAGCTTCACTTCTGGCATCAGTGGAACTGCAGTTTCAATGATACAGACATTTCTTCATTCCAATACTATAATATATCATGTGTTATGTTTAAGGTGTCTATTATTTTGGCTATTGAAATCCCACAAGACCTTGACTTCATTACTTTCTGACACCTTTTCTACGTAATGGGGTTTTGGGAGCTGGCAAGGGATATTTTTTTGCATAATAACCAGTGCACTAATTTTGCCACTATATCATGTCATCGTCATCGTCATTCATTCATTCACTCATTTACAATCAATGACCACCAAGAGGACAAAATTGATATGAAAATACATATTAAATAAATAAAATTAAGTAAGAATCATAAAATACCATGAGCCACCAGGTGTGGGTCATATAAAAACTACAATTCAATTAAAAAAACATGAACAAGGTACAGGATTTGAGCAATTGAGTGCAGTGCAAACAGAGTTTGAATGCTCATCCACCATACTAATACTTCTAATGGCATTATGTTAAGACGGTAGGACAGGGGCTGAAATAGAAGCAGAAATGGAGACATTCGCAGGACCATGCGTAATCAATAACCAGTGCACTAATTTTGCCATTATATCATGTCTAATTTTGTCATCTTTGGACATTCACAGATGAAATTTGATGATGATGATGTTGATATTAATTACTATTACTATTAGAGATGGGCACGAAATGAACAATTTTTCATTTCCGTTTTCGGCTTTTTTGTTTTGTTACGTAACAAAACGACAAACAAATTTTGTCTCTAAAATGAAACGAAACGAACAGAAACACCGGAAATTTTGTTGTGCGTTTCGTTTCCGTTACTGCAATATGAGTGAATTGCTTAAAATCCTAAAAAAAATCACAAAAATTGAAATAAATGGTAACGAAATGGTAACGAAACAAATGAAAATGAAAACAATTTTTTTGCAAAAATTCGCAAAAATGGAAACGAAACGAAATGGACCCTCCAAATGACAAACGACAAACAAAATGCCATTTTTTTATTCGTGCCCATCTCTAATTACTACTACTACTACTACTACTACTACTACTACTACTACTACTACTACTACTAATACTAATACTAATACTAATACTAATACTAATACTAATACTAATACTACTTCAGGTTGAACATCTCCCCATAATTTTGACGTTAATCTCTACCCTGGCTTGGTCTAAGAGCCATCCCAGACGCACATGCCCCTCAACACAAGAGCTAAGAAATGTTTCTTTTTGAAACGACACTTCCAAAATCCCCCAACTCGAGGAGAATTCAGGCATTTGTAGTCCAAAATGCTAGCTCTTGCCACGTTCACATGAGCAGTTGGGCTAACTAATGACTTTTGAGCAAGAATGGATGACTCAGCCTGAAGATGAATAAGTATGAAAGTGACAAATGAATTATTCATAGTTTTCTTTCAGGCTGAAGCTAAGCCTTGGAGGTCAGAGCCCTGATCTGGCATGGTTGTGAGGGGGTGCGGAGTCACCCTCCTCCTTGCCAATAATGTCCAACATAGTACAACGGCTGCCTATGTCACTTGTACAACCATATTCACTTCAAAATAGTGCAAGCCCAGTTACTGTCTCACAATCTCTTCCGCAAACTTGGCCATCATAGGATAAGGGGGGGGGAGAGATCTTCAGGCTGAAATCAAGAAAAGCAAACAGAATAAAGGAATAAATTGTCCCTTCTTGCAGTCAACGAATATAAACAGAAGGGTCTACCAAGAGCCTGTTTTGAAACCAGCGCTTTTACACTGGTTCCTAAATTGTTTTGATTTAGCCCCCAATCAGTAGAGCAGAAAATTATGTTTGCGACTTCCCATGCTCAGAACAAAACTAAGTGGTGGAGAGCAGTCTCAAGGGACCTCTCCAGACTGGCAGCATGGGCATCAGTCCTGTCCCATTTCTGCAACTCAACAATCCCACCCCCACCCCAGTTCTTAGCTCTGAAATGCGTCTCTTCCTAAGATCTTCTATCCTTAGCTCAAATGTCTCAGACGGCCTGATTCCTTTGGTCTTAGCTCTTGCCTTGCCTTGCCTTTGCTGATGATGGCATTTCATGTTGTAGAGGCTTTGCACATGTGACTTTGCATACACCTGCCTGTTTGGCCACGGGACCCGCTAGGACTGTAGGACCCGGCTGTGATTACTAAAAGGTGTGCCTTGTTGAGCTCCGCAGTGCCTGGTTATGTGTCCTTCCCCTGCGAATCTGCAAAACCAGATCCATTCATCTGGCTCTTTCCAAACAAACAGAGACTGGCCTGAGCCATAAAACTATACAGCTCTAGCCCATACTTCTCACCATTTAATCTTCTCACCTTTTCTACTAACTAACTCTCCCTCCTCTTCTTCCCCCTCCTCCTCCCTCCTCTTCCCTCCCCTCCCCTATCCACCCCCCCGACTTCCAATCAATATTTGGTATGAAATATATATCTCATATTATACAGTATCTCCCACCTCATTCTGCTGCTATATGTCTGAAGGAGTGCACATGTGCACAAAACGTCACATTAAAATATGAAAGTTAGTCTTTAAGGTGCCACATGTTTGTGTCTTTTGTTTTTTGTTTTCTTTTTCTTTTGTTTTTTGCCTGATATTCTTGGAAAGACTAACACGGCTACCCTCTCTGAACCTTTCCTGTGCATCGGATGCTTTGTTTCTAGGAGGCCTCCAGTGAGAGAGAGAGAGAGAGAGAGAGAGAGAGAGAGAGAGGACCTAAATGCCATTCCATTCCCTAAGCAGAACACTTTTTGCTTTTTTTGCTCCAGCAGGTCACCTCAACTCAGGCCTCTCTCTCTCTCTCTCTCTCCCTCTCTCTCTCTCTCTCTTTCCTCCTTGGCCCACTTTAAACTTTCTGATCTCCCAGAGAAGCCCTGCTTTTTCTTTTCTTGGCTCAGCTTTCGGCCTACATTTGGGAGCGTTCCCAACGCAAACCGTTCCCTGGACCCGAGGACTCTTCTGAGGCGGCAGAACTGGGTGGGATGGGCTGTGCCAAAGGCCGTCAGCTCCGAAAGGATGCCAGGAGGGGAGCTGAGCCGCCCCGGCTGCAAATTAGAAACTTTTGGCTCCCAAAGAATGAGCTGGGTTGTTTTCTGCAGCTGCTTGTCCCCCATTTCTCTTCCTCCCCTCCCTCCATCTCCCCCCTCCCAATTTTTTTTCAGTGGTTTATCGCACACAGGCCCTTTAATGAATGAGAGCCGCTGTTTTGCAGTACACCCCACTTACGGGACTTCTCTTCAGGCCCACCACAGATCTGACTCATCAGCAGCAGGGCCCCGCCACTATAATTCTTCCTAGAAGCTTGAGGATAAAAAGGGGTTTGTTGGAAGTTGGCGAAGCCTGCCGGGAGTTCTGCCTCGGGGTGGGGGGGTGGGGTGGGCTGCTGATGCCATAGCTGGCTGCTCGGGTCTTTGGCCTAATAAGGTAACAGAAACAAAGATTGTTCCCTGGTTGGAAATGGAGAAATTGTACCCAGGGTGTGTGTGGGGGGGGGGAGCAGAGGGAGGGAGGCAAGGCCATCGTAGGGCATCCGTCCAAGTCGGATTAAGGCTGCCAGTGCAACTTTTAGGGTGGGTGGTGGAGAGAGAGTGGCCGCTCTGCAGCCAGTTCAAACGTCATTGATGACATGTCACTCATAGTTAGAGTTGGCTGCCCTTAAGAATTAATTGTTGCAATTGTGTTCGCTGCTGCTGATAAGAATTCTATAAGCTGCTTACCTGTTATCATAACTCCTGGGTAACAAGGGAGAGAGAGGGAGCAGGAAGGAAAGAAGGAAGGAAGACCAGAAAAATGTAACAAAGGAGAAAAAAAGTGATTTGTTCCTAGCCGGTGTGTGGTTAGCTATTATTATTATTATTATTATTCTGGCGAACGCAGCTGCCAGGCTTTAAGCTGGTGTTGGCCTTCTCCAATGATCGAGCTCTTTCCAAGAACCTAGGATGACTGGAGATATCTTCATAGAAAATATGCTGTCCCTAAAAATATGCTGTCCCTAATGATGTTGCCATTTGTAGTCGACCGATGTTGATCTTGTCAATGCCGAGGGTTTTCAGATGTTGATCCAGGTCTTTTGGGATTGCACCCAAGGCGCCTGTTATTATTGGTATTGCTCTTGCTTTTGTATTCCATAGCTTTTCGATTTCTATTTCTCAATCCCGATATTTGGTTATCTTTTCTAACTCTTTGCCACTGGCCATTGTGTCTCCTGGTATTGCCACATCAAAGATTTGAACTTTGTTTTCTTGCTTGTATACTATTGTGATGTCTGGATTATTATTATTGTTGTTGTTGTTGTTCTTATAGCGTAGAGGGCTCATTCATAAAAATCAGCTAGAATCATGTCACTAAAATATCACTGGATTTGAGCTTCTAATGATGTATAGGTTGGCTCAGAGAAACACAGCGTAAACAGCACAAGAAAATATTTCTCCCTCCTGCTCAGGAGTCACTTCCATGCCCTACATTTTACTCTTTGTCTCATTCAATAAAACTCCTTTCTCCTGGTCATGATAGATGTGCTATGTACAGTATATGTGTGTGTCTGTGCGTGCATACACACACATGTAGACACGGGAAAACTCTAGGGAAGGAATGAAAAGATCATGCCCTGAAGGGGAGCAGGTCACATTCCAAATGTAACACATTCTCTCTGGTCTCAGGGTACTGCCAGAAGCCTTATGGAATTAACATAAGAACATAAGAAGAGCCATGCTGGATCAGGTCAAAGGCCATCTGTATCTTTCTGTATCTCACAGTGGCCCCACCAAATGCCTCTGGGAGAGCACGGGACTAGATATCTGTCTCCTGATACCACTCCCCTACATCTGCCTTTAAAGTACCCTGATTTTAAGGCTGGAGATTACACATCTCCATCATGGTTTGTAACTGTGATCTTCTGACTCTCCAGGCAGAAAGATAACTTGAGGAAGAGGACATCAAATTGAATTGTGTGTGATGGCTTTAATAACCCCTTTAATACGCATCTCTTCCCCATTCCAAACAGATACCAACACTCACCAGGTGAGCATAAATATCTTTTAGAGATGGGCACGAAACGACCATTTTTTCGTTACCGTTCTCCATTATTCGTTCTGTTATGTAATGGTACGAATAACGACCATTGCGACCGGTCAGGCTCAAACCGAACAGAAACAAGAAAATTAACTTTGTTACTGTTTGTTTTCGTTTATGATGGCGCACGCTGAAATGGAGCTGTTTTTAAAAAGCCCTGATCAGCTGTAGTGCAGGTCCCCTGCTGGGCTAATTGCTGGTGCGAGTTGGTAACTGTGTCTGCGGGAGGAGAAGAAACCCAGCGCACCTGAGAGTTCAAAGTGCCCCACTTCGTGCCAAAGGGGGGGAGCAGGGAAGGGATGTCGCTGCCACCCGCTGCCATTGGGTCCTCCTGCCACTGCCACCTCATGTGGCTCCCCGCGCTTCTCTCCTCTTCCTCCTCTTCCTCCCATTCCGGGGAGCGCCCATTCCCACCACTGCCACAGCCGCTGTTGCGCCGAGCATGGGGCACACTAGAGCTGGTCGGGGCTCTGCAACTGCGAGGTGGACCTCAGGGTGAGGAAAAGAAACCCACGCAGACACGCCCAAGAGTCAAGGCCGCCCGTGGCTGCCTCGCCCCAAGTCTGGCTCCAGCACTGAGTGAGGCAAGGCGGGCTGCCAGGTGGCAGGGGGGAACAGGGAAGGGAATTTGTCACTGCCCACCGCGGCCTCAGGTGGCTGGCTCCCCATGTTTCTCTTCTCCTCCTCCTCCTCCTCCCATTCCAGGGGAGCGCCCGTTCCCACCACTACCACCGCTGCCGTTGCGCCGAGCAATGGGCACGCTAGAGCTGGTCGGGACTTTTTTTTTAAAGCCTCAATCAGCTGTAGTGCGGGGCCCCTGCTGGGCTTCTGGAGGGGGGGGGAAGAAAAATATTTTTTTTAAAAAAGAACCAAGCACCGGGCGACTTGCTAGAGCTGGTCGGGGCTTTTTTTTAAAAAAGCCCCGAACCACTTCGGTAACCATCCTGGCTATGGGATGGGCCAGGAGGCTTGCCGCCAGCTCTGGCGGTGCCCAGCCCCAGGAGAGCTCCCCGCGACTGCAGGATGGCTCTCCCAGGAGGCTTGCCGCCGGCTCTGGCAGCGCCCGGCCCAGGAGGCTCCCCACGGCCACGGGAACGCTTTCCCGGCAGGTGCTAAAAAACGACACCTGAAAAATGGAGCGGTCCCCTGGGGCCCAAAAAAACGGAAATGACCCGAAGCGGGCCCCAGGGCCCGAAAAACAAGCACGAAACACCATTTTGGCATTTCGTGCCCATCTCTAATATCTTTATATGTTGCACATGTTTCATTCATTCATTCATTTGATTTATATCCCACCCATCTAGCCAAAGGCTACTCTGGGTGGCGAGCAGAAATGTGATAAACATAGGCATAATACAGACACAAAAAATAATCACAAAAAATGTCATATCGGCATTAACAAAAACAAATGGGGTATTAATAAACGAAATCACTAGTACGTGCTTAGGAGGCATTGCAGGAACGCCAGCTAGTCTGTCTCCCTCTGTCCTGCAGTGGGCCACGTGCACATCTCATTTGCCAGAGCTACACCTGTGACATAGGTCTCAAGTTTTGGCCCTTGAGTTGGTGGAGGAGAGAAGTCTTGGAAATGGGCACCACAATGGTGGCTCTGCTTGAGCATAGCGCCTGCTTTGGTTGTTCTCAGAGATGACTGCAAACAAGGCCCCTGTGTTGCGCCCAGTCTTTCAGAATGCAGCAGCGTGTTTGTTCACGACCTTGCACCGCTGCGATCATATTACGCCCACCATGGTTGCCTGTAAAGAGGGGGGATTGGCTTTAAGCCTGCACTGTTCCTTCTTAAAGCTCTTAATGGAGTCAGCCTTGGATGTCTTAAAGACCTCACCCATCAGGTCCAGGCTTAACGAGATCTATGTAGTGACATTATTTACTGTTTCAAAGGACCACCATTCCTCTGTCTGCCAGGATGAGAATCAGCCCTTCTTTCCCCGCAAACGGCAAGGGTTGACACCTGCGAATATTCTGCACAGGTAGGGCTGCCATGTGTTCCCTTTTCTAGTAGGCAGTCCATCGGGTGAAGATCTAGTGGAGGACAATCCATATTCTGAAGGAGTCCTCCCTTTTTATGTTTTCTAGTCCAAGTCTGATTTTTTAAGGTGGAAGAGGCAGGAGGAGGGAGATGAGATGCCTTGCAGTTGCCCTGCAATTAGCAGGACAGCACGTAGGACTGCCGTGTCTCAGGGCAAGTGCCAAATTTTCTGGCAGTTGATGAAGTTTTCCAATCCCAGGCCAACTGGTGCCAGAAAAGGAAGAGGTTTGTTTCTATTGTAGGTAGCCACTTCAATGGCTGCGGGCACAGTTGCTTCTTATTCTCAAATGAGGCCAGGCTTTAGTGCAAAAAAAGTTTGTCTCTGTGTTGTGTAAATAATATTTGTTTAGGAGGTCGTGCAGGGAATCCTCATTCATTGTCTCACTTTCTCATGCACAAACTAGTTTGCCATGTTTACACAACATTGCTAGGGCCTACCCTATGGCTTTGTGAGTGCCCGCCCTCTGCTCTCAGATTTTGGCCCTGCAATCTCAGGGAATCAAAAACACTAATTTTGCATACCTACAGATAAAACAGTCTATGAAATTTTATGCAAGTTATTGTCCTTAATTATCCTCGCTTTTTGGTGATGTTTGTCCTCCTTTGATATATAATATGCTGACGGATCTTCTAGACAGCCATCTTTGTATCCCTTTAAGATCTGGTCTTCCGTCTCCAGCATCTAGATGATATTTTTCTTATCCCAGAATGTGCAAGCATAAATTGATTTTTCCCCATGGCCCCTATGCCTTTTTGCCGTTCTTTAGCCTCTTCATTTGTTTTGCCCCACTTGTTAAGTTTCTCCTTCCATTTCCAAAATGTTCCTCTCTTTTTCATTTGAAAAGCACCTGTCTGTCAACCTAGATTAAGGGAACGGGGCGATTGTGTGTCTTCTACTGTATGTTGTGTGTGTGTGTTGTGTCGTTACAGTCGTGACCAACTCTTCGTGACCCCATGTCCATGGTGCTCTCTCGGCAGGAATACTGGAGTGGTTTGCCAGTTCCTACTCCAGGCACCTACAGCACCTAGTATTCCCTGGTGGCCTCCCATCCAAGTACTAACCTGCTTAGCTTCTGAAATCAGGGGAGATCAGATGTGCTTAGTACCGCTACTGCACTTCTGTGAGCAGCTGCTTTTTATTTGGGGTCGCCTTTTCTCCTCTTGGGGTCACGTGGTTGTAATAGCGATTCTGCAGTTCGCACTTAAGCTAGCAATCGGCTTTCCAGTTCCCACTTTATTAAATCGCTTTTAAACTTGGTATGTCAATGCGTTTCTCTTGATTCGTGAGACCTATAGGAAATAATTTGGTCCAATTCCGGGACAATGAGCTGACAATTTTACATAACGAAGTTGGTAAAAGTCCAGGCATGGTGGTATGATTATTTTCCTTTATTTAATGAAAGGAAAATTGTTAAGAATTGCGGAAAATGGGGGGGGAAGCGACTTACTATGTCCACAAATAACACCAAATTGCTTTAAAGGGAGGCACAGGAAGCGATGTAAAAAACACTACCCCTAGCGTCCGTCGCAAGAAAAAGCATCACAGTGGCGAAAAATGGGCGTGGCCGGGGGGTTCTTGAGTTAAATCATTTAGAAAACTGGGCAGTGATTTTTAAGGCACCTTGTTCCAAAGGAAAAGGCATTTTAAATCAGAAGTGCAGTAGCGGAATAGGGCATCTAGGCAGCTCCCACTGTAAAGTGCTTCTCAATAAAGAAAAACAGCGGGAAGGACAAAACAAAGGACTGAAGATATCTGGTGTCGGAGAGTAGAGGAAGAAGAGGTGCATTAATCACGGTAACTGAAAGCCAGATTTTGGGTGAAGATTTCATCCTGTGGTCCATCTGCAAGTGGAACCTTTGTGGGACTTCCAAGGGACTCTCTCTGCCCATGGAGATCCCGTGGCAAATCACATACGCAAGACAAGACAAGAGTGGGATTGTTTGCAAGCGCCTGGGGAGCTTCAGTGCTCTCTAATTCCTCAAGCCCAATTATGATGTGAATCCCAGAAAAAGCCGGCAAATTGCAGACACACCAGTGAAAAAGACAGAAGGGCCAGAATGAGAGAGTGCATTTATTGCCTCTGGAAGAGTGCTGAATGACCAGCCTCTATGCAACAGATGGAGTGCCATCAAGGGCTCCATAGGTGAAGCCGCCTGCTAGATAGTCAACCTGCTGTTCAAGTATTGGTGAACCTTGACAGGCTGTGTGGCCTTGTGGTTAGGGCAGGCATGTCCAAATTTTGTCCCTCCTGATGTTTTGGACCACAACTCCCTGAATTCCAAGCCTGTATTGCCAATAGCAAAGGACTGTGGAAGTTGTGGTGCAAAACATCTAGAGGGCCAAAGTTTGGAAATGCCTGGGTTAGGGGCTAGACTAGGACATGGGTGACACAGGTTCAAAATCGTGCCTTGCCAGTGGGTAATCCTGGAGTGGTTACCTTTTTTCAACCAAACGTACATCTCAGCTTTGTTGGGAGGGTAAACAAACACCAAGCACTGCTCTCCTGCAAAAGTAGAGTGAAAGAATTGTCCAGAAAGCGTGCCAAGAAACAAAACAGATTGCCTTCTCTTTTCAGGGAAGTACACACACTGCTAGGCTGGAGCATGAGGCTATATAAATAAAGATGCTCTCAATAAGCAGCTTCACTCACTGTTGGGTTGTACAGGTGGTGAGATGGCATTTGCTGTTTTTCAGTTAATTTTGTAAACTTTCTTGATTGCTACAAGGTGTTGGTTTTGGTCTACAAAACCCTCCATGGCCTGGGACCTGAATATCTGACAGGTCTGAGCTGGCCAGACCCACCCGAACCTCATCAGCCTTCTCACTTCCGGTCACCACCACCAGGGAGGCCTGTAAGTTCAAGAGTCAAGACCCATAATCGGGCCTTCTTGGTGGTTGGCCCCTCCATATGGAACAAACTGCCTAGCGAGTTGTGCCTGGCTCCTTCCCTGCTTACAGCCTTCAGGAAAGCACTGAAGAATTGGCTGTTCCAGGAAGCTTATGGCAATCACTAATGCTTGTTTTGTGTTCCTTGTGATTTATTGGGTTCATTGTATTTGTTATGCCACCTTGCCAGATTCTCCCCTCTTCCCCCCTTCCCTTGTTGTGTATTATTTGGTTGTGGTGATTTTAACTGTTTGTGTTGTTCTGCTTGTACACCACCCAGAGTTCCCTATGGGAAAATCCGTGTGGTATATAAACAGGCTCATTAGGTAGACAAGAGTCTCAATAGCCTTAAGGTGAACAATGGCCTAAGGTGCTGAAACCCATAAAGTATGGGTCATTAGCTATGGCCTTGGTGGTGAAGGCGTGAAGTATTTTTGATTTGTCTGGGTATTGTTAAAATCACAGCCTGATAAGTGGTACACAGATTGTGCCTGAACCCCACCACTACCACCTCTGTTGAGAGAGGGGTTTTCAATGCTCACATGACCCATACTTTATGGGTTTCGGCACCTTAGGCCATTGTTCACCTTAAGGCTATTGAGACTCTTGTCTCCCTAACAAGCCTATTCAGGCCATTGTTCATCTTATGAGCCTATTTCAAACCAGGGTGACAAGTAGACATGGGCACGACTTGGTGAAATTCCCGTTTCCGTTTCCGTTCCTCGTTTCCGTTATGTAAGGGAACGAAGAACGACAATTACTCCGGCAGAACTCGAACTCGAAACGACAAAACGACAAATTTTTGAAAAATTTCGCGAAAAACGGAAACGAGCCGAAACGGGCCGGCTCCGACACACGACAACTCAAAAACGTCATTTTCCCTGGTCGTGCCCATCTCTAGTGACAAGAGGCCATATAAAGTGAACTATAAAATGGAGGACTCACAACTAGATTTCTTCAGACTGACAAAGCTGTTTGGATGAGCAGCGAAACATTTCAATCTCTCAAGGAAAAGATGTCCAGTTGCCATGACTCAACTTCTAGATAAACTCACCTGGATGACTGAGAATCTTCACAGACACTCCGCAGTAGGGTGGCTGTGTGCCCCCTCCTAGGGAGAACCTAAGAGTCCTTGATTCAAAGGGCTGTCAAAGGCAATTATCTTTTGATTGGGTTCTACTATGCAAAGGGTTGTCTAGTCAATGTCTGAGTAAGAACTCCCAAGATCAGGAATCTTCAGGTTGCTTGCCTACAATGAGCAGCACCCAGAGAGCAGATTCAGTAGGTTACCATCTGGTCCTCCCCATGTTGGTGAGATGCATTCTCATTCTATTTTTAATAATAAAAATAATATCTAATTATTGTCAGAAATCAGTTGTGCTGCATGTAGTTTGGTGCACGTTGATATCCCCTTTTGCCCTTCTTTTGGGTCTAACTCTACTGGCTGCTTGTTTCATACAGGCAGCAACAGATCCTGGAAATACAGTGGTACCCCCCACTTAAGAGCAGCTCGACTTAAGAGCAATTCGACTTAAGAGCGGAAAACTGTTGGCATTTTAACTGCCGCCTTATAAATTTTAGATATGGTCTGCTCCACTTACTTTTTTTTCATTTTTTAAATTTTTTTAACTTATTTTCCCCGTGTTTTAGATAGGTAGCCCTACTTAAGAGTAGGTCGACTTTACAGCATGCATTCAGAACAGATTAAATTCGTAAGTTGAGTTACCAGTGTATTACTTGTGTGGATTTCCCATTCATGAAACACAGCTAGCTGGGAGTCCTTAGGAATTGCTGTCAAATAAAAGTAACATTTCCAGTCTCTGGACCAAAAAAAAAAAAAAAGATACCAGAGGCTGTTTGTGCCTGAAAGAGGGCGTGCTGCAAGCAGAGTTTGGCCAATGGGGCCCTGGAAGGACTTGTCTAAAGTAGAGATGGGCACGAATAAAAAAAATGGCATTTCGTTTGTCGTTTGTCGTTTGGAGGGTCCGTTTCGGTTCGTTTCCATTTTTCGTGAATTTTTGCAAAAAAATCGTTTTCATTTTCGTTCGTTTGTTACCATTTTGTTACCATTTATTTCATTTTTTGTGATTTTTTTAAGGATTTTAAGCAATTCACTCATATTGCAGTAACGGAAACGAAACGCACGACAAAATTTCCGGTGTTTCTGTTCGTTTCGTTTCATTTTAGAGACAAAGTTTGTTTGTCGTTTCATTACGTAATGAAACAAAAAACAAAAATTGAAACGAAAAATTGTTCATTTCGTGCCCATCTCTAGTCTAAGGCGAAGATACAAACCAACCGCCAGACGAATGCAGCCAGCCTCCCTCCCTTTGCCTCCTCTGAGGCTGTGACTTTAACAGGCTCAAAGAGACCCAGTTCAGCCTTTTCTGGGGCCCCTGAAATGCTGCAAGCATTGGAGAAATGCTTGCTTGTCTTTTGTGACAGGGCAGAGCTTGCTCCGTACGTGGGGCTAAGCTGATCAATCTGCCTTTTCTTTTTCTTTTCTCCCGCCCCCCCTTTCCTCTCGCACAATAATTTCCCTTCAATCCTGATGTGAAAAAACACACCAGCAGCAAGACAGGGAGAGCGGCAGAAAGTAGGCAGCCTCTCTTAGCTGGTGGCAGCTTCGAGAGATCTCCACATCTGCAAGATGGAACTGCTCCCTTACATAATTGGACGCAACAGCAGCGTACAAGCATCACGGAACAGCAAAAGTTGCCAAGAGAATCCGGTGTCTCTTCTGGGAGCAACATTGGACTGTCTCAAAAACCCACTGACAGTTTTACAACTGACTTTCCACTACAATAGAAGGAGTGGAAAGGGAAGCCCCCTTTCACAAGACACATGAGAATCATTTGCTCTTCTGGCAAAAATAGTGAGAAATGTGGCTTCTGGCTGTGGGACTCTGTGGCCGGAGCTGTGTGGATTGATCTTTGGAGGATGTGGGTTTTAGTTTTCACTAACAGCAGGATATGTTAGGGTGGCTTGACTTATTTATTTGCTTCCTTGCTTTTTTGCTTATAAGCATGTTTACTAGGAACAGAGATGGGCCATTTGGATTAGTCCAGAGGCAAAGTTTGCATCCCCTTCAAGACAGTGGCATAGCTAGAGTTTGGAGTGCCCAGGGACAAAGTCAATTTTGTGTCCTCTCCTCCCCATAAACCATGTCTCACACACCCAGCTGGGGGGGGGGCAGATCCTAGGGAAACAGTTGGGGGGGGAGAAAAGGGTCTCTCCTTCTTATGCCCTCTTTGTGGGTCTCCTTTCCAGTTAAGGGTCTCCTGTGCAAACCGCACCGCGTGCAGAGAGTGCCAAGCAGGCAATGTTTTTTTTTCAAGCATCACCTCCATTGCACACTTCCCCTGGCGAAGGCTTGGTGACTGTTAGCCTGGGGAAAGGAGGAGAGGGAAGCAGCCAAGCCTTAGCAGGGCGAAAGGAGGACTGCTGCGCGCCCCAAGGGCAAATGCACTCTTCCGCCCCTCCCTAGTTACGCCAGTGCTCCAAGATGCCTTTTCCTCCTCTTAAAAACCTGGAAGTTCCTGGAAGTTCAAATCTGGTGTTTTAAAAAAAAAATCAGAGGGAAAAACACATCCCTAGAGCATAATCATTGCTTTAGAAGAGAATTGCCACTCCATGAGCGTTCAAAAAAAAATCCTCTTTGCTGTTCCCAGGAGACATAGAAAGGGGGGAAGGGGTATCCTCCAGCCTGCTCAACCCCTACTCTTTGATTTGGAAATAAGCCCCACTCAGCTCACTGTGACTTACATCCCAAAAAGTGTACATAGGAGAGCAGCACCTGTTTCTGCAGGTGATCTCCTTGCCTCTTCCTGTTCATGGCTTGGGCAATGTGGTCTGGTGGAAGTCAGAGAACGTGGCTCCGGGACTTTCCAGGGCAGGAACAATGACATCATCTGTCACAGTTCTGGGATGGAAAGGGTACTTGTTTGATAGATAAGTGAAGACAAGCACAAGCCTTTCAAATTCTACTGTTGTTTCTCCAGAGGAAGCCCAGAGTGTGAGTAGTAGTGATGGTCAAGTAGAGGCTGGCTGCTTCTTTCCTTTTCTTGGAGTCCGTCTTTTTCATCAGCAATTTAAGTAACAGGAGGGGGAGGTTTTTGCAAGCTGATTTCTACTTGTGATCAAAAATTAAAAGTTACCTTTGTGGAGCCTTGTTAAAACCTAACGCATTTCAACAGTTCAGAGACTAAGGCGGTTACTTCACGTCCCGTTCATTCCTCCTTGCTGTCCCGCTCGGGACCGGTACAAAAAAAACACCCTTACTTTGCGTCTATAGCGTGACAGCAAAAAGTTGTCTCGACCACGCCCCCGGAACCGGGAACAGAGTGTGACAAGAATTCTTTTGCCTCTGTTCCTATTCCGGGACAAGGTCCCATGAGGTAACAACTGTCACGCAACGAAGGCAATCTTCCACTCGTGAACTTGCGTCTGTCCATTTCTCTCGTACTTTTGAGTGCTGTGGATCAACATTTCAAATAGACGAAGCACAGGGGGTGTGCTGTGCCTTTTACTTTAATGGTTTTTTTTTTCCAGAAAAGCAGATCTTGTCACGAAACAAGGCCGTGAAGTAATACTTATCATGAGACAATTTATCACGACTGTGAGTAAAGGGAAACAGGGACTAAACAGGGTCAAAACGTGACCGTGAATAATGCTGTCACGGTACAAATGTAATCACGGAACAAGGAGGACGTAAAGTAACCACCTTCGAAGTAAAGTACCGGGGCATTCAGAGACATCTACTCCCAAGCTCCTATGTATAGAGACTAACCAGCTGCACAGAACCTAATAAATGGGCATTGTGTGGTGTTCTGTATTTCTGGTCCTTGATGGTTGTATGTGAGCATGTATGAACATGCAAGCAGATATCAGAGTTTGGAAGTAGTAACTTATTTGATTGTAATGCCATTTTAAAAGGTAACTTTCCCAAGCTCTGAGACATGCATTCCCATCCATAGAGAGAATAATGATGATTACCTGCACTTGACATGTTGCCCTGGTTTCTCCATGTTGTGATTCCAGATTATATCAGTTCGACAGTAAAGATAATTACAGATCATTTCTACACCTCTGTTCAGCCTGCTAATTGTTTAACGTTTCTTTATTTTTACATAATTTTATCCAATATTGTACATCTCATATGCATTACATTATGCATTATATCCAGAATTACAGCAATCATTTAGACTCTGACAAATTCTAAATAAAGTTAGGGAAAGAAGCTTCTGTTAACAAATGATCCAGATTTTCATCCAAAGACTTCACCGCCAACTGCATTAAGCCATGATTTTAATTCTTCTAAAGTTTCCGGATTCTGATATTTTATGTCTTGATGATGTGCCTTTGCTATGACTTGGGGTCCTCTCTTCTGGGCCAGCACCTCAGACTCCATAGTCTGCTAGTGTAGTATTTAACAGTGTAGTATTTAACAGTGAAAGGGTAGTATTTAACAGTGAAAGGGTCAAACCTGCTGGTATAGTATTTAACAATGAAAGGGTCAAACCCTGTGTTCCCAGGCTTAGTGGTTCCTTGTGAACTGATCTGTTTGCCTGCAGTTAAAATTTATTATCTAATATCTATCATTTTGTAATGAAGGCAGTATAGAGCTTGAAGAACAATGTAATGAGTGTGAATGATATTGCTTGGTGTAACTACCTACACTATCTAGTTATTTCCCAAGAAAAGACATATATAAATAAATATACCTGTAGTTGTTCAGCTTTTATAGTATTCTTATTTACCCTAAAGTTCTCAAAAACAGAACACAGAAAGGTAAAGGAAAAAAGGAACAAGGATTCTAACAATAAATAAAAGATTTCTCACAACATTCACGGTAATAGAAGACTGGGGGAGGGGGTTTCTAACATGTTGAGCAATTAATTACTGAAGGGTGGAGCCCACGCTCATTAATGCACTGTAATCTGTCATTTGTTTCTTTGGGAACATTCTTACACTTAACTTTTCCTGTTGCATCTACTCCAAACACAGCATTAGAGATGGGCACGAATCAAAAAAAATGCATTCCGTTTGTCGTTTGGAGGGTCCATTTCATTTCGTTTCCGTTTTTCACGAATTTTTGCAAAACAAATCGTTTTCGTTTTCGTTCATTTCGTTACCATTTTGTTACCATTTATTTCAATTTTTGTGATTTTTTTAAGGATTTTAAGCAATTCACTCATATTGCAGTAACGGAAACGAAACGCACGACAAAATTTCCGGTGTTTCTGTTCGTTTCATTTCATTTTAGAGACAAAATTTATTTGTCGTTTCGTTACGTAACAAAACAAAAAAACGGAAACGGAAACGGAAAATTGTTCGTTTCGGGCCCATCTCTACACGGCATCGCCACCCTTCCTGAACCTTCCAATATGTCCTTCCTGGACATACAGTTTGCTAAAGAAGGCAGAAATCTGATTATTGCAGAAATGTTCATGGGTGTTATGCTGATAAAAGAAGTGTATCATTTAGATAGTAAAATAGTTTACAGTAACTTCCATCTTGATATAACATTTGGTGAAACACAGGTCTGGCTCCACCCCACCCCCCATTTTAAGAAACCAAGGGTTTAAGTGAATAAATGGGACTGAAATTACACCTATGTAATTCCCATTTATTCAGTGGGCCTACTCTAGTTGGGAGCTATGACTAGATTTAGCCCTAATTTTCTAAGTTCTGGCTCTGAATACTTCCACAGCAGCTCCAAAAACTTACCTGAATAACAGGAATTTTATTGCATTTTATTTCACTGCATTGCTGAATTATATCTTCAAATATTTTCTCAGTTGTGTTTAGCTCTTGATCCTTGATTCTTGACACTGAGGCTTCTCTTTATGAGTTCCTCTGGATTCATGATCTTGTTCCTAGTTTCTCTGTTAGGAGGACTTTGCCTTGGACAATAATTGTTCTTGCAACTACACCAGGTGTAAATATTCATCACCAGCTCATTAACTGGAAATCAGCTTCAGATGGAAAGCAAGACAGTATCTGCTCCTCACATGTAACTCAGTTTGAAACTGGCTCAACGGCCATGTGGCTTGCTGACCCTGCCTAAATCTTGGGGTTGGTTTTACAAATGCTGAGCATTTGCTGTGAAAACTCCCATATATGTTCACAGCACAACATGGCCCTTCCCAGGGCTCTTCGGCTGAAAGCCATATCAACGAACAGGACTTGAAAAACCAGTTCTGACGTGTTATTGTGACCCAAAAGCAACTCTGGACATTTTTTTAGAACAAACTGGAGTCTCAAACTTCTGCTTTCTGAGTTTTTCTGCAAGGTTCAGTGAGGGGTTTGGGCAGGTAAGACATAATACTAAGCTTCAAGTGACGGGTTCTACTTTTGACTTTAGAATGAAAACAAGAGAGTGGGTATTAACACAACCTGTTTGTGGGTTGTTCTGTTAATAATAGCCAAAGGGGCCTTGCTTTACTACTAACTAGTCATGTCCACAGTTCTGTGCTCTTAGTTATGAAAAATGGTTTGGAATTTCTATAGGAAGATATTTCAACAGCAACTGAGTTGAAGCTGCTTCCTATGAAGTCTGACCCAGTGGCTGGGCGTACAGTATCAAACCCCCCCCCCCGGTCTCATCTACGATCCGCCTACAGTCAGCTATTCTCCTAATTGTCTTTGTGCTTAGGATTAGAGATGGGCACGACTCAGAAAAATTGTTCGTTTTCATTTTCGTTTTCGGCTAGGGGTCCGTTTCGGCTCGTTTCCGTTTTCGTGAGCTAATTTCAAAATTTTTCGTTTTCGTTTCATTACGTAACGAAAACGAAAAAATGAAAACGAAAACAAAAAAATTTTCGTTTCTTCCCATTTAGCTCCATTATGTGTTTTTCCAGTAACGAAAAACGAAAATTGGCTCGAAATTAGTCGTTTCGTTTCCGTTTTCGTTCCAGTTCTGAGCCGTTTTTCGTTTTTCATTTCATTACGTAACGGAAACGAAAAACGAAAACAAAAATGAAAATACCGCTAAGTCGTGCCCATCTCTACTTAGGATCTCAGGCAAAGGAATATTTGCTGGTCATATTATCAGAGATCTGAGAGTTCTCCAACCTGATACCCAGCAGATATGTTCAACTATTGCCGAGTTGGCTAGAGATGTTGAAAGGTTGTCCAAACTTCAGTCCCCCTGATGTTTTGGACCACATCTCCCAGAATTCCAAGCCTAGATTGCCAATGACAAAAGACTATGGGAGTTGTGGTCTAAAACATCTGGAGAGCCGAAGTTTGGACACCACATAACATATCTGGATGGCCTCAAGTCAAGGAAAGCTGCTTTAATTGAAGCTTCCAAGGGGTAACAAAACACAGAACCTTCAGCTTTCACGATGTGTGTCCTGTCCCACAAGCCTCCTTATGCCAAATATTGCAAACAGTCTGATAAACCATGTAGAGCAGAGGATCGTTGTTACTACATCTTGCCACTGCACACGTGACTGCTGTTATTCTTATTCATTTATTGGCAGTGCATGTCTGTGATGGTTTATCCTTCTTCTATCACACTTTATAAATCCACTGTACAATTTTCATCTATTGCTCATAATAGTAATCATGTGCCATTAAGTCAATTCTGACTTATTGTGACCTTGTTCAGGATTTTCTAGATAGAGAGTATTCAGAAGTAGTTTTCCATTCCTTTCTTCTGGGGGAATCCTGGGAATATGCAGCGTGCCCAAGACTATCTAGGCTGGCCCTTCTGGGATGAACAAGAGCTCCTCAGGCTGGCCCCTAATGGCCCTGATTATTGATTGTTCATAAGGAAACTCAAAAATGAACCCACCTGCCAAGGAACCCAGGGTGCCATCAATATCTTCCCACATTCTGGTTATCAGGAATAGATACAGAAATATTGTCATCTTGCAATTACATTTCTTCTGCATGTGGAACCTTCCACAATCTCCTGGAATCAGTGTGCGTTTTAAGTCTTCACTTTAGAAAGCAGAAAGGCAGCAGCCAGATTAAACCAACACACACCTCCTTTCCAAACTCTTTCTTCTATAGCAGGTAATTTATTTATCTTGCTGTTTGAAAACACCTGTTTGGTTTGGGCACAATCCAGCCAAAGAGAAACACTTGTCACTCTCGAGAACAGCAGTGGGATTTAAACGTACAGTAATTGATTTTGACTGGCCAGAGCCCTGATTTAAAAAAAAAAAAAGCTTTAGAAGTATATATTCCCAAGTTATAACAATAACAATATTGTTATGATTTGATTATTTGGTTGGATTGATTAGTTTTTATTTTCTATTTTAAGTTGTTTAATCTGTTTTTATATTTTGTATATGTTTGTAAACCGCCCAGAGTAGCTTTTTGCTAGATGGTTGCGGTATATAAATCAAATAAATAATTAGAGCTGCCAGAGGGACCATGGCCGAATGGGTGTCTGCCATCGCCACCGCCTCGTTCAGCGAGGGGGTTTTTCCCTCTCGTCTGAAGGAGACGGTGGTAAAGCCCATCTTGAAAAAACCTGGCCTGGCGGTGGATGATCTGACAAACTATCGTCCTATCGCCAATGTCCCGTTTATGGGCAAGGTGATTGAGAGGGTGGCGGCGGTCCGGCTGCAGTCATACCTGGAGGATCGGCAGTGCCTCGATCCTTGCCAGTCTGGGTTCAGGCCCCGCCGGGGTACCGAAACAGCTTTGGTCGCCCTGCAAGATGACCTTCTCAGGGCGGCCGACAGGGGTTGCTCATCCCTGTTGGTCCTCCTGGATCTGTCAGCGGCCTTTGATACCGTCGACCACGGTATCCTGTTGGACCGGCTCTCTGAGGTCGGAATTGGAGGCACTGCTCGCAGTTGGCTCCGTTCCTTCCTGGAGGGCCGGCCACAGTACGTACAGCATGGGGGGGAGTTATCGGCTCCTTGGATCCTCCCTTGTGGGGTTCCACAGGGGTCGTCTCTGTCCCCCATCTACGTAAGGCCGTTGGCGGGGGTCATCAGGAGTTTTGGAGTCTGCTGTCATCAGTACGCTGATGACACGCAGCTCTATCTCTCCTTTAACACCTCTGCTGTGGAAGCTGTGGAAGTTCTCGACGGGTGCCTGGAGGCCGTACTGGCCTGGACCGGGGCGAACAGGCTTAAGCTCAACCCCGAGAAGACGGAGGTTATGTTCTTCGGGAGCTCGCCGTCGGGGTACGGTGGCCCTCTTCCCTGTCTGGGGGGTGTCCCCCTCCAGCTTGCGGAGAGGGTGCGGAATCTGGGTGTGTTCCTGGACCCGGCGCTTGCCATGGAGTACCAGGTGGCGTCGGTGACCAGGTCCACCTATTTCCATCTCCGTCGGATCGCCCAGATCCGCCCATACCTCGACGCGAACTCCTTGAGAACAGTGGTCCAAGCTCTGGTGATCTCGAGGCTGGACTACTGTAACGCACTCTACATGGGGTTGCCCTTGAATCTTCTCCGGCGCTTGCAGCGGGTCCAGAACGCGGCGGCCAGGCTGGTGGTTGGTGTGCGTCGTTATGACCACATCACCCCAGTCCTGGCCCGCCTGCACTGGTTGCCCGTTGCAGCCCGGATTAGATTCAAGGTCTTGGTTTTAGTTTATAAAACCCTCCATGGCTTGGGACCGGACTACCTGGCAGAGCGTATCACTCAGCGGTCAACTTCGGCCCGTCCCGTTCGGCAGGCGCGAGCGCACTTGCTTCAGGTCGCCACGCCTCGGGAAGCCCGGAGGACGAGTACTCGGACCCGGGCTTTCTCGGTGGCGGCCCCCAGCCTCTGGAATGCCATCCCCAGTGAAGTGCGCTCTGCAGAGTCCCTGCTGGCCTTCCAAAAGGCGCTGAAAACCTTCCTTTTTCGCGAGGCCTTTGGCGACAGTTAATTATTATTTTTTTCCCCGTCATCGTAATTTGTGTTTTACTCGAGGTTTCACTTGATTTTAACAGGGTCTAGGGTGTTTTTAGGTATGTCTGTCTGTTTAGTTATTGTATTTTGTTGGCTTTATAGCCTTTTTGTTAGCCGCTTAGAGTACCCAGTAGATAAGCGGGATATAAATATAACAAATAAATAATAATAATAATAATAATAATAATAATAATAATAATAATAATAATAATAATAATAATAATAATAATAATAAAATAAATAAAATAAGTTATGCCTTTGAGTAAATAACTGTTTTTAACATACACCACACCATTGATGCAAAAAAGGGACAATACTGTATATGCGTTTTAATATAGATATGCAAACATTACAGGAAGGCCTCTACCCCGCATTAAATCAAAATAATCACTAGGATCTAAAGCTCAGGATCCATCTGCTTTGTTTACCTACATGTGAAATGGTGTTGGGCATATGAAATGCTCACGTTCTTTGCAGTTTTTTCCCTTTAATATTAAAGGCAAGAACAGAAGAGAAGAAAGATCTCCTTCTGCAAAGGTTCGAGAAATTTGAACACCGAATGCTAAGCAGAAAGGAAAGACTAGTAGGAAGGATTCTTCCTTTGCCCCCCACCCCGCACCCCCTCCAGCCCCCTCTCCCATCCTGCAATTGTTTTTTAATGTGCTTTTAATGACCTGGTCTCCTCATACCTACCTCCTTGCTTCCCAAATTGTTTGCACTGTCCCCAATAACACTCCATGGAAAGCTGTCAGCCCTGCCTAAATCCTTCCTTAGGTTGGATGTGATGCCGACGTTAGACAGGGTCAGGAGGTCACCATCGATTATGGGGGGCCACCTGGGGAGCCCAGGCCGTGAACTGACTCAAAAAATTTATATCAGCACTGGAAGGGCCCACCTCCCAGGGTTAGGCCTCGGCGAACGCGCTCCGCCAGCAGGATGGGGCCCGACCGGCCCCAGCTCAGAAAGAGGCCAGAGTTGTTGACCCTGTGAGCTGACCTCTTCAAACTTCTGGAGAATTTTTCTGGCAGTTACCAGGGCGACTGGGCACTCCAAGCTTATCCTTCCACACTGGGGGGAAAAAAGGAGGGGGTGGAAGAGAAGAAAACATGTTTAAAACCTACCTTGGAAAAATGCCTGTTGACAATCCGATTTTTTAAAACACGGAAATTAAAAATGCTTATTTGATGATGATTATTATTTTTGCACTGAGTTTAGAATTCTAATATCAAGAAAACAATTTGAATCAAGAAACCAATGGCCATATTTTTAAAAAAGAATTCCTATTAAATGAAAGGGTCTGTGTTTAAAAAAAAAACACTTGTCGTTTTCCAGAAGAACTGCTATTTCAAGATATTTTGGAGAGGTGAAAAGCAGGACTTTCTTTGTCCACTCTTTTTTGACCCAAAGCCCAAACCAATAAATGAACTCTAACCAGCAAATACACCCAACATGGCACTATCAGGGGGAAAAGCCAAGACATCAAAACTTTTCTGAATTCTCCTTTGTATAATTAATGGTCTTGACAATAAATACGGTTAACTCTTCATTGTACGTGACGCTAAAAGTGGGAGGAAGGGAAGGGACAGCAATAAATGATGTTCCCTCTTTGTAGAGTATGCAGGGGAAACCCAAGTACAGTATCTTTCTTCATGTAAAAGCCTCACTCAGTTTAGTGTAAGTTATTCCCTGTACAGGGCTTTATGTCTCCAGATTCTCCCTCAGTCCCTCAGTGCTCTAGCTACAAACTGACATCATAATACAAAGCCCTTCTAGGACAATATATGACACATCCGACAGCATTTTGATGAAAGGGTGAACAAACGAGGTAATGAACTATGCTGAAATATTAGCCATGATGATATTTAATCAAGAAAATAAGTTTTTTGAGTGAATAAAGAAGGCCTCCAGCCTTCCCCAGGATAACAAAATAGAGAAAGGTTTAAAAGATATTTCATTAAGCGAATTGAGAAAAAACAAAACCTCTGGACCACCTTATGAAAAACAGCCAGGATGCTGATACATTTACTCACGAGTAATATGTTTATGCAGCAAGAGTGATTTCAAAGGGAGGCCTCTTCAGAATTTAAGAAAAGTTACTTTTTAGGCTATTCCTAGAATTCCCCAGGCACTCACACTGACTTGGGAATTCTGGGAATATTTTTAAAAGTAACTTTTCCAACCACTAGTCTTGCTGACCATCTTTCCAGACCTGTGACTACTACAATAAACTAACTGAGAGCTGAAGGGGATGATGGATGAAACATAACATTATGGCATCAGCTCCACACTGGAAGGGTAGCTGAACTGAACAGAGATCCTGCCATTCCCAGACAACAACTGGGTTGTGTGATAGAGATGGGCACGAAACGAACAATTTTTTGTTTCCGTTTTTGTTTTTTCGTTTCGTTACGTAACGAAACAGCAAACAATTTTTTCTCTAAAATGAAACGAAACGAACAGAAACACTGGAAATTTTGTCGTGCGTTTCGTTTCTGTTACTGCAATATGAGTGAATTGCTTTAAATCCTTTAAAAAATCACAAAAATTGAAATAAATGGTAACAAAATGGTAACAAAACGAATGAAAACTAAAACGAATTTTTTGCAAAAATTCGTGAAAAATGGAAACGAACCGAAACAGACCCTCCAAACGACAAACGAAACATCATTTTTTTTTATTCATGCCCATCTCTATTGTGTGATTTGTACACATCTCAGGAATGGTTAAGGAAACAAGTTATGCTTTTCCTACTCACGTTTCAGCTTCTAAAATTCTACCCCTCTTTGCCTCTATCTGTTTTCTGCATTATAGAAATAAATCCCCTCTGTCTATCTGTCCTGGTACGATGTGAACATATCAGCTCAGCTCACTGGGTTTCCTGAGTGATCGAATGGGACAGTAAGGCTTTTTTCTGCCATCCAAGAGCTCTGTCCATCCAAGAGTGGGTCCTTCCGGAGGAAATCATCAGGCCGAGGGGTTGGTGGTGATTCACATGAGAACCGCAGTGCCAGCTCATTCCTGGCTGGGTAGTGTTGTCACATGCTGATGCCTCTGCCCACCCACAGCTAGGCAGGCAGGCAGTGTGACTAAATATTTTAAAAAAAAAGACATTGAGTCTGGCAGAACTGCTGAATCCAATGACCGGAAATGAGGTCCTCTCTAGTATTAAAAAGGGAGAAATGAATGGAGTATGACGGCATTTCAACAAGGAAGCTGGCATCTCCTGTGTGCCAGGCTTCACGATCAGCACAGTTCCCAAACACTGGGGCAAAGCTCTAAACAGGGACAGAAGAAATAAAATGTTGAGCTGTCCCTATGTTGTTACGTAGTTGTGTTTTGCAATGGAAGAAATCTTGGGAAGTGCTGACTTTCACAACCATGCAATTCTGAGGAAGGTTGCATTTGTTCATATCTTCTTTTCTACACAGGAAGTGCCCCCCTAAGACTTAGTAGGGATCAGCATTGTTGCCTTCTTGAAAAGATTCCAAATTGTTTAGACTGCCCTTCTACTGGCATCCCCTCATCCTCTTGTTGCATGTTGCTATCACTTCCTATACGCTTCTGATACAACTTTCAAAAGCAGTTCCTAGAAACTCCAAGAGGAATAGTTGGGTTTGACGGTCACCTGTTATCATAAACCTGACACTTATGAAATCTTAGAGGTTTGCATGCTCTACTCGATATAAGCTTTCAGGGAATGGATTATCACTTGGCATCTGAAAACCTCATCTACTTTGCATCTTAAATGTGCGTGTTGCATCTGATGAGGTGGACTGCAGTCTACAAAAGCTTACCCCAATCAAAATGGGTTAATTGTGATAGCACAACAGGTCACTTTCTGTTGCCTTTCTACAATTCCTAAGAAATCTCTTTCCTAGTGAGCTCTGGAAGCCATTCAAGGCCAAGGCACAACCCAAGCAACCTGATGCCCACCAAATGTCTTGAACTACACGGCCCACAACATTAAAGTTGTCTTGTCCAAAGGCCCTGAAGGGTAGCAGATTGCTTACTGGTTGTCAGGGCTGGTGTTAACTAAAGAGCGGTGTCCGTTCTGCTTCCCTTCCTTTTACCTTTGCTTTTTCTCCTTGTTTGTTTGATGTGGGTGTGAGAGGTAGCATCTGCTTACTTTGAGAGTCTCTCTCTGCAGTTGAACTAACTAAGGGCTGTAATATAGACTAATTGGTTAGTGGCTGATAAACAGGTAGGGTGACTGTTTGTCATGGGGGGAAGATGGAGGGATCCATTGATCGTGGTTGGCATTATTATTCAGCACTGAAAATTTTAAAAAAAGAAAGGCTCAATGTTAACAGGACTTCGTAGAGATATTTTCCACCTCTCCCTGTGTGTGTGTATGTTCAAAAATATCACCCTTTAACTATTAGCTGAATCACTAGCCTTTCCTGCTTCTACAGCCAGCACTCTTGAGGGCTGGGAGAGTAAGAACAGACAAAACAAAATGTTTTTGTTTTCACCCAACGCATTGTTAGTCTGTGGAACTCCCTGCCACAAGATGTGCTGATGGCATCTGGCCTGGATGCCTTCAAAACAGGATTGGACAGATTCCTGGAGGAAAAATCCATCACAGGTTACAAACCATGATGGAGATGTGTAATCTCCAGGCTTAAAACCGGGTTACTTCAAGGGCCAGATGGAGGGGAGTGCTATCAGGAGACAGATACGATCTAGTCTCATGCGCTCCCAGAGGCATCTGGTGGGGCCACTGTGAGATACAGGAAGCTGGACTAGATGGGCCGTTGGCCTGATCCAGCATGGCTCTTCTTATGTTCTTATGTTCCTGCTCTTATTGTCCTTTCAAAGATTGCCAGTAATATTTTTCAGGTCCATTTATTTTGAATCATCAGATAGAATCCTTTGCTTTTATTTAACTGTGTCATGTCTTCCTGTTCTCTCCTTGGTCTGCTCTATCCTCTCATATGCAGAATGTTTACCATCCTAAAAACAATGGAGATATACCTTTTCACTGGGTAATTTGCGAACAAAGGGTGGTGTTGCTGCTACGGCCTTTCTCACATCACTCACATGCCACCTGTTCAATAGATGCATGCATCTAATTTCAGGTGTCTTGCAGCAATCAGGATGCTCTGGAAATGTTACCTTTTTCTATTGCAAACTTCCTCTGCCATATTGGCTGGTCCAAAAAAACTATCTCCTTCATATATGAAATAGACTGAAAAGAAACCTTCACACAAAATGATTTTGGAGAACTCAGAAGAATTCTGGAGTCACTATATCTCCTCTGAAGAGCTCTAAAGAGTACATACCACATATTTTATGCCCTTTGTAATTCACCAGTGGAAACCGAATGCAGCATCTTCTCTGGAGCTCATGAACTCAGTGTCCCATTTTATCTAAACATGCTGATGGAGAGACAGTAAAAGGTGTGAATTCCAGGGCCATGTTCCAAGACAGCTTGAAGGTACCATTAAAAACATGCAAATATAATCCTACTGCAACATTAATGCCATTCACAATTTTAAAAATCAGCACAAAACCTTTTAATTTTTTAAAAAAATCAAATGGAAATCAGATAAGTATTTGATGTCCTTTTCAATGTAGATGAAGACAAATCATGAAATCATGAATTACCCCGATAAACTAGCTGTGGTTAGTCTGTTGAATTCCGAAAAAGTCCAGCTTAGTATCCACAGCACTCTAACTGGATCAATCTCTGCTAGCACAGGCAAGGAGATTCTTTAGCAGCGAGATTGACAGCGTACTAACAGAATCCCAGTTCTGCCCTCTCATGAATCTCTGACATCTTAGAATTTCTATAGCACAGAATTGTCATGACCTTACCAAAACCACAAATCCCAGGATTTCACAGGATAGAGTTGTAACAGCCAAAGTAGCATCAGTTTGTTGTAATGGGGTACAGTGAAGGTGCACTCACTGAGTGTTAAATAAAATCCACTACTCCCGTGAGGATACCCACATAATTTTAAGCAAAATCCAATTGTTGCCCAGTTTCAGTTAAGGATTTTTACAAAGGTAAAGCATATTTTTTTGGGTTTGAACTGCGGCCTTTTATCAAGGAGTTTGGCTTGAGATAAGGCTTTTTTCCATAGTGCTTGGAGTGTTCTGCATACGTTCTTCCAATAATCCCTACAATAAACTGGCAGTGTAGTCTACAGTTAACATTTCCCCAACATTAGAGAGGGGCTCAGAGAAAAGGATTTCTCTAAGGCAGGCCTGCCCAACAGGTGGACCGCGGACTACTGGTAGCCCGCGAAGGGTTCAAAAGTAGCCCGCCGGCCATCAATAAAAAAAGTGAGGGGATAAGTTCTCCACCCCTTCCTCCGCCATCCCAAGGACCACCACTGCTCCAGCAAAGTTCTGGGTCTGCCAGCCCACTGTCTCAGCCAAACGAGGCAGTTCAAGGGCCATGGCGCATTGAAATCTGTTCCCTCCAGAACAGATTAACTGGTTTTCAATGCATTCCTATGGGAAACCGCTGCTCTACTTACAAAATCTTTTAGTTATGAGCACGTGCTCGGAACAGATAAAATTTGTAAGTAGAGGTTTTAGTGCAGTAGCCCTCAGGCACTTTGGGCCAGAAAAAGTAGACCTTGGCCTGTTCAAAGTTGAACAGCCCTACTCTAAGGCCATCCACAAATATGCTTGGACCACAAAGATTCCAGACTTTCCTTATTTGCGCTGATTTTGTGCGTTTGGACATTTCTGCTCCACAGTGTTCAGACTCCCAACAACAGTCATATCGTCCTATGTCTATTCCACTGGAAGATAAAATTATATTTAATCCTTAGAAGGAGATCTTTCCACACCCATAACATACTGAGAATCTATCATCATCTATATGGTGTTTATATTCAAAACATTTTTCTATTTCACTGTTTGCCTGTTGGGCAGTTCCTTTGCCCTCCTGCTTATGAGGGTGGCAGTTTCTCCTCCTCCTCCTCCTCCTCCCCCCCCCCAAACTAGGTGGTGGGGTCCGCTATTCTGATTTTTGTCCTCCACTTGTCATGGTTGCAGGCTAAGTCCAGGTGAACCAGGGACAACATCATGTCATTATCAAGTTTCCTCTTGTATCTTGATGGGACATTATTGGAATTCAGATTTCAGAACACCTAACATGATTTTATCAATCTGGAGATCCGTTATTTTGCTAGAAGCTGACATGCAGGTGTCAGCATAAATAGGAAGATTCTTGGTTTTGTTGAACCATTCTGGGATGAGAAATATTAGCCCATGGGGGAGGCAACACTTTCGCCTTGCAATTGATGGGATACCTCCATAGTGTATCTTTTTTAAACCTCAACAGCCTTCCTGCAACTGAACACAATAAATGTTTTTGCTGTGTTACACTTATACCATGGCTGTCCAAACTTTTTGCAAAAAGTGCCAGATTTGATGAGGTGAAAATGTGTGGGGGGCGATCATTCAGTCGCATTTGGCCCTGGAGCTAGACTTTGGACAAGCCTCTAGGACAGTGGTTCTCAACCTGTGGGTCCCCAGATGTTCCCGGACTGCAATTCCCAGAAACCCCTTCCAGCACAGCAAGTGGTGGAGGCTTCTGGGAGTGGCAGTCCAGAAACATCTGGGGACCCCCAGGTTGAGAACCACTGCTCTAGGACATGCAAAGAGGCGGGAAGGACAATGCAGCAACAGAGCCGGGGTAGGTAGGCTGGGCAGGTGGCTGTGGGAACAGAGGGAGGCAGGGAGGACAGGCAAACCATAAAACTGCAAGCTAACATCTCCATCCAGTAAGGGGAGAGGTCAGCTCGCAGGGATATATGACAGGATGAGCAGTGAGAAGAGGCTGTGGGCCACTCAAAATTTGAAAATGGGGCGCATTTGGCCCCCGGGCCTGACTTTGGACATGCTTGCCTTATACACTCCTTTGTTTTTATTCGTACTTTGGGCCAGGAATGCATTTGATCAATCCTAGCCCCTCCCCTATGTTAATTGGATTGGAGAAGCCGCTGAACTATAATACCATCTTGTTGGTATTTCTGTTTTCTTATCGTTTCCAGTATCCTATACAAGACTGGCTCCCTTGCCAGAACTCAGAACCATTGGCAATAATCTTTGAGAAGTCCTGGAGAACAGGGGAAGTCCCCATCGACTGGAGGAGGGCTAATGTTGTCCCCATCTTCAAAAAGGGGAAAAAAGAGGACCCAAATAATTACCGCCCAGTCAGCTTGACTTCAATTCCCAGAAAGATCCTAGAACAGATTATTAAGAAATCAGTCTGCAATTATCTAACAAACAATGCTGTCATTACAAAAAGTCAACACGGGTTTCTTAAAAACAAGTCATGCCAGACTAATTTGATCTCTTTCTTTGATAGAATTACAGGCATGGTAGACGAGGGGAATGCTGTGGATATTGCTTATCTGGACTTTAGCAAGGCCTTCGATAAGGTTCCCCATGGTATTCTTGCTAAGAAGTTAGTAGGAAGTGGGATAGATAGTGCTACAGTGAGGTGGATTTGTAATTGGTTGACTGATCGCACGCAAAGGGTGATCATAAATGGTCTCTCATCATCTTGGAGAGACGTGACCAGTGGGGTGCCCCAAGGTTCTGTTCTTGGTCCAGTGCTCTTCAATGTCTTTATTAATGACTTGGAGGAAGGAATAGAGAGTATGCTAATTAAATTTGCAGATGATACCAAATTGGGAGGGGTTGCTAATTCCCTAGAGGATCGGATGAAAATCCAAAAGGACCTTGAGAGATTAGAAGTCTGGGCCAAAGCTAATGGAATGGATTTCAACAGAGGGAAATGTAGGGTGCTACATCTAGGTAGAAAGAATGAATTGCACAGATATAAGATGGGGGACACTTGGCTAGAGAATAGTTCCTGTGAAAGGGATTTGGGGGTCTTGGTGGACCACAAATTGAACATGAGCCAGCAGTGTGATGCGGCGGCCAAGAAAGCCAATGCGATTCTTGGTTGCATCAACAGAACCATAGTGTCTAGATCAAGGGAGGTGATAGTGCCACTCTATTCTGCTCTGGTCAGACCCCACCTGGAGTACTGTGTCCAGTTCTGTGCGCCTCAGTTTAAAAAGGATGTTGACAACCTCAAGCGGGTGCAGAGGAGAGCGACTAGGATGGTTGAAGGCCTGGAAGAGATGTCTTATGAAGAACGGCTTAGGGAACTGGGAATGTTTAGCCTATCAAAAAGAAGACTGAGAGGGGATATGATAGCTATGTTTAAATATTTGAAAGGATGTCATATTGAAGAGGGAACAGGTTTGTTCTCCATGGCTTCAGAGACTAGGACTCGGGGCAATGGTTTCAAACTACAGGAAAAGAGATTCCATTTGAACATTCGGAAGAACTTCGTGACAGTTAGAGCTGTTCGGCAGTGGAATATGCTGCCACGGAGGGTGGTAGAGTCTCCTTCTTTGACAGTATTTAAGCAGAGGCTGGATGGCCATCTGTCGGAAATATTGTGAAGGGGTTCCTGCTTGGCAGGGGGTTGGACTCGATGGCCCATGAGGTCTCTTCCAACTCTATGATTCTATGATTCTATGATTACAGTAGATGTCCTTTTGTGTCCCTACTATAAGCTGTTAAAATCTTTGACAATGAGGACATTGGGAGAAAATGGGCACCAATTTTTAGAAAAAGGACACACACATATACAAATGAAGGGATTGGTTGGGAAGGGTCTAGGAAGCGGTGGGGGCCGAACAATGGTTGGAGAACAGGTTTGTTTTCCATGGCTTCAAAGACTAGGACTTAGGGGGGAAATGGTTTCAAACTACAGGAAAAGAGATTCCATTTGAACATTAGGAAGAACTTCATGACGGTTAGAGCTGTTCGGCAGTGGAATATGCTGCCACAAAGGAGGGTGGTGGAGTCTCCTTCTTTGGAGGTTTTTAAGCAGAGGCTGGATGGCCATCTGTCGGAAATACTGTGATGGGGGTTGGACTGGATGGCCCTTGAGGTCTCTTCCAACTCTGTGATTCTATGATTCTAAGGTGTTTCCTGCCAATCAAAGGAATGTATTTAGGAATATGATGCCATACAACAACTTTGTACTCACCATTTCATGTATCTGATTAAGTTTGTTATTGCCTATAATTGTGGGCACCATCCCAAGACATGTATAAGAAGCCTTCTGCCCAATCCTTGGGTTTCATTTTCACTCGTGGTACAGAAGAAGACATTGTCCCTGAAAATAAGAAGATAGTGAATGTGGCAGAGAAGGTTGGCAGTGGGATGGCCACTGTGCAAACAAGGCCATTCCTCAAATGAGTTGTGCATACAGGATGAAAGCAATTTCTTTTTTTTATTATTCTGAGCCCCAGATCAACAGATGTCAACAGAAAATCTACCTGCTTCACATAAATGTGAATTTGTCTGTTTTTTTTAACTTGATATATTTACTCACTGTTTAATGTCAATTTCCTTTTTCAATTAAAAGCCCCAGAGACTGCGATGAATGGGGGTTTTTTTGTTTTGTTTTTTGCTCAAAGTGACAATGCATCACAAGGTCTCTACATAGCAGAAGTGACTTGACCGCACATAACACACAAATCATTTCTGAAAACAGTGTTACCCTAAGCAGGGAACAAATAATTGGATGTAACTAAGTTAGAGCGTTTATACACGACCCCTAAGCTCCGCAGGAAATGGCTGCAAGCTCCGGAGCTGAAAAATGTTTCCCCACCAGCTCCAGAGCTAACAGAAAATTAAGTGCGACCCCACCCACCTAAGCACGACCCAGCACACCTTTCAAGTACCTGCTCTGGGAGAGTGAAAAATTTTGATGCACAGAGTGCTGGGCTCTCCTCGCTTCTTTTTTCTTGTTTTTCTTTTGCCTCCCACCCCTTTAAGGGGAACCAGGAAGTGAACGGGGCTCGGAGCAATTTCCACCGGCACTCGGAGGTAAGAGTGTATTCTTTTCTCCCTTTTTTCTCCCTTTTTTTCTCCCTCCCCTCACGCAGACAGAACAAGGAAGTGCGGAGGGAGTGGGAACGCAGGGAGAGCGACAAACCCTCAAGATCTCTGGTCCGAATTTAAGGGACCAGCGGATCTTAGGGGTCGTGTAAAAAGGCCCTTAGTCTCCTGATTCCAACTAACAGAGCTGTGTGATCCAAAACAGAGTTCACTCACATTTATTGGATATTACTCTCGCTGAGTTCAGAGTCCAATACACAATCAAATTCAGATGAGGGATATTGATTTCATAGTTCTATTTGAGGACTAAATCAAGTTGAAATCTAAGGCTTCGGGGCATGGGCTGCCCTAAACCACGGTCTGTGCCCAACGCAACCCTACGCCTGTGTACTTGGAAATAGGTTCTGGGATATTTAATAGGCCACCTGCCTATATACTGTATCTTTGACAGGAAGACAATCAAGTTAATCTACAACGGAGGCATGTATTTGCAGGCAAAACTAGATGCATATTTGATTGTGATGGACTGTCAAGTCAGTTCTGGCTTTTGGCAACCCTACTCAGGGTGTTCTAGCTAGAGAATACCTTGAAGTGGTTTACCATTCCTTTCTCCTGGGGCCATTCTGGGACTCTGCAGCTCACCCAAGGCCACACAAGCTGGTTACACTTGCAGGAGGCACAATAGAGAATCAAACTTCTAAAATTTGGCTCTGCAGCCGGATCCCTAAAGCACCGAGTTCTCTGCCAGCTATTACAATACATCCTGCTAAAGCATGAAAGTTGCTTTCGGATTAGACCAAGTTATGCACAATCATGGATTGGGTGTCAGTGTACTGTTTGCTGCCTCTTAACAGTGCAAAGTCATTCAGGTATGTCATGCGTACC
>JAHTLZ010000379.1:57874437-57910474 GCA_023846285.1 Phrynocephalus versicolor | reverse complement strand
GGAAGGAAGGAAGGAAGGAAGGAAGGAAGGAAGGAAGGAAGGAAGGAGTGACAACTCCTGAACCTTGCCACTGTCTATCCAGGGCCAATCTTTCGAGGGGAAAGGAAGGGTAAAAATACTGCAAATAAATACATTTAAATAAATTCGACTAGGAGGCTAACAACTGTTGTAGCAGCTGCAAGAGTCTCTGTCCTTCCTCCTTCCTGGGACAACGCCCTCCTCCATCACCCCCTCCTCAAGGCGGGTCGGGGGGATAATCCCCCTCCCCCATGTCCTTTCAAGCCTCATAGCTGCCTTAATCCGAAAACTCAAGTGCCCGTAAGTAAAACTTGGGGGGGGGGGTTGAGGGAAGAAAAAAGTGATTGAAACAGACAAACGCAGGGTGACAAATAATCAATAAAAGCCCCGTTCGACATCCTCCATTGTCTTCGGTCCCTAACAGACAGGGAGGAATCCTTGGCTAGAGGGCAGGAGGAGGAAAGCTTGGAGGGGGGAGGACACCCCCCTTATGGAAAACTTCGGAGGGGGAGGAATCCCCAATTCCGTCAACCGGATTAGTGACTTCAGCCTGTAGACAGATCTGGTCCTCTCATCAACTCCAATTAAAATCATTTTAACGCGGCCCCCGCACCCCCCCCCAAAAAAAAGATTTTCATGCTCTGTCTTTATTATGGAGAAACCAGGAGGGGCGTCTGGGTCCCCTTTGGGGGTATTTGTTCACTTTATAATGGAGGAAGAGACCAAAACAAGAATTTATGGCACCCCCAAATCTTGGAGATTAATAAACCAGTGTTGGGTGGCAGTCAGCCAAAGGCGCCTTCTCGCAGAACGCTGGTTTACGGGGTGATGGGAGGGGGGGCTGTCCATATAAAATACCACTGGTTTCCATTCTCGATTACACTTTAATACTGGTCAATCCGGGTCGCATAGCCACCCCCCTGCCTCCCCCGCAGGAGGAGGCATATGCGCACCCGGATTAGCCAGTATGAGAGAGAGCAAAGGACCGCCAAGTAATTGCCGATTTACGAAGAGCCTACTCATTCAGGATCTCCGAAAAAATCTTACCTCTTCTTGAAATCTCGAGACGAGTGGCTTCCTTTGGGGTCATTCCATTTCCTGTTTCGTCTTCCTCTTTTCCGGCTGCTTTCCACTTCTCTTTTTCAGCGACTCCGGTCTTCTCACGACAAGCCCGAAGCTGTGGGTGGAGGTTGGGTTTGGTTGGTTTTAACATCTGGATCCTCACCTGGACACATGATGACATGATATTATTTCTAAGCAAAATGATGTAAGCCGCCTTGGGTTCTTTTTCGGGAGAAAGGCGGGATAAAAAATATCTTGAATGAAATGAAATGAAATGAAATAAATAAAATTCATCGAAGTACAATTTAGAAAGAAGGATAAGTAGAATTTGGGGTTCAGGGGGGCGGGGAAGCCACTGATAAACTGCCCAGAAAGCGACAGCTTTCTCCTGGTAGGAAGTAATTTTTTTTAATGGACGCCTGAAAGATACAACTCTGTATTCACTAGTAAGGGTGAGAGGAAGTGCTTAAGTTCTTAAGACAGGTAGGTACAAGAACAAGAGCTGCCTAGATGCCCTAAGCATATCCGATCTCACCTGATTTCGGAAGCTAAGCAGGGTCGGCCCTGGATAGTACTTGGATGGGAGACCACCAGGGAATACCAGGTGCTGTAGGTGCCTGGAGTAGGAACTGGCAAACCACTCCAGTATTCCTGCCAAGAAAACTCCATGGACATGGAGTAACGAAGAGTCGGTCAGGACTGTAACAACACACACACAGGAACAAGATAAAATGATGTGCAGTGAGTCTAAAAATGCGCGCGCAGTACACTTATGAATATATAAAGTTCACCTCCAATATTTGTCCAGATAGGTGGAAAGATAAAGGCACCATTATTGGAGTTTTCAGTCTTGCACTAAATCATTTACTAAAGCAAAGTGAAACTGGATTTAAGGGCGTCACATCCTATGTACATTCCGAGGAGCGTAATACGGTCTAAGTATATAGTTACAACAATTGAATAAAATGTGCCGACTTCCTGGTAAAAACGCACGGTGACTCCTTCGCCTTCCCATCTTCCTCGCACGCACAAGAAAACTGAGATCGGGTTGCAGCCCAAACCTGACAGGTCCTTACACAAACGCTATGCTTATATGGGAACTTATCCAGTAAGCTAAGCCAGGTCCTAAGAATGCAAAAAAAAAGGGAGCGATCGCTGCACTGATATTTGCGGATATGTTTTTTTTCCCAAGCAATTCATTCTGTGGCAAAAACTCTGAAACCTCAACATTTGCCCTTCAGGGGCCGTTATAGAGCTCCTCAGTACTTAACACCGACACCCACAGGGTCTGTCACCTCCCAACCTACTCCCTGCCTTCCGTGCCCCCCCCCTTAATGAATCTCGCGTAGACTCGCCCGTCGTGGGTTAGATTTAGAGGACCCGCCAGCAGAGTCTACTTTGGCTAGACTCTGCTGGCGGGTCCCAGGGATTAGCGTGGCCCCCTCCGCCTTTTGCAGAGCCGGCACGAGACTTCGTTGTGCCTTGGTTGTGCAAAGAAGCCAGGGTTCCGGAGCCATCTGTGCCTGGCAGTAAAACCCCATGAGGTTGTGAGTTCGAGTCCCCCACGCTGCTTCTTTGGCTGGATTATCCAGAGGGTCCCTTATTGCTCTACAGCAGTGGTGGCCAAACTTTGGCCCTCCTGGTGTTTTGGACCACAACTCCCAGAATTCCAAGTCTGTATTGGCAATGACAAAGGACTGTGGGAGTTGTGGTCCAAAATATCTGGAGGGCCGAAGTTTGGCCACCACTGCTCTACAGTTTTAAGAACTGCTGGATAACAAGTTAGCGTATGGTAGCTTCATTATGATGGCATGTCCAAACTTCCCATGTTTTGGACCACAACTCCCACAGTCCTTTGTCATTGGCAATCTAAGCTTAGAATTCTGGGGATTGTGGTCCAAAACATCAGGAGGGCCGAAATTTGCGATCTCCAAAACCAGCCGCTTCAGGTATCCATTCACTCTGCCTAAGGGTAAGGTCGGGGTTGCCTTCATTTGGGGGAGGGTGTTGGGGGGGGGCGGTTGCTGCTGCTGCTGCTGTTTTGCAGCTCCTTACTAAGACACAGAGAGGGATTTGTTCACTCGGGTTATCTTCCCATTGAAGCGGAGCCATCCGACTTATTTTCCTGGCTCAACCCCGGGGCTACGCTGCGCCCGAGCTAGGAAACGGAGCAAGGCGGAGAAGCCTCAGTTATGGGCGTTAGTCCGACGGTGTGTTGTGGACAAACAGACGGGCCACGAGAGAGGATGTTCATGGCTCACCCGCAGATACCTGCCCAGATCAGAAACATCTCCTGGGTCTGTTTAACCTTGTGAGTCTGGGACAGCAAAATCAACAAGGAATTTGGGCGGTACTCCAGATGCAACGCCCAGAGTATGAGGGCTTGCGGTAAAAAAGTCAAATAAATAAATAAATAAATAAAACGCGCCCAGGCTTTGGGGGAAGCACAAGACTCCTCTGGAAGTTGAGTCATGGCTACTGGACTTCATCAGACCGATGAAGCTGTTTGGATGAGCAGCGAAACGTTTCTATCTCTCAAAAAGAAGTCCAGTAGCCATGACTCAACTTCCAGATAAACTCACCTGGATGACTGAGAATCTTCACAGACATATCACAAGACTCCTCGTTTCAAAGTCAGTTAAGAAAACTTTGGCAAGGGAGCAGGAATCCCCCCCTTCCCCCCATTTTTTCCTGCACTCTGGAAGCTGTCACAGGACCGCAGGGGGAACACGAGTCAGGCCTTCCTGACCAGCAAGCCAGGAAGCGGCGGTCTTGGAAAGGTGCCCTAAGAGAAGGGGAGGCCGCTTGCGTGCCACCGCGCCCCGCACTAGCAGCCTGGCCGTTTTCTTCACGTGGGAGTTTTCCCATTGGGAATACGTAGGATATTTCTCTTACGAAACACTGGGGATCGTCGACCGCCCTGCCTGTCTCGCCTCGGGCAAGCTGCACTGTCCCTTCTGGCGCTCCCCAAAAGAAGGGAATGGGGGGGGGGGGGCTTCGGAATGTTCTCGACCTGAAGAACAACCCTGTTAAGAGTTTCCCTTAGTGAGAACTGACTTGACCGTCCGCAAGCCATTAGTATTAGTTTACCTGCTCTTTCGCCCCTCCCCCTCCCAGCTGGGCTACGACCGTCTAAACCGGGTCGCCGTGGCTTCCCAGGACTTCGCTTCCCCTCCCCTTCCCGGGGGGAGGGCGAACAGACGTGGCCTTTTCCCGGGGGGGAGGGGGGGCTTCAACGCCTTTGACCTTTTGCTTCCAGGCGCTCGCCGGCGGGCCAGGCCAGGCCAGGCGGGAAGCCCGCGGTGCCCTGCGCCCTTCCGCGACCGAGGGCTCGGGGGTGTCTCTCCGCATTAACGTCTCCATCGATCGGTTCCCAAGGCCCAAAAGAAGTTGGGCCCTTTTGCTCGCCGGGCGGCCCTCCCTGGCTGCTCACGGGGCGGCTCCGGCCCTTGGAGCGGCGCCGATGACGCGCCCTGGCACATAATCGATCGGGAGAAGTCAGCTGTCAAGGGAGCCCCCCCCCCCAAGCCGCCTCCAGACGCCGACCGTAACGTGATTTGGCATCTCCACGTTCGCGAATGGGCAGCTCGGATGTCGAGGTGGGGGGGAGCGTAAGGAAGATGGGACTGACGGGGTTGGGGGTAGGCGGAGAGGGAAGGGCAGCGGACAAGGGGATGAGGAGGAGAGGACCCCTTGGGACTTTTCTCTCTCGAGATGCCCCTTCTCCTTTTTCCTTCCCTTAGGGCGCACATTCGGTTCTCAGTCTTACAGGGCGGCAGGGAAGGAGGGAGGGAGGGAGGGAGGGGGCAGAAGGGGAGGGGCCTGATCCATCTTAACCAACAGCTCATCGTTGTTTTCCCTCCCCATTTCTCTCCAAATATTTATTGAAGCTCTGGGGTCCCGTCAGGTTCTCCTATAAAATCGTTTAGGAGCGCGCAGGGACGTCCAGGAGGATGGCGCCGTGTCCTGAGGGCCCTTTCAAAGGAATGGATGCGACACCCCCCCTCCCCTCCCCGGGCCCCTCCTGCCACCTTCTAAACAATTCCTGCCTGCGTCCAGACCATCAACGGAGAATGGCGGAATACACTGTAATTGTTCGAGGCGTTTACTGAGGTTCGCCAGCATTGACTTCTCTTGCCCAACTATGAAGCCGAGGATTCTGCAGGATGAAACTTGAGCCCTGATCTCAACCCACAAGAACGATGCCGGGGAGATGGGTTGGTTGCCAACAAGGCGTCGCTGCTTCCAGAGGAACTGTTTGCCCCAAAAAGTCTGTATCCTGAAACACTGAACTAGCAAGGGCCAGGCGCTGATTCCTCTGCTCTTCTTATAGAAGAACCACAGAGAGTAAGAAAAAAGGCACATGAAACAGTCTCAGTCATCTTGGCTGGGCAAGAATTTGGGGCAGAAATTCGGGGTCCCCAAAGGCAGCAAGGGTAGCATTAAGAACATAAGAAGCACCATGCTGGATCAGGCCAAAGGCCCATCTAGTCCAGCTTCCTGTATCTCACAGTGGCCCCACCAGATGCGTTTGGGAGCGCATGAGACTAGATATCTGTCTCCTGATACCACTCCCCTGCATCTGGCCCTTGAAGTACCCTGGTTTTAAGGCTGAAGATTACACATCTCCCTCATGGTTTGTAACCTGTGATGGACTTCTCCTCCAGGAATCTGTCCAATCCTCTTTTGAAGGCATCCAGGCTAGATGCCATCACCACCTCTTGTGGCAGGGAGTTCCACATTGGAGGAACATAGGTCAACATCTGAAGATGGTGCCACCACCATTAAACCCAAGGTCCGGCGTGACCTAATTAGGACACCGGCAGGAAGCAGGTGCCCCACAGGTCCTCATTCTGGATTTTAGGAGCTAAATCCAACGGTCAGCCCCATCTAGAGTTAGACCCACTGAATCAATAGGGCTTACACACTTGACAAGCCCCGGCCATCAAATGGGTCTGCTCCCTTTGGGGCTAACAACTGAACAGCCCACCCACGATAATCTCAGATCCTAAATGTGCTAAATCTAGTTTCCAAGGGATGTCCGTCTTATTTAGACCACGCTTCATCTTGAGAAAAAGGGCCACTCCACTTCTTTGATCCTTGACTAACTCGTTTCCGGTGGTTGGGCCGAGGATTAGGAGGCAAGACTCATTCCTATGGTACACTCTTCCAGAACACCATCGCATCTAAACAGAATATGAAGTCAGTACTTCAGTACTTCTTAACTTATTATTATTTGAATGGAAGAGTTCCCATAAGAGTGGTAGAATTCTCTAATAAATTGACACGTCAGATTTCTTACTAAGAATCCTATTCGGGAATGCAGGTGTGCATTCTGACCAAATTTGAATTTTAAGGTCGTCTCAGTCCCCCCCACAGAGGTCAAAAGAGGTCCGACCTACAGCGAAATGAAGCTGCAACCGGCTTGGATTGAGAGCAAGGAGGTTGAAACTGAGACCCTCCGCGATTGAAAACGGGCAAAGCCCCATTTACTTACTCCGGAATAAATTCCACGTCAGTAACACACATCCAACAGCTGAGGGCTGCAAAACCTAGGTTGTTTTGAGGATTCGGCTCGTGACTATTTGGAGTCCTTGCAGACCCCGGGTCTTTATTGGTATTGCTTTGACTCAGCCATCGCATGATCGGTGGATGCTTAGGCAGAGGCGGCCTCCGCCCTCGGTGTAAGGTTGCTGCCTTTGAAACTGTGATCCGGGGAGCTTGCGGAAAGGGAGCTGGCCTAATTCATAGTTAATGCGCCGTGTCCAGCGGGCACCTGGTTGTTGTTATCTGAATATTTAAAAGCACTCGTGTTTGATGATACATTTATGGAAAGTGAAACGAACCTCTGCCTGGGGGAAAACACGCAGGGGGGAAAGGCGGAGTTCTGATTGGCTGAAGGGACACGGGCTTCTAGCAGTGGATTGGCTAGTAGCATTGCCGGGAATTACAAGGACCGGAAAATCTCAGTGGCTGGAATTTCTTCTGCTGGAAACTCCTTCCCACCTGGTAGCAGAGGCAGAGATGGGTGGCAGCCGCTCAGGACGTGACATCTCTGCCGGTGGCTGTGCGTCTGCGCTGGGTGTTTCCCTATCAAGCAAAGGTGGGACTGGTCCTGAGGCTGCCCCCTCGCTAACATTCTTAACGTTTGGGACCTCCATTTCACAGGCGCTGAATGGCGCGGTGGCTCAGTCGACTAAGGCTTCCAAAAACTGTCGGCTGCAAAGTGGAAAGCTCCGCAGTTCGGGTGCCACGCAGCGGAGTGGGCTCCCACTGATAACCCCAGCTCCTGCCAACCTAGCAGTTCGAAAGCATGTCAATGCAAGAAGATAAATAGGTAGCGCCATAAAAAGCGGGAGGGTAAAACAATGTTTCCTTGCAGCCATGCTGGCCACGTGGCCATGGACTTTCACAACACTGGCTCTTCGGCTTGAATACGGAGATGAGCACCGCCCCTAGAGTCGGACACGACTGGCATGCATGGGGGGGAACCTTTACCTTTACCTTTTTAAATTCCATCGATAGCCCCCCCCACCTCACTAAAGCAAACCCCGCTTGAATGGGGGGGACAGACCTTAAGTGTCAATATCCATTCATTGGATCGACTCTAGCTTGGAATAACACTTGGATTTAGCCTTTATCGGGACTCAGGGCACCGTTTTATTTGAGTTCTGGCCGTTCCAGCCAGCTGCTCCTTAAGGGTGCTCATTTTCTTCCAAATTAAAACATACCGACCTTGAGTCAAAAATAGAGGCCTTTGTCCTGCCTGTTGATGTGGGGAGTCGCCAAAGCCCGAGGCAAAGCTGATACGTCCTAAGGCACAAAATACCATTCGCTAGTGGCCAACGACGGCTCCCCACCGGAGGGGGCATGCCATTTACCCTCCATGAGCTGTTTAAGCTACCATTGACTTTTCAAATATATGGTGGTCTTCGTCTGATGTCCCAATCCTGATGTGGACTAGCCCCAAAGTGACTGGGGCGAGCAAGATTTTTGTTTTGAAAACGATGCCAATTATTGTTCCTTTGTTTAGCTAGTCCTGGCGCGTGTTAAGGAATTGGGTGGCTTAGTAGAGAGGCCAGAGTTCCCGCTAAATATTAAATACCCTCATATTAATTTTTTTTAAAAAAAGGTATCCCAGTATATTGTTCCCGAAGAGACATGTCATAAGGAGCGCTTCTCCTTTTTTAAAAAACTTCAAATTGGGAAACTCTCTCAGATGAAAGGGCAACTTCTCTTTGGTGGAACTGCAGATTCATTTGATCATATCTTCATTTGATTGTTGCCTGAACAATGGGCGACCTGGAGGGAAAGAATGAAGGAATGGCGTGGCGGATGATCCTTTGATTCTGACTGGAGGAAGCTGTTGCGCATTTATCAGATTAAGAACTGCCCCGAAGTGTGCGGGTGCGGGTGTGCATTATATGTAAAATATATAGGAAAAAGTAATCAGGCGATGGGCTTGTTGCGTGTGTGTTCGGAGGTCTGTGTGGCAGGCTGCTCTTAAGTACCTCGCTCTGTCTTCAATCCCCATCTGGATCACATTCAAGCTTCTCCTTCGGCTTACAGTAATACACTCTGCCAACCTTAGAGACTTTCTTCCTCTTTTTCTTCAAGCCCCCACCCCCCTTCCTTCCATCCACCCGCCCGGAAAAGAAAAAAGAAAAAGAAAAAGAAAAGAAAAAGAAAAAGGATTTAATGAGACCGAGCTTAGGCCCTTCTATAATTTAGAGGATTCGCCGGAGCTGTAAAATGACAATGGGGACATGTGTAGTGCCAGAGAGGTGAAATCCCATCCAGGGACAAAGTTGCTTATTTCTGAAGGAGCTGTCATTTCCAGCAGGGGGGAACACAATGGCGAGGCCAGGAGGGACCGGAGCTCTGATCTCCACCTCGGGAGAGGGAGAGCCACCTGATTAAATGGGCCTCTTGTTCTCTCGGTTACTCGATCGTCGTGTGAACTTGCTTGACTTGCTATTCTGGGCGACGTTGGCCGAGTCTCCCCAATTTCAATACCCAGTTGCAACTCATTCCTCCCACCCTCCTCCACCCCCACCCCACCCCTTTCGCCCTCTTTCTCTGCTTGGCTTTGCTTCTCCTTCGACGGAGCGACTTGGTCAGGCTGTCTCAGGCCGCAGTTAGGGGCGAAGTCAAAAAACTCTTTGAGAAAGGACATAAAAACGGTTCCAGAGCCGCCACCGCCCACCCACCCGGATCCCGGCTCGGACATCAAACCGGAAGGCAGACATCAGCCCCTGCAAAGGCAACAAGGACCTTTTTGTTGTCGTCTTCGTTGTGGTGACTTGCCACGGGTTTGCCTTAAGGCGGCTGGTTCCAGCTCCTCGCGAGTAAACTTTTCGCTCCTTCGCTCCATTTCCCCCCATCCCAGCGGTTTAAACCAGTATACTCACACGTGACCAGAGGTTCCCCTAAACGTCGTTATGGAGTTCAGTAGGGATTTACTCCCTTGTAAGTGCATTCAGAATTAAAACCTCCCAGCTGCCCCTGACCAAGAGATCCCCACCCCCAAAATATTTTTTCAGTCTCTTATTGAAGAAAACGTTTCCAGACACTCTTCACAAGATGACTTCCCAAGTGTTCTTTAATTGCCCTTTGATTCCACATTGAGCCCAGTTACAAACCCCTTGGAAGGAGACTCGGGAATGGATCCTTAATCCTTCTAATATGGAAGCAAGCTCCCCTAACTTTAATGGCTGCAATTCCCAAGTAGACACAGGTACAGTCAAACGCTGTGCCTGATTATTATAAAAAGCAATAGCCCATCCTATGCACTGTTGCCCCGAGATAAATCCCACGGAGTCTCAAGTAAGAATGTGCAGGATTTTAGAATTCTAGGGAGCTCGCTCACCACACAATTATATTTGGGATCTGACAGTTTCTTGAGGAGGGGGCGGGACTCTTTCGGGACAACTCCCCCTTCCGCCTCAAAAGATTAAACAACTAAATTCCAAACTCCGAAATAGGTCTCTTTGTACACCCATTGTCTCCAACTTTGTATATTTTTCTTCAGTGTTGTAAGCCGCCTTGGGTCCTTTCCAAGGAGAAAGGTGGGGCACAACTCTTTTAAATAATTAAAAAAAAGATACATTTATGATTTGGTTTCCAGCAGTGGAAGAAGAGTGGAAGTCGCTTTGCAAACTTGTAAATGAGATGCCTCAAGGTGTTTTCAAAAGAACCTCATCTTGCGGATCGGAACAGGTTATTTGGGAGTGTTTTTTGAGATCTAGGACGTCGCCCGGCCAAGTGCGGCGGAGGGACAATGAATTCAAACCAGAGAGGAAACTGAAGCACACCCCTTATCGGTGACCCCGCTCTTTCTTGGCCTGAAGAACTGTCCATAGGATGCTGAGATCCCATGCCTTGGCGATCTTTCCCCTACTTATAGATACCCCGTTCGTTTTGGAAGCCGGCCGCAATTAGATGTAGTCAGTGAAGTAGCTTTTTTGCAGATCCACATACCCCAACAGGGCTGCACTGGCTATCAGATGATCTTCCTAGATTATCGTTTCCTTTTGGAGCCTCCCTCTTTTTCTTTGCCCCTGGCTTTTTAAGGACAGAAGCCAGCAAGGCGCAGGGCAGTCTGGCAAAGGCAGGAAGAGAGAGACGGGGTGGTGGTGGGGGGACTATCTCTAACCCCGGTCAACAAGCTCCGGGAAGGAAAAGATGTTCACTCTCCTATGTGTTCCCAGGCCCTCTTTCTACCTCCCCCCCCCTTTTTTTTTTCTTTTACTCCATTATCTCTCCCGGGACGTCTACCTCCACTTCCTCTAAAACACCTGTTTTGCGGGGAGAGAACCGGGCATGATTTACGCAAATCATCGCGCCCAGGTGAAGTTGTTCTTAATATCCCGGTTTTAACTGGGATGTCCGATGCTTCCTTCCGAGGAAGTTTGCGCCGAATTAAAACGGCTGTAGCCTGGCTGTCAGAGGCCACCGGGCACCGCTGGTTTGGCTACCACACAGAGATATCTTGCTTTCTCCGCCCTTTCCCCCTAGCCCAGTCCCCCACAACAGGTGCTTCTGGGAAGTGATCAGGCGGACTTCCGACTCTTTTTGGAACATCCCAAGAGGTGCCCGGACACCCACATTCAGGCCCGTTTTTAAAGAAATATTCCGGAATTTCATGCCTTGAAATTAAAGCCAAAAAGATGGGGGTGGGGTAGTGGTGGAAACATCCCGTAATCCACTCGGTCAAAGACAGATCGCTAAGCAGGAAGATTTGTAATCTATGAAGCCTCTTTCCCCGCTCTTCAAACGGAAGGGAAAAGAATACGCCCGTTGAAAGCCTTCCCGACGTTCTCAGTGCGGCTTTCTTGGCAGCCAACAGTTTGCAAAACTGGGGCTTAAGTCGTCTTAAATCCGACTACTTGACCGCAGGGGTTCCCATTGAAAGAGGGTCCCGGCTCTCCCCCGATGAGTGTTCTTAGGCAGATACTTTTAAAGGATCGCGTTCATGAGGAAATTCTTGGAGTTGACAAGCAGAGTCCAGGAGTGACTGGGCTTCTGGACTCTGGACCCCTTCAGCGAGTCCGTGAATCTTTTATTCTAAAAGCGCTAGATTGCACAGGATTACTTCCACGTGGGTGGTGCCTGGGCTCCCTTAAGGTAATGTCTCTGAACAAGTCCGTGATCTACTGGATCTCTCAGATTGTATTATCTCAGTCTTTTCTGAAGTACGGAACAGAGAGGTATGGAGACATACCTAACCTTTAGGTTTTGTAACCCCTGGACACCGTGGTTTAGGGTATAGACTATGTTGACACGGGATTATCACAAGGGAGATTATCTTGGATTTCAGGACTACAGTCTATTGAAGGATACCCGAGAGATTTGAAGGTTGATCATGCACAGGAGCTGTTGTTCACGCCTAAATATGAAACCACCACTTATCCTTCATTTCTTAGCTATAGGAGAACATCTATCAGATAAGCTTTTGTGGGAAGGCGTTTTGAGAAGTCTTCCTGTCTTACAATATTGAACATAGATCTCAATTCAAGTCTTATTCTCCCCAGCCAGTTTCGGGAAATGTTCAACTTCAGGTTGATCTCTTAAACAATCCAATAAGGGGAGGGGGAAGAGGGGGGGATCGGTTGATTAATTCAGAAACCTTGCACTAAAGATGCTTTCTCTCCATGCTGGAGCGATTTAATTTCATAGGCATTTAAAAGAGAAAAAGGGAGAAGGAAATTAAAATATCTAAAGGCGTCGCGCCTAAGGATAGCACATAAGGGTTTACATGTTGGGAAAAAAGAGTTGAATAATGGCCGAAATCCAGTAGAAAGTTGGCCCACTAAATCACTGGAAATCCACGAAGGAGCTGGCTTCCCAAACCCTCAATGGGTCTACTCTAGTGGCGAGTTAGTACTAGATTTCAGCCAATATGTGTTCATGTTTGGAGGTGGGAAGACACATTTTCCTCTCCTCCTAAAAGCCACTCTGATGCATTTACAGACTTGTTCTTTTGAACTTCGATCTGGACAAGCCTCATCATTCGGATAGCTCGGCCCGCAACTGGACTTGGTGAAATCAATGATTGTCGCTGATTTAATTTCGGATAGCCCCCATTTCTATCGGGGTAAACTCAGGAGGAGACGGATTAGGGAAGCCGGTGCCATAGGCCTCGGTCACCCGCTCTCAGGATCTCCCTTCGCTTGTCTGGGATCAGTCCCAATCGCCTTTGCCGGCGGCCTGTTTAGATCCTTAGGTAACGGGTTACAAAGGGGGTGTGTGGGGCGCACCTCCCTGCGTTACACCTTCTTGTGCCTTTTGCTCCCCCCCCCAGTTATTCAGTTCATGTTTGATTCGATTGATTCCCATACGCTTGCTTGTCTCTTTTAAGGCCCAATGGACACCCCTACAGACCACTGCCTCCATGAGACTGCGGTCGAAAAAGAAAACTTTCATCCCGACCGCATCGCCGGCGACCCCTCACTCTCATCTCTCCACGGCTGCATTCCACCGCTCGCTCTCTCCTTCTTTGCTCCGAGTAAATAGTAAAAGGCCTATTCAAGGCCCCGTGGACCACACCGAAAGCCTTAATTAGGCTGATGAAATTCCCGAGAAATGTATGGATTCGTTATAATCGAGGGTGTTCTTCTCCCCCACACTCACACCCGGGCTCCTCTGGTGTCTATAGTCAAGGAATACGGGAGCAGCTGGGAGAATTGAAAAGCCCGTCGGGGTGGGGTGGAGGAACTCATGCGTGTAATTGAGTATATTTAACATAACTATTTTAATGATCGGTGATTAAAAGCGCACCCTCCTGAAAGTTGGAGACCTCCGCAATGGGTTCTGAATCACTTGGAGGACGCTTATAAAGTTTGGAAGTTTCTTTCTCTCTCAAACACACACACACACACACACTCGCTGTCGCTCTTTTCTTTTATGGAAGAAACCGGAGGAACAAAGTCTCCCGGCGCATCGCAACTTAGACCAGACAGTCCCAGAAACGGAAAACTGGGCCCCGCTTTAATCGAGTTGGAGGGTTTTTTGGGCGGGGGGCGGGGCGTTTACTTGTGGGTCAAGCTCTGTACCCCTCCTTCTCCCCCCCCCCAATCTGCCTCCCTCGCCTCCCTTGCCTTCCCTACCGCGAAATTCTAGACAGTAAGCACCTCGGGGCAGAAAGCTGTCGCTCTCCTGTTTTGTAACTCTCCTGGCAGGTTGACCAGGCTGCATAAATACAGTGGACCCTTGTATAACTAACAGCTTGTATAACATAAAATCTGTACAACATAAAACGTTCCAAAGATAGGGGAAATTTACTTAACATAATCGCCTATAGGGAGAATCCCTACAACATAAAATGGGATTACTGTGTTTTCAATGCATTCCTATGGGAATTTGTATAAAGGAAAATTTGCTTAACAGAATTTCATTTGGAACGAATTAATTCCTTTATACAAGGTACCACTGTAATTTTAAACAACCTTTGGATCATAAGGGCCAATCCATAGAATATAAGTTTTTCGAAATGTATGCCGGGTGTCTCTCCTTTCTGCAACAATCCCACCACAAACATTCACAATTCATCCCAAGGGATTGAACCCATGGGCGTTTTCCCTTTAAGCCACGAAGTTAGAAGTTGGTCCAGAGCATACCAGATGCTCCTCTTCTAAGTACCTAGGCTAGGGCAACAGATGTTTTGCTACTTTCTTTCTTCTTCTTCTTGTGATTTCTTTATTTCTTCTTTTCCAATGAGAAATAAAGTAATTTTGCAGCTGCACACCTTATGCGAACACGTACCAATAAAAAGGAACTCAAAATTTATTTTAAAATCTAGTCCATAGAGGTGTGAGAAAGATTTTTAAAAATTATATTCTTTATATATATATATCTATAAATGGCTAGGGAAGGACATATGCCAACGTGATGTCAGCTAACTTCCCATGACCCAGAAATATGCAGGCTTTGGAATCACACCACATTCTTCATCGGAGACAGGTGAAATAAACCTACTTGAAGCAAGTCTTCTGGGTGGGTTCAGGCCGAAAATGGCTGGAACAGGCAACAAACTAACTCAGCTGCCAACCAACCACACATTTGTGTGGCTGCCAAGGCTGTTTCCCCCTACCTCTTATATATTTTTTATTTTATTTTAAAATGTACAGAAAGGTACATGGCTCAAATCCAGTAGGAAGTCACAGCTGCAGCAGGCTATTGTATTAATGGGGATTTGGCCAGCCAACACCAATAGCCAGCAGGCTATTGTATTAATGGAGATTTGGACAGCCAACACCTGTGTAAGTTCAACTGACCCAATGGGCCTACTCTAGCTGCCACTTATTACTGGGATTCAAGCACTGAGATGCAGCCACCTGTGCTGTGTGCTCAAATCCTGGTCACACATCTTTAGGCAGCTTTGTTCTTTACAGGGATGGGACAGAGAATCTTGCGGGAACTATTGTGCTCCTGGCATTTATTAGGAATGAAGCAAAAACGTTTTATGATTCCCTTTTCGGCGTTGTAAATTAATTTTGATCTCTCTCCTCTTCCCCTTTTCGCAGGTAGCTGAGAAAAAGGACCCCTTGCTCAACCACATCAGGAAAGGACTCTGTACATTTCCTTCGTAAAGCGGACATGATCTTATATCAACAAAACCGGGGCTGGCTGTTGCGTTTGCACCGTTATTTGTATTGGGTAAAGAGGCATCTTTTTGCTGTGGAACAGCTCACTCCAAAGTGGCATTAATTAATTGCTGTTTGGGGGGGTGGGTGGGTGGGGGCTTTTCCCCAGTAGGGTCACACAATTAGAAACGCATACTAAAGTGAGTTTTCTTAATTATTTATATCAGATGGCGTCTGTCTGTGAGCGGGTGCGCGCTCACGCTGGCGTGTGCTGAGAGCTGGGATCGTATCTCGCATTTTAAACGGGCCGCTTTCTTTTCTTCGGCTGGTCTTTTGGGAAATCGCAGGAGGAGGGGGAGATTCTAACACACCCATCAGTCACTCAGCATGGAAATAATAATATTTAGTGCATATTATCCTAACTTATTTGTGACAGGGCTTACACAAGGGGAAGGCGGAGGAGGCCGAGGAGGGAAGGGGAGGCTGGGGTTTTTTTTTTAATCCGCTGCGAATTGTGGAGGAATCTGACGCTTGGTTGGTGTCTGGAAGAGAGAAGGAGGGGGGGTTGGAGGGGGGGGTCTCCTCCACAAAGGCTGAGGCAGAAACGGCTTCCCGACCCAGCGAAACAGAAGCGCTCCTGTTTAAATCAATTAAAGCCCCAGTCACAAGCACGGCTGGTTAGGAAAGACGCTCTGTGACCGCCAATGCAACTTTCTCTCAAAATAATCCGTTCAGGGTTGCAGCCTCGCCTGATCTGAACCAGCGTCTTTACGCAAAAGCTGCCGACGAGAGAGTAAGCACGGAAGCCTCTCCGTTGCGTTCAGAGGGACTTGCTTTTCCATAAGCGGCGGGTATCCCGTTGGAAAACCAATCCATCCCTCGTGTTCTATTCGGTTTGAGCTGGAGGCAGCGCAAAAGAGGGGTCGTGGTTGGCCGACATCTCACTTTCTCGCCCGCTCTCCCTAAAGGCCATGATTATTTAGAAACGTGGGGACCTGCCCTGGCATTCACTTAGAAGCAGGGGCCGAGAGACGAAGGCTAAATTTTACAGGATCAGGCCAAGAAGCAGGGGACACGCTTAGAAGGGAGAAAGACTGCGTGGGTGGGAGAAGGCGCGTCTTATCCTGCGATGCTTTGTAGGTAAAAATCTCCGCTGACAGGGCTCAAGGTGAGTTCGGCTTTCCAAAGGTCTAGAAATGGCAGCTTTCTGCTTACTTAAAGCCGGCGCTGGGTGGGTACTAGTGGAGTGCAATTTCCATCCCACGATTAGAACCCCTCCAGCATCACTCCCAGACACGGAGAGTGGAGGCAACCAGGGGACGTGCCTTCTTCACTGGACGCCTCGTCTCCGATGCCCCCTCCCTTGATGCGGGATCCCACGCCGCCCTCGGCGGGAGAAGAGAAACTGACCAACGGTTGGAGGCGATGGGAAGAGAAAGCCGCGCGCTTTGCTCGGGAGGTGAAATTGACAAGCCCTTTCCTAAGAGCCGGGCAGTGACATGGCTTGGCCCCATCTTGAGAGGCTGCCCGGAAGAATTCCGGAGCCTTGAGAGCGTATTTTTCTCCTGGCGGTGGTGGCACTTAAATGATAATGCGCTGCAGCGCGGGGCGTTGGGGTGGGGGGGGAGAGAGAAATCAAATATTTCTTATGTGGTGGTTGGTGGGGGCAAGAGGATGGAGGATCAGGAGGGGTCGTGGAGACTGGGAGAGGCGAGGTGAAGATTTATATCCTCTGGAAAGTAGGGCGAGCCAGATGGTAATCGCGTCATTAACAAACAAACGTGGGATGGACCAGTGGGGTTTGAAATGGGGAAAGAGTACTGCGGGACAAAGAAAGTTGCTGTTGGCCAAATAGAGGGAAAGGGGTGGGGGCGGAGGAGGAGGGGGGTCTACTCCTGCCTACAGCTGTGCAGTAAACGAGAGCCCCCTCCCTCCCCCCCTGCCCCGCTTCTCTTGCTGCAAGCCACGAAGAGCCCCGAGATAAACTTTTTTTTTTTTTTGCCATTTGGCCAAAGTGGCATTTATTTATGTGTGCAACCCTTCGTAGCCCTCAAGTGTCCCCGACGGGCCTTTAATTCAAATCTCCGGATTCACAGGAGAAGATTGATCCGCCCGAGTGTATTTGGATGGAAACAAAGCGTCGCTTGAGCAAGTCCGGGCCGGGAGTTGGGGGGGGCGAGGAAGAGGGGGGCAAAGAGTTCAGTGGCTATTTGGGGAGGGGAGGGGCGAGGTAAGCCGGCTCAAGAAGAGCTGGAGGGGTGGGACGCGGTTCCACTTCGCTGGGAGAAAGGGCCGAGGGATACGCCAGGCTTCCTGTTTACTTTGGCCTGGGGTTTTTTTGTATATTGCAATATCCGTTGTTGTTACTTCCAACTTCGAGACTAGAAACAGTTAACCGGAGGATGCTCGTGTTCCCTGATTTCTTGGGGGGGGGGGGTATCTATTCCCTAACCCACCCACCCCCGACCCAGTGTGTGTGTGTGTGTGTGTGTGTGTGTGTGTGTGTGTGTGTGTGTGTGTGAGAGAGAGAGAGAGAGAGAGAGAGAGAGAGAGAAAGAGAGAGAGAGAGGTGGCAGCTCTGTTCCTCGGGGCCAAGGAACGTCGAGGAACCCGGAGGCTGCGTTCTAACACAGGCGGGAACCATCCTAGGCTTAAGCGCTGATAAGATCTCTAGCTACCCAGGCCCCTTTCAAAAATCAATGAAACCGGATTCCAAGTGAATATGCGCCGATTCCTCCTGAATATTAATTACCGCGCGAAACCTACTTGTATTCAAAATGATTTTTTTTTTAAAAAAAAACCGAATCTCCCCACCAGTGGAGCTTGCGGGTTAAGTACTACAGTAGCCCAGCTCTGGTAACCCAAAGCACGTTGGCTCCGACGATTAATTGCCTGGATCTCGACTAAGTTGCTGCTTAAGAGGATCGCAACAGCAGTAGCTTGAATTGGTGGCTTACGTCCAAATACGACGCCCTAAGTGGATTGGGGGCTCATGATGTGTTCCTAGAGTCACGCTCCCCAGGCTCTGCGTCTAATACCACAAACTCCGAATTAGCGCTGTTCTGGAATATATGGTTTTACGATCCTGGCATCTATCTAGCTGGATTTATGGAGGAGGGGGCGGAAGCCTATTAACAAAACGAATTCGCATTCGAGCTTAACTGATTTGCGGATCGCATTCTTAACACGAAATCAGAAGACGTCTTGATTATTATTATCTGATCCCCACACAGCAAAGAAAGGATTGTCTTCAAGGATCGAGTTCAATGGGAATTTTTAAAATTTAAGCACCCATTTTTAACGGAGGAATCTGGGGTTGAAAACAGGCCCGACGACTTAATTATATTTAGATTTATTCGCAACCACCTCGACTTGGCTTACCTACTGACGCTGTGCTGTATCTGGCTTGTGGAACTGCTGATCAGCCGCATGCCTTAAGTCAAGATTTGAGCCAAGTGAGAAAGGCGCGCCTTTATCAAAACAAGTGTCCTGCTGGGTCTAGATCAGATCAGCCAAGCAAGGCGCAATGGATTGGAAGGATAGCCTGACCAAGACAATATTTTCTTATCAGTTTGTTTTAAGTTAAGAACCTGATCCTACCCATGTTTACTGGACCACATAGCCTAGTTCCGTGACCCCACCTGTTACTTCCACCTTTTTTAAAACTGCAACTTGTTACTTTCCACAAATGCGTCTAGGAATGGAATAAGCTCATTTACTTGGAAGGAAGCCTTAGGGAACTTCGCGACCCTAAATCAGATGTGTTTAAAAATTGGTGACAGTTATCTGAATATCCAGCCACGCGCATGGATTCCAAAGGGCAGTTTTGAGCCCAAATCCTTCCGCTCCCACGCTGGATCGCAAAAAGTCCATTAGGAAAATAAAGTCCCCGTGCATCCTTTTTTCCAGCCCTCCAGTTTCCGATTTTGGTAACTAAATACCAGATCTCCCCTCCCCCCCTCCACAATGAGGTTTAGGACAGACCAAACAAACAATCAAAAGGCTTATGTACCGTTCTTTACACTTGCGCAGGCTGATCCTAAGCATCTTTGTCGGGATAGTTGTCCCGCTCGTCTGAGTTGCAAATTTCATGCCTTCCGCCCCCCTCCTCTCCCTGCTTTGCACCCCCAAGGGCATTTGTATGGAAATCAGTTCCATTTATACCAGAGTAGGTTCCCACCTCATTTAAATGTGTTTAAAACGGGGCTAATCCCGGGCGATCCTTAGGGAAGGTGGAGAAAGTTTTCCTCGTTTAAATAAAGTGGCAAGCTAAGGCCTGGTCTCAGCTTTGAACGATGTCCCTTGAAGCCTCTAAAGGGACACGAAGAAGAAGCACGATTCCGAGGGGGTGGGGTGGAGAGAGGAGGGGGGGTCGGTGTCCGCTCTTCCTCCCCTCCTTCTCTCTCTCTCTTTCTTTCTCCTTTCGGGAAACTTTTCAGAGCCCCGAGGACTCACCCTTAAGGCCTTTTTCAAAGAGAAAGAAATGCAAAGGAGGAGGGAGGGGGAAGAGAGAGAGGGAACCAGCCTAGCGTTTCGTCACAGGCAATTGTAAAGGGGTTCAAAGGGCCGATCAAACAAGTTGCAGAGTAATCTACATTAAAAGTCCGGATGGCGGTGTTACAGCTTGCACCTGCAGGGTGTTTGCTGGTCGAACCCCTCGCCGAGTTACAAATCACCAGGAGAAAAAAAGCCTCTTTGCTTCTCCAGAGAGTTGCCCGGGCTTTTTCCCCCCTTTGATGGCTTTTATATATCTTGTTACTGATAAGGATTTTTTTAAATGGGAAGGGGGGGGGGGGAGAGACACCTCACCTCCATGCCAACAACTCCTACGAATGTTTGTCGCTGGACTCACCCGAGGGCTCGGGTCGCCTGGAAAGCAGTGGGCGAACTTACTGAAGGGGTCCAAAGACGAAATAAGGGGTCCATTATCTGAGATGGATTTCGTCCCTAGATCAGTTACAGGGGATCGGGTTTGGGTGGGGGGGGGGAACCACATTGGTTCCTGGGGTGGATTCGACCCCGGGGCAGAGGATGCATTCGCCCCAGAGTAAGCTTTTGAAGGATTGTGGGGCCTTCAATTTCAAAAAAGAACAAAAACAAAAAACACCATCCATTTAGATGGTAAGAAGCAGAGTAATTGGTCCAGCCCAGCTTAGCAGCAGAACTTTAAAAGAGTTTAAAACCTCAAGCATTTAGTAAAATAGCTCATGGTTTCTTCCCTCAGATTCACACAAATGGGTATGTTCATTTCTGTCTTGTTTTTAACCCTCTCTTTTAAAAATCAGTCTATTGGTTTGGGATAGAAATGGCCCTAATAAAAGGAACGGAACTACACTAGTGGGAAACCATCCTTTCTCTCGCTTTTTAAACCTATCCACAAATCACTGAAGAGTTAAGAAGACCGATAGCTGTCGTGGGTTCTTCGGTCTGTTTGGCCATGTTCTGAAAGTTTTTCTTCCTGACGATTCCCGAGACTTCCAGCACACGGCCAAACAGCCCCAAAACACACACAACAGCTATCCGATCGCAGCCGTGAAAGCCTTCGAAAATACAGTTAAGAACACCGCTAGTTGAAACGGAAGGTACCAGGCGGCATTTCAGACCTGAAGAAGAACCTTCCTCAACCTCCACTAAAATCAGTCAGATTTAGTCTCTCTGGAAGTGCTTGATTAGACACACAGCTCCCAAACAGCCTAAAACTAACCAGTTGCAATGAAAGTTGGTGCCCACCGTAGGAGTAACAACAGCTGTGTGTGTGTGTTGTGTTGTTACAGTCCTGACCGACTCTTCGTGGCCCCATGTCCATGGAGTTTTCTTGGCAGGAATACTGGAGTGGTTTGCCAGTTCCTACTCCAGGAGCCTACAGCACCTGGTATTCCCTGGTGGTCTCCCATCCAAGTACTAACCAGGCCCGACCCTGGTTAGCTTCCGAAATCAAGCGAGATCGGATGTGCTTCCTGCTGGCAAATCAGTTCTGACTTATGGTGACCCTTCTCAAGGAGCGAGTATTCCAGAAGTGGTTTCCCATTCCCTCTTTCAGGGGGGAGCACTCCGGGACCCTGCCGCTTGCTCAAGGGCACACAGGCTGGCTGCAATGCAGGGAGCGGTGGTTGGGATCGAACTGCCAAAGTTCTGGCTCTCCAATCAGACACCTCAGTCACTGAACTATACAATCAGCTAGTAAAATGCCCAGGATCTTGCCAACATTTCTGTTCCCCCTGCCTCCCACGTGTTATAAAGTTGATAGCCACGTGGCTATGAAGTGTGGAGGGAGGTGTCCTAGTAAGACCGACTCATGGTGGCCTTGCTCCATCTTACATCTAATATTTTGACTCGGGGGACACCAAGAGAATGGGACTCGAGCCTGAATGAGACTTCGTCCGAAGTAACTGTCCAGCTGTTCGCAGCTTTTTTTATTTAAAAAAAAACCATTATTTTAATAACGCTTTAAACTTTCAACCCAAGGCTACGTTCATTTCCCTTGATGCAGACCCGTGTCGGCCTTCCTCACCCCGCTACAAAAGACAAACGCAAGACTAGACTAAAAAGGCGATAATTTCATAGACCACACAGTTTTTTTAAAAAAAAATCATTGCAAGCTTTCGTGGACAATATCCACTTCTTCAAAACAAGTACCAAAAGTCCAAACATGGCAAGATTGTGGTTTGCCAGGTGGGTTAATCTTAGGTGTAAAGTTCTAGTTTTGCATTTGTGTTTTGTAATGGCCACAAGACTCCCTCTTTTGACTTGATCGGACCTCACCCCCAGAGGGGAGCAGACACCCCATTCTCCTGGACCAGGCATGTCCAAACTTTGGCCCTCCTGATGTTTTGGACCACAACTCACAGAATTCTAAGCTAAGATTGCCAATGGCAAAGGACTGTGGGAGTTGCGGTCCAAAACATCTGGAGGGCCGAAGTTTGGACATGCCTGTCCTGGACGTTGGCCAGAGCTTCTTGGTCCTCAGCGGACTTCTTCGGGAGCAAGAGCCGGGGGAGTCCCGGCACAGCTTCTGTAAGGCTTAGTGCGCTTGCCTGGCTTTTCTCCTGTGTCACCCAAGGACCGACCTACCCACTTTCCTTTCCGGCCCGCCTGGGGGGTGGGTGGGTGGGTGGATGATTCCCCACTACTTTTGTTGGCAACCGGGCGGAGAGGAAAAAGCCTGGTTGGCTCCTTCGAAAGCTTGCGTTGGGAAGATGCCATCAGGAAAAAAAAGAAGGAGCGGAGGCAGCCGGGTGGGAGAGAAAGAGGAGGGAGCGGGAACCCCCTCCCTCAGCCGACCCTGGGAAAAGTGCGCCGGGACAGCCTGGGCGCGGCGGACAGCACACACACACACACACACACACACACACACACACACACAGCTGCCCCTCCCCCCAACTTCCCCGCAACCAGCATCTCCCCACATGCCAAGATCTACATATATCTTATCCCTCTTGGAGCGCCAGGTGACCCGATTCCCATCCTCGGCTTAGTGCTTTAAATCTAACTGTGGATAGGTGAATTTTTTCCCCATTGGGAGGTGCCTCCGTCGCCCGGGAGACCTAAAGAGCGCCGGGACGCCTCGGGACGTTTCAAAGTCCCTGCAAAAAAAAAAAAAAAAAGTTTTTCCTCACAGCTGCAGGGAGGTGTGAGTATGGAAATGAACTCATTACGCGGAGGGAAGAGCGGCGGGAAGTGCGCTGCCCCCTCCTCCCGCGCTTTCTCCCTCTTTGCCTCTGCACCGCCGGGCTCTCGAATCTGGGTCTAAGCGCGAAAGCTGCACGAACAACTTCGACCCAATTGCAGCTCCTCTTGCACAAGTTTTCTTGCACATTTTCACGGAAATCAGCCAGTAGGATTCTCATGGGGTTTATAAGAGTAGCCTAAATGTATCACCTGTTCCACTTTTGCACAAATATGTCCATTGCAACGATTCCGTAGCGTTTCGTTTCCATCTGACTGAATGATCCTCATTCTCTCTCTCTCTCTCTCTCTCTCTTCTCCCCCCGTCCCTTCCTCTTTCTTCTTCTGCTGCGCTGCAGCATTTGGGGCAGGATTAACCCTTTGCTCGGAAGAGACCCCGCCACAATTTAAGGGAAAGTGGCGAGGTGGGGGGGGGAGGACGAAGAGAAACACGGGGAAAGAGGGAAATCGTTTCCTGTGCCCGCGAACTGTCAATGCAAAGAGCTATTTACCATTTGCATAACTATTTCCAACGTTTGCCTCCCTTGCCTCCACCTGGAAGGCCCTCCCCCTCTTTGGCCTCCATGGGCCTTTTTACACGACCCCTAAGATCCGCTGGTCCCTTAAATCCGGCACTCTCCGCATCAAAATTTTTCACTCTCCCACAGCAGGTACTTGAAAGATGCCCTGGGTCGCGCTTAGGTGGGCGGTTGCACTTAATTTTCTGTTAGCTCCGGAGCTGGTGGGGAAACATTTTTAAGCTCCGGAGCTGGGAGCCATTTGCAGCGGAGCTTAGGGGTCGTGTATAAACGCCCCATGAAATTTCCTTTCCAATACTGTACTACCCCCTGTGTGACACCCGTGATCTTAAAGACTACACGTAGCAAAAAGTCGTGTAAAGGCATCGGGCTTCCCCACATCGGCTCCCAAGTGGTTTGAAACAGCACCCTAATGCATATATTTAAGGGCGGGGAGGGGGGCCTCGGTAAAGGTGTATCTCAGTCTCCCTTTTTGACGTGGCTGCGGAAAAGTCAGGGCGAGTGGAAAGGGAAGCGTGAAAGGTCTCTCTGGCTGGGCACGATTCACCAGCCACTAGTCCAAGGGCTGGTTGGGCCACCTCATGTGGACGAATTCAAACGTCCAGAGCGGAACCTCATCCAACTCCTTCCCGGCGACCACTGCCTGGAAGCCCCGGAGCGACCCACTGAAGGAGATCCAATGGATTTGTTTGGTGGCGAGAGATTGCACCCGGCGCTTCTGGCCGCCGCTTCTGGCCGGCCCGATACAGCCTTGGCAAAAGCGACCGCTATACATCACCCTTTAATCTCCTACTGAGTGAACTCCGGAGCGCATCAAAGCGCGCATTGTTGAACGCTTGGGGGAGAACCAACAAGATGAGGCGGGGGGATCGGCCTTGTTCCCAGCGCTGGTTGGGGGAAAGTTTTCTAAATAAACTCCTTTCAGCGCAGTTAGATTTAAAGCACCGGCCGAGGATGGGAATCCGGGGATTGGCGACGGAGGTGTGTCCTCCCCTTCCTTCCCCCGTTTGAGCCCCGCAGGCCCAGCCACACGCTGGGGGTCCAAAACGTGCCCAAGAAGAAACAAAAAAAAACCCCAACTATAAACCTCCTTCTTGAAGGTTCAGAGTAATTTCTCACCCAGTCCGCTTTGAATCTGGATCGGCTAAAAGTACAACCGTAAGCACATTTTCACGGAAGTCAGCCAGTAGGATTTCAATCGGGTTTATATTGTCTAGTAAGTCTGTTCTGAAACAACCACCTTGCGTCTGCAAAGGTTTGGGGATCTGGGACTCTCTCCGGCGCCGGGCAATTGCGACCAGTGACTCCAGTTTTATTTGGATGGAGGTTTCTTGTTGTACAAGATCAAACTAGAGACATCCGGCTTAACTGCGGCTCGATTCGGTTTCTCAAAAATCCCCTGGCTCCATCCGTGAAATATTTATTTATTTATTCATTCATGCATAGTCCACCGCTGTCACCTGGGTATCTGGGCTTAAGGATGAGTTCAGGAGACACACACACACCCGCAACCTGCGCACCCTGGGAGGTGAAGAATGTGACGGACTGCTATCCTTTTCCTCCTCCTCCTCCTCCTCCTCCTCCTCCAGAACTCCCAAAGCAAACAAGCCAACCAACTGAGACCCTGTTGCACGGTGGATAGCACTTTGTGTAAATACCGAGGGTCATTCTATTGAGGGCAAACAGGCGACTGTTTCTATTTTTTGGGTTGACCACCCATTAGTAACTCGCACCTTGTTGAGAATGTGGTAAGTTTCACACAAATTCTGAAAAGGGAGGAAGGCAGAGAGAGCTGCTGCCGGCCCCCGGGTAAGACACATCGGTTACAAGTAGTGTGAAAGGAGAGAGAGAGAGACACCTTGTAGCTCAGAGTGTGTGCGGGAAGTTCTAAAATCGAACCCCACCCTCCTTGGCCAGGGAGAGTGGCAGCGGTAAATCCCTCCTGCAGCATCTCCCCAATAACTCCTTAGGCTCGCGGGAACACGATTCCGACGCGACTGGGGTGCGCGCTGACACCAAGCACCAAGTGTGATCAGAGAAAGACAAAAGGCCCGAAAACAGGACTGCTTTGGAAGGCCGTGGCTTAACGGATCGGGATGTGTTTGGCTCCGTAGTTTGATTCTGCTGCGTTTGATTCTGCTCCACCAGATCCCGGATTCAACAGGAGGGAGAAAAACAAAAACAAAAACAAAACAAAACAACTCAGGGGCGCCGGGGGCGCTTCCTTGGAGTTTGAGATCTAAAGTTCTCATGTTTATCTAAATAAAGGGAGCCAGCGTCACCAAAGGAGGAAGAGGGGGAGAGCGAGGTTCCTGTTGATAACCTGCGAATATCAAGACCGGATTTTTTTTAAAAAAGGGCTGGACGTTAATTTGCTGTGTACCCTTCTGCTGTTCAGCCTAGCCTGCCATACAAATACCCTGTATATAGCAACCAGGCGAAGTGGGGTTGGGTGGGGGAGGGAGAATGGGGTTATGCACTGGCTTCTGGAAGATTTAGGTTGTTGCTAGGAGGTGAGAACAAAAACAAAATTCTCCAATAAGTCGGGCTGGAGAGAGGGGGGATGTCCCTGGGAGGGGACAGGAGGGGTTCGTGGTAGGGGAAAGTGCAGACATCTGGTGAAGCTTCCATATCTAAGCTGGTCATTTCCAGGAGCCAACTTTCTGAAATCTCCACAATTAGATCGGCATTGTTCTTTCCCAACCACACAGCACGGAAAGAAAAGGGTCTCTCTGTCGGGGCCAATCCAACGAAGCGTTTGAGGTTATTAAATAATAAAGCGATTGTGATTTACATTGTGGTGATAGAAAAAAGGGCCAATTATCCACTGTTATGTTGCCATAAAGATCATATTAACTCGAATTAGTAATCCAACAATATGCTAGCTTCTTTTTTTTAAGTATATAGAAGGAGGTGACAATAAGGGTGTTATAGTTGCGTTCCAGCGTATTAAGCTCTACACACACACGCACACACACGCACTCTCTCTCTCTCTCTCTCTCTCTCTCTCACACACACACACACACACAGAAAGAGAGAGAGAGTTCCCTTCTTCTTTTTAAATTCCAAGCCTAAATAATTAATAAACAATCATAATATGAATAACAGTAAATAATAATAGAAACAGGCAGACAGACACGGATGAAAGATGAACCCAAGCTTCCTGAGAAAAAGATGGCAAACAAATCACCCAAAAGTGGGGGGGGGAGGGGCAGAAGGATGGAAGAGCGCCTCCGAGCAGGGAAACTCTCTAGCCACGATTGTTTTCAATTAATTCTGAGCCCACCCAAATTTGATTCCCGAGTCCCCCTTTGGAAATATTTTAAGAATTAATTAATCTTCGACAGGGGAGAAAGCAGAGAGAAAGGGAGCTTCCACGTTGCTGTTATTTTGGTTTCTGGGTCTCTCTGCACGTGTAGATGCGTGCACATAGATGTATTTCGCGAGCCACGCTCGTCACCCCCAGTATGAAACCACCACACGGGGTAGGGAGGCGGGGGAACTCCCTAGCCTAAAGTCGCACCCTCGCCTTAGACTTAATGTTCTCCGCCATAATCAAATAATTATTTTTCGCTTTAAAGCAGTTATTAGGTTTATAACTCGTTTCCCACTTAAATTTGTGCAACCAACCAAGGCAATCTAAATAGGCTGGAGCAGCCTCGTGGGTACCGCAAGCAGGCATTAATAAGAAGGATTAATTATGGGTGTGTACATCAATGGGGCACAAAGGCTATCAAGTAGCGTCGGGCGGGGGAAGGGGGGGGACCAGAGACAGGCATGGAGGGATTGCGTTTAGTCTGAAGGATGATGATGGCACACCGGTGCTCCACCACGCTGAAGGCAGGCTGCCCTCCTAGAGGCGAATTTGGGATGGAAGCTTTCCTTCATTGACATAGGCGCGGCTTTGTCCCCCAAGAGTTCAAGAGTAAACCGGCTCCTTCTTATGGGTTGCTTTGGCATTCCAATGAGCAGATCAGAAAAGCTCAGCTCTTTGGATTGAAGCGAAGAGGTGAACCTTTTGCCCGATCTATACTTAATTGGATCCCTTCCATTTAACTGGATCTTTTCCAGTTTGAAGGGGATTCTGGATGGTGAAGTTGATCCACAGTTTTCAGTTCTCATGGAGAAACTCGCCCGCTTGCTTGCTTCCTTCCTTCCTTCCTTCATCCCATCTACCATTACCTGTGTGTGTTTGTGTTGTGTCCTTACAGTCCTGACCAACTCTTCGTGACCCCATGTCCATGGAGTTTTCTTGGCAGGAGTACTGGAGTGGTTTGCCAGTTCCTACTCCAGGCGCCTACAGCACCTGGTATTCCCTGGTGGTCTCCCATCCAAGTACTAACCAGGGCCGACCCTGCTTAGCTTCCGAAATCAAGCGAGATCGGATGTGCTTAGGGCATCTAGGCAGCTCCTACCATTACCTACTCTTGTCGAAATCCTTGCATTAGAACCTACAACACTATTATAGTTACAAATAGCAAATGCCTCCTCAGTAACTTGTGCCTACACACACACACACACACACACACACACACACACACACACACACACACCAGTTTTGCGAGTTGGCTGTACACATTTTTTTTTAGCGAGGAGCAAAGATTTTGCTTCCTTGGGTTCTGTGATTAATCAACCCAGCGGATTTAGAAGAATAAATGAGCCAAAAAAGCGGGCTGGTAAAGGCCTCGATTGTCTGCCAGGAGCTTTAATGTTTAATATTTTAGCTTCAGTGTTGTCTTCTAATGCTGCAAGATACCCCTCAATTCCCTGTTCTTAAACTTGAATATGTGTTAATTGTACTGGACTGTATATTGTCCCTCCTTACTGTAAGCCTCCTTGGATCCTTTTCCAAGGAGAAAGGCGGGATAAAAAAAAAATTACCATAAATAAATTAAAATAAAATAAATAAGCCATGCTCTTAAAGTCAAGGAGGCCGCTTTGGAGTTAAGGGAACTTCAGGAGATAGCCCACGAGGCACCCACTTGTGGGCACCCTGGCAGATCAAGCGCCCTCCTGCTGAAACCCAGAAAATCAGGAGCAGCAACAGACCGATGATTTTAAAAGGGATGTTGGCGTGGTTAGAAAGATATTTTGGAACACCTTGCCTCTTAGCCCCGATGGCTCCGGAACACACAAAGTTTACCCCAATGTTTATTGTTTTTTTTTTTTAAATAGATCTTAGATGTTGAATTAGAAAGGGCGTGGGTATGGTTTCAGCCTCGTCTCGCCTGCCTGCGGTACCCAAGCTCTGTGTGTACACCCAAGCCTCCGCCGGAGTCAGCCAGAGAGGCTCCCTTTGCCAAGCGCGTCCAAAGCCGATGCTATTTGTTACCTCGTTTTTCTTTTTCAACCCCCTTTTCCGGTTACATGGTTTTTCATAAGCAAACACGGAGCCATTTCCTCGGCGCAATGCATCACCAAGCCCGTCCAAAAGGGCCTTAATCTGCTGCATACAGAAGCGGAGCAGCAAGCAAGAGGGCTACCCTTGCGCGGCGGTGAAAAATGCCTTCTCAGTAACTTGTGCCTACACACACACACACACACCTCCCGCGTCGACTGGGAGAATAGAAAAAGGCAAAGGGAGGGAGACAGCGCAGACTCCTTTGCCCTGTTGCTCCTTAATACCCTGATCGTGTCCTAATAAGCGATCAACACCGGCGCAGAATACGAACTTTTCACGTTCTTCCTCCCTCCCTCCCTCCTGCCCTCCCCCTCTCCCCGAAATTAGGATACGCCACTCAGCTGCGGTCCAATTAAGGCCCAGCCAAGAACCCGATTATGCCTGAACAGGACTCGCTTTTTTCCCGGGGAAGCTTCAGAGCAAAAGCCTCAGCGGCGCTTCGGAGGAACCCGCTCAAAGTTTGCTTGCTGATCAACTTCCCCGTTCAAAGCACGCCGGGCACGGTGGGGGGGGGGGGTTGACTCGCCAAGGTGATACGCGGCAATTTCCCTTCTACGAATTCCATGTTACGTTAAGGGTGCCCCCTGTTCTTAAGAGTGCTCCCCGAAACCAGTCAGGAATTGAAGCCACAACTTACGAAACGGGCGGAGCAGTCAGGGACGCTGCCCAAGTGCCGTTCAGAAAAAAAACAAAGCCATTCACAGAAACGGCTGGCTGACCCTCTAAATGGCTTGTGCCAAAGGAGACCTCTGAGAGTTGCCGAAATTGTCTCGGGTTCTATTGAGAACTGCAACTGTTGACCGAAAGGCGACTGACTGGGTTTCAGCCTTACCGAAGTCAGTGGAATGTAACCCCCCCCCCCCCGTGAAAGTGCCCATCATCCGAGGTGGAAGCAAGCTCCAGGAAGCTACTCAAGGACTTTGGGATAGGGTTCTCAATCCAGCCCAAACAAGAACTGCGCAACACGATGCCATATATCTTTGATAGGCCTTTGGGTATTCAGTAGAGGGGGATTCCTACGGAAATGTTGCGAAGGCTGTTGCGGGTGAAGCGCAAAGGTCTATCCTTTGGGACGCTGTCTAAGTTTCCTGCGAGTAAAAATGCACAGCATCGAAAGAATAGGCGCCCAATCCTCCTTAGAAGCGCTTCGGATTCGGATGAAGCTGACGCTGCAATCCTGTACATGTCTACTCAGACGTCAGTCCCACTGGCATCATCTGAGACTTTTACTCTCCGGGAACTGTCTGTCTATCGCATCCCAGCCTGACATGGGCCTACAGCTATAATCTGATAAGGTTTCACTCACAGACAAAAAAAAATGTGTTTGCTATCCAACAAGGCAGTGTTTGCATGTAGATAAGGAATACATCCACCTTAATCATCCCTCCTTAACTTAGGAGATAAACATCGAAGTGTTTCCTTCAGCACTGTTGCCCCGGTTGAGAGTAGCCACAGCCTTTAAGGGCACCTCCGATCTATGAACCGAGGCGCGGGGGGAGGGGGGGCGCATAGACAGCCCTGATTCTAGAACTCACAACACTTGATCTGGAACATCCCTGTTGAAATGGAGGGTCTCTCGATGCAGGCCTATTTAAAATAGGCTCAGTTCAACCAACCAACCAAGCCGTACTGTCTTCTGAGTATAAATCTCCTCCAAGACCAGTATTTGGCCCTAGACTTCTCGACTAGTGTCTACACAGAACAAGGTTCCCAGGACCGAAATGGGATGTAAACAAACCAACCAACCACCCTTGTTAACTTTCCAGGACCTGCGCAAGCATTTCCTCTTTCCCTTCAATCTCGCTTTCTCCAGTTCGGTGTAAAAGTTTAAACTTAGGTTGCCAGAGGGGCAGGTGCTGCAACGAAGGAAGTTTTATTAAAGGAATTATATCTAACCTTGGTATTCTCCTATATTCTGAGCCCATTCCCCACCCCTCGGTTCGCAAATCGGAGGCGCCCTTAAAGGCTGTGATTTATTTACCTTAAGTGCCTACCTCTGCAGTACAGCCAGCATACTTTTTTGTTGTTGTTGTTTCCATACCCGGAGTTGGGGGAGGGGAGGAGGGAGAGGAGGCCCAAATGTTCATTAATTTAAAATAATAATAATAAGAAAGATTCCCTTCCAAGCAGCGTTACTGTAGAGACACTTTGTGAACTCCGAGCGGTGGAGAAGAGAAAGGCGGAGGGGGGGGGTATAAAAGGGGGCGAGAGAGTGTTTAGCCGATGCCCCGCCGGCTGGCAGTGTGTGGTCTATTGTAGGGAATGTGCTTTTTCCACGGAGCAGAACTTCACTTCTCCCCCCCTCCCCCCCCCGCCCGAGCACCTGCACTGGCTCAGGGAGCCGCAGCCATTCACACCACATCACCCTGGAAGACATCTTTGACAGCACTCAATTCATGGCATTTCTTCCTGCTTTTCAGCCAAACACACGCACGGGCGGGCGCGCCACCGCAGCAGGAGCGCGCGAGAGAGAGAGCGCGCGCACGGGGGATTGACAGCCCTCCCCTTCCCCCAACCCCCCTCTTCCCTCGATCGTGCAGTAAAGTTACATGACGTGTTACTTTTTTTTAAAAGGCTTTCATTAAGAAACCATCCAAATGCAGTTGCTCCTTTTTCCTCCCCGCCAAAGAGTGGCGGGAAGGGGGTTAAAAATAACTCATTATTTCTTTAGGAGATGCTTTTACCCCCTAAAATCCCCACCCGGCAGGGAGAGGGGAGACGCCCTTGGCCACAAAAGTCTGTGGGCTTCTTGGCAAGGGAGGACCAGTCAGGAAAACCAGGTCCCCCCTCGCCCAGGATGCCGCGACCACGTAAGCCAGTGGACCCGGAGGAGGAAGCCCGACCGGCTGCACATGCTGAGAGTGAAGAGTAGACGTAGAATCCTGCAGTTATTTTATTTTAATTTTATTTATTTATTTATTTATTTATTTATTTATTTATTTATTTATTTATGGGCTTATATACCGCCCGTCTTCCGGGGTGGAACTCCGGGCGGTTTACAAAACTGGGTTGCCGATGGGGGCTGAGCCTCCCGAGGTCAGCGCAAGGTTCCGTCCCTTCTGTTGTTGTTTTCCCTTAACTGCCAGTAAGGCGGAGCGGGCAACCCTTTCCTCCCAACCGCTTGGAGTCCAAAATCCAGAGGCCATCGCGTCAAATTGCAACCCCCCCCCCCCAAGAGACCGAGCTCTGGTAGACCGAGAACAAAACACAAAGCGTGGTGGCGAGGGTGGGGGGGGCGGGCGGGGGGTGGACGTATCCCCGGAGAATAACAGATGAAACCAGAAGCCAGAGAACACGAAAAGCACGGCGAGCTTGCCTTGGATCCTGGGACCCCCCCCCCCAACACCTCCCCGAAAGCCAAAGCCCCGCGGAATCCACGTGACTGGGCGTCGAGTTTGGGGATCCTAGAGGAAGAGGCGCCCCGTCATCCTCCTTAGAAGCGCTTCGACGCTGCGGGAAACGCGCGCACACGCACGCACGCACACACCAGCCCCCAGCTGGAGAGCTGAATGAAGGCTGGAAGCTACACCAGGCAATGGCTGAACCCGAAAAGCCCTCGATAACAAGTTTCAAATAAATCGAAAATTTGCCCCGTTTCTGCCCGACCCACTCGCCGAAACTTGTTGGGCAGGACTGTTTATTAGGCGACGTCACCCCAAGCACGCACTTTTCCACCACCAGTTTCTTCCAAAACATCTTAAAGGACGTGTCTCCCTAAAAATGAACTGCTGGTCCGTTTACTCCAGAGTAGACTCACTCACAACAGCTTTAGAAACCTTGTTTCGCCGGATGCCTCGGCTTAGTCTCTCGCTCTGAAGGGGCGCCTTGGAAAAGACACCCCGATTTTCCTATTTAAAGGCGTCTAGAGACAGGCACGGAGTTTTCGGAAATCATATTAATACTATCTATGGAAGAACCGTCGATTTAAATAGTTGATCAGCGCGTTCGGAGCAAAAACCAGGCGGGGACACGAGTGAGGCGGATAGCTCGCTGTCAAACAAATACGCGTTCGAGTAGATGCAATTCATATATTCTATATAATTACTTTTTTCATAGACTTATATTGTGCCTGGCGGTTCAGCGTCGCGTGTGTCACTGCCAGCCGCTCCTCGTGGGATTCCAAGATTACGGATCTGTTTTGGATAAAAAAAGAGAGAGAGAGGAAGAGGGGGGAGGGGAATCCTAATAATTCCATAAAGTTCACGGAAGCGGCGGTGACGTCACGGGGTATTAGCATACGAGGAGGGGATGAAGTCAGTGTGGCTGAGGGTGATAAGGCCCCTCCTGAGGAATTCGCCGCTTGTTTTAATACATTAATTATTTTCTCCGCTGTCCCCAAGTTTTTGCAATTTGCGAGAGCTTAAGCCTCCTTGAGGGGGAGGGGGAGGAGCGGCGGGAGGGAGGGAGGCAGCCTCCTTGGAGGCTTTGGTCACGACGAAGGCCCCGAGGGAGACTTGCCGTGGGGATTGGGGGGCTGGGGGGGGAAATCATCTGCCTCCCCGAAAGAAGCGCAGTGACCCAAGGGCAGCCCATGGCGTCATCCCCGAGCAGCTCAAACGGTACTGTGAAAACACCACTTAGCGCAGGGAGATGGCTAAAACAAGGGAGATGTCCTAAATTAGGAGACGAAGGCAGGCCTGATTTTTTTGGTGGGGTGGGGTGGGGGGGAGTTGGAGCCTCTCTCGCTATGTTAGGCTCCGCTTCAGCTCGGATGGCAGTCCTTGCACCGGGCGGCCCAAAGCCCCCCCCGTGTGTCTCAGCGCCAGCGCAGGATGGTGCTGGATTGCGCTCCTGTGTAAAGAGGCCCCTTGACATCTGCAGAGATGTTGGGATATTTCAAAGGCAGAGAGAGACACACACACTTGTTTAAGCCAGGCTCTAGGCATCCCCGTTCCTCTTTCGCAGGGCAGGGGAAGCCAATCCTGGCGACCACCCTGACTTTTTCCCGACCCCTCCTCTTCCTCCTCCTCCCCCTCCTCACATTTTTGCTACTCCTAAATTGTTGCACATCAGCCCTTTCCCTACCACGGTCTCTGCCCTGCAGCCCTTCTCGGCATCTCCCTGAAGGATACTATCCTCCGCACTAATCTCAGTCATGAGCCAGTGTAGCCGCGGATACAGCGCCAGTAAAGGAGCCAACAGCCTCGAGGGAGGTTCAAACCCCCCTTTGACCGAGAACGCTCAAAGGGAGGTGGCAACTGTCGGACATCTCAAGAACCTTCAAACCCCTGTAGAGTTTGAAGCCACCCGAAAGCCATGGACAACCACCACCGCACTCCCACGCCTCTCGCTGCGCTTTGCCGCAGAATCAGCCTACCCCAAGGACTACCAAGGGCCATTGAGGGAGGAAACGAAGGAGTAGACAGAGGGGGGAACGTTGGTCCTCTGTGGGGTAGTCTGTGCCCCCCATTTTAGCTCCAGGGCTCCTGGAGTTGCTCTCCCACCTGACAAGTATTCTTGAGGGGGCGGAGGGGGTGATACTCCTTGCCATCCCGGTGATCAACAGTCTCGCACAGGACTAGAGGTTCCTAAGGAAATAGAGGACAGGGAACGGAAGTCCCGAGACGGACCATCTCCCCTTTTTCTCTTAGAGGAGCAGCCATCCCAAGATGGAAGAGGTCCAAGAGATTCTTCTCAAACGGTGTCCATGGAGCACCAGGCAGAGGCCACAGAGAAGGAGGGAGGGAAGACAGGCAGATTAGCAGGACTTTCTCAGCAAAAGCAGTGGGGGGGGGGACTCTGAAAAAGGCGGCTGTGCGTCCTCTGGAATTGGCAAGGAGGAACCCCTCGGCCCTACCTGCGACCTGAACCCTACTGGACCCGAAACATTCCTGACCATTTCACTACTGCCACCACTCAGACTGCTATTCTACCAGACGGCGCTCACATAAAACCTTTACAAACAAACCCTGGGAAAGCACCCCTTGCCAAGTGGGAGATGCAGGGGCTCCACAGGTGCAGGGACCCACCACCACCCAGCAGGAGTCACCAATGGTAGCCCAATGGGATTTCTTTAGAGTAAACAGGTTCCTGTCTCAAGGCTGCATATAACATTGAGTCTATGTGTTTAGCCCATGTCATAGTGACCCGACAAGACAAGACGCGGGACAGGATTCCTTCAAAGGTAAAGCAAAAACCCGCCAGGACTCTGACAGATGGTTCGACTGGCAAGCCAATTTGATAGGCATCATTTATCCCTATTGGTCCTACTGAGCGTACAGTGGGAACCCACTCATCTCAGCCATATAGAGCATGTCTCCTTAGAAGTAAATCCCATGGAAATGCCTGGAAATGATGCAGCTTTAAAAAGGTCTAGCGCCGGGTTGACAAAGATCCACCTGGCTTGGGGCAGCCTGCAGGAGAGAGGACTTCAAATGCTTCTGTATTATGTTCTTACATAAATATTTTACACACTACTTATGTAATAGAACACGTGTATTTTATATAATATTATGGGGAAATGCTGTGTACCCTCCCCCCACACACGTCTTGTACACACCTACAGTATAACTACACACCTCCCCTATTGTGGGAAGTTCCAGTCCCTTGCGATTCATGAGATAGAGATCCCACCCGACACAGCTCATGTTGCTATCCCATTTGAAAATTCCCAGTGGAAAAATTCCCAATAATTTTAACGAGCCTCCACAGCACTGACAAATATAGGATAAATATGCCATCGCTGCCTGCAAAAGGCAGATGGTGGGCTTGCTGGCCATGCAATGAAGTTATACTTGGTTCCATTTGTCTCTGAATTTGGCAACAACCCATTTCCTATTCTTAGGGTTGTTTGGACTGGTTCAATACAGTTCAGGTTCAGCAGATGACATTTTAAATATATTGCTCTATTACCCTGTACTAAAAGGTAAGGCCAAAAGGAAGATTCACCCATGAGATTTTCTCCATACAAGAAAGCTGTTTACTTTTATAGAGGGAGCTGAAGGTAGGTTTCTGGAAATCAGTTATGTAGTTCTATCTGAAGTAATCCATTAAGAAGAGAAGAGAACTAAGAATTACTGGAAAGTATGGGGATCAGCTGAGCTTTTCCTAGTTTATTTGAAAATGGGTGCAGTAAAACTAACTAGATCTGGAAAAGTTTAACAGCTAAAATATAAATCCTCTCTTTGCATATAAATAACTTTTACAGTTATGTATAATAACTGAAATGCAACATTATGTTAATCTTTCTTTCTTTCTTTCTTTCTTTCTTTCTTTCTTTCTTTCTTTCTTTCTTTCTTTCTTTCTTTCTTTCTTTCTTTCTTTCTTTC
>JAHTLZ010000379.1:57855602-57870934 GCA_023846285.1 Phrynocephalus versicolor | reverse complement strand
TAATAATAATAATAATAATAATAATAATAATAATAATAATAATAATATAGAATTTAGACCTTAAAATTTAGAACAGGGAAACCATTGCCGTAAGGCTGATAACACTCCATGCCGATTGAACTGAAATCACATTTCCCCTTCCAAATTCTCACTTCAAGTAGTAGAAGTAGTAGAAACAGTAGTAATACCACCACCAAAAAAGGATAGCAGTAGCAGCAGTCCACTGGTTGGCGTGGGGGGGAAAGTATTTTGGAAAATACAAAGGGTGAGCAAAAAGGGGAGGGAGGCGCTTAATCCTCCTGGCGCATTACATATGCAAACAATTCCTCAAGATTCTTTTGCATTCATTAAGGGAAGCAAAGATAGAGAACACTTAAAATTCCAATCATCTGAGACTTTTCTATCCAATTGCGAGGAGATTGAGTAGGAACAGTGGCTAAACAGAAGGAAGCCTGGGCAGGATTTAAATTACAATCCTATTAAAATGTTGTCCAGCCATCTGAGGCCTACAACAAATTCCACCCTTTTTAGAACTAGCAGATTTAGGGTTCATGCAAGTGATTGGAGGGCAGCTACTGTATCTAAGTTCTAATGAAAAGTCCCAACTTTCGTGAGAAGCTGAACTAAAGCTCTTTTTAAAAGAAGGTGGTCATTCACACCAGCAAACCTGAGTTCTGAGTAAATGGCTTAAGGATCTAACGTGTGAGGCTGGCATATCGACCCCTCCTATCACATACAAGGTAAACACCACCTAGATTCCTGATTTATAACCTGCTTTGATTTAGAAGCAATATGTGTACTTTAAGTCTGTAAGGAAGTTGTTCAAACTCAAGCAGCTATTTTTCCAAAGAAATGAGCTCTACCTCAGATGCCAGTAAGTAATCAATGATTAGCACTAAAAAGCAATCCCTAAAATAAACCATTATATTGAAAATAAATCAATCCAACACACCATTCACTAAAACATGATTAAACACTGGCTTCTCTGGCTTTATAGATGGGCTGTTATGGCCCCAAAATCTGCTACCCCACAATGACATAACAGATTAACAGGCTGACAACCAACAATAATATTAGTCTAATGGGGCAGATGTCTGATTTCGGGGCTTCCTTTTACACAGGAACGAATGAGACCAACACCTTAAGGTTCTGAGGGAGTCTTACCGGCCTGGCCTCTTGCATTCAAGATGTGCACTGGAAGCAGAAACAATAATGCTCTAGAATCAGGCTGTACAGCTTTTCAGAGCATTTCTACCCCGCAAACCTGTTTTAGCATGGAAACATAAGAAAACTATTGAGGATGACTGCAGTGCTCACAAAACTTGTGTATTGATGACTTTAGGGATACTTGTTTGAGAAAATAAGGGCCCATTTAAAAATACTTGTATCTTATTCATATCTGGAAGTAAGTCCTATTGGTATCCACCCCCTGTAGGATTTACTTCTAGATATGAATATCTGGATTGTACCCTAAAACCCTTTGGCTGCAGCGTCAATGCTCTGCGGGACAAGTGCACCGCAATCTGGGAAAAGAACAACAAGCAACCACTCAGAGAGAGAGATTGAAAATTACGACGACGAGAACAGCAGAAATGTAAACCAATCTACCTCTGCGAGACGGATGTTCTCTTCTTTAATGTGCTTTTTGGAGGGGTGGGAAAGAGCTTGGTTTTCACAGCTTTTCCTGAAACTGGCTTGCTTCACCTCCTTGGTGAATTATGAACTAGGAGTCAAGAGAGAGCTTTCCTGAAAGCCTATGACATCACACAATGGTAGGTTATTATTCCCATTCGTCATTTACATTTTCAACAGCCCCCCCAACCCTTATTTTCTCTCCAAGATACAAAATCACAGGGCCACTTCCTTCCCACTCCCCCCCTTATGGTGGAGGCAAAACAGCTGAAGAAGAGAAAGTTTAGGAAATCACAAATTCCTCCCCCCCCCCACAGTGCCACCCATCCATAACAGCTGGCTGGTTTTACATTGCCGCTGTGTAATTATCTTGAAATGATACAGAAGAAATTATCCACCCCAACACACACACACACACACACACACACACACACACACACGAGAGGAGACCCTGGTTATGAAAAAGAGGTTGAAAACCGTGCGCACCTCACCTGCATCTTTGTACTTCCTTCATACTTCTTTTTTCTGTTCCTGCTAAAAGTCCAACTTCACACTCAGGACCCTTTGCAACAAGTGGTTGTTTCTTCCAGAAGCAACAGTCCTTGATACTTTATTATTATTATTATTATTATTATTATTATTATTATTATTATTATTATTATTATTATTATTATTATTATTATTATTATTATTATTATTTCTGCTGCTGCTGCTACGCCTACAATTCCCGCTGCTATCAGAACAACACAAAAGTCACTTCCAGGTAGATGCAGTAACCATAAGCAAAGGATTTATCATGCTCTGTGTTCTTGTGGGCCATAACAAATTGCAGGCCCGGCTTTATTTTAATTGGAATTTTCAGTACTGAAATTACCCTGTAAAAAAGAAAAAGCTCCAGTTGTCCTCAGTCTATAGTTCTTTGTGGTACAAATGACTGTTTATCCCATATGGCTGTGACAGTTCTTCAAGTAGCATAGATTTCATTTTGGAAATAATACTGCTTTCTCAAAATAAATCAAGCACTCCAGCAGAATTTCTGTGTCCATATTTCAAAAATTTATTCATCTCAAACTGTGCATAATGGAGTAAAAACTTAATTCGAATATGTACCTGTTTATAGGATGGTATTAGTTCAAATATATGTCTCTGTGTATATATACATATACATGTATATACATACATGTGGATATATGTATACATACATGGCCTGCCGGCGGACTGGTTTCCGATAATACACAGCCGAGTCTTTAAAGTACAACTACGGGAAATGAGGAGGGACAAAAATAAAAGAACTTAAAATATTGTCACAATAATTTTACAGAAATATTACAAACCATAAGAAAATATTTCAAACACAGTAATTTCCAGATTGCTGTTTTGCTGTTGCTTCAGCTGAACAGAACAAAGTTTGGAAGCAAAAGGGCTAATTTAAATTAACAAACCTGTGAATCTGCAAGACAATATTTGTTTTTTAACAATGTATAAAAATTTAGTACACCCTAAGCTTTTGCCCTTTTATTTAAAAAAAAAATCCAGTTCAATGGTATGCAAGTACTTATTCTATTTTTTTGCCTTTTGTACAATTGCTAAAACAATTAAAATGTCCAGATCTTTGTTTTTAAAATAAAATTCAACTCCCTTTTTTTGTTGCTACTATAAATCCCTCTGCAATTGTCACAGCGTCTTAAGTAGACCCTGTGGTATTTTAAAAATAATTGGCAAATGCTCAAGTTCTTTCTCTCCTTCCCTGCCCTTTATTATTATTATTTTTTAATATAAACAATGGGCTTTTCGATTGCCATGTTTATTTCGATAAATACTGTACAAAAGTTGCTTGCAAATATTAAAACATTTCCTGCACTTTCTCCCCTCCCTCCCCCTTTCCTATCACACTTTCTGGAGTCTACCTCTAAAGATTATTGGTCAAGACGTTTTCCTTTCTCTTTCTTTCTTTCTTTATTGAAAAAAAAAAAACTCCACAACCCTTTTCTGCAAAGTATTGTTTCGACGGGAACTTCTGGGAGGAGGCAGTCGGGAGGAGGAAAAAACACGCTTCCAAAAGAGAGGGCAGAGAGAAAAAAAATCTATACACGTTCCTCCGTGGGTTCTGATTTTGTGTGTGATCTGTTTTCGGTCCCCCACCCTGGTTATTCTCTGTACAAAAATAATGTCGCCCCCCCCCCCCGCAACCCTCAAAAGAAGAGAGAGAGAGAGAGAGAGAGAGGAGAGAGAGGAGAGAGGAGGAAGAGGAGCGAAGAAAGACAAAAGTTCGGACTTTCTAAGAAAAGTTTGTGGGTCGGAGTCGGTCTCTTTGCGCGCCTTGCTTCCTGATTTCCTTCCTTCCCGGCCGGCCGGCGGTCTCTCCTCCGGCGCTCGCTCGCTCGCTCGCTCTCGCCACCCCACCCCAAATCCTTCGGCAGCCCCCCAGCCCACCTTGGGTCTTACATATGGGAGAGCGGGAGCGTGCCGTTGATCGCCGTGCCGGGCCCCGGGGCGTTCTGATAGTGCTGCGCCATGTGCAGTCTGCTGGGGGCGGCCGGCTCGGGCACTTCGGCGGCCGGCAGGTACATGCTGATCATGTCCCGGAGGTCGCCCGCTTGGCACGGCGCCCTGGAGTGGGACGAGGAGGTGACGACGGGCGGGCTGGCGCTGCTGGCCTCCGTCTTGACCACGGAGCCCATGGAGCCGAGGGCCATGCCGGGCGCGCCTTGCTGCGAGTAGGAGGACATGCCGCTGTAGGTGGGCGAGCCGTTCATGTAGCTCTGCGAGCCGCTCATGGAGTTGTACTGGAGGGCGCCCACGTCGTAGCGGTGCATGGGCTGCATCTGGGCGGCGGCGGCCGCGGCCGCGGCGGCGGCGGCGGCCGCGTTGTGCGCGTTCAGGCCCGGGTGCTGCGGGTAGCCCAGCTGCTCCTGCATCATCCCGTAGCCGCCGTTGCTCCAGCCGTTCATGTGCGCGTAGCTGTCCATCCGCTGGTTGACGCCGGCCGCGCCCAGGGTGGCCCCCACGCCCACCCCCGCCGCGCTCATGGAGTTGGAGCCCGGCGCCAGCAAGCCCCCCGGCAACGTGTACTTATCCTTCTTCATCAGCGTCTTGGTTTTCCGCCGCGGCCGGTATTTATAATCCGGGTGCTCCTTCATGTGCAAGGCGCGGAGGCGCTTGGCTTCGTCGATGAAGGGTCGCTTCTCGGCCTCGGACAAAAGTTTCCACTCGGCCCCGAGGCGCTTGCTGATCTCCGAGTTGTGCATCTTGGGGTTCTCCTGGGCCATCTTTCGCCTCTGGCCCCGGGACCACACCATGAAGGCGTTCATGGGCCGCTTGACCCGGTCGGGGCTGTTCTTCTGGTTGTTGGCCCCCGGGTTGCTGTTCCCCCCCGTGCCTCCCCCCGGCGTTTGCTGGGGGGCGGGAGGTTTGAGTTCGGTCTCCATCATGTTGTACATTCAAACGGCTTTCTCGGGGGAGCGGGGGCGCAGCAGTTGGCGGCTGGCAGGGCTCGGGAACGGTGGTGGTGGCGGCGGCGGCGGGGGCGCTGGCGTAACACAGCGAGGCTTCGGGAAGGCAGCGGGGGGAACAAAAACAAACGCGCAGGCAGCCACACAGACCGAGGCGCGCCGAGGACCAGGAATCCGGAGCGCGCCAAAAACAAGCAGAATCGTCCAAAAAAGCCGTAAGTAAGTGGGGGAGAGAGACAAGCGCGCGGTGGAGCAGCAGCCGAGAGAACCGGGAGAGCGTCCCAAGCTGGACTTGTCTTCTCGGGGAGGGGGAAGGGAGGGAGAACTCCCCCCCAGAAGAAAAAAAATAAAGCACCTCCCCTGGCCGGACCAACACCAGGTTCTTCCTCTCTCTCTCTCTCTTCCAGCAGCCCTGGACGATTATTCAAGGAGGATCATAACAAAGACGGCTCGGAGCAGCTTGATTGAGAAAAGTTGTTCCTGGTCCGTTTCCCCTCCTTTCTTTCCCTATTCTTTCCTCGATTCCCCCCCCCCCTCTCTGTATCTCTTAGTCTTAAAGAGCCAGCAAAAGTCTCTTTCCTTTTTCCCCCTTTTTTGTTTTGTTTTGTTTCTCCCCCAAACACACACACACACACACACACTCACACACTCACACACACACACTCTCTTTCACTCTCTCTCTGTCTTTCTCTCTCTCTGCCTTGACAACTCCTGATACTTTTTTGAACAAGTTAATAGACAACCATCCATGTGATGGGAGGCTTGTCAGGGAATAAATGCGTTCGCCCTGGCCAATCAGCGCCCGCCGGCTCCTCCACTGAGCACCGGCCTCGGCGGGGAGTTTTGCATGAAAAGGGGCGGGGCTTCCAGCGCGCCAGCCGGGATAACTCGGCTTGGTGGGAAGCGGGGCCGGGAGGGAAGGAGGGAGGGAGGGAGGGAGGCGGGGCTTCGCGGCAGCCACTCCAAGCCCCGCCCCTCCTCGGAGCTCCTCTTACGAACAACAGGTCGCACACACGCCTTTGGGGAGGAAGTGTGTAAACAGCATTTGGAGCTACCTTGAAAACAAGGCAACAAAACGCGGCTACCAAACTTGATTGTTGACTTATTGGGATGGGGTGGGCTGGAGGTGGGGGTGGGGAAGGAGTCTTTTGCACAACTTTCCGGCTGTTATCCTGACAAGGGTGGAGCTGGGGTGCGGATGGAGGTGTGTGTGTGGTGGTGGTCGTGGGGGGGGGGGTAAAGGGTCAGGAAAGCCATCAGCCCCGCTTCTGAAGGCCCCTTCTTCGGATTTTAGGAAGCAGCCCGGAAGGATCTGGCGCCTCTTTTCCTCGTCAAGGGCTGGACGGATTCCTTTAGATTCTCCTCCACCGCATCTCTTCTCTCTCCTGTCCCTGCTGCAGGCCCAGGGAGGTCAGAAGTCGCTCCCACCGCGTTTAGCAAGACCTGAGCGGCTGCTGGAGATTGCCCAGGGCCGAAACAGTCTCTCCTGCACGGGGATCTGGGGTGGGTGGGGGGTGGAGCCCCCCATGGGGTCGGGGCCTACAGGCAGTTGCTCCCCCCAATCGCCGGGTCGCATCCCTTATTATCCCTTATTATCCAGGGCGGCCTGGCCATGGCTGGCTGGCTGTCGAGCTGCGGGCCGCTCGCGTGGCCCGCAGCGGCATTTGACTCCCAGGGAGACCATGGCGCCCCGGCAGCCTTCTCTGGATCCTGCCTGACAAGGGGGGTTGAGGCCGCTTCCGCGCCCCTGGCAGAGTCCGGGCCATAGGGATCAATCGATTCCCTCGGATCAACAGACCAGAGTTGGGGCAGCCGCGAAATGGAACCGCTTCAGGCTCGATCCAAAAGGTTAAGAAAGCCGGAGCGGGTCCTTTCAAGGACCCTGGGGTTTATCCCATCGGTTCCTCAACAATCAAAGGGATTTACTTCCGAGTAACGCTCTCTCTCTCTCTCTCTCTCTCTCTCTCTCTCTCTCTCTCTCTCTCTGTGTGTGTGTGTTTGTTTGTTTGTGTGTGTGTGTGTATATACGTGTGTGTGTAGGGCTTGGGGGTAGTGATAGTTTTGTTTTCTTGTTCGATGGACGCCACGTCCTCTCTTAGGTTGCTTGCCCCCCCCCCCCACCTTCTGCCTCTTCTCTCCATTCCGTTCCCGAAAACAACGCCAAGCTGTGCTGCCAACCTTTCCCCTCACCTCCCCCCTCCATTTCCCCTCCGATCTGCTCAACCGGCCCAAAGATGGTCCCTCCTGTGAACGCTTAACACGAGATAGTTCCGCCGCGAAATAAGTGCGGTTACTCGGAGCCAAATGGAGAAGGAGAGCGTCCGCAAAAGGACAGACACCATCTCAGAACGGGAATGTATTAATAATGGGGGGGGGGACCCAAAACGGTCCCTCCCTCCCTCCACACACATATACAGACGTGCGTCCGGCTCCTTTACAAGCTGATTTCCCTCTAAATAAAAAAAAGTGTGTCATTATTTCCCACATCAAGTAATCCGGAGAAGCAGATGCTCAGGTACAATGAGAAGTGGAAGAGAGGGGGGGGGCGTCGTTGAAGAAGTGGGCCACCGGCAAGCCCGCACCAGAGCCCGCCAGGCCTGGATTTTGGAGAGCAGTTTTAGATGCAGAGAGGAGAAGCGGGCGCGACGACCCTCAGGACGCGCGCACCCTAAGCTCTCTCGCGCAGGATTTTTATTTTATTATTATTTTGCAAAGGGGGGGCAGGAGAGAAAGAGAGAGTGTTCAAGAGGTGAGATTCCCCCCCCCCCCAACCCTAGCGAGGTGGCTGCACAACCGTTACAAATAGGTAGCTGTATTATGCTCGCTGTCACTACACGGCGCGAAACAAAGCGCCGCCTAAGTTTACTTGGAAGCTCTTGTTGGGATCTTTGTGGCTAAAACGCACTCGACGACAAAGAAAGAAAGGCAGAGAAAACCCCCTCCTGCCATTTCTGCTTTTATAAAGTGCTTAAACATTGGGGGCTCCCGCTCGCCCCTCCCCCTTCAGCTCCTGAACAGAGAGAGGGGGGGGAGAGAGAAAGAGACAGAGAGAGAAATGGAGCGATTTCTATGGTTGGACACGTTCCATTTTGTTGCAAGTTCAGGAAAATAGGTTATTCTCCCTCCTCCACGTCCCCCTTCCCTCCCACATGGCGTTCACGCCTTTTTCTACCCGCGTCTGCACGTGAACGGCCTTGTTCAAACCACGTTCAGAAAAATGTCGGCGGCGATATCTGCTCACCAAAAGAAAAAGAAAAAAATTGCAGATAATAAAAATAAGCCTTTTCGTGAGCCCTGTTTTGGGTTTGTTTCAACTGAGACCGGGAAGGAAGAGAAAGGAGGGGCGGCTTTCCCTGCGAATCCTATTTTTAATTCCATTTTTGGAGGACCGAGAGGCTTGGCGCAAATTGAGACAGCACTGAGAGAGCTGCCAATTCCCGATGTGGGTTTTTCTTTTTTCTTTTTTCTTTTTCTTTTTTAAATAACCGCAGATGAAAAGTGATTCTGAAATGCACAAAAGAGAAGGAGAAGCGACAGCAAGGGCGCCCTCCGGACTTTCCGCATTTGGGGGTTTTACGAATAGGGTTGGTGCGCCTCCTACTGGCCAATTCTCCTTTTCCCCCTTCACCAAAACAAATAAACAAAAAAAAAATATCCCTGGGCAACCTCCAAAAGCACCACCCTTCTCCAGGCCTCGAAATGGGGAGCAGAGGATGGTACGATAGGAGTGGTGCAATTAATGTTTTCTGTTAAGCGGAAATCCTTTGTGGCACTCGTCCCGTTAATGCTGGTTGCTCTCACTCACGGTGGCCCAAGTCCTACTGCTTCCTATGCTTAGGAAAAACCAACGGCTGTCGTTGGAGGCTTTTCCTTCAGAGCAGCTTCCTTCGTATTATTGACTGCAGTAGTAAACACACTCGAGCCTCCCACACGCGGGAGAAAAAAAGAGAATTCGGAGCTCTTCTCCCTTGCCACGCCAACGCACACGACCCAAACATATGCAGAGCGATTCTAAATGGTCCAGGCACCGCATTTAACTTCGTCGTTGCTTATCCTTTAGCCCAAACACTTGATAACGTCCTTTTAAAACCATAATCTTATGGATAATTAAGTTGGAAGAAAAGGGTGAGTGTGAGAGGCAGCGATTTTGTCTCTCTTAATACAGAGATAACTGATAGTGAGGTGTGTTTTGACTGTCCACACACACGCACACGCGCGCGCGCATTGTTATAGATGGAGAGTATAGCAGCCTGTGGTGGATTGGGGGAATTATTCTCCCCCCCCACCCCGCAAACATCATAACTAGATGCTTTTTATTGCCACTGAACTCTATAATAACACAGTTAAGAGGTTAAAGTGGATGGTTTGGCTCTTTGTTAATTGCATTTATCATCTAAATAAGGTATGGCGCTACCTAACAATTGCGTTATCACGAGTATTTACCGCGTTATTTTAATTAGCCGTGTTTTCCTTATCAGTGCAATGAACTGTCTCTGGCATATATACATAATAATGCGCTATAGAAAAAAAAAATAAGATAAAAGCGATAAGGTTTTTCAAGACCTCTCCCCGCTCCATCCCATCGTCCCCCATTTCAGACCAAGGTGTGCATCTATAAGTGTGCGCCTAGACCCGGCTTCGCTCTTAGAGCAATCTTTTTCCCCCTTCTCGTTTAGGTAGAGAGAGACAGAGATAGAGATGGAATCACCCATGGGATTATCGTCTGCTTCAGCGACCCATTCAGATCCCCCCCCCGTAGAATATGGGCATTATATAAAAGGAGGCCTGGAGAGCCACGTTTTAATCTGAATGGATTTAAAATTCGTTGCCTTGGGTATAATTTATGGAAATGCAATAAACAGCCCCCAGTCCACAATGTTTCCCAGTGATCTAGTGCTGGGGGGTGGGAGTAGGGGTAGGGGAAGAGTCACCTGCTAAGCTTATGGGGAGGGGCTGGAAGACTAAAAATTTCCGATGTTTTAATAGCCGCCGCCCCCAATCGAAATTGCCATTTCACAAAATAACTTGAAATATCTTCTGCAAAATGAGGTGAGTGAGTGTGGTACATGGGGAGGGGCAATTTGTTTAAACAGGATTTTTTTCACTCAGTCTCCTGGCTCCAACTTACCAAGCTATCTTGTCTTGAGGAGATGGAAAGATTCGAGGACCCCTGATTTCCACCCCCTTCCTCCCCCCCTTTTTTTGGTTCTTAGCTGCAAATAGAGGTTTAACTTGCAGCAATTAGGCGGGAACTAGCCAAGCATCTTACTATTATGATGCTCGTTAAAAAACCCTTCTTTTCTACATCTGCATTTGAGTGTGTTCTCCTGCACTCTTAATCTTCTTATGGAAATGAAGGCGAACGGCAGGGAACCAGCGGAGACTTAGAGAATGTCCTTGTTAGGATGGAATTTTTCAGCATTGTTAATTAGCAGAGTTTGACGACCACCAGTATTGGGGTGGGGGTGTGGGGGAACTCTGTTTAACCACTCACAAACCCTTTGGCTAGGAGGGGCCGGGGTCTTTTCTTTTTTTAATGTTCTAATTTGAAAGGGGAGGGGGCTCTGAAAAAAGGCTCTCCTGTTTGACAGTTTAGAGGCAAAGAAAATTTTTGTCTCCCTGTGAAATAATTACGGCTTGGATAACTCAATTTCCTGCAAAATGTCAACCTAACTCATTTTTTTTTAAAAAAAAAATCATTACTCTGAAAAGGATCAAAAAAACAAATAAAAATGTCTACGAGTACACAAAACAAGCGTTCCATTCCTTAACAAAGTTGGAGATGTCTCTCTGTGCAAGAGAGTTTTCATATACTGTACAAACATTGTTCATATGGTTCTTTAAACAGAATCAGTTTTAACCCCCCACAAATAACTGTCCCTTAATTTCTAGTCGTTTTACAACTGTTTCATAAAGAATTAACTCCTGGTGAATGAAGAGAGGGGGAGAGAGGCGGGGAAATGTAAGAAATCTTTTCAGATTCACATTTATCCCACACATTTGCTAGAAGGAAGCGCGCCCTCCCCCGTAGAGGGACGGATTCTAGAAATAAATGTTTCCTTTTCTCGGATTAAAAAATATTGATATCCGTCTCCATAGCTAATTTCTGGTTGCTGAAATTTCCACTTAGGAAACTGAGTGCCACTCTTTATTTTAAAGCTCAACACTTTAGTTATCACTTAAAAGCTAGATAAGCAAGTAAAAGTATCTCCAGAGGCTACTCCGGACTAACTATAATAGCAATGTTGTATATTCTATCTAATTTTATCTAATCTAGTCTGCAATATATTTTAGCCTAGCACTTCTGAATTATTATGCAGTGTTACCTGTTTGAATAGCCATACACGTTAACTGATCCAGCTGTATTACTTATACCCATCACAGATAGTGGAGAGTGATTCTATCTATGTTATACATAATCAGTTTAGATAATTTTTGTTCTGCATGGCTTGCAGCGTTATATATATGGTGGGTGTTGATTCCTATATATAGATGTTTCCTTTTGCATAATTTTCATTATAGAAACATTTCTGTTGGGATGTGGTTTACTGTGAAAGTTTACACTTTCCTATCTCGGATTAGTACTGGGTTCCTGAAAAGTTTAAACATACAAAGACAGGGCCAAAGTCAATTGTTGGTACCTCATTTGAGTAGACTCACTGAATCACTAGGATTTACACGAGGGCTGCCTTAAATCCATCCCTTCAATGAATCTATTCTAGTTGTCCCTAACAATCAGTTTCATCCTTGAACAATTACTGTGAATGAAAGTGTGTGTGTGGCATTTAGGAACGGGGAAAGGAAGGGAGATGAATCAAGATGAATCCTGCAGTAACCCTGAATCATTCAGTTCACACCAAGTAATGAGAAATTTCAGTGCTTAAAATACTATTGCTTATCACTTTAAAATCACCCGTAGGTGATTAATCTATTTTCTTTTCTTTGTTTCTTTCTGTTTTTAAAGAACAAGTTGGCGTAGTATTTAAGGTTAACAAACCCAAAGGTACCAGTACTTCAAGGGCTCTCACTCCGAAGGAATGTAGACCATGCTCTAGAAAAAATTCATTGGTCTTAACCATAATTAACGCCATTATTGTATAAGGAAGAGAGAATTTTCTTTGGATGTTGGAAGGGCCCCAGACAAACACACTCTTCCATCTAAATCTAAACGCAGGAGCGCGCCCGCCTGGTCTCACGCACACAACAGGCGACTTTACTATTTATTTATTTTTATTTTTATTTTTGCAGCAAATAAGTCAGGTAAAAGCTACCGATTCCAGAGGAACTCATGAATCCACGCTGAAACAAAGCCCCGCCTTCCAAAGGTCCCTTTTACCTAATTTCCCATTGCCTTGCCCTCTAGACATTAGTCTAAAAGTACCGGTGAAATAAATTGATCCTCCAGAAAGTGGGGAGAGATGCTCAAGCGAACAACCTGTTAGGCCTGAAGCATTTGCCTAAAAGGTAAATCGCAACGGGCTTCAACTGAGTTTACTTCCAAGACACTTTCATGACCCCAGTGACAGTGCTTAAAAAGCTACAGTCCTAGCATCAACCCATACCAGAAAACGAGGCTGCTGCCATATACATCCTGACCTGGAAGTACATGGGACCCCCTTTTCAGTAGACATGTATAGACTTGCTCTACAAATCTCAAATTAGTGGAATAAAGCGTGTTTAGGATTGGGCTCACCAGGGTATTAGAATATGACTAATCTGCGTTAGACGACTCCGTGGTAAAAGCTGTAAAAGCGGATTAGAGTCCTAGAAACGAATTCACGGTGAGAGAACAAAGCGAACTTTTTGCCCTCCTTTGTTTATCTTGACTGGGGGTAGGGGAAGGTTAATGCATATTCAGGGTACCTTAATCCTTCCGAGCTTGACTACGCCCCCGCACCAAGATCCTACGGAGAATTCCTAGGCAGGCATTGCTGGAGATTCTACGGGACTGACTTCCTTGTGTCGGGTTTAAACGCAGGTGGCTTCTTTAAAACCCTCCTAAATCCGGCTTTAATCCCACCACCACCACCCCATTTCGATCCTCCTCGAGTTCACGTTTTCTCCTGCTCCCGAAGGAATTTATTCACGCTGTTTGGGCTTAGAAAATAAAATCCGGCGTTTCTTTCTCTAACCAATAGGCTCCCTGAGCTGTGCTTCTCCGTGAGAACACAAGAGTAAGGGTTTACTAGCGTTTACTCTACATGGTTAAGGAAACGAGCGAACTCGCGTTCTCCAACGCTTATCTTATAACGTCGAGGAAGGTGTATTCATCCTTAAGATGCACAAGACACGGTCTTCGGGTTGACTTCCTAACGAGATATTTATGGGCCCTGCCTTTTGCTGCATACATCACCGCCTAAATCACTTCGCTTCAGTCACGCCACTTTTAATTACTCCTTTGTCAACCCCAGCTTTATAAGGACATGGTTACTTTCTCCAGCCCTGACGGTCCCCTTTCTGTTGAATGCGGCTGGAGTCTTTAAACATAGTGAGCAGATGGCAGTGAGTCTCATGCACTGATGGCTACCCAAAAGTTTTGCGTCATTTGATATTACAGTTAAATGTTATTTCATTTATTTTTTATTTTATTTTTTTAAATGTAGTTTGTAAACTGCCTTCATGTGGAAAGGCAGAGTATGTATGTATGTATGTATGTATGTATGGATGGATGGATGGATGGATGGATGGATGGATGGATGGATGGATGGATGGATGGATAATCCACACCAACATGCTTGTGAAGATTCTGGAAGTTGAGTCATGGCAACTGGACTTCTTTTGTTGAGAGAGCATGCATAGTGAGGGATTGTTAGGCAGCATTATCAAACTGATGAGTAGCGAAACATTTCGATCTCTCAAGAAAAGAAGTCCAGTTGCCATGACTTGACTTCCAGAAAATCCACACCAAATATGCTTCCAAGGGACTCTGTGCAAAATGAACCAAAACTCCCAGTAAAAGTCATTGGAGATTTTGCAGGCCTCCTACTCTCCTAGAAGCAAGTTCTGCTGGTTGTAATTTGGGGAATAGGTGATTTGTACTGGAATACAAAACTTGGCTTCAGTGGACTCTAAATGGTAGTACTCAGATATACTACTTTCACTGATTAAAATGATACTTGTAGCACTTATCAAGGTTAAGGTCAGAGCACTAAGTTGCTTTATATCTGTGTGAAAAGAGTTCTGGTCTCATTAGAATCCACCGCTGCAAAGAGGCTACCTAAAACACCAGTTGGCTTCAATATGGGGCAAGAGCCTTAGAGGTGGGAAACAGAGATGAAGGGACTGAACAAGCGTTTCTGGGACCAAGTGAATTTGTCAAAATCTGACCCAGGTGGGAAAGAGCTGTTGCTCATTTACACAACCAAGCATCCTGCTACAGGAAATAAGCCCCACTGAAATTAATGTGGTTCTTCTCCTTCACAGCCCTTACGCCAGGTTGCTTAAATCCTTGGAATCAATGGGGCTTACTCTAAAGAAAAATGTTTCCACGTCGGGTGTGCCAGACCTCCACAGAGGTCAACTGAGGAAGGAGATGCGGCTTTTGCATTTTGTAAGTATTGCAAGTACTTTCTCTGCTCTCCTTTTAAGAATTTGGCCAAAAGATTCCATCACGTTGATTCGAATCCAAGGGCCCCGTGGCACAAGTTTTCTTTGAAACTCCTTACCAGTTCTTGACTTCAGGATGGGACTGGAAAAACAAGATCTAGCACTACATTGAGAAGCACCTTGCTCTCCATCTGAAAGAACTCAGAGTGGGCAGCTTACAATGTGGACGTGAGCTTGATCAAGCTAAGTATGATATTAAATGACCAGGGTTCCTGCAGAAAAGCTTTCTTGCATTGTGGCACCCTTAACTTGCCCCGATGGCCCCAATAAAGGCCAAGGAGATGACAAACTCTGTCCAGGAGGTACCTACTAAACATGCTAAAACCACAGCTGGGTCAGACCAACTGTCAGGCTTCACCATGGCAATAACCCAGTCTCATTCTGACACAGACAGAACCAAGGATGGGCAGAAGCATCCGGGACACTTTTGTCCCTCAGAAATCAGAGGCCACCATGTATGGTGAGGGATTTTTAGGCAATAAATCAGAAATCAAATTGGTACTAATGTTGCAGACTTGGTGAAAATTTACAGTGCAACCTGGATGGAATACGAGGTACAGATCTGGTCATCGTAACTAGGAGGAGGAGGAGGAGGAGAAGAAGAAGAAGAAGAAGAAGAAGAAGAAGAAGAAGAAGAAGAAG
>JAHTLZ010000379.1:57825445-57839404 GCA_023846285.1 Phrynocephalus versicolor | reverse complement strand
TAATAATAATAATAATAATAATAATAATAATAATAATAATAATAATAGGAACAAGAACAAGACAAGAAACTGCAACAGTGTTCATGCCCAACATTCGATTTTTTAAATAGTAGGAAAGGATGCTGCTGCTACCAGAGACAGCCCTAGTGGGCCCTGGCTAGGGATGGGAAAGAATTTCATTCGCTTCTCATTTTAATGAAAATGGTCAGTTTGCACTTCCTCCATGAATATATATACTGGAAGACAGATATTCAGTTTTGCAGTGTAGGGCTCCAAGCCACTGAAACAAAAACAAAACAAATACAAAAGAGTAGACAGAGAAAGAGAAAGGAAAAGGGGGTAGAAAAATGCATATATTGCACAAAAAGGTGCATCAAATGCATACATCAGGGATGAATGCATCAACCAGCATTATAATAAAGTCTGTTTGAAAAGAATTACCAAATGTTACAAATGTTGCCAATTGCATGCAGAATTTTATTTATTTATCCCAGACATTTATATTCCACTTTAAGATCTCAGGGCAGAGTGCAACAATAAAAACAATATAAAACAGCTTAAAATATATAAACAGTTTAAAGCATTAAAGCCAGTGCCAACACCAAAAGCCTCCACAGTGTATCAAAGGTGTAGCCTGAATCCCTGAAAATTTCACTGAATAAAAATGTTTTAATTTGCACCAAAAGGAGGTTAGCATTAGGGTGAGTTGAGCCTCTAAGGCAGCAGTTCTCAACCTTCCTAATGCTGCAACCCTTTAATACAGTTCCTCATGTTGTGGTGACTCCTTGCCCTGCTTGGAAGAGGCCACAAGTCCCCTTTGGCAGGACACTGCCGCAGGTGCCATAGAGAACTGCCCCCTACAGGCACCCTCAGCCAATCGCAGCGTGCCATTGACTGACATCCTCTACAACCTATCAGGTGCCATTGAGTGACATCCCCTCCAACCTATCAAGCTGTAACTTACTCTTCCCCCCCTTCCCCCTCCTCCTCCAGACCCAAGCCGTTTGTGCCCTTTTCTTCACTGGCTCATGATGCCCCCTGTGAAATGGTCGTTCAACCCCCCAAGGGGGTTCCAACTCCCATGTTGGGAACCACTGCTCTAAGGGGAGACCATTCTTTAAATCAGGTGCTACAATTAAGAATGCTCTCCCTCTGTGGTGGATTGTCCTCCTTGGTTGGACATGCGGAGCTTCCTGTCCAGCAGATCTTAGAGGTTTGGCAGGTAGGGAGAGGCACTACCTCCTGTATTTAGGTCCTAAGCCACTTGTGTGTGTGTGTGTTGTGTCACTACAGTCATGACCGACTCTTCGTGACCCCATGTCCATGGAGTTTTCTTGGCAGGAATATTGGAGTGGTTTGCCAGTTCCTATTCCAGGTGCCTACAGCACCTGGTATTCCTTGGTGGTCTCCCATCCAAATACTAACCAGGGCCGACCCTGCTTAGCTTCTTCTTAGGGTTTTATAAATTGTCATCCACACCTGGAACTTGGACCAGTAGCATATTGGTAGCCTGGCTTCAAAACTAGTGTGATGAGCACAGAATGTATTCTTCCTGGCAATCTAGCTGCAATGTGTATTTCACTTGTTGCCACACCTGTGTCATCTTCAAGGGCAGCCCTATGTAAAATGCAGTGCAACACTCTATTACCAGTGCATAAGCTACTGTGGTCAGGTTGTTGTTGTTCCAGAAATGGTTGTAACTGGTGTGCCAAACAATGATGGTCCCAGGCCACTGCATTTTCCTGACTTGTCACTGATAAAGATGACTCAAGGAGCACCCCCAAGTTAAAAAGATTCCAATGTCCCCCCAGCTGGCACTGTTAAATATAGTTGCAGATATACAATTGAAGAAAGAGGAGGGGGAGCTGGTAATTATAATGGTTACGATCGCAAGGTTGATTTTTGCTAAATGTTGGAAATCTAATAATCAATTAGTAATGGAAGAATGGTATAAGGAGTTATGGAATTTAGCTATTAACGATAAACTGACTTGTGAAATTAAAATTAGGAAAGGGCTGAGCAAGTCTTATGACTTTAATGGAATATGGGATAAATTATTGGTATATGTATTCCAAAAGGGTAAAGGGTATACACCCGGAGAAGATTCAATGTATTTCTGGAGGGAAATGGGCTGGTCATTATCATGAAAGTTGTAATTCTGTTTAAGTCACGAGGGGGGTGGGTTGCACGGGGTTTATGTTTGTTATATTTGTTATATTTTAGTTACATCGATGTGTGTTATTTTTTCTTCCTTATGTTATTTTGCTGTTTTTTCTGTTCTTTTATAAAATAAAATATTTTTTTTTAAAAAAGGAGCATCCCCAAGTTATGTATTTTCTCTCTATAAATGCATATATCCTGATGGCGAGAGCCACTAAACAGTGGAACAGTTTGCCTCCCAATGTTGTGGCTGCCCCATCGCTGGATGTTTTCAAGAAAAGATTGGATAGCCATCTGTCCGGGATGGTATGAGGTCTCCTGCCATAGGGAGGGGGTTGGACTATAAGACCTCCAAGGTCTCTTCCAACCCTACAATGATTCTATGATTCGAAGAAAAAAACACACAAACATTCATAAGAACATAAGAAGAGCCATGCTGGATCAGGCCAAAGGCCCATCTAGTCCAGCTTCCTGTATCTCACAGTGGCCGCACCAGATGCGTTTGGGAGCGCATGAGACTAGATATCTGTCTCCTGATACCACTCCCAAGCATCTGGCCCTTGAAGTACCCTGGTTTCTCCATCATGGTTTGTAACCTGTAATGGACTTTTCCTCCAGGAATCTGTCCAATCCCCTTTTGAAGGCATCCAGGCCAGATGCCATCACCACATCCTGTGGCAGGGAGTTCCATAGACTTACAACGCGCTGGGTGAAAAAATATTTTCTTTTGTCAGTTCTTACTCTCCCAGCCCTCAATTTGAGTGTATGTCCCCTAGTTCTGGTATTTTGGGAGAGAGAGAAGAGCTTCCCTCTATCCACTTTACTCATACCCTGCATTATTTTGTATGTCTCAATCATATCCCCCCTCAAGCTCCTTTTTTCCAGACTAAAGAGGTCCAAATGTTTTACCCTTTCTTCATAAGGGAGGTGCCCCAGCCCAGTAATCATTTTAGTCACTCTCTTCTGCACCTTTTCCAGTTCCACTATGTCTTTCTTGAGATGCGGTGACCAGAATTGTACACAATACTCCAGGTGGGGCCTTACTATTGTTTTGTATAATGGCATTATAATGTTGTCTGTTTTATTTTCAATCCCCGTTTTGATAATCCCTAGCATGGAATTGGCCTTCTTCACTGCTGCCACACATTGGGGAGACACCTTCATGGAGCTGTCCACATTCATATCATTTTTGTGTGTGCACACTTAAAGATCATGAACAGATATCCTGAAACCTATCCTGAAACACAACTGTCAATACCAAACGAAGAGTGACTATCTCAGAAACTGGCAATTGTAGGGCATTTATGTAAAAAGTCTAGCGCTGTTGCATTTCTTTCCTCTTTACAGGAGATGAAGTTTTAAAATTCAAAGTGCAGCTTATGTATTATATGAAGTCTTTCTGCTAATTCTGCACCATCACATACCAAATGGGACAATCAAGCCTCTCTGCAAATTTCATACAGTAGCATTTCTAACTTCGCTCCCATCCTTATCACATCTCTTTCTCCTAACCTTTTTCATCTTTCTCTCAGGTGGATACATATTTTATACAGACATTTGGTATATCATGGAATTCTTTTTTCAGACTCCATTCCAAGGGAAAGTGATGAGATGACTCATTCTTAGGAGAAAGCCCGGCATTGTAGAATTAAACAGGCAAACTATAGATCTACTGAATTAACTTTTCCTCTGTAATGTACTGGGGAAACGGTTCAGCCAATTAAATGTGATCGAAAGCACCTTTATACAGCCAAAGGCTTAAGGAATATATTTGCCTTTGTCCCCACGGCAATTCATGATCCAAAATAAAAAATCAAATCAAAAAAGGGGGATGTTTTCAACCTCTGATTGCCAGGCCAATCCTGATATCTGAGAACTCTCATTTATATTAGAGGGAGAAAATAACTCTCATTATTTGCAACAGAATTCCTTCTCGCCAGTTGCTATAGTGCCAAAAATATCTTGAAAGCAATGGATCCTTTGCTACAGTCAAGGATTTCCCCAGTTGACAAGAATATGAGATTTAGAACCTGTTATATATTTAACCCTTTCAATACCATCTTGAATCCAACTCCTAAGTTACAGCAAAGCCTTAAATGTATTGATCAAAATCAGAACCTATTAAGTTTTTTTTTTTTTGCCTGAAGTCTTTTGAAATGAATGAGAGTCATACAGGAACCAGGGCAATAGTTGTGTTGGTTTCACTGACACTGAAATTACTAGCTCAGATTTATATATCTTGCTTCAAAATTATATTTAAGTTACTGTTATTTCAGTTTTCAGTAACACCCCCATCCAATTTATAATGGATTTTTGGACCTATTTCTTCAAACCAGGGAAGTAACGCATCAATTAGTCTATTAATTTGTATACTTACTGTAAACAAAATAAGCAGTAAATAACTTTAAAGCTGGAATAACAGGGACAGCATTACTGTAGTGTGGATTCTCGTGCTGCAAAATTGGCATCACTGCCTTACAAGAGGGAAGCATCCAAAGGCAAGGGAACACATTAAAAAAAACTTTACAAAATCCCTACCAATGTGGAAGTTGCAATCCCAGAGTGCAGACTAATACCAACAGAATTTGGGAGATGGCGTAGGGAGGGAAAAATCTACTGGAGTGGGGATGGATAATTCCTGTTGTTACATATTGTGCAGGCAATTCCTGTTATTCTGTCTGTCTTAGGATCAGAGCACAACCCCTGTATATTCACCTAACACATTTATTCCAGACTCGCATATTTGTTGAGAGGTTCAACTCTCTTCAATGGGTTCTACTTAAATTTGTGTGGAATTACTTGTTGGGCAATTTTGAGAGTGACGGTAAAATATCCAAGCTCTAATCATGATTCATATGCATAACAGATCCTTCTGGTTATCATTAATTCATATAGAAAATACATACTTGTCTAAAATATGGGATGGTGAGGAAATGAGGGGGGGGGAGAGAAAGGGAAGTAGAGTAAACAGGGAATATATGATTTGCTTGGGATTAGGAACAAACCACGCAATAGGGCATAGGGGCACAGATTTGCATGTGTATATGTACACACACATTTCCAGCCACTTAAGCTGCTGTTGTGTGCTGAAAATTTAGCAGACCTTTAGCTTAAACAGATATGCTATGATACCATTATTTACTAATATGACATCCTTTCAGCCATGTTTAAATATCTGAAAGGATGCCATATTGAAGAGGGAACAGGTTTGTCTTCCATGGCTTCAGAGACTAGGGCTCAGAGCAATGGTTTCAAACTTCAGGAAAAGAGATCCCATTTGAACATTAGAAAGAACTTCCTGACTTTTAGAGCTGTTCAGCAGTGAAATAAGCTGCCATGGACAGTGGTGGTGTTTCCTTCTTTGGAGGTTTTTAAGCAGAGGCTAGATGGCCATCTGTTGGGAGTAGAGATGGGCACGACCAGAAAAAATTATGTTTCGAGTTGTCGTTTGTCGGGACGGGCCCGTTTCGGGTCGTTTCCGTTTGTCGTGAAATTTTTCAACAATTTGTCGTTTTCGTTTGTCGTCTGTCTTTTGTACAGTGGTTTAGGGGGAGGGGTGGGCCCTGGGAGGCACCTCTGTGGGTGCCTCTGAGTTGACCCAGAAGGGAAGGGAAGCGTAACGCGTAGCCGCCGCGTACCAATTATGTTGGGTTGTTAGTGTGACAGGAAACCTCGTCGGCACTTTGCTGTCTCACTAAGAACATTATGTTAGCCAATAGTCATATTAGCCAGGTTGGGGGTTAGTGTGTCAAAGGCACCTCGTCGGCGCTTCTCTGACTCACTAAGAAGGAAAGCATACTGGCGTACTGGCATGAGGTTACGCTTAGGGAGGGGAGTGGGTCTGGAGTTGGAGGCACCTCTTGATGCACCACTCTGACCCACTAAGAAGGGAAGTGTACTTGCGTACGAATCAGGCTTAGAGTTGGGGTTAGGGTAAGGGCTAGGCTTAGGGTAACGGTTAAGGTTAGGGTGGGTTAGTGGGCTGCACATCTGGGTACCTCTCACCCACTAAGAAGGACAGTGTACTGGCGTATGGGTTAGGGGTAGGGGTAGGGTTAGGGTTGGGTGGGCTTTTTATGCACTCTGGCACATCCAGAAGTCTCAGTCAAAACCTGGCCATGTGATTGGTGGAATGGGTCAAAAAAATTGCATGGTCCCATCCCATGGCCAGCCCATCATTGCACATGCGCTGGTGTAAGAAAATAAAAATAAAATAAAATAAAATAAAATCAATGGAGATGTTTTATTGCAAGAAAAACCCACTGCAGCGACTATAAAAACTCAGGCATTTAAAATACCTAATTTTCAAATGTTTCTGTGGTGCTTTGGTGTGTTTTTGGACACGATTTCAAAAGAAAAATTGTGGTCGCCATTTTGGATCCCCCCCACCGCATGGCAAATGGAGATGACGAGGATGACCCCCCCCAGCCTGGTGCAAGCAGCCCAGGACAGGAGAGGGGGGGAAGGCCGGGGACCCCCCCCCAGAAACCACCCCTCTGGTAGGTGTCCTCAAGCAGGCATATTTTCACCTGCTTTTTGGGCCGGGAATCTTTATTTATTTATTTTTAAAACTTTTTTCCTGTGCTGCTTGGCATCGCGCGATCACAGCAATGCCATGAATGACAATGACAAATCAGACCCAATTTATCTTTTATCGGGTCGGGTTTGAGCTGGAGCAGAGTAATTGTCGTTACCATTTCCGTTACATAACGGAAACGACAAACAGTAATGGAAACGAGAATTTTGCAGCTCCGTGCCCATCTCTATCTCCAGGCATATGGTCCAAATGAGCAGCCTGAGAGAAGCAGGTATTGGAGCATCAACAAATGTAGCCAATCTTGGCATCTGGGCCAGCACAGAGTCCAGTAGGTCAACTGCTAATTGGCATAGGATTACTACTTTAACAAAATATCCCATGTGATCATCTAGGCTGGTTTGTTCACCTTGTACATACTAAGAGCACATACATTGACTGCAAACCCCCATGCTCAATTGGGTTATACTCACACAGAACTGTAGATAGAATCATAGAATCATAGAGTTGGAAGAGACCTTGAGGGCCATCCAGTCCAACCCCTTGCCATGCAGGAACCCCCCTCAAAGTACTCCCAACTAGACATGGGCACGACTCGGCGAAATCCTCGTTTCCGTTTCCATTCGTCGTTTCCAATACGCCAGTACACTGTCCTTCTTAGTGGGTCAGACGCACCCAGAGGTGCAGCCCACTAACCCACCCTAACCCTAACCGTAACCCTAAGCCTAGCCCTTACCCTAACCCCATGCTCTGGGACGTCAAATCGCGCTAAATCGCGGTGGAAACAACAAACGACAAATGACAAATGGAAACGACAAATTTTTGCAAATTATCACAACAAACGGAAACGACCCGAAACAGACCTGTCCCGACAAACGACAACTCGAAAAGTATTTTTTTCTGGTTGTGCCCATCTCTACCTGGAGATTTTGTTCCAGTTGCATCACTGCAACAAATTATGGTCTTGTATACAAATATTATGGATGATGAGGCATGTTTGATATTACAAGAGATCTTAGTCTTACAAGTACTCAGGGATCTCCACACTCACTTTTCCCTGGATATAACAGACATTATTACAGAGAAGAATTATTTCCAGTTTAACAAGATCTTTTATCTTCAGGTCTGCAGAGTATCTGCGGGCAACATGTTTGGCCCGTCAGTAGTCAATCATACATGGGCAAATGGGAAGAGAATTATGTCTTGAATATCACAAATAACCCATTTTTGGAGAATATTTTTCTGTATTACTAATAAATTGATGATACTTGTATTATTTTCACTGATGGATTGACAATTAGCCAATTCTGCCAATGGATCAATATGCTCCATGACACTATTAAATTCTCTAGTAAATATTATATATGGAACATTCCATTTTTAGATACTTTAGTGTATAGAGCATTCACGGACAGACTGGTGGTGCATCTCTACAGGAAACCCACGGACTGCAGTTCTCACTTATACAGTAGTATTATCATCTGACCTATCTCAAAAATAGTTTCTCACTAAGTCAAATGTTAAGGATTAAACATAAATCCACATCAACATCTGATTGGCAGATGGAGAGCAACAGGCTATGCTCTCAATTTCTGGATCATGACTACCCACCAGAGATAATCAGAATTGCCCTTCAGAAGGCCCATAATTTGGCTCATACTCGGCTATTTATGACATCTGACAAACCATCTATATGAAAAATTTACTGTTCCTTGCAATATTCTCCATCGTCCTACAGAATTACGCAGATGATACATATGCTTTGATCCATCATTGAGGACATACTGGGTTGTCAATCTTATCCAGTTACTGGGTAAACTAGGGCCCAAAACATCAACAATGTCCTTATACGGTTGGATATCATGTGGAATAGACTCCCAGCTCCTGTTTTGAAAGGCTATTTTAGCCGGGGGCACTTCCAAACAGGTAGATTGACTTTTAATACTAAACAGTCTATACATCCTGAGAGCATTTATACTATTTAATTTAATCCCTTCAGTACACACAGCACTAATAACATAGAATGCGTGCACATACGCTCCTGTCCAAAAATGTTTGTTGGTAGGCTCATGGAGCCCATTAAATTACGCATCTTGGAGCATCACTCTTGTATCAAAAATAAAATCAAGGAGGCTCCCTGGATGGAGTACCTCTTAGCACAAAATTACTCTTCTGATGATTTTAAATTCTGTGTGATTTATAAACGCAAGGTTAATCAGTTTAGTCATGCAGATGTGCAGGGAGCCATGAGTCAAAAGGACACCTTCTGGATTCATAATTTTTCATCACATAGTTCAGCAGGTTTGAGTGCAGACCGAAACTCATCTGCTTTCATTTAGGCTCAGTTTTGACTCCTGTATTTAAGGGAGCCAGATCTCTTTATGGATGAAATAGGGCCCAGGCATGAATGGATGTATTAACCTATCTTTTAAGGGAGAGTCCTTACTGATGCATCGGAATTAATGATACTGGGATAGGAGAACACTATGGTTCCTAAATGACTTGTTAGAAGGTTTGTAACTAAGTTTAATGATTAGACATGGGCACGACTCGGCGAAATCCTCGTTTCCGTTTCCGTTCCTCGTTTCCGTTACGTAACGGAACGAAGAACGACAATTACTCCGCCAGAACTCGAACTCGAACCGACTAAAGAAAAATTGGGTCTGATTTGTCGTGGTCGTTCCTGGCGGCATCGCAGCGATCGTGCAATGCCAAGCAGCACAGAAAAAAAGTTTTAAAAATAAAAAAACCTGATTCCCGGCCAAAAAAGCAGGCGAAAATATGCCTGCCTGAGGGCACCTACCAGAGGGGTGGTTTCTGGGGGGGGGGGGTCCCCGGCCTCCCCCCTCCTCTTCTGGGCTGCGCATCCTTGTCATCTCGCCATTAACTCGCCAATCCGGTGCGGGCGGGGGATCCAAAATGGGGCGACCGCAAGCAATATTTATTTTGAAATCGTGGTGGTCCAAAAACACACCAAAGCATGCGAAACACACAGAAACATGCGAAAATAGCTATTTTAAACATGTGAAAATAGCTATTTTAAAACTGCCTGAATTTTTACAGTAGCAGCAGTGGGTTTTTCTTGCAACAAAACGTCTCCATTGATTTTATTTTATTTTATTTTTATTTTTATTTTTTTACACCTGCGCAATGATGGGCTGGCCATGGGAGTGGACCATGCAAATTTTTGGACCCATTCCACCAATCGCATGGCCACTTGACCAGGTTTTGACCGAGACTTCTGGGATCTGCCAGTCGGGCATAAAAAGCCCACTAACCGTAGCCCGAACCCGAACCCGAACCCTAAGCCTAACCCATACGCCAGTACACTGTCCTTCTTAGTGGGTCAGAGAGGCACCCAGAGGTGCACCCCACGAACTCACCCGAACCTTACCCGTAACCCTAAGCCTAGCCCTTGTGCTAACCCTAACCCTAAGCCAGATCTGTGTACTCGCATTTCACTACACGCAAGTACACTTCCCTTCTTGGTGAGCCATAGACTGCGCCCAGAGTGCTTCGCTCCCAAGTGCACCATACTGCCAGTATGCCACTATGCTGTCCTTCTTAGTGAGTCAGAGTAGAGGCACCGAAAAGAGGTGTCTCTGCCTGCCACTGCAACTTAGTATGCATATCCAATTGGCTATGCGTACCCTTTTGTAGCGGGCCAGAGGAGGCACCCACCCCACAGAGGTGCCTCCAGGAGCCCGCTACCCCCCCAAACCAGTACTAACGACAGACGAAAAAACGACAAACGAAACGACAAATTTTTGAAAAAATTTGCGAAAAACGGAAGCGAGCCGAAACAGGCCGGCTCCGACACACGACAACTCGAAAACGTCATTTTCCCTGGTTGTGCCCATCTCTATTAATGATTGGAATATGGGGGTCTAATGCTTGGTGTGCAATATAGTATAAGTGAGGTCTTACTGTTACTTCCGGTTTTAGAAATTTGTATATTTGTGGGATGTACTCTTGAAGAAGTGATATACCACAACCTCATACAGGTGTCCATAGAAATTACTGTTGTTATAAGGGACCAATGGCTTTTTTTGTGGTGGGGGGATAGAGTTGGGCAAGACCAATTGACTGAAATCTGTGGCAAATAATCCTTAGCTTTATATACAAAGACATGGAATGTCATCTGCCAAATCCACCAGATCTTCCCAGGCTATGCTCCTCTGTGTAGCCACCCCAAGGGAGACCCAGAAGTCATCCACAAGCAGGGCCTTCTTTGTGGTGGCACCAAACTTAAGCAACCTGCTTCTGGGGGAGTTACATCTGGCTCCCTGCTGCTGTTTAGGTAGCAAATTAAAACACTGCTTTATAGGGAGGCCTTTCACACTGACCCTGGTTGACTGTTCACTTCCTGTTCAGTTGTTATTGTGAAATTGCCTCTGGCACCATTTGGTTCTTATATCACTAGTATTTTAATTTTACTTCTTATTTGTTTGCTTAATATGTGTTTTTGCCTGCTATTACACTGCCCAGAATAGTGCTCCTGCACTAATGGAGCCTTTAGTTAGTTAGTTAGTTAGTTAGTGAGTTAGATGGATGGATGGATAGATAGATAGATAGATAGATATTTCAGGCAAAAAATTAAAGAAAAACAAAACAAAACAAAACAAAAGACACAAACATGTGGCACCTTAAAGACTAACTTTCATATTTTAATGTGACGTTTCGTGCACATGTACACTTCTTCAGACATATAGCTAGCTAGCTAGCTAGAGAGAGAGAGAGAGAGAGAGAGAGAGAGAGAGAGAGAGAGAGAGAGAGAGAGAGAAATCCAGTCTTCTTGGCTCCAATTATCAAGGAAAGAGCATCTTCAACTGGAAATTCCTGACAGCTCAAAAAGAAAGAAGAAAAAGAGAGCGGACATACCCCAGTGGCTGGGTCCCACCTGGCCCTTGCCTTCTTTTGTGTTTTCAACATGATTAAGTCATAACAGGAATGTGGAGAGGGTTATTACCAGATGGGTGCTCCTCTTCAAGGCTTCATAGAGACTCCTGCCCGCCCTCCTCCCGACTTCATTATTACAATCCATATTGATTATCTATTCTAAAGTAAGTAGTTGTTATTCACACGGTGAGCCAATATGTTCTAATTCAGTGGAGCACTTCCTGAACTCCAAGCAAATATATTATTTATTTTATTTCTTAAATATTTCCAGGCAATCAATTTGTCCTAGCAAGAGATTATAAGGCAGCTTATGTTTAATCTATACACAACACACACAAACATAAGATGTGAAACAAGCCACTATTAAAATTACTGAAAGGAGAAAAAGAGCAAAAGAATGAAGAAACCATCAGCAGAAGTATATTGTCCCATGAGTCAATATCTTTATAGAAAAAAAGAAATAAATAAAAAGGCCAAAGGAGAGCTTGTCCAATGATATTTTCTGCACAGAGAAACCACAATTCGCTTAAAGGAGCTCCTGGTGGTTATCATTTTGATTTTAGTAGGTTATGTCAGTAGGCAAAAATGATGTTGTGGTCTTAAGAAGATTCAGTACACCATATAAAATGTGCTGCCCTGAAAGGGACCATATTTCCCCCAAGTGCCATGTCCTTGTAGAACGTTGGAAATCAATAGTATGATATGGTTTTTACCCAAAGCTATTCTCAACAGAGAAGCGGTGTTCATTGTAAACCAACTGGTTTAAATTCTTAAGCCGAAATGTTCTATGCCCTGGGCCACACTCCCCATCGATTTTTCCTTGAAGGATAACCTGCAGCAGATGGTACAGTCATTCCCTCGCCAGTTTGCATTTCATACACTGTGTTCCCGGTATATTGTGGGACTGCAGTACTGTATATGAAATAAAGGGCTCCTGGGGAAAGTTGTGTGAGCCAATTTGAGGCCTCCTGCACTTACTGCAGGCCTGGCGCTGCCCCGAATGGGCTTCCAATGGACTTCCCCAGCCTGTCGGAAGCCCCAGAGGTTGTTTCCAGTGAACTGGAAGTGGTTTCCAATGAACTGGAAGTGACTTCCAGATCACCAGAAACCATTCCTGGAGCCTCCTACAGGCCTGGGAAGCAGTGCCAGGCCTCGGGTAAGTGTAGGTGCTCCCACATAGCCCCCCAAAGTCCCAACCTGACCCAGCATCTGCATATCACAGATTTTCCATTATTGCAGGTTGGATTGGGTCCTTAAGCCCCACAATAGGTGGGGGGGTTACTGTATTTGTTATTGTGCATTATGTGACTGAAATATTGTACAGTGGTCCCCCGCCCTTTCGCAGTTCACATACTGTGGTCCCACTATATCGCAGGACGGCGGTACAGTGGTCCCCCAAAGGGGCTTGAGGGCTCCAGACGATTGGCACTGTGGTAGGGAAACAAAAGGTTCCCCCACCCACCCCAGTGCCATTCAGCTGGAGCCTGGGGCTTGCCTCCATGGAGGCAAGCGCTTGGCTCCGTTGCTTAAATGCATTTTAAACATTGTGTGCTGCTTCTCCTGACCCCTGACCCCTGTGCGGGGGAGCAGCATGCAATTTTAAAAATATCTTTAAGTAACGGAGCCAAGCTGGCTCTGTTGCTTAAAGACATTTTAAACATTGCGCCCCCCCAGGCCCGACCCGACCTGCGTCTGCATATCACGGATTTTCAATGATCACAGGTCAGGTCGGTTTCCTAACCCCATGATAGACGTGGGGTTACTGTAATCTTCTTCTCTTTATGATATTGAAAATTTCTAGTTTGGCTTGGCTTACTTCCATGTATAAGATGACCTTCAATTTTTAGTCAAACAATTTTAGGCAAAAAAATATAGTCTTATAAACAGAAAAATACTATACTCCATCTTGCTTAAGGTCACCCCTCCCAGCCTTTTCTAGTTCAACAATTCTCTAAGTGGATACATACTATAGGTATCCATCCACCAATGGCATAAACAGCTCTTCCTCTCCATTCTCCTTGGCCCATGTGTTAAAGGGCTTCTTAGGGGACTTAGATTTATGATTAATCCAGAAAAACAAGGAGAGACTATTATGGTACTAGATACTGTATGGTAGATCTCCACTTTTGAGATACAGGAAGCCAGACTAGATGGGCCTTTGGCCTGATCCAGCATGGCTCTTCCTATGTTCTTATGCTCTTAACTCTTGAAGGAGCAAGTCTGCAAACTAAGGGAATGCCTAGGAATAGCTTTGCTCTTAGAGTGCCAAGTGGTAAATGTTGCTCAAAATGCCCTTCTCTGGCTCTGATTCATCCACCAGTTGTACCCACTGCTGGAAGACTAGGTTCTGATCTCTGGTACCCACA
>JAHTLZ010000379.1:57766566-57824945 GCA_023846285.1 Phrynocephalus versicolor | reverse complement strand
CCAAGAAGGGGGGTTTAATGATTAGCTTTCATCTGAATAGCCTATTCAGGCCACTGTCCAGGTAACGAACCTATTCCAACCTGAGTGGCATGAAACCAAGGTGACCTATAAATGGGAAGTCTTGCACCAACTTTCCTCAGACTGATGAAGCTACTTGGATGAATAGTGAAACATTTTGATCTCACAAGAAAATAAGTTCAGTTGCCATGACTCAACCTCTGGACCACTGACAGAAGGACAACAAGATGGCAGCCAGCCTGGCCTCACTGCAGATTATGGTTGACAGTCTGGGAGCAGACACTGAAGAGCCTCAATCTCTTATTTGTGATGGTGGTGGAAAGAAAGTCCCCTCAAAACATTTTAAAACCTTGGGAGGCTCATATGGGGAGATGTGGTCATTCAGATAGTCAGGAACAAAGTCATTCAAGGTTTTATAAGTCATTGCCAATATTTTGAATTGTGCCTGAAACTACACCAATGGGTAGTTAATCTGTCATGTACTAATGTTAACTGTACAAATGTATTCCTGGTTATAGATTGCGTGTGAGCATCCAGACTCAGATGTATTCAAGAGTACACTCAAGCTGAGAACCCGGATCTTCAAGGGAAGACTCAGGTCTGATTGAATTCCTGTCCCCTTATCTGTCCTTCAACTGACTATGGGCACCTCTGGTTTGTTTGATTAAGCTTCAGGTTGTTTGTTGTTATTATTTTTACTTTCATCCAGAACATTCATTACTGATAGGAGACATGAAAACAGCTTCCTTGGAACTGAATGGAAAGAAGAAACAGAATTTGACACCATTCACATAATGGTGGCGCCAAACCTCCAAATTCCTGAAGGGAGGCAGAACAGATATCTGAAAGATTACCCTGGCCAACAATCAGGATACTAAAGAGGAGTCCTTTAGCATCACCTTCTGAGTTTGCAATTACAGGAAGGACTGGACTGAATGCAAATCAGGGCCTCAAAAACCAACACAAAGAAATGGGCCAGAAGGATAAACATGGCAGGTGGTATTAGAAATTGTCAAAAGGCCCCAGTGCACCAACGGGGACATGCAGCTCTGGCCAGTTCTCAGTGTAGGTCACCTATCAAGGTGACTCAAGTTATCTCTAACACCACAAAAGGAAAGAAGTGGATGTGGTATTCCTTGAGCACTTTCTCTTTGATATTAATCTGGCATTGTGTGTGTGTGTGTGTGTGTGTGTGTTGTGTCGTTACAGTCGTGACTGACTCTTCATGACCCCATGACCATGGAGTTTTCTTGGCAGGAATACTGGAGTGGTTTACCAGTTCCTACTCCAGGCGCCTACAGCACCTGGTATTCCCTGGTGGTCTCCCATCCATGTACTAACCAGGCCCGACCCTGCTTAGCTTCTGAAATTGGGCGAGATCGGATGTGCTTAGGGCATCTAGGCAGCTCTCTGGCATTGGGTACCAGTTACTAATTTGATTTTTGCCTTTGGTCCCACAGAAGCACAAGAAACTGCCATGTATATTCAGCCAGGCAATGGTCCATCAAACCCCATAGTGTTGACAATGACTGGCAGCAGATTTTCAAGGTTACAAGCTGGATTCTCCCCTTATTCTACCTGGATATGCCATCAGGCTGTCCTGAGATGTTCTGTTGCCTGATGCAGAGCAGAAATAGTTGTTGCAATTTTTTTCGGGCTGTTTGCACGAAAAACTCACAACAGCTATGAGATCCCAGCCCTGAAAGCCTTTGATAATATGCAGAGCAGAGACTTTGTCACCTTAAGTCATGGTACATTTAGCAGTAACTATAGCTACTAACTTATTTTGGCACATAATAATAATAATAATAATAATAATAATAATAATAATAATAATAATAATAATAATAATAATAATAATAATAATAATAATAATAATAATAATAATGTGTCATTACAGTTGTGACTAGAGATGGGCATGAATCAAAATAATGACATAATAATAATAATAATAATAATAATAATAATAATAATAATAATAATAACAACTACTACTACTACTACTACTACTACTACTACTACTACTACTACTACTACTACTACTACTACTACTTCTTTATTTTTATGCTGCCTTTCTCCCCAAAGGGACCCAAGGAGGCCAGTGGAAGTCAATTGCACAAGCATTTCTTGTCTCTCCCCTAATGAGTCAAAAGGCTACGAATTTTTTTGCTTTTTAATGACTCCCAAATTTGTTGCTTGAGCCAATAGCCCCCCCTGTACCCTGTACTCATGCCAAGGAAACCTCCCACGAGGAGCTGTTTCTTCTGATTCAAATTGAAGAGGTCCCTGCCTTGACGTAGGTTTTATAGCTTACACAAACGCGATAGCAGTTACACTGAGGGAGGAAGGAGCTATGCTAAAAGCAAATTGCCTGAGTCCACAAACCCCAATTACCTCATTATATCCTACAGAAATTTGCTGTTTCTCTTTTGATATATCTTGAAATGCCCTCTTTTTTGTCAAGAAAATCTGGTGGACTCTTACTCGATATGATTTGATGAAATTATTTGTAGAAGCAAAGTCCTTCCTATAGTTATAGGGACATACTGTATTCACAAAAGTGTGTGTATGTGTACATAAACATACAGAGTATACAACATACATTCAGATAGGAATAGTTATTAAAATGTATTGTTATATTAATAGGTGCTATAGAGAGTTTAATTTGTATCTCTATTAAATTAAACATATGGTGAACAGGGTATAATAGATTTTCTATCATTCAGCTGCCAATGTGGCAAGAGAAACCAGTTACTCTTGTCAGTGGTTTGTTTATTGGCTTATTTGAATTAAAATAAAGCTTTGCTTCTGCTGACTGCACATCATTATCTATGAGACCATAATCCTGCTGGCAAATCCTATATCTTCCAGAACTGGCTCTTTTGTTTGGGATTACTGAGAGCTTAGCCTATAACAAAGAGGAATAAGGCATCCTTCTCATCCTCGTAATTAAGTGTGGGGAGTAATTTAGAAACAAACCCAGCAAAAGATGTACTATTTGGAGTCATGTTTCTTAACAGCACTATGCAATAGAAGAGGCCGAATGCTAATTATGTTGAACATAATGTTTAAGCCATTACAGCTTCTGTACACCCAGAATCCCGTTTCTTCCTCATTCATCACCATTGCCTTTCAAAAACAAACAAACTTCAGCATGGTATTATGTTGCTCTATGCAACTTTTTCTCTCTCTTTTTCTTTGGAGAAGTACATTTACACCGATGAATGGCACAAGAGATCTAGTTTGAAATTGTTTCTCTCCTCCCCCAACCCCCAATTTCAGAATAGTTATTCTCCATGTCAAAAATTAAAATTAATGAATGCCTGGGCTTATACTGTAGTAGATAAATTTGTAATGGTGCCTGGAGTAAGCACAAATTTGAAAGCACCAGTCAACGGCCACTAAGGTAAAAGGATGTCCATATTAATTTTAGACACTGGTGTTTTAAATCTACACTACAAATCCTCATGAGAAAAATAACAAGGCAAACAATCACCAACAGTCGGACATTAAAATTGTTGATATATAATCCCCCACTCTTTCTTTGTATGATTTGTTATGGAATTTCATGACTAAATGGCACATCTTCCACCAACAAAACGACAGGAAAGTGATAAACCTTACTACTATGTGTAAGATATGGCATTATCACAGATTCAGAGAACTTGAAACTGTCCTGTACTCAGTGTTATAAACATCCACCCTGCACTTTCTGAACTCTGCAAATTTGCCTAGGAATTTTTGAATGACAGCTCCAAGGAGACACATTTAGAACAATTCCAATAGATGTCTAACTGCTGTTCCAGTTTTTTTCCTTTTCTGTAAAGGTTTGTTGTAAACTGCTGCTGTTTTTACATGTTGCTGGGTTTTAGCTTTCATGGTCTTTGTTACTTGAGCGACTTTGTGCTTTATTGCACAATACTGTTTTTCTTCACTGATGGTACTTTTAAAATTCTTAACTATCTTGAAGACAATACATACATATTAAAAGGAGGGAGGGAGGGAGGAAGGAAGGAAGGAAGGAAGGAAGGAAGACATGGACAAAATGACAGTTCAGAACATCTGTTAGCCTTCTGTCTGTGTATCAGCAGCACGATGTCATGGCGTGCACAGCTGTGGACATTTTCAGCTTTTTTTGTTCACATCTGTCACAGTAGCACAGTAATACAGGTAATTAGCAACACCTCATATAAGCCATTTGCTATTTCAATGTTCTGAATAAGTAAAATTAACATTAGGGCCCTGACAAAGGAAGGAAGGAGGACATAAGATACTAGAAAATGCACTGTAGAATGTTTTACGAATTTTTAAGATGCTGGAGGATCGTTTCGATCACTTTGGAAAAGTAAATATTGCAATTTTAAAAATCCTGCCACAAATGAGGGGGAAGACAAAGGGGAAAAGGTTCTTCTTAGACAATTCATCCGTCATAATACAAAAACAGATAAAAAGGAATTCGACATTTGGGGTTTGCCCCATGCAAAATGAGCAACCAAATTACACGCCCCCCCCAGTAAGAAAACTATGGGCTCAGAATACCAGGCAATCTTAACTGTCATTTGGGGTACCCCCCCATCTCTTGACCCTTCCCCACTTTTTCCCTTATTTCTTTGCTCAGTCTCTGCCGCCTAGAAAGAAAAGGAACACCTTGTGACAGTGGCTATGAGCTCTACCTCTACTGAGCAGCTAAAAAAACAAAACAAAGCAAAACAAAAACTAAACTTAAAGACCTAAGCGAGGTAATTACCAGTAGGACATTTCTGTACCAAAGCCAACACTGCAGAGCAGTGAATGAGAGGACATTCCTGCAGACTTCTGAAGGCACTTTTTCAGGCCATTTAACTGCCTCAAAAGAGGGTGCCTCTGAGTGCAGCCTGGCGATAATATTTCAAACAGAAGCTGCAAATCGAGTAGTGATGTAGAGAACTTTACATGCTTGAGTGTCTAAGTGAGCGTGACATCTCCAGAAATTTCCTCCAGAGTGTATGAGGATTTCCATGTGATATAAGAGGAAAGCATTCCTTGTTTGAATACATAAGAAAGGAAGATTACCATATACTCAAGTATAAGTCGACCCGAGTATAAGTCAAGGCCCCTAATTTAACCCCCCAAAACTGGGGGAAAGTATTGACTCGAGTATAAGTCTAGGGTGGGAAATGCAGCAGGGCCTGGCAGCTCCTCCTTTGTGAGCTGGGGGAGTGGTATGTGTTGTTTAAAATGACCTTTAGCCACTGATGCAAGCGCTTGCCTCAGTGACTAAAAGTCATTTTAAACATCACATGCTGCTCCCCTGTGATGGAGAGGGGGGTCATGAGAAGCGGCACACAATGTTTAAAATGAGTTTTAGCCACTGACCCAAGCACTTGCATGAGTGGCTAAAAGTATTGACCCGAATATAAGTCGAGGGCCCCCCTTTTCAGCCCAAAATTAGGGCTGAAAAACTAGGCTTATATTCGAGTATATACAGTACTTGTAGTCATCATTTTGTGGTTTATATACTTTTTTTTTAATCATCACATTTGCTTCTGTACCTTTAGAAACCAATGAGGTACATCATGTAAGCCATATTTCATCACTACTTCCAGAATAACTCCATTTAAGCAGAATTGTTTAAAATGGTAGCATTAGTCAGGATAGTTGTATGCTACCACCCTAATCACAGATGTTGTACTCATCAATACCAACAGAGAGCCACTGCAGGAAACTACCAGTAAACAATCCACATCACCACATATCTGCCCTACCTAAATCACACTTATTCTGAACTTGTCCCCTGTCTGTCTACAAAGCAAAAGGGTATGATAGTGTATGGCTGGGATAAGTGCTCCGTGGCTGACCCTACTGTGTACAATATAAGTGTATCTTAACATACAGTACTTTGTACTCTTTTTATATTTTATTGTTTCTTTTTGTTTTTGTTGTATGCTGTTAACTATGCTGTTGTGTCTTTTTTGTAAACCTCCCAGAATGTCCCCTGGTCAGATAGGTGGTATAAAAATGAAAATTAAAAAAACTGCTTATTTTTTTTAATTTTTAAAATATATATGTCACTATCCTCTCAGGGCCAGGACCCAAGTCAGCTTAAAATATTATTAAAAACAAGTACCTTTAAAAGCACAAAAAGTTATAAATATTAAGGCAGATTAAGTCAGTTATAGTATTAAAATGCAACTGAATGAAACAAAAATGTAAAAGTGTCTATTAAAATAATATATATAATTCAGGTTAAAAACTTAAAGAAAACATCACAGCATATCCAATTAAAATCTTGCTTTATATCCTTCATATTTTCTTTTTTCTCTCTGGGTGCTCTATGTTCAACACATGGCAAGTTTATATACAGTATAGACAAATGTAATAGAACTATTACACACACACACACACACACACACACACACAAAAGTTTTCAGATATTTAGAATAGGCATCTAGAAGAGGTGTCTAGAAGTGGATTATGTTCACCAGATTCTAGACTCCTGTTGCAACTAGACATGGGCACGACTTAGCGGAATTCCCGTTTCCGTTTCCGTTACTCGTTTCCGTTACGCAATGGAAACGGTAACAGGAATTACTCTGCCAGAACTCAAACTCGAACCGACTAAAGAATAATTGGGTCTGATTTGTCATGGTCGTTCCTGGCATCGCGGCGATCCCGCGATGCCAAGCGGCACAGAAAAAAAGGTTTTTTTTCTAAAAAAAAACCGATTCCCGGCCAAAAAGCAGGCGAAAATATGCCTGCCTGAGTGAGGGCTCAGGGCACCTACCAGAGGGGTGGTTTCTGGAGGGGGGTCCCCGGCCTCCCCCCTCTCCTCCTGGCCCTCCTGGCCCTGGGCTGCGCTGGGGGCGGGCATCCTCGTCGTCCCGCCAAAGTCGCCGCCGCCCACCGCCTGCAATTCAAGCGGAAGCGGCACAGAAAAAAAGTTTTAAAACTCCCCACCCCCCATTCCCGGGCCAAAAAGCAGGCGAAAATATGCCTGCAGAGTGCACCTACCAGAGGGGTGGTTTCTGGGGGGGGGGGGTCCCGGCTTCCCCCCCTCTCCTGTTCTGGGCAGCCAGACTCGAGTCGCCATGCCATGCGGTGCGGGCGGGGGATCCAAAATGGGACGGCGACCGCAATATTTTTTTTTTGAAATCGTGGTCCAAAAACACACAAGCACCACAGAAACATGCGAAATTTGCTAATTGCTAACTGCCAGAATTTTTACAGTAGCAGTGGGTTTTTCTTGCAACAAAATGTCTCCTCCTCTGTCCTCTCTCCATTTTTTTTATTTATTTTTTATTTTTTTTTACACCTGCGCAATGATGGGCTGGCCGAGTGGCCATGTGGGAGTGGACCATGCAAATTTTTGGAGCCATCCCACCAATCGCATGGCCACTTGGCCACTGAGACTTCTGGGATGTGCCAAAAAGCCCACTAAACCCTGCCCTAGCCCCCTAACCCTAACCCTAATCCTTGATTCCTTACCCATACGCCACAGTACACTGTCCTCTTAGTGGGTCAGAGAGGCACCCAGAGGTACACCCCACTACCCCACCCTAACCTCACCAGTAACTAGCCTAACCCTAGCCCTTGCGCTAAGCTGCTGTCCCCTAAGCCAGATCTACTTGCATTGCACTACGCAAGTACGATTCCCTTCTTTGTGAGACACAGCGGGTGCGAGAGCCTTAGGCATCACCCTATGGCTCTGGGTTCTGCCAGTCCACTGGTCTCATAATCTGCAACTGGTATGCATATCCATATGGCTATGCATGCCCTTTTGCAGCAGCAGGTGAGGAGAGGAGACCCCCATGCCATGAGGAGTCTCCAGGAGCCTGCTTTCCCTTCCTAGCGGGTGAGGAGAGGAGGCACCCCCCCAAAAAAGAGGTGCCTCCAGGAGCCCGCTTCCCTTTATAGCGGGCCAGCGGAGGCACCCACCCCAGAGAGGTGCCTCCAGGAGCCCGCTACCCCCCAAACCAGTTTAACGACAGATGAAAAAACGAAAAATGAAACGACTATTTTTTGCGAAGTTTCGCGAAAAACGGAAACAAGCCGACACAGGCCGCCTCCGACACACGACAACTCGAAAACGTCATTTTCCCTAGTCGTGCCCATCTCTAGTTGCAACAAACACATTTAAAAATCACAATGCCTTCACAAGGGTTTTCTGAGAGGGGGCGGGGACATTGTGACATGTTCCTTGGTTAGATATTGTGTGTCCATTTGAGGCTGTATGCAGATCTAGAGTTTTTGAAGCCCTTGCAAGTGATGGTGACTAGAGATGGGCACAAATCGAATCACGAACCAGAAAGACCAATGAATTCTACTGCCCTTGTCAACTACCTATCTGGTCCTGCTGCCTCCTCCACTGCTGCTTCCTTCTCTTCCTCTGCCACCAGTGCCTGAGAGGCAGTGGGCCCAGTTTCCCTTCCCAGAGCTGGCCTGCTTCCTCTGCACATGCACCTGCTGCCCAGAGGATGGGTGGTCACATGTGCAGAAGTAGCAGGCTGTCTCCTTGAAGTCATCCCTGACACCTCTGCACATGTATCCACGGCCCAGCTGATAGGTGGGTACATGAGCACAAGCAAGCAGCAGGTTGGTTCAGGAAAGGGAGACTGGGCTCTCTGCTTCTGAGGGTGGCAGTGGTGACAGCTGTGGAGGAGGAAACAGCAATGGCAGGTTTGAGAGGAAATGGGGATAGTGGGAAGCAGGTGGGTAAGAGACAGAGGGCAGCAGAAAGTAGGTTCCTCCCCCCGGCATGAACCTGAAAAATCCTTTTAAGCTTTTCAGGCACTCCAGCCATGTATGATAAACTGCCATAGGACCTGACTGTGGCTTGGGAATAAAGGATTACAGGAAACCCCCACACATAGATCAGTAGTTACTGTTTGACTCCCACCATTCATTACAATACAAATTAGGAGTTATCAGGACTCTAAAGTAAACCAAACAGCAGAGAGCATCCCAGCCTCCACAGAAGCCAAGAGAAGGAAGATAGGCACCTGAAGATAGCACTTGTCTTAAGACAGGCATGTCCAGACTTTGGCCCTCTAGATGTTTTGGACCACAACTCCCACAGTTCTTTGTCATTGGCAATCTAAGCTTAGAATTCTGGGAGTTGTGGTCCAAAACATCAGGAAGGCCGAAGTTTGGACATGCCTGTCTTAAGGTCTATGGATATCCCAAAGTGGGCCTTCAACAAAGCCGTGTCCTCATCCAGAATAACAATGGATCAGCCTGAGACCCAGGGCCAATGGGAAAAACTTGGTCATTGGAGTGTCTGAAAAGCTTAAAATAATTTTTGGCAAACACTACATACCCATTTACACCAAACCCACAAACCACTAAGGCAGAGCCTCGTCCACCTGAAAGACCCGACTTCAAAACACAAGAGGAGCAATATATTGTATGTGGTCCAATGCAGTGAGTAGTGCACAGACCTCTACATTAGAGAAACCAACCCACTATTAAACAGGAGGATGGCCCAACACAGGAGGGGCAACAATTTAGGACTGGAATCAGCAGTGTACCTTCATTTGAAGGATAAAGGACACTCATTCAAAGACAAGGATGTGCACATATTAGACAGAGAAGATAGGTGGTGTGATCGAGGGATCAGGGAAGCCATTGATGTGTGTATTGAAAATACCTCTCTCAACAGAGGTGGGGGACCCAGCCACAATCTCTCTGCCACATATCGTGCTACCCTTTCATCATCTCCCAGACAAATCAGAAGCACTTCACTATCTACCAGGAAGGCTACAGCAAATGACCCATACATAATGGGTATTGGGAAGGGTTGCATAGATGGGATGTTCACACACCCCAGGCTGTTGTACATCTAACAAGCCTATTCAGGCCACTGTCCACCTAATGAACCAGTTGCCATGACTCCACTTCCAGATAACTTCACCTGGATGATTGAGAATCTTCACAGACACATTCAGAGCTTTGTATGTCAACATTAACAGAGCATTACAACATTTGCTGCTTTCTATTATCATTCCACTTGCTCCCAGCCAAAACCTGAAGAGTCTCAAACACACAACTGGCAACAAGAAGAGAACAAGAGGACTGAAGGGTGAAACATTGTGAGGATGAAAGATAGAGGAGGCCAACAATGACGATTACTACACATCCTTCCTCGTTCCGAGATTACATTCACTTCATGACAATGTTGTTCGCGGTCATGTAGTCTTGTCCTGGTTCTATCCCTGTTTCCATTTACCCACGGGCATGACTGATGGTATCGTGACAACTGTTAGTTCATGTCCTTGTTTCGTGACAATTACTGAATTTTCCTGGCTTTGTTTACCCTTTTATTTTGGCCCGAGCTTCCGTTTTCGATATTTCAAATCTCTGCAACTTTGCCTTTTATGCTTTAAGCAGCAAAACTCCTGGTTTCATGCCTTCTTCCCTCTCTGCGATCTATTGTTTAAGCCATTGGGATTGAAGTGGAGAATGCAACTTCGCACTCCTGCCACTAGATGGAGAATTACTTCACGGGCACTTGTCTCGAAATAAGAACCGAGACAAGACAATTCCCGAGGCCAGGGAGAGGTATGTCTCATCACGCTCTGGGGAATGGTCAGTTCAGGGGGCATGGTCGGGACAAACTCCCGCCATCACGCAATGGACATGGAGTACCCTTTTTTTATACCAATCCCAAGTGGGACAGCAAACCGCGATGAGAGGGACGTGAAGTAATTGTCATAGAGAAATCGGAGGGGACAGAGACACAGAAGGACTATCTGCCTGTTTTTACATCTTGAACTGTTTAAAAAAAAGTGTAAGCAGGTTTCACAGCAGTTGTAATTCAGCAAAAAAAGACACTTCACACATGCTTTCTGGTCTCCAACAGTATACAGATGTAGACTTCAAGTCCACATATATCCCGTGTCCCCAGCTTTGAAAAATGCTCGTCCCTGTTATAGATATGGCATGCCTTGTGTGATAAATAACAGACCTGTTGCTTATATTAGTTCCAGCTCAGGAATGATCGGGGCATAATTTCATTATGTGAAGAACAAGAAGAAAGTCTAATCATAGAATTGCTTTCCATAGGAAGCAAACCTACAAATGGTTATTCAGAAAGAGGCCCTCCAGTAAGCCCATTGATGTTTATGGGACTCTTCCAGCATAAGTGGTTTCAAGGCTACACCCCATGGAAGCATTAGAAGATGAAGGGTTTGGATACTCGGCTGATATGTAGTACAACGGTGCTACTTTGCAAAGGACATGGAAATGCCTGTAGCATGAAAAAGCGCTATAACCTAATCAACAACTCTATTCAGTTTCACAGATGCCCAATTAAGAAAATGGACCCATAAATTTGAGCTGCTCCTTCTCCCCTTTCTTCAACAATAAGCACAACAGAACAGTCCATTAACACTCTTGCATACTCTTTCTGAAAGCGCCATTGGAATGTGCAGCTAACAGACATATCCAATTGGCTGAACATTGTAGGACTTCTTTTTTTATAATTGATACTTTTTTAGCATCCACACAAAGGTAAGGACTTTAGCCTTGAATACCACCTACTGGCAATGTGCCTGCAGAGAGAAAACTAGTGCTAAAAGTATTTATTAAAATACACACTTTAAAATAGTGTGCTTTTCAAATCTAATAATTATGCTACAGTCTGTGTAAAAGGTATTTTTTTGCAATCAATGGCACACAGGGGCTCCAAACACACACACACACACACACACACACACACACACACAGTGCCCACGGGATTGATTCATTGCATTTGGAACACATCCAGACTGGCTCCTTTTAAAGAGATGGAATCAAAATACAGTACAGTACTTCAAGGCCACCGTTGCTTCAACACCCAATCAAATCCAAACCTCAAATAAGAGACAGTGCATGCTATCCTTTTTAAGCCAAAGAATCCATGTTCTGATAGAATGAGGGGCTATTGGAATTCTTTGGCACTCCTAGGACACTTCTTTGAGAAAGGACAAGAGAAATATATTTGGCAGGGATGATTTTTGCATCAGTCAAAATAAGCAGCAGCGCCTGCAGCTGCCTGCTGGAAAATCCCAAGTGCTCTCAGCTTTTCAGACAATCCCTGGATGGCAGCTATTCAGAAGCAAGCTAATGGATTAACCCTTTCCTTGTCTCAGAATCCCATGAAAGGGAAGACAAGCCAGGTCAGGAAAGAAACATTGCCTTTGGAATATGGACACAATCCACCAGGCAGTCGATTTCTGCAAGAACCACAGAAATGAATGGCAGCAGAGTCTGGGTATCATGGAAGGGCAGCAGTATTGTTAGCTATTGCCTTCTTCATTATTATTCAAGCTCCTTCAAGCACTCCCTGCCACCGGTGTCAAAATAGCCTTGCTTCACTCTTGGGACTGTGCATTTGGGTTTGGTGGGGTGGGGTGGGTGAGTTAGCAACATTATTTGGTAATCAGCCTCAGGCTAGAAATGTCTAGAGTCAGCAGTCCTGGCATAGCTTCCGTTTACTTTAGCACGGGCTGCACAATGGAACCATATCGACACAGAAGCCCACACAGACCCCTTCCTTCTTCTCTCCAGTTAGAGCACAGAGCCAAAAGAACAGAAAAATGAGACAGAACAAAGCAAAGGTTCCTTACTGTGCAGAGTTTCACACACCTTTTCATGTCGTGTGTTGTGCCTACTTGGGAAGTACCTTGACTACTGTGTGGCCTACTGAGAGATTTGTGCTGGGGAAGCAATCTCATAAAATCATTTCTGCATAGGCACCAAGGGTCAAAGGTTTGCAATTTTAATCCCCGAAACACAGAAAAGAACAAAACTCATGGATACTTTATGTACCAAGTGATGTGCTCCGTCACAGCTTTAACATCAATAGATCTGACTGAGAATGGCTGTGTGAGTGATATGAGTTAGCACCCAAAGGCTTTTGCCAGTAAGAATCCAGAACTAAATGTGAGAAGCTCTTGCAGAGCTTCAAAGATTGTACTGTTTCCATTGGGTTGTGCCTATAGGGTCATTTTTAACCAACCAACCAACCAACCAACCAACATTATATATGCCCTTCTTTAATGCTGAAATATGTTCACAATATAATGCAGTTACAGGTTTTTAGTTAAGAGCTGAATGCAGTTAGGAACCAGATAATTCAATATAGCTCCTGATGCCATAGTTGCCTTGATGCCTGCAGAGCATCAGAAATGATGCTGGTACTGCTTAGTTCTAGACCAGTGGTTCTCAACCTGTGGGTCCCCAGGAGTTCCTGGACTGCAACTCCCAGAAGTCTTCATCACTAGCTGAGCTGGCCAGGATTTCTGGGAGTTGCAGTCCAGGAACATCTGGGGACCCACGGGTTGAGAACCACTGCTCTAGACCATGACATGGGATGTACTTAGACCATGGGAGAGGTGAAAGCCATGCACACATCCAATGAAAATATAATATAATAAAATATAGTTCAAACTGTATTTATTAGACATGGGCATGGAGCGGCGAAATTCTAGTTTTCGTTGCCATTTGTCGTTTCTGTTATGTAATGGGTAATGGTAACGAGAATTACTCCGCTCCAGCTCGAACCCGACCCGATAAAGATAAATTGGGTCTGATTTGTCGTTGTCGTTCACAAGCAGCACAGAAAAAAAGTTTTAAAAATAACAAAAAAAAAACCCGATTCCCGGCCAAAAAAGCAGGCGGAAATATGCCTGCCTAAGTGAGGGCACCTACCAGAGAGGGGTGGTTTCTGGGGGGGTCCCCGGCCTTCCCCCCTCTCCTTTCCTAGGCTGCTTGCACCAGGCTGGGGGGAGTCATCCTTGTCATCTCCGTCTATGCCATGCGGTGGGGGGGGGATCCAAAATGGCGACCGCAATATTTTTTTTTAAATCGTGGTCCAAAAACCCACCAAAGCACCACAGAAACATTTGAAAATTAGGTATTTTAAATGCCTGATTTTTTATAGTAGCAGCAGTGGGTTTTTCTTGCAATAAAACGTCTCCATTGATTTTATTTTATTTTATTTTTATTTTTAGTTTTATTTTTTTACACCTGCGCACGCGCAATGATGGGCTGGCCATGGGATGGGACCATGCAAATTTTTGGAGCCATTCCACCAATTGCATGGCCAGGTTTTGACTGAGACTTCTGGATGTGGCAGAGAGGGCATAAAAAGCCCACCAACCCTAACCCTAACCCTAACCCTACCCCTAACCCATACGCCAGTACACTGTCCTTCTTAGTGGGTCAGAGGCACCCAGAGGTGCAGCCCACTAACCCACCCCAACCTTAACCGTAACCCTAACCCTAGCCCTTACCCTAACCCCAACCCTAAGCCAGATTCGTACGCAAGTACACTTCCCTCTTAGTGGGTCAGAGTGATGCACCCAGAGAGGTGCCTCCAACTCCAGACCCACTCCCTCCCTAAGCGTAACCTGTACGCCAGTACGCCAGTATGCTTTCCTTCTTAGTGAGTCAGAGAAGCACCGAGAGAGGTTCCTCTGCCACGGGGCTCCATAGGCAGATAGGATAGGCAGCCAGCTCATCTCTCATATTCACATATCTCTCCAATCTAGAGATCTACATATTATTCTCGGCTTCCCAGTGCCACTTTTACTTCTGCATCATCCTTACACAAGCAGTCTCTCCACACCCACCTACTCACCCACACATCTGCTATTCATTTTTTCCTGCACATACACACCATTCACAGCCAAGCACTGCTACACCTTCCCATCTCATATACACACATACCATTCTTTCTTAGCATACCATCCTCACCCAGTCACATTGCCACTCTTAACCCCCCCCCCCCGCTTCACAGATCCCCACCCTCTGCACCAGTTAATCCGTCCAGGTGACGGGGAAGGCAGTTCAACTCCATCATGGTCTACTGGAGTGGGAGATTTAAACGGGCAAATATTAACATTGACTTCTAGCGATTATGGCCGCTAAGCATTGGCATGACCTTTTATCGACACACCTATATACGTCTCATAAATATACCCACATGGTTGCTGCTGTCACCCAAACAGAAAGCTCCAAGTTTGTCTTTTTCAAGTGCATTGTTTTGCCACCGCAGTCAAGATGCTCTTAGCAGTATCTGTTCGGATGTCTGCGTGTCAGCCGAACAGAAGCTACAGCAATTAGTCACTCACTCCCTTGAGCTGCTCCTGGAAATGTATTTTTTATTTTTATTTTATTTTTTCTTTCTTTTATTTTTTTTTACAGTTTAAAGCATCTTAAAAACCTATTACTGCTCATTTCTTAACCTCTTCTCTACCTAGTCAAGGCCAGCCTAATCCTATGCTAAATCAAACTGTAATAATAATGAAAAATTACAGGCAAAAGAAACTTTTATATATCTTTCTCAGGATTCTATGCTTCCTTCAAAGATTTCTTTAAGAGCACAGCTTCCAATTGAAATGAAAACCATGGACTGTAGTCCACATTGTGAAGAACCAATATGGCCACCAAGTGCTTGGACTTGCATTTTTCTCCATTCCCCTGTTCTTGTCATGGGTATATCAATTGTTAGTATTTAACCCCTAGGCTAGCAAAGTCCCAAATGTCCTAGTTAAGGCTCTGGGTAATAGATAACCACAATGACTAGTATTTTATTGAGCAACCATTGGGAAGAGATTCTTGCTATCAGATGAGATCACCGAATGTGCAACAGCAGAGACAGTGAACAAAAAGTGACCTCTAAGCACTCTATTTGCCAAGAGCAACACTGGAGAAAGTGGTGTGACCCTGTATTACTGTGCTAGCGGGATATTCTGTTCAGCAGAAGTTTAACTGGATACAAATTGATGAATTTTAGAGAGATTGGTGGCATTTTCTTCATTGCAGGTAGCTGTTCTCTCTTCTCTCTCCCTCCCTCCCTCCCTCCCTCCCTTCCTATTTTATTTTATTTATTCTCATTTACAAGCCACCTTTCTCCCAAAAGAGAACTCAATTAATGAATGAGACTAAATAAATAAACTAAATTATGAGTCTATGATACTAGACAGGTTAGTTCAACATATTTAGGAAATAACATAGATGATAGAGTAAGAGGACAAGAATGTGCTACTGAATGAGTGTGTGTGTGTGTGTGTTGCGTCGTTACAACCGTCACTGACTCTTCGTGACCCCATGTCCATGGAGTTTTCTTGGCAGGAATACTGAAGTGGTTTGCCATTTCCTACAGCACCTGGTATTCCTTGGTGGTCGCCCATCCAAGTACTAACCAGGGCCGACCCTGCTTAGCTTCCGAAATCAGGCAAGATCGGATGTGCTTCATCCTTCTAACCCATAGTGGCCAAAATCCTATTGGAAAAATAATAAGGAAGGGCACTCAGATGGTGCCGTTCTTGTCATCACTTTGCTGTTTATAAAGTGCACTTTAAAGACATGCACACTAATCAGGGACATGACTGATCCAGAATAAACATTCCAAACAGCACACATCAAATTGTTGGAACATGCTTCAGAACAGTTCGGTGCACTTTAAACACATGCACACTGTACATGTCTTTAAAGTGCACTTTATAAAGAGTTTTGCACACAAAACCAAGTGTTTTTGTCTCTTTTCTAGTCTCCAGAATAAATTAACCCATGTCTAATGCATTCCTATGGGAAACTGCATTTTGATTTAAGAAAATTTTGAGTTAAGAAAATGCATTCAGAACGGATTGATTTCTTAACGAGGCACTCCTATATTTTACAAATCTCTATTGCATTACCCTTCCTCAGTTATTTCAACCCTTCTAAATTATAAATCCTCAATTTACCTAAACAATATCCTCACAATTAGCACTGAAAGGCTGAAATCCTGTGGTCCAACTTTACATTGTGCAAAGGGAATGATGTTAACAACCAGTGACCTTACTTTATTTTAATTTGATTTAGAACTTCATAATCCCCCCACACACACTTTCAGCCTCCCTAGGGATCCTTTTTGAACTAAAAAAAAGCCATTGTGAGCTTCAGGATGGGAGCAGGAAGATTTAATGTTGGAAGATTGCCACTGGTGGTCCTGCCAGCTGATCTGGACTCCCATCGGCAACCTGGTGACAATTTTTCTTCTAGGGATCCCAGGACAAAATGGATTCCTAAGGAGCCTTGGAACCTGAAGAGGGGTGGGACTAGGACAGTGATGGTGGACCTATGGCACGGATGCCAAAGGTGTCACTCGGAGCCCTTTCTGTGGGCACCCCTTCATAGCCACCTGTATATAGGTTAAATTACTGTATTGGCATTTTGCAAACAAATTAGTGGGTTTTGAATTGCAGTTTGGGCACTCGGTCTCTAAAAGGTTCGCCATCACTGGACTAGGACATTTTAAATTAAATTAAAATGAAGAGTGACATCACTTGGGTGATGACATCATCCCTGTTTCACTGTGTGAAGTTTCAAAATCTGGATTTCAATCAGAGTACAATATAAATTGTTGAGATGCATAGACACAGACCAAACAACACAGACACATTTCCTCATATTTCCATTACCACATAGCTTCTCCATTGGAAACTTTATGTATATTTGGGTATGAAACATTAGGAACTGAATAACTAACTAAAAGAAATCAGATGGGTTGCTTGTATGCATGTTCTAGCCAGTATTCTGAGACAACACTTTTATGTGATCTACCTTACATATTCCTTACATTTCCTACATTCATGTGTCCAAGAATGTAGAAGCAATCATGCTAGCGAAAGAGAAAGCATTCTTCCTGTATGAACTTCCACTAAGCCTTGCCTGATTCCACAGGTAGTCTTTACAGCCTGTACTTGTTTCATGATAAATAGCAGCCAAAACATTCTGGGAAATTTCAAGTGCATTGAAACACAGGTTAAATTTCAGAAAAAAGACAGGTATTTTGTACAAGCTATATAATATAGTACTTTCATTATTAACATTGCTTTCCACACAAAAAAAAGCATGGAGATGCATTTGTGTCTGCATTAAACATTAGAAATTCCACCTCCACTTTCTCCATTTTGTCAAATGCAGCATCTTAGACTTGAAGATCTGCTTCAATGAAACAAACTAGATTCATGCTAGAAGGGTAGAAGACAAAGTAGTGTACAGTATATGAATTTGTTTTCTGACCCTGCATAATCCCATAACATTCTGCACATGGAAGAGTTATAATGCAGGTGGTATAACTTTTGCACATGGAAAAGGCTCAATGAATTAGAAAGATCATTTCCACATGAAAGGTGTTCTCAGCTACCTGCACCGTTGCAAGGGCAGGTTCAGTCCTCAGTCTGGCTGAAGTTTGCTTTACAGCTTATTGAGCCCAGAGCAGTATAGCAAGAAGTCCAAACCCTGTGCCATGGATCTAAAGTAATGATTTTTAAAAGTTTTTAAAGGTACAAATAAGTGTGTGTGTGTGTGTGTGTGTGTGTGTGTGTACAGTGGTACCTTGTATAAAGGAATTAATTAATTCCAAATGAAATTATGTTAAGCAAATTTTCCTTTATACAAATTTCCCATAGGAATGCATTGAAAGCAGAGTAATCACATTTTTATGTTGTACGGATTCGCCCCATAGGCGATTCTGTTAAGCAAATTTCCCCTATCTCCGGAATTTTTTATGTTGTACAGATTTTATGTTATACAAACTGTTTGTTATACAAGGTTCCACTGTATGTATGTATGTATGTATGTATGTATGTATAAAATATAATGTCTGATGAGACCAGTTACTACTGTTTCACTTGCTATTCCTTGAAGAGGTCCTTAGGATCAAGGAAGATTTGGATACAATGGTATACCATGGTTAAGCATTATATGCATGTGTAAAATAAACACATATAAAACTTTGAGGTCAGGAGTACCTCCTGCCTGATCAGAAAGAAGGAAGGATAAACCAACATAGTACTAGTTTCATTCTGTCCAACTTCCTGAGCACTGTCACATGTAAACCTTTTTTTTTAAATCCAAAATTGAGGCCATCCATGCTGGTCTGGACTCCGGTTGCACTGATCTATCCCAGTATATGGCTGGTGCTGCACCACCTCAGTCTCCTCAATTTGTTGAGTTTGGGCCTGTTTCTCCATCTGAGGCCTCCAGGGCACTGGTTCATTGGAGGCTGGTGGCTTCTCCGTTCGACCCCTGCCTGTCTTGGTTTATTAAGATCGCCAGTAGAGATGGGCACGACTTAGCGAAATTTTCGTTTCCGTTTTTGTTTTTCGTTTTCGTTACACAACGAACTGAAAAACGAAAATTGGCTCAAAAATGGAACGAAAATGGAAACAAAATGACTAATTTTGAGCCAATTTTAGTTTTTCGTTACGGCAAAAGCATTTAATGGCACTAAATGGGGAAAAATGAAAAAAATTTCATTTTCTTTTTCGTTTTTCGTTTTCATTACGAAACGAAACGAAAACGAAAAATTTTGAAAATTAGCTCACGAAAACGGAAACGAGCCGAAACGGACCCCTAAACGAAAAACGAAAAACCATTTTTCCTGAGTCGTGCCCATCTCTAATCGCCAGAGGAGCGTGCTGGAATGGGCTCCACTGATTGCCAGTGCCTCCTTCAGGGAGGAGACAGTGATTAAGCCCATTCTTAAAAGGCCTGAACTGGGTGTGGATGATATGTCCAATTATAGCCGCATAGCCAATGCTCCCTTTTTGGGCAAGATGGTGGAGCGAGTTGTCGCCATGTAGCTCTAGTCATTCCTGGAGGAAGACCTTGTCCTGGATCCTAAACCCATGTTTAGACCATGTCACAGGACTGAGACTGCCCTGGTCGCATTGCATGATGATCTATTGGGGGGGGGGGACTGACAGGGGTTGCTCTACCCTGTTGGTCCTTCTTGGTATGTCAGCGGTCCACCATTTGCTTCAGGGTATTCCCAAGCAGATGCCTTCACCTGCTTATGATTACCCACAAATGGCATTGAGATATATTCTGCCTATCTTTCTAATATCATTGACCATGGTATCCTCCTTGGCAGGCTCTCTGAGGTGGGGATTGGGAGCTGAGCCTTGTGCTAGCTCCACTCCTCCCTTGAGCGTCGAGCCCAGTGAGTGAGCCTGGAGGGGGACTTGTTGTCCCCCTGGACACTCTCTTGTGGGGTGCTGCAGGGATCATAGATCTCCCCCATGCTCTTTAACATCTATATGAGGCCACTGGCTGAGGTCATCTGGAGTTTTGGAGTCTGCTGTCATCTCCTTTTCCACCTCTGTAATGGAGGCTGTGCAGATCCTTGATCACTGCCTGGCTGCAGTTCTGGAGTGGACCAAGACTAACAGGCTCAAACTCAACCCTGAGAAGACTGAAATTCTGTTTTTATTTTTTCGGTGGTGGTGGGGAGGGGGTTCCACCCTCCAGCTGGCTGAAAGAGTGAGGAGTCTGGGCACTGTCCTGGAACTTTCCCTGCATCTGTAACTGTCCCTGGAATCCCAGGTGGCAGCCGTGACCAGTCAGTCTTTTATCATTTTAGGCTTATCACCCAGATTCACCCATACCTTGATGGAGACTCCTTGAGGACAGTTGTGCAGGCACTGGTCATGTTGAGGATATATTATTACAACACTGTTTACACGGCTTCCCTTGACCCTTGTTCAGTGACTGCATCGTGTGCAGAATGCAGCGGCCAGATTGGTGACTGGCGTAGGCAGATATGACCGCATCACCCCAATTCTGTCCCGCCTGCATTGGCTACCTGTTGTCTCCCAAATAAGGTTCAAGAAGTTGGTTTTGGTTTATAAAACCCTCCATGGCTTGGAACCTGAATATCTGACAGAGCGTATATCCCAAAAGTCAGAGCTGGCCAGACCCACCAGAGCCTCATTGGCCTTCTTGCTTCAGGTGGACACCCCAATGGAGGCCTGCAAGACTGCAACATGCAACTGGGCCTTCTTGGTGGTAGGCCCAACTATATGGAGCAAAGTGCCCAGTGAGATCCGCCTGGCTCAATCCTTTATAGCCTTCAAGAAAGCTTTGAAAACCTGGCTGTTTACAGAAGCTTACGGCAATTGCTAATGTTTTTCTAGTGCTTTTTTGTGATTTGTTGTTTATTGTTACTATTAGAGATGGGCACAAAATGCCAAAATGGCATTTCGCTTCATTTTTTGTTTTGTTTTTGTTTGTTTTATTTTGTTTATAATAAAAGGATTTCTTTAAAAAAATTCATTTCATTTCTCATTTGTGTCATTTTTCATTTTAATTCTTTAATTTTTTTAAAACTCATGCCGACCAGCTGGGTCAGCACATTTTTTTATCACGCCAACCAGCTAGCCCGTGGGCTAGGTTGGCACATTTTTTATTTTTATTTTTTTTATTACAGTGCCGCCAACCAGCTGGCCTATGGGCCAGGTTGGTGTGTTATAATTTTTTTTCTCGTCAGAGCGTTTTTTAATTATTTTAAGTTTTTTCCTACAGCACTGACCAGCTGGCCCGTGGGCTGGGTTGGTGAGTTATTTTATTTTTTTAATTTTGATTTTTTTATTACAGTGCAGGTTGGGTTGGCATTTTTTTTTCTTACAGTGTCAACCAGCTGGTAGGAGCAACCAGCTGTGACCCTGCAGGCTGGGTCGGCACTTTTAAATTTTTTATTATTATTGTTAGTTTTATCCCCCACCCGATTGCGCCTGATCAGGTGGGGAAAAGGGCAGGCTTTTAAAACTTTTTTCCCCACCGAAGCCCTTCGTTACAGCTGATCGGTAGTGGCTTTGGCAGGGAAAAAAATAACTGCGGTTTTCCCCACGTTGGGGGGTTGGGGGAGGAACCGCCGGCTTTCCCCCGTAGAAATGCATTACCTCAATGCATTCCAACGGGAAAACAAAAACAAAGCGAATGAAATGGAAATTTCCATTTTGTTTCATTTCATTTTTCTTTGATGGGTCTGTTCATTAACAAAATGAATAACAAATAACAAAATGAATTAAAAATCATGCCCATCTCTAGTTACTATCTGTTCTGTGCCCTTGCCGGTTTTTTTTCCCCTCTTTTTTCTTCTTCTTTCTGTTGTTTACTATTTGATTTGAATTGTGGTGTTTTTAATTGGTTTATGTTGTTCTATTTGTTAACCGTCCAGAGTTCCCTCTGGGAAAACTGGTGCAGTATATAAATAAATAAATAAATAAATAAATAAATGGATAAATGTGGCTTAAAGCAGACACTAGAACTAGTTGCTGAGCAAGCCAACCACAAACCTAGCTATTTAGCAAACAAGAATATAATTTAAATCATATTTCTGTTTGTTTACACAACACATGAAGAATTGGAAAGAGCAAAATGAAATTCTGCTTTATTTTTCCTCCCCAGAGGAAGGAGCATTTGATCAACGTGATTTGTACAAGAGCCTTTCTATTCATGCATGTACTGGACCATGACTCAGCATCACTTATGTAAACATGGGCAAAATCTGAGTTAACTTACATAAGAGAAAGTGGGAGTCTGAGAAAGTTTTAAAAATACATTTGGTTTGCTCTATCATATTTTAGTTTAGACACACTTCTATTTTAACCTTGTTAAAAGTATTCTAGATAGCTACTGCTGCTGCTGCTCCATTTAGATCATTGCCTTGAAAAACAGACCAATCTATAGGCCATTGTTTCCGCTTCAGCATGAAAATGATCCATCATAAACAAAAGAAACAAAACAAAAACCAGCAGTGCCCTTGGGGTGAGAGGAGAAAAGAAAATGAAGCAAGAGTCTGTAAATAGAAACCCTGTACAAAGAATGTAGAATCAATCTGGGGTCCAATAAAGATCAATAATGATCAAATGGCAATTGATCAAGAATGTCTACTTCAGTAAGATTGCTAATACTGTACTTTATAATCCAAATTGTACCACAGTGATATCTACACTGCCATAATGGGCTGTGAAGAATGGGATAAAATGTTCCTCTCATCACCCCCAAGTTCTCTATCCAGTCTTATGGTACTGTTATTGTCTGAGAATCAACAGATTTAGTTAAAATTCTAGAAGTTAATTATTTGAAAGGCTGACGCTGCATTCTATCATTCAAGCAAAGATAGCGGTGGGTAATATATTATCAGTAAAACGATCAGCAAAACTGGAATTCCACACAATGTTGATATATATAGAGAGAATCATAGAATCATAGAGTTGGAAGAGACCTCAAGGGCCATCCAGTCCAAGCCCCTGCCATGCAGGAAGCCCATCACACTATTTCCAACAGATGGCCATCCAGCCTCTGCTTAAACACCTCCAAAGAAGGAGACTCCACCACATATAATGTATATATACTCTGTGTGTGTATATGTGTGTGTACAGCAACTACACACACACACACACACACACAGCTGCCTAGATGCCCTAAGCACATCCGACGATATTGCTTGATTTCGCAAGCTAAACAGGGTCAGGCCTGCCTAGTACTTGGATGGGATACCAAGGAATACCAGGTGCTGTAGGTGCCTAGAGTAGAAACTGGCAAGCCATTCCAGTATTCCTGCCAAGAAAACTCCATGGACATGGGGTCACAAAGAGTCGGTCATGACTGTAATGATACAACAACATATAATACATTCTACACACACACACACACACACACACACACACACACACACACACACACACACACACATGTACAGTATAAAAATTATAAGTATTTCAGTGTAATTTTTCAATCTAAAGGGAGCCAATGTACGAGAATTGAAGTTTCATTTTAAAAAAGGGCTTTTGTTCAAAGAATGGATGATAGCTGTTCTGGGAAGGTGTCTATAATCCTGCATTCTAGCAAGATATTTCCCATTTTCTTCTTTCTAACTTTTTCCTAGATAGCTCAGTGGTTTAGGTCTCCAGTTGGGAGTTCAGTTCCCATCTCTGCTTTCTTGACAGGGGCTTGACTTGATGATCCACAAGCTTCAGCACTGCAGGTCTAAGATGAATGATGATGATGATGATGATGATGATGATGATGATGATGATGATGATGTTCTATTCCAGTTTCCAAAGGAACTGTACAATTCCAACAGAGAGCTTAAGAAGTGGCTAACGACTTAGATTATCTTTACCATTCTGGCTAGAAAAAAATTGCCTACTGGAGTGTCAACATTTTAGTTGATAAAATACCCAAATGGTGTGTTAATTAAAATTATCAAATTTAGAGACCTTGACAGAGGAATAAACTCTTCATATAAAGTACTGTATTGCTAATCTCTGCCCCCAGAGTGGAATAACCACTCTCTCAAAGAAGGCAGGAGAAAAGCCATTAATCATATAAAATCAAGCTTTGTACCACATAGATGTGAGAAAAATACAAAAACTATTAGTAACAAACTGGGCACTTTCACAAGGGCAAATGTGTTGTCTGCAGAACACATGCTGTTCACTTATACTACATGTGTCCATAGACACATTTGGCTGTAATTACAGTTTGAGAACTGAACCTTTTAATTTTAATACTGAGTATTTAATTTTTAAAAAATTGAAAATGCTCATATCTAGGAAGTTAGCCAGAGTATGATGTTAATGCAATGGTAAATGCATGATCTCCCAAAAAGAAAAAAGTGTTTTCAAAATTAGAGAAAAATTGGTGTCACAAAAATTCTACAGAGTCAAGTTTCACCATGTCTGGTTAAAAGTCAAATTCTCTTATCTGTTTAAAGTAAAAGAAGTGTAATTAGCTCTGACAATCAAGCATTGGGAAGTATGAAAAGAGGACCATCTTTTTCTCCTAAAAGAATAAAAGATTACTGATCATCCCAGTGAAAAAATACATCTAAATCCAGAACTTGAACCTGTATGAACTTCATTGATGAAAACAGCAGCTTCTGCAAAGATACAACTATAGTAGATGCTCGCTTGGCTCAGCAAGTCGACGACAAGACGCACGGCACAATTATAGCTGAGCAATTCACCCAGTAATGCTGGCGAGATGATTACTCTATTTTTCACAGCATGCCTCGTGGGTAATGACCAGTAGTACATGCAACTTTACGCGTGAATGTCTCGGGTCTGTTCATTCCCAGCAATGTTAGCAGGGAAAATGGTATCTTGCAACCTTCTGAACTACAGGTCCCCAGAGCTTCAAAAAGCAGCTCTCACCGTTGGCCACAAGTCAATTTTTCCTCTGCCTGGCACTGTCTGCTTGCAGCACGTTTCCACGTGGCACCCATTTTCCAGAAAATTACAGAGCGCTTTCCCCTTCAAAAGAAAAAAAAGGGGAGGGGGGAAGGAAAAAAAGAGAACAGAGGGAAGGAAGAAAAACTAGATGTTTGGCTTTCATCTACATTTCACGAGTCACTGTTACAGGTCAGGAACAAAGTCTTTAACCTCTTGACTATTCCTGGCCAACCACTAGACATCGACAAGCATGACGCTTGGACTGGCTTTTGATATATGCTGACTGCAAAGAATGGAGCTTCAGTCATTTACTTCCAAGGTTGACTTTTGAATTACATCCTGACACACGCTTAGGAATGTACCATATAGCCTCACTAAGGAAAAGTTGATTATGCACCCAGTGTTATCAAGAAGATGAAACAAGTGAACTGAGACCCAACAGTGTTGGGCACATGGCGTGCATGAGAGATCTCAATGTATGGCAGCTAGGCAATGAATATTAGAGCACATAAGACACTTAAAAGCCAATGAAATTCAGCTTTTAATCATTTTCATCCATCTACACTACAGATTTGTAAGACTACAGTACAAATCTGAATAATAAATAGGTTCAGCAAGACTTTCCTGTAATGTATGAGAAGTGAGGAAATCATAAATATGTTCTCATGACATATGTTTAAAGGTCTGATCTCCAAAAATGGCTTTCAGAAAATTCAGGCTGTGTAAGCATATCATTTTTTTTTAAAAAGACAAAAATATGGTTGCACCTTAAGGACTACTATATTTTAATATGCATGAGTGTTTGTGGATTATGTTTACTTTCACACACATGGAGTGAGAATATATGATGAGCATATGTAGACATAAGCCTTGAAAATGCTCAGAAACAGTGAGTGAAATCCAATTGCACAAGTTTATATTTATGTAATCTAGACTGGACATCGGAAGCATTTAGTTCAAACTCACACAAAGTTTGTTATCTCCCCCTCTCAGGTTCCGAGACTCCTTAAGGTTCCCTTTCCTCTGTGTGAGCTTTTGGGAGCTTCATAATGAGAGACTTTAACAGTAAATCAAAAAACCCAACCCAAACAAAAACAAAAACAAAAATAAAACTGGCACTGGACCATCCCCGCCAGGACTGGGACCACTACTAAAGGGTCCCTGCCCCCCCATGTCCTGAGGCTTCCAAAGGCTTCCAAAGGACAAAGAGTCACTCTAGGCTAGGGAACCTCAGAACCTAAAAGGGTGATAGTCAAGAAATTTTCCATGTGTATAAATTAAAGGTTTCAGTCCATCATATGGATTATGGAAAAGTCAAGTTGCACAACTGTAATATGTAAAAGCAATTTCTGGTGTCAGAGTATGTTCATTAATTCTCTCACACAGAGACTGCCCTGTTCATTCTATATAGCAGGCCTGTCCAACAGGTAGACTGTGGGCTACCGGTAGCCCACAGAGGGTTGAAAAGTAGCCCGCTGGCCATTAATAAAAAAAGTGAGGGGATAAGTTCTCCACCCCTCCCTCCCCCATCCCAGGGGCCACCACTGCCCCAGCAAAGTTCTCAGTCTGCCAGCCCGCTGTCTCAGCCAAGCAGGGCAGTTCAAGGGCCATGGCGCAGTCCCCTGCTCGTGCCAGGTGCAAGGGAGCCAGGTGCATGGTCATGTGGGTTGCCCCTTGGAAGTGGTGATCTGTGCAAGCATGCATGAGCCCCCCTTGCACCCACCCACACCAGCTGGAGCGGGTGCAAGGGAAGTGTGTGCATGATCAGCCTTCCCATTGAAATATGTTCCCTCCAGAATGGATTAATTGATTTTCAATGCATTTATACGGGAAACCACTGCTCTACTTACAATTTTTTTGCGTATGAGCATGTGCTAGGAATGGATAAAATTTGTTAAGTAGAGGTTTTCGCGCAGTAGCCCTCAGGCACTTTGCACCAGAAAAAGTAGACCTCGGCCTGTTCAACGTTGGACAGCCCTGCTATATAGCATGCAGAAGGTTATTGCTGGCAAAGGATGGCATACTGGAGATCATATTAGCCAAGGAATAAATTGACAAGCATTTGATGTTGTGTGTGACATGGCTGGGGCTTGTAGTTGTGCTGCCAAAGCTGATGTGATGACAGAGCTGATTTCTGAACTTTTAGGAGTATCAGGTTTCAGTCTCTATATCAGTGTTATGTTGCATGTCAATTGTATTTTTTTTTAGGTTCTGCAAGCAAGAACAAGTTGGCCACAAAGAGTTTGGGAGAGTGATGTTTTCTGGAATGGCTTGTATATCACTGAAGATTCATAGAACTATAAAATCATAGAGTTGGAAGAGACCTCAAGGGCCATCCAGTCCAACCCCCTGCCATGCAGGAACCCCATCAAAATATTTCCAACAGATGGTCATCCAGCCTCTGCTTAAAAACCTCCAAAGAAGGAGACTCCACCACCCTCCATGGCAGCATATTCCACTGCTGAACAACTCTAAGTATCATGAAGTTCTTCCTAATGTTCAAATGGATTAATATGAGTATTCTCCATTGTGGACTGGAGTTGACAATTAATGATGCTTGGTCATTTTTATGTGGCTGTCTGGTAGTAGTTTGTGCCCAGGGACCCATCTTACCCAGTTAAGTTGTTCTTTAACTATACTGGTTAGGTTGTTTCAAAAATACATTACGTTGATCCATGAGTTTGAAGACTCTACCCTATGGGTCTGAGCATATGTGATTCCATTTAAGTACTTGACTATACTAGTGTAGACAATAGCTTTTGTATCACTGCACTAACAGACACAATCTGTGTTACTGCTGAACTGTTTTCTGGCATGCATGGTTCACCTTTATGCAGTAATGCATAGCTCTTAAAAAGTTAGTAAATTATTAATGCATATTTATAGTACATGTTGCATGTAGCTCTGCAACTATTCTTACCTGCAGGTGGCACAGACACTTAGCACAAAATTTTATCACAACAGGGTGAAGACTCGAGGCCAATTGGGCTGCTGTATTCTCTGAGTACCATCTGCTGTCCTAAAAAGATCTCTGTAAGTGCCATAAAGATAATGGGGCTTAGTGAGCACTACAGCATGTTGCTCCATTAATTTTCTTCTAAGTTGCAACGTATGTTCCCTTTATTTGAATGCCATTCAAGCCCATTAAAACAGGCTGGATCAGCCAGGCAAATGAAAGCCAAACTCGACTTCATGCTGGCTAGATAACTCAGTCGGATGGGTGTCTGGTTGCAGAGCCAGAGGTCCAGAGATTTATTCCCCACTGTGCTTCCAGGGAGAAGAGCCAGCCTGTGTAGCCTTGGGTAAGCCCCAGTTCTATGGACATTAATGATACATTACTGGATTTTGGCCAAAGGCATCAAATTACTTAAATATGTTCCTTTGATATTTAAGATGCATAATATCAGATTCCCAGAAATACAGAAAGAAAAGGATTAGTGGATTGGTCTTCAGTATTTTAGTTCTCTATGAAAGTTAAACTGTGCCTGCGTGTGTGATGCAAAGAATCATTTATATTTCCCATATTTTAGTTCTCGCAGCTTCCCAAGTACTTATGTAAACAATCCTGAATTAACATTGTGAAGTGACATTAAATATACAAACATACACTTATATTCACCTAATGACCTTTGACCCTTGCTCACTGCATCCTCCAGGGAAGGGATTTTAAGTTCTTGCCTGAAGGAGACAGTGGTGAAGCCCACTTTAAAGAAACCTGGCTTGACATCGGACAATTTGTCCAACTGTTGTACGATCGCCAATGTTCCTTTCCTGGGCAAGGTGATTTAGAGGGTGGCAGCCATATGGCTCCAGGTTCCTGAAGAAGGATCGTGTCCTGGAACCATTCCAGTCCAGGTTCAGGCCGCGTCAGGGCACCGAGACTGCCCTGGTCGCGCTGCAAGATGACCTTCTCAGGGGGGCTGACAGGGGTTGCTCTATCTTATTGGTCCTCCTGGATCTGTCAGTGGCCTTTGATACCATTGACCACGGTATCTTGCTGGGCCGGCTTTTCGAGTGGAGATAGGAGGCTCAGCTTATAGATGGCTCCGGTCCTTCCTTGGTGGCAGGGCCGGTGCTACCATTAAGGTGAACTAGGCAGCTGCCTAGAGCACCAAAATGGAGAAGGCGCTGGCAAGCCTGTTGCCCCCCACCTCCCCACCACCACCGCCCTCCGCCCTCTGAGCTCCCGTGCCCTCTGAGCTCCGCCAGCCGTCCGGGAAGGTGCATGCGTTCTGGCCAGGTGGCGTCCTCTCCCCAGTGGACTCCGGTCACCCCAGAAGCCTGAACTAGAGGGTAGGAGGGACGGCTGGCGGAGCCCCCAAGCCTTGCCAAGGGCTGAGCGGCCAGAACGTGAGGGGGAGGAGAGACAGAGGGGGTCCGCCTCCCTCCCACAGCTGCCCTGGAATGAGAAGGCTTGTGGGGGCGGTGGGGAGGTACGATGCTCAGTGGGCTGTCCGCGGCTCCCGCTCACCCGAGAGCCCGGCCTTGGGGGGGCTGGATAGGCTGCGGGCCACCCCCTTGGAGGGGCTCTGCCTTGCCGGATTGGCTGCTGCTCACCCCACTAGGCGCGCCGCCCTCCTCCTCCTCCTCCTCCTCCTCCTCCTTGGTGGCGCTTTGTAAGTCCAGCCACCTGCGGAGCCTGGGCGCAGCGGAGGTGCGATGATGGGGTGGCGGGTGCCCAGCTGGTCGTCGCCGTCCGCCCATCGCTGCCCGTTGCCGTCTGCCCGCCGCCCCTCGCACCCCTCGCCGCCCACCCCTGCACCCGTCGCCATCTGCCCCCTGTGCCCGTCGCCATCCCCCACCATCCACCCCCCCGCCGCAGATCCTCAACTCCTTCCTGGATGTAACAGGTTCAGATTCAACCCGGAGAAGACCAAGGTTGTTCTTAGGGGCATCCTCTGGTGGGTACAGTTGCCCTTTCCCCAGTCTGGAGGTCATTATTCTTCAGCTGGCAGATAGAATACGGAATCTGGGTGTGGTCTTGGATCCGGCCTTATTCTAGAAGCCCAGGGGATGGCCACCTCCAAGTCTGCCTTTTTTCCGTCTTCGGCAGATTGCCCAGATCCGCCCATACTTGGACAAGGCCTCCTTGAGAACAGTTGTGCAGGTGCTTGTGATCTCAAAGATAGATTATTGCAACGCTCTCTACGTGGGGTTGCTCTTGACCCTTGTTCGGAGACTACAGCAGGCAGATATAATCACATCACCCCAGTTCTGGCTTGTTTGCATTGGTTGACCGTTGTGTCCCCAATAAGATTCAAAGTACTGGTTTTGAACCAACCCTCCATGGCTTGGGACCTGAGTACTTGACAGAGCGGATCTTCCAGAGGTCAACTGAGGCCTGGCCCACCAGAATGTTGCAGGCGCTCTCACTCTGAGTGGTCACCCCCAGGGAGGACTGGAAATTGATCACTTGAAACCGGGAATTCCCAGTGGCTGCCCCTACACTTTGGAACAAACTGCCGAGTGAGATTTGCCTTGCACAGTCCCTGCCGGCCTTCAAAAATGTGCTTAAGACCTTGCTTTTTAGAGAGGCATTTTGTGACCATTAGGTTTTTTTGGGGTGTGTATGTTCTGTTTCATCAGGACCCCTGTAATATACTCCTTCCACCCATAACTGAAGGGGATCCCATCAGCATCATACAGCTCTGGCTCAGTTATAGATAACTTCAACATCTCATTATACTTATTCTTTTATAAGTAACTTTCCAAATTCTCATTTAAAAGGAGTCCCTAGCGCTGAATTTGTCAGACATTTACAGGGAACATAGATGACACCTTTTCCAATGAACATATATTATATGAAACTAGGTGCAACTAAGGAAGAGGAGAGTTGAAAAAAGTGCAGCAATGTGTCACCGATAGCTACTTTCCCCTGCACCGCCCATCCTAAATAGCTGGACACCCTTGCTGCTTTTCCTGTATCTAGATCATTGTTTTCTCATTTCCTCTCTGTCATGAAGCCTGAGGTCTTATTTTAACGTCAGTGATTAAAGCAAAATGGAGGTGGTGGTGGTGGTGGGGACACTTGCTTATATTTAAGAAGGAGCCACACAGCATGACTGGTACCTCCTAAGCTAGCCTGCTTTCTTATATTTAAGAAACTGTAGCATGCCAAGAGTAATGATCGGGTTAGTTTTTCACCAGGAGACAGAGAGGTCATCTAGCGCCAACATCAGTTGTGTGAACAATAGGGAAGAAGAGTGTGAACCCAAAAATGTCATTATGAGACACTGCCTGCCCAGCTTGCAACATGGGACAGCCATTCTCATGCATTAGAAATGATGAGACCGATCCAAACAAGCCAACAAACAAACCTTTAGAGAAGCAGCCGCACTTCATTCCGAGCATAAGGACAACACACATGCTGTCAACAGCTGTCCTTCAACCAATATTAAGAAGAGTTTTAAAATATCCACCGGAGACCCAAGATATTTTACTGCCTTGCCTGGAAGCCAGGATGATATCCTTGCTGCCACCAATTCTACCAAGAGAAGCCAATTTAACAAGCAGCTAAATACCTGTGGGTGTGCCTTCAATAACACCTCCAACTAGCTTAGATGGTACTGCTCAGGCGGTGTGATTCCTTATGTACTTTCCTGTTTCTCCTCTCCCTGCTGCCTGTGGCATTTGCTTTGTCTGCCCATGGCCAACCAACCTTCTCCAGCTGCTCTAGCAAAAAACTAACGAGTGGTTTTAAAAAAGCGATTGTACAATTTTGTTATTATTTTACATTAATTTTTTTCCTGGTCCTGCCATCTTGTCAGGGATTTTTATTGTAGTTTACCTTGTTGTTTATTTTATAATTTTTTTGCCCTTTATTATTGCTTCCTTTTATTTAGTTTGTTGTTATTGTTGTAAACCACCCGGAGTTCCCCCGGAAGACGAGTGGTATATAAGTATTTAAATAAATAAATAAATAAATTAAATAAATTAAATTAATTAATTAATTAATTAAATAAATAAATAAATAAATAAATACATTTCAGTCAGCCATAGAGCTTGAGTCAATACCTTTTCCCATTATACAACTGAATCGGAGAGTTCATGCATGAAGGGCATGGACTCTCCAAAGCTTTGTTTTTTGAACCAATATGAGTGGAACTTCAACCTTGGAAAGATGCCGCTAGCTGGTATGACTTCTTGCATCTGGGCAGCTGTTGTAATCTATGTTCTCCCCATTTTGTGCCCTATAATGCTGTCTGCCTACCCCAAAGAGTCACAACAGATAGTGTTTGTTCCAGTGCAATCGTCTCCAGACTTCCTCAGATATAGGTCCCACTGTGTCGAGTGGGGCTTAGTCTCCAGTAACTATGTTTTAGAAGGATTTAGCTGCAAAAGCAAAGCAAAGCATGCTGCTTATATATTGGCTCATTGCACTTAGAGCACAATCTGGGTGGTTTGCAATTTAATTATGCAGGTTACACATTGTACATTGCACACATATACATGTTGTTAACATTTGATCAGACCTCTCTTCTTCTATCGACAGACCAACACTTAACAGCCTCCTGTAACTCCACTTCTGTAATTAGGGGGTTCTTGAAAAATTACAAGATAATTATGAGAACCACCTTCAATATTCAGTCACCTACAATTGTCAAGTATTGTGGTTGTTATTTCTTTTTTCCTCTGTTTGTGTGTGGCACATCCTAACCCAAGATGGTTTACATCAGGGGTGTCCAAACTTTTTGCAAGGGGGGCTAGATTCGTCGAGGTGAAAATGTGTGGGGGCCGACCATTCAGCAGCATTTGGGCCCCGGGCCAGACTTTGGACAAGTCTCTATAACATGCAAGGAGGCAGGGAGGATGCTGCAGCAATGGAACCGGATATAGGTCAGCTGGGCAGGTGGCTGAGGTGGTGGTGGTGGACAGAGGCAGTGAGGGGAGGCAAACCATAAAACTGCAAGCTGGCAAGGATGCGTGACAAGCTGAGCCAGCAGGGAGAAGAGACCACGGGCCACTTGAAATTTGAAAACGGGCCGCATTTGGCCCCCGGGCCTGACTTTGGGCATACCTGGATAACATAAACCTAGAAACAAGAATATTATGCTTATATAGTACCTATATTTATAACCACATGCTGTCTTGTCTATTCCAATTATGACAACTCTTCCCAGGGCTTTCCAGACAGAGAATTAGAGATGGGCATGAAACGAACAATTTTTTGTTTCCGTTTTTATTTTTTTGTTTCGTTATGCAATGAAACGACAACCGAATTTTGTCTCCAAAATGAAACGAAACGAACAGAAACACCGGAAATTTTGTCGTGCATTTCGTTTTCGTTACTGCAATACAGTGAACTGCTTTAAGTGCTAAAAAAAATCACAAAACTTGAAATAAATGGTAACGAAACAGTAACGAAATGAACGGAAATGAAAATTAATTTTTTGCAAAAATTCACGAAAAATGGAAACGAACTGAAACGGACCCTCCAAACGACAAACGACAAACAAAACGTCATTTTTTTGATTCGTGCCCATCTCTACAGAGAATACTTAGAAGCGGTTTACCATTCCCTTCTTCTGGGGATGTACCTTGTCAAAGGCCATCCAGGAAGCCTTTCCTCTCATGAGATCCACTGTGGAATTCAACTCCCAACCTCTGGCTCCACAGCCAGATACCTAAACCACAGAACTCTCCAGCCAGCTGTTCTTTATCTACATCTACATCTATCTATTGACTCCACTAAAAACTTCTTTGATACCCCAACCCAATCTACAAAGAAACCTGCTTCCAGACATGGATCATCTTTTCTGGGTTAAGGCAACTAATGCTGGACACATAAGAGGACCTCCCTAAGGACATAATAATCTACATAGCTCAGATGACAAGTCTACTGTATCCCTTGAGAACATGGAACACAAAGTATGGCCTTCCTTGACCACCTCAAGCAATGGGCAAACTCCTATGGGGTGAAGGATTCTCATGGTGAGAGTGAATTGTTAGTGTGTGTGTGTGTGTGTGTTGTGTCGTTACAGTCGTGACCGACTCTTTGTGACCCCATGTCCATAGAGTTTTCTTGGCAGGAATACTGGAGTGGCTTGCCAGTTCCTACTCCAGGCAATAGATAACTTTAAAGACTGAAAATATCCCAAGAGGAAAGTAGAAACAACCTTTTAGTTTGGGGAAACCTTATAACACTGGTGTTGTTATTCTGACCACCACATTCTGAGTTTAAGAGAGAAGAATAAGACGACCAGCTAATCCTTTCTTGGGTTCTTTCTGCACTTTTTATGTTATATTGGATTTCGCTTTTCAAGCACCGGAAAGGTAACTTGCCAGGATCCAGAACTGTTTTGGATGAATATTTATAAAAACAGTTAACAGAGCACTAATTAAGGAGTTAATGTAGAAGCAAGGTTACATCCTAGCTGATTTTGAAATGGGTATATTTTTATGTCCACAACTTCTGTCTGCTCTTTGAGTAAGCTAGGTAGTCATTTTCAAAGCATATATATATTTAAAGTCATTCATGTGATTAAAAAAAATAAACAGTAATGTCCTTTACAACTCATGCAGAGAATCCTTTGATTTCTGAGTTCTTTGTTTGGCTGGATTTTGTCTGGGCAATATAAAAAAATCAGAATTACAACCTCTCAAGACACAAACGTTTACCAGCATTAATGGGAATGTCCCCAGGTTCAAGGAGCAGCATTTCTTAAGTAACTCTTTGCTTTCTCAAGGGGTCCAATTCAAGTGCTGTTAAATCTATAAAAATCAATACCGAGTCTATGTATTATGTGGTAGTTCCATCTAAAAATATCTGGTACGGAATATGGGCCAGATACAATAGAGCCGCCAAGCACAAGTAATTTACCAAACAAATCTAAAGCACTCCCACATTGATTTTTGCAGTTTTCTAGCCCCTAGTCACTGAGCAGAAAAAAAAGGGGGGGAGGAATGGCTTACTCACAGAGTGCATGAGTTCTTGGGGCTACAAGATGTTCATCTTAGTGCCTTGTAAAGCAGGGTGGCTGCCCACTTACCATTGCCCACGGCTTTCTAGGTCATTTCCCCAGTTTGCCATTCTTTATTTGGGTGACCCATGTGTGTAAGTGTAAGTCTCAACCTGCTTCTGTTCGCTGGCGATTGGCTGGAGAAATCACACAACCTATGTTTTAATAATTGAAGCATATCTAAAACCAACTGTTCACATACAGCATGGAACAATGAAGTGTAAAAGGTGTGTGTGTGAGTAAGAGAAAATTAAATATTGTTTTTCATGATAGGATCTCTCTCCCTCCTGTCTGTCCCTCACCTCACATATAGGAAAAAATAACTTTAAATAACAATTCAACAGAACCCAATTTAGACTTCCATCTTTATCCAAAACACAACTGGCTAAATTCCTGTTCCAGTCCTGTTTTAAAAGAAGTGTTATTTAATGTTTCCATGTATCCTCAGCACTACCCTCCCAATCTTTCTGTGCTAAAATATCTCTATAAGTATCAGAAGGGCATTTGTCTATTCTTTATGCCTGGACAGCAAACTGAGAGGTGATTACTTTAAATACTTCCAAACAGAGTGGATAAAAATCAATGACTGGAAAAAAAATTAATAAAACCATTGGATTTTTTATTTAAATCAGATTTTTATTTAAATCAGAATTTTTAACTTTAAATTGGTTTTTATTTAAATCAGTTTTTCTAAAATTTAAATTTAAAGATCGTGTTCTAGTTAAGATACATTATAGTCTAAAGGTTATTCATCATGAAATTAGTTTTTAATTATGTAGCGTAAGGCTGTATTAATCTATTTACAATGCCATCATGTTCTCCCAGAGGTTTTCTGATTATTTGGGGCAATTTTTCTATCTAGAAGATATTATCAAAGTTGCTTGGTTTTGCTATTTTCAAAACTGTGCATTTGGGTCTGCAACAATAACATGCCTCTTTCATAGCGCATATATAAAGTAAAAATAAGAACTGAGGAGAAGGCCTTAATCCCATTGTTCCTCTGCAAATCTATATACACAGAATCAACCCCATTAACTCTAAAGTGCTACGTTTCAAGAAGTTCAATGAATAGAAGGTTGTTTGGAATGGAATATGAGGAGGGAGGGGCAAGCAGTAAAATGAAAGTGAAACTTTTTGAGCACAGTATCTCACATCTTGAGATCTTTATGTGTATAGCAGCCTGAGGGTTATCATTCTCTCTCTGTTCCTTGAGGAGAAAAATCTGTAATGGCAGCAGGCCGTAAAAGAGACCCATTTTGGGAGTATCTAGACTGTCAGTCTAAGTTTTTTAAATGATATTTTAACCACATCAGTTAACAATCAATGGATGTTTAAGCAAATACAAGTATACATAATGCCGTATGTTATTGTTTTGGTTAAATAAAACCATTTAAATTGTTATTATTAAGGTAATGATTATTTTTCTCCTTCCAGTAAAGTCCAACAGAACAGTTGTCCAAATATGAATGATTAACCTATTAAACTGGAGATAGTTCGCCTTGCAATAATTTTACAATTATCTATCTATGTATTTCTAATGGTATATAACCACCAAATCAGTAATTTTATGATATAACTGTGAAACTAATTTGAAAAGTTATTATTTTAAAAACGAAACCTTCATCTGGTTGTAAATATTAAGATTAAAACAACTCTAGCAAAAATGAGTTTTTTATGTAGAAAATCATGATTTAAATCGAGCCTTACTGAATAGTGATTTAAATCATGATTTAAATCAAATCCACCCTGCTTCCAAAACCTATTCTTTCAGCATAACCATGACTTAGACGTGTTATATGCAGTACTTTGCCCCATCTTATTTACTCTTAAGTATCATTAACACACATAAGACCTACAGTCTCTGTTGCTATGTCACTCTCTCTCTTTTCAAGTCTTTAGTAGTCTCATGCTTATCTATTTCAGTCAAATGTATTTCTTATCGAAAAAAGAGTGAGCAACCTGACAATACACTGTTATCGAGGTTTTCAGCTGAGACCCATATGTCATTCAGCATGCAGACATGCCTGTGCTTGATTGATGGATGGGTTTGTGACAAATAAAACGAGGATCAACAGCTTTGCACCTTCCCCCCTCCCCATCAGGAACCCAGAGTAAAGCACAACTCTGTAACAATGGCCGGATTAGGGATGCATTAGCTCTCCATCAACCAAAACCCATCCATTCCCATCAATACTTTGCACTTAATAACCTGAAGCTATGATAAGAAAACAAAAGAAGGAGAAAGGGGCAGGAGAAAACAAATCAATAGAAGAAGGGAATGCCTGTAAGATTCACTGTCCAAATAAAAAAATGGGGTTTTTTTTGGCTGAATTGGTAGGATAATGCCCGTTGACAAGACAACAATGTACTGTCAGGGTTTATCAAGGAGAAATTGGTACATTGCTAAGCACAGGTTTGGCATCTGAAAGATGGCACTTAACTGTAGCTGGAAAAACACATCGTTCCCAATGTGTAGACAATACCTGCCAATATCCATCCACCATTATTAGACATTACAAATCTGTAGAAATCACACCCTTATCTTATGCTGTAGGAATCTCCTTGGATCCTTCCCTCAGCTTCATTTCTAACCAGAACTCTGTTGCTTTTGAAGTTTTCTGGACTTGATGTGTATCGTGATCTGCTCTGCTCAACCTGACCTGAAGGATTATCAACCACCTTGGTGATGCTTCAAAATAAGCTCAGTTCTTGGTTAGGGGTTGTAGGGTTTTTTGTTGCTTTTGTCCTTAAAACAAAGAATATATTATGTGGCCTTTTTGTTTATTTCCTAGATTTATATCCCTTCTTCATCCCAAGAACCAAACTCAAGACATCAAAAACTAAAACTGAATTAAATAATCACAAATAAAATATACCACAGGTTCAAAAGTAAAAAGTTTTTTAAAAGCGTTTAAAGACATACAAGTACTAACACACAGCATTCAGTGGACCTTCCACAGCTACTGATGTCAACTGGCAAAGACTTGACTGAATAAAAAGGCATTTGCCATCCAGTAAAATGACAATGGTGAGGAAATTAGATTCAGCTTACATCGCACTCACCTACCCCAAAGTGACTGTGAAGATTCTCATTCATCCAAGTGAGTTTATCTGGACGCTGAGTCATGGCAACTGGACTACTTTTCCTGAGAGATTGAAACGTTTTGCTGCTCATCCAAACCACTTCATCAGTCTGAGGAAAGCCAGTTGTGAGTCGTCCATTTTATAGCTATAGACTGACTGCTGATTCTGGTCCTGAGCTCTTGCCCTTCCTATGTTGGGCCATCCTTCTGTTTAATGGCTGTTTAGTTTCTCCAATGTAGAGGTCTGCACACTCCTCACTGCATTGGACCACATATACTATATTGCTCCTTTTGTTTTGGTGTCGGGTCCTTCGGGTGGATGAGTCTCTGCCTTAGTGTGTTCGTGGGTTTGAAGTAAACAGGGATGTAGTGTTTTCCAAAAATCCTTTTAAGCTTTTCAGACACTCAAGCCATGTAGGGAATGACCAGGTTCTTCCACTGGCTGTGGGTCTAAGGTGATCCACTGTTCTTCTGGAATGGCCCACTGCTTTGTTGAAGGCCCACTTTGGATATCCACAGGCCTTAAGTGCTGTCTTCAGGTGCCTGTTTTCGTTCTCCCTGGCTTCCGTGGAGGTGGGGATGCTCTCTGTTCTGTGGTTTAGGGTCCTTATGACTCCTAATTTGTGTTGTAATGGATGGTGGGAGTCAAGCAGTAAGTACTGATCTGTGTGAGTGGGTTGCCTGTAAACATTTACTCCTAGGCCATGGTCTGGTGATGACTGCACAATAGAGATGGGCACGAAAGGAACTTTTAGTTTGTTTTTTTATTCGTTATTCATTTCCTTATGTAATGAAATGAATAATGAACCTCAGTGTCAAGCCCCGCACACAGAGCACACACACAAACAGGGTTCAGTTCTTTTCCAAGATCTTTAGTGGAAAGCCAGGCAAGTTCAAGTCCTTTACTAACAATCAAGTGCCAGATAAATAACAGAATCCAACTCCCAGCAATTACCAAACCAAGTCAAAACCAGAATATCTCACGGAAACCAGATGCCAAACCCAAGGGAACAGATCAAGCCATTCTCCAGGAAGCCAGTCCAAAGTCAGGAAACAGAGCCAAGGTCACAGACAGGAACGTGGTTGCAAGTTGAAATGACGCATTGCTCCCACAGAGAGCTCAAGGTGAGCTTACCAGCTTTATCCCAAAACAGGGAACACACCCTTACTTCTGGAAAGGCTTCTGCTAGTACTCAGGGCTTCCCGACCTGATTCCCCATCTAGCATCAAAGACCCTTTCCCTAGCTCTTCTGGTAGCACGTCTTTGCAGAATCCTGCTCATGGCCCTTCTAGGAGGAGGAGATATGTTTTCACCTGAGTCATCAGACCCAGCTGCCTGCTGATTTGAGCTGCAAGGCTCCTCCAGCAGCTCTTCACCATTTAACCCCTCAGAGTCAGGTTCTTTGACAGGCAGGGTCCTGGCACTCAGAGTGGAATGAAACAAACCGAACCAAAAAAATTGGTTTGTTTCATTTCATTTTGTTAATAGCGGTGCTGGAGATGTCTCCTACCTGGTGCTGGTCCTTCCTGGAGGTCTGGTCTTCCTGGCTGCAGGGAGGGGGCGACCAGAAAAAAAAAAGCCAACCTGCCACGCAACAGCTGGTAGGTGGCCGTGGTCAGCAGTAAAAAATAAAATAAAATAAAATAAAATAAAAGATCTGGTGCATGGGCCCCAGCACCAGCCCACGAGCACCGGCCCCAGCCCATGGGCCACGGACCCAGCCCACAGGCTGGCAACCCCCCCATCTGGCGCGCAGGCCCGCTACCGGCCCACGAGCACCAGACATGAGCTGCGGAAACGGCCCATGGCCGGCAATTTTTTTTTAAAAAGCCGACTGGCATGTGCTACAGCTGTAGAGTGGGCCACGTAGTCGGCAGTTAAAAGAAAATTACAACAACAACAACAACAACAACAACAACAACAACAACAACAAAAGATCACTGACCCGGCCCCAGGGATGGCTGGGATGGAGTCCTAAAATAAAGACAAAAATATGAAAAATAAAACCAGTGCCGATCCGTCTCCCGGGGCCATGCGGTCGGCGCTTGGAAAAACAAAACCTGAGGCGCTGGCCCCAAGCCAACACCTCAAAAAAAAACCCTGCCACAGGGGCCAGAATTGCCCCACCGCCGCTGCTGCCTGGTAAGGATGATGTGTGCAGATGATGAGGATGATGTGGATGATGAGGATGAGGATGCTGCCAGTCCAGTTTGTGCAGTTGTTGTCAACGTCTGTGATTTTTTATTATTTTTTGAATGTTTTTTTCCACTTGTGCGCTGTCAAATGGATTAATCGTGCAAAGCGGGAAAAACGAATGACAGAAACTACAAGATATATGTGAAATTATATCCTTCCCCACAACCAAGCCAACAAGCACGAATCTACTGCTAACCTCAAATACATGGTTGTTCTTTTTTGGGGGAGGGGGTCAGAAAATACAATATAAAAATTCAAGGAAAATAAATAAATTCCCATTGAGATAAATGGGTTTTTAGAAGTGCTTCATGATCGTGCAACACTGTAATATTTACAGCCCCATACTGCTTTCATATGCCTAAAACCCTGGGCAGAATGACAGCTAAATACATTTGCCCCCCACATTTTATTTCTTGTTAGGTTACTGCTGTCCAACATGGTAGAAGGGGAACCTTAAATGACCCAAAGGGTCCTTTCAACAGATAAGTCAAATATATGAACACAGTCATTAAAAATAGGCATTGCTTTATAGCTGTAAGTTTGGGGGTTGTTTGGCTGTGTTCTGGAAGTTTTCCTTCGTGATGTTTTGCCAGACTCTGTGGCTGGCATCTTCAGAGGGAAAGGAGCTCTGAGCTCTGAACTCACAATAGCTATCTGATCCCAGCTGTGAAAGCCTTTGAGAACACATTGCCTTATACTTCAAAACAAGGAGCATGAAAGTTGAGAGAGGTTCCATTACAATATTCTAACATAATAAATAGGGTTATCCCTGCTGTAAATTATATTCTCCATGGAGCCTTAATTATAAATCCATAATTAATTACTGCTCCTGTCCCCCCAACATAAAATTATTATCTCCTTGTGATGATATGATCATCTCTAGAGCAACCAATTATGCCCTTACTGATATGAAGTGCAGAATGAATATAAGCAAGAAAGCTGAAGAAGTTTGCTCTGCCCTCCTGATCTTTTTTATTTGGATGAATAAAAACCTTAGTATTTGGATACCCAGATGCTCTTGAATAAGAAATGTTCTGTGGTGGTGTCCTCTAGAGACACATTTTCTTGATTTTCTCACTGGGAAATTTATCTCAAGAGAAATTTTATTCCAGAGCATGGAAACGTTAGGATATATTTTTTAAAAGAGCTCCTAGAATGTCCCTGTTCCCTCCCTCCCTTTCTATGACAGCACTGCACAATTTAAAATTAGGGACATATATGATTTATAGATAAAAATAAAAACAAGTGTAAATATTATAATAATTAGATTTTTTACTGTCTCAGCCATTTGCTGAGGTGTATGAGGCAGAAATTGCTTGCATGTGCCTCATTAATTTATTTCTCCACAGTCACAGAAAATTTGTCCTGTAGCCAAGGAGCCCCCGTTTCACTGATTTCTTTGATCTTTCTACTTCACTTCAAAGCCTATCAAGTGACTTATGGATGGTCCAGCTAGAATAGATCCTTGTCCTAGTGGAAGAAATTTTTCAGCAGTCATGTTTTTGTTGTCCATAGGCTTAGCCTGGACTCTTGCATTTTAATACTGAGAGTCTGAGATGTGTGCAGAAAACGTTTCCATGATTTTAGCCCCTGTTTAGGGGGTTTAGTCCAATTAGTCTTCTGCTACTGCAATAATCATCACTGGAGTAGCCATGTTGATCTGTTGCGGGGACACCAAAAGGCATCATGGGATCTCTTTGGAATTCATACAATATCCTAATCATTTTACATTGTACATTATGTCTTCATGGGTTAAGGGCCCCGAAATTTAAGGAGCACCAAAATCCAGTGTTAAAACTAGAGATGGGCACCAAATAAAAAATGAAACACTGTTTTGTCCTTTCATTACGTAACAAAAATTTTGTTATAAAACAAAATGATAGAAACTGTTTCATGACAAAATGAACTGAACCACCTTCTTTGGGATCCGGAAATGAAATGGGGGAGCTTCATGAAGCTCTTCTCTGTAAGCCCCCCAAATTTGGAGGCATTTGAGGTTCAGGGGGGCAAGTTATTCAACCACAAAGAGGGTCCCCCTCAGCAGTAATTGGAGATATGTTGTGCATGTGCTGCACCAGCAGTAGGTCAATTTATTACTTTCCCTTTCTAAACCACTATATTACCCATGCGTGCCATACAACAGTTTTGCAGTTAGCTACAGGGACCCACTTTGCGGTTGAATAACTCACCCTTTCCAAGCCTCTCCAAATTTGGGGGGCCTTCAGGGAAGAGCTTGAGGAAGCTCCACTGTGATTTCCATGCTGCTACATGCCAGCCATCACTATTTTTGAGTACATATTTTATGTACCCGAAAATAGAGATTGCAGGCATGTAGCAGCTTGAAAATCTCAAGGTAGCTTCTTTGGACTCTTCCCTGTAAGGCCCCCAGGAGAAAATCATTTGTAATTTAGGGAACTGCTTGAGGAAGCTGCCCTGTGAAATTATTTTCTCCAAGGGGGACTAACTTTGGAGTTGAATAACTCAGCCCCTGAACCCCAAACCTCTCCAAATTTGGGGGTCTTACCGGGAAGAGTCCAAAACAAGCTACCCTGTGATTTTGGTGTTTCTAGGACCCAGGGGAGCCATTAACAAATCATTTTGTTTTATTTTGTTCTGAAAATTCTTTAAAAATTTGTTAGCAATGAAATGAAACAAAATGCTATATTTTAATTTTATGCCCATCTCTAGTTGAAACTACTGGCAAGTGTCAGAAAAATAAGACACCCCTTCATCTCATCTACTATCTTTTTAGTGACAGCATGAGTTCTCCCTTTCTTTGGAGGGGACACTACAAACTCTACCCCTTTTTTCAAAGGCATCAATTTCCATGTCTCAGAGTGGAGTGTGTGGGAGATGCTGTCATTTGTTCTGGCTGCCACAATTGGCAGTTGCAGTTCTGATTTAAATGTGAAGATTCAGTATGGACCATTGTAGTTTTAGTTTCTTATATTCATTCATTCATTCATCCATCCATCCATCCATCCATTCATTCATTCTAGAGAGGCCTACTCTAGAGAAAGCATTTTTACTGTTTTGTTAGATCTCAAGTCTGCACTTACCTTATATTTTTATGGAAAGATTTTGTGGAAATAGTCTTAAACCTCACTTGCTAGAAAGGTCTTGCTTCTTATAAGAGCTTATTATTTGGCCAGTAAATATGGTATGATTCACATGACACTTTCTCTAGTTCAGTAATTCAAAGGGGTAAATAATGGTTCTCCAGGATCAGAAAGTTACTTTTTAAAGTACTTCATTACAGCTGTGTTCCAAACAGGGATATTAAAAACCCCCACATAATTAGTTCATTTCCCCAATAATAAAGGTGAAAGTAAGTTACTGCATATATATACTTGGAAGAAACTTTACAAGGTGTACTTGTGACAATCCTGTTTGATCTGTAAATTATATTGCCCCATAGATTGGCTGATAAACTGCATAGTCCTATAACAGTAGCAACTGCAATGTCAATTATCGGCTATGCAAATTCTGTAGTGCTCCCATCAGTTCAAAAGGTAGCATTGAGTCATGCCCTTAAATTTGTTCTGCTTAATGTGCAATCAGAGGATGAGAATGCATAATGTCAGATTTTGTTAGACAGGGATGCTTTGCCTGGAGTGATTCCTCTCAAATCAACCTTTCCATCTCTATAGGAAATGCTCCAAACCAGCTCCAAAAAAAAAAAAAAAAGAAGAAGAAGAAGAAGAAGAAGAAGACAAACCCGATCCTGAATCAAAAAGTTCCAGCTCGGACATGCAACAGGGTCAGGCTGGTCTGCAATTTCCTGTGCATCATGTGATTGTCAGAAAATAGCTTGTCCAAGGTACAAGCTATTTCTTCATCTGATTGTCCCTTCGCTGCTAAAAAGAACTGTTACATATACTGCATTACAATAGAATTGTGTGGGTTTTTTAAAAGTATTGTAAAAGACAGGTGGCTTCGGTGGACATTCTACAGAAAAATTGATTAAATTTTGGCACCTACTTCAGTCTTCTCTTATCTTGGCCAGCTCCTCTAATTTTTGTTTTACAGGATATCAGACAGAAATATAAATAAAGACAAAAAACAAAACAAAACGTTGTAGCACCTTAACAATAACTTTGTTCTTTCTGATAAAAGGCTAACCACTATATTTTAATGTGGGCTTTGTGGATCAAGTCTATTTCCTCATTCTGACTTGATCCATGAATGCTCAAAATAAAATATAGCTGTTAGTCTTGAAGGTGTCACAACATTTTGGTATCTCTTTTTTTGTTTTGTTTTGTTCTGATATGCTTCAAGGTTATAGTTGCTCCTGCTGAGATATCCAAGGTTTGCCTCTGGTTTCTCCCTATCTGGTTATTTCCCCCACAACAAATTCCTTTTGTTTCCTCATTTATTATTTTTAAGCACTTTTAATAAGTGTCAGCAATCAAACAAGTCATTATACTGTATCTGTGTGCCTGAATTGAATCAAGATACTGTAGTTCATTTCACGTGATAGAGTTTTGGAGGAAAAGAATCCATGTTCTTGTATTGTATAAATTTTTATTGTCTTTTTGGCACTTGTTCGCCTGATTGTACGCCACATAGAGTTCTGCCTAGAAGATAAGCGGGATATAAATATAACAATAAATAAATAAAATAAATAAATGATTAAGGGTCTTCTTGTATTTCAGATAAAACCAGCAGGGCCAAGGTGGCTCTGACAGGCAGGGACAATTAAAAGAGGCAACCTCAAATGCAGGGGAAGGTTTGTGGGAAGTTCCACAAGTGCTTAAGTGGCTGGGTTATGCAACAAATGGAGAATGTGAGTACAGTATCACTTAAGTGCTGTAATAAGCAAGAACACCTCCACAGTTTTCTACAGTAGCCTGTAGATATTTTTTTTAAAAAATGAAATATTTAGTATGCCTAAGCATATGCTATCAGCTGATGATTCTATTTGAAAAAACAGCCCAACTCTGCTTTCAACTGAAACTTGGTGACTGCTATTTTTCTTCCATAGATAGGTTCAGCTTGTTTTATTTGCTACATGAAAAATCTCACTGGACTAACTTATGAATTTCCTGAAGCATATATTACACTTAGCTGTCTTGATACCTATATTCTTCCTTCCTCTACAAGGCAAAATCTGTTTTACCCGAACAGATCAAAGAGATCAATTATCAGTGCTCTATAACATCTGCTGAGATATGTTCTCTATTACATTTGAGAACTGCAATGGTTTCACGAAGGGCCATTACTTCAGGTCATTCTTTGTCTCAAAATATAGGAAATATATTAATTCACTTTAATCTTCTCCTGTTAGCTGTTCTGGAAGAAAAACTAAATGACACTCCAAACATGCAATAGTTTTGTCTGTGTGATAGTGCAGAGTTCAGGACTACTTGATTTACATTACAGTATAATTTGTACTTGTTCTTTAATTGCTCCCTTTCCGTTACACCCTTATAGAAGTTCATAACCTTATGACTGTCCGATGCTCAGTTTCATGAGTCAGTTACAAAGTCTATACCAAGCTATAAACATTCATAAACAATTTCTACAAAACTTTTGAGGAACACTGTTTAAATTTATTTGTTTCGAAAGGGAAAAAACACATCCTCATCCTCATCCTCCTCATCGTCGTCGTCATTTTGAGATGGGATTATCATGTTCATGAACATGAACATTACTGGACTAACACCACATAATTTTTTTCTTGAGATTTGGGAGAAATTGCATACAAAATTTGGCCAAGGAGTGTGCATATGTAGAGATGGGGAAATTAGAGTTGGGAAATTAATTTTTTGGACTACATCTCCCAGATTACACAAGACAAGCATTGACATTGGCCAGGGCATTCTGGGAATTGTAATCTTAAAAAAGGCTCTATTCCCAACTCTAGAATTAGAGAAGTACTAAAGAAGGTATGGTCTCAGGGAAGAGGTGCATTAAATAAATAAATAGATAAATGCGTTTGATAGCTCCCACTTTTTAAGTTATGGTTAACATTTTTGGGTGCTTTTGAATACAAATATTTTATTTATGGACTACTCCAGGGTATTCATTTCAAGAAATTACAGTAATGTGTACAAATTCACTATTCGAAATATCCTGTGTATCTAATTTTGGCTGTAAAACCCACTGAGACATGGGAGTTTTGTTTCGGCAATGGATAGATGGGTTCGATTATGCTTCATGGTTTTTAACGAGTGATTCTCCCCCTGACTTTTGATTTTGTTTAAATAAATAAGATTAGAACTAACATTACCTAGGATGAACTTAGAGCTGCCTAGATGCCCTAAGCACATCTGATCTTGCCTGATTTCGGAAGCTAAGCAGGGTCAGCCCTGGTTAGTACTTGGATGGGTGACCACCAGGGAATACCAGGTGCTGTAGGTGCCTGGAGTAGGACCTGGCAAACCACTCCAGTATTCCTGCCAAGAAAACTCCTGGGACATGGGGTCATGAAGAGTCGGTCACGACTGTAACGGCACAACACAACACAGGATGAACTTACCCCCAAAAGATAATTGAATCCTGTATTAATGGACAGGTTAATAAATTAATTAGAAAATGGACTTTTGTACTACAACTTAGTTCATTAGATGCATGAAGTGTCATATAGGCTTCAGGCATACAAGCACTAGTAGTTTAGGTATATGGCTTCGGACACAGAGGTTGGATGTTCGATCTGCCACTGTGCCTCCTTAACGGGGTGGTGGTGGTGGATTTCATGATCCATTGGGTCCCTTCCAGTTCTGCCGTTCTAAGATGATGATAGTGGTGGCAGTGGCAGCAGCATGACAGGTCAGAGTGAAATTAGATGCAAGACCCTTACATGTTCTTCTGACCCCACTGTCTACAATTTAAACTTCACCCATCCACATTATATAACATGCCTGGAACAATGGGAAACAAAATGTTCATAGTTTAATAAATCTGTTGGCAGGTAAATTGACATAGGGTTCGTACATGTTTTTGGTTCAACAGTCTAACATGGCCACGACCAGTCTGGCAGAATCTTCTATTCCCAAGTAATGGATAGCAAATATTAAGATAAGTTCAAAAATATTTAACTGTCATGCAGGAGAGCATTCTTAACTGTTCACAACATATCTGAGTATTATTAAGCATTTAATCTGTAATCAATTTTGTAATCCCCCCACCTCCCAAATGGAACTAAATGCACAAATTCTAAAGAGGTTTGACTAATTTCTGAAGGACAGACACCTATAACGGATATTTTCCTTTTCTGTCTTGTTAACAAGGATATAAATAAGAAGAGGCTCCAGTAATTGGCTCAGAGTTACTAATGAATTAATTAACTTCAGTCTATTTTACCTAACCTTTAATAATAAGAGTCTCTCTCTTTCTCCCTCCCCCTTCCACTCTCTCTGGTGTAGCAATAGGACTTACAGGCTGGAAAAAAACCCAGACATACAACAGAGCTCTTGAAAATTAATGAGAAATGAGGAAAGAATCGATGTACATTCTGCTTGCAGAGGACTGACACAAAAAAGACACAATACGCCATGAACAAACACAGTCAGTTTAAAAAAATAGGTTAGGAAAAGTGGGTAAATTCAATTATAGAAGTAATTAGAAGATATAGGGCAAGGCTGCCATTTGGGACTGTGCCAGAAAACATGAATTAATACGACTGAATAGAAAGTGCCCATGTAGTAATTAAGAGGCAATCACCTATGGCAATGAATACCTGAAAACAGGCTTGAGGGACTAATAATTCAGTGATCAAAAATATTTTTGAATGATTAATATGGCAATTTTACTTTAAAAGACTAATTTCAGGAAAGATATCAAGACAATAGGATGTTGTTTGTTCCTCCTAGGATTTTTATAGCTAATTAAATTTTGTTCATGAGCATTAACTGAAAAAAACTGGAAACACTAGTGAAAACACTATCTAATGCTACTACTATTTCTTTGCAATATATGCCCTCAAACCAAAAGCTCAACTCGGCTCAGCTATGTATAGTGTATAGTGGCTTAAATCCTGTTGCCTCATGTAATAACTAGAGTATGACCATTGGCTGCTTTCACATGACCACTAAAATCCACAGGAAACTTTGATCCGCATCACCCCCTGGAGTGGTCATGTGTTGATGTCGCGGATCGGATGTTCCCATGGTTGTGTTTTGAAAATCTGCAACCGTTCTGATCCCACGACTGAGAACCACAGCAAAGACACCATAACGGGGGCAAAAAAGTTTTGGTGTGGATTTTTTCGTGTTCCCACGGACTCAAGTAACAATTTAAAATCTGCACTGGAACAGCAACAAGGATTTTTCCACCTTGAGAACAGGTACTTGTAAAATGTGCAGGGTTTTGCATAAGTGGATGTGGTTGCTCGGGGGAAAACAATTTTATGCTCTGCATCTGCGAGCACTTTGCAGCAGATTTTAGTGGTTGTGTGAAAGCAGCCATTGAATCAGTGGGAATTTGATGAGTCAACTTGCTTGTAAATTCCATTGATTCAAATGGGCTTACTCTTGTTAAAACTTAATTTAGCATAAGTTGCAGCTAAAGTAAGTGTTTGAATCAATGGGCCATACAGAGGAGTTGACTCATTACATCCCCATTGATTCAATGGCCATACTCTAGTTATTACAGTAACAGGATCTGGAAGTTGAGTCGTGGGAACAGGTCTTCTCTTGAGAGATTGAAACGTTTCGCTGCTCATCCAAACAGCTTTGCCCCAGACTGACAAAGCTGCTTGGGTGAGCAGCGAAATGTTTCAATCTCTGAAGAAAAGACCTGTTCCCGTGATTCAAATTCCAGACAAACTCACCTGGATAACTGAGAATCTTCACAGACATACAACAACAGGATTATAGCCATGGGTTACCTTCAAGATGAGTGATATGCTTTCCAGTCTGTAACACTGATTCAAGTTGCCACTGGCTCACTATGCTAAGCAACAGGATTTCAGCCAATACATTAGTATACATGCACATATATCTGCATGATATTTACATGAAACCTTGCATGCTCAGACTGGCTTAATTTGTTCAATAGTTTTGAAAAAGACATGACTACTGATCTTTTTAAACTGATATTTTTATTCACATTTGAAGAGGTCAACTCCTTCTTTTAAGTCACCTCCACCTGGGCTACTGGAAACTTTTCCATGGTTCTTCCCTCCTAACTCTACCCATCTTGTAGAAGTCCAAGTTATTAAACAGGATGGGCAAAAGAACAAAACCTCACAGAACCCCAAACCCTGACTAGAAATAATCACCAGTAAGCTGTCTGTTCCTTAGCCAGGACAAAACCTGTCCCTTTATTAAATGATTGGCAAGTTTATTCAAGAGCCTTTGGTGTGGGACCTTGTCAAAAGCCATCTGAAAGTCCAGATAAACTATGTCAACTGGATCTCCCTTATCCATCATGGTTCAAGTGCAACCCGTCCCCCCTGAACAGGTTTGGCTTGTCCCAAAATGTTCTTCAGTTCCTGCCAAATCTGAAGCTCTCCTCTCAACACCATCGCCTCACCCACACATTCAGGCTTCTGAGCTCTGCCTGTCTGGTGGGTCCTGCATGAGGTACAGGCAGCACTTCTGAAAATGCAACCAGGGAACTCCAGAACTTCAATCTTCTTCCTAACAACCTGAATTTGGCTTCCAGGACTGACCGCTTTGCCTTTCCAACATGTACCATGACCATTGCCTCCTTCCCAGTTCTCTCTAACAAACCATCTAGATTTCTCATGACATCTGCAACCTTTGCACTGGCAGACAAGTCACCATAATAGACATGGGCACGACTCGGCGAAATTTTCGTTTCCGTTTCCGTTTCCATTTTTCGTTTCCGTTACGTAATGGAAACGGTAACGATAATTAAGCTGTCAGAACTCGAACCGAAAAAAGAAAAATTGGTTGGGTTTTTCGTTTTTGTTTGTGGCATCGCGGCAATCGCACAATGCGAAGCACAGAAAAAGTTTTTAAAAGTTTTTTTAAAAAACCCCGACTCCCGGCCAAAAAAGCAGGCGAAAATATGCCTGCCTGAGGCTTTGCCACCTACCAGAGGGGTGGTTTCTAGGGGGGTCCCCAGCCTTTCCCCCCTCTTCTCCTGTCCTGGGCTGCTTGCACCAGGCTGGGGAGGGTCATCCTCGTCATCTCGCCATGCCATGCGTGTGGGGGGGATCCAAAATGGCGACCGCAATTTTTCTTTTGAAATCGTGGTCAAAAAACACACCAAATCACCACAGAAACATGTGAAATTTATTTATTTTAAGTGCCTGAATTTTAATAGTAGCAGCAGTGGGTTTTTTTATAGCAATAAAACGTTGTATTGATTTTATTTTATTTTATTTTATTTTTTATTTTTTTAGACCAGCCCATTTGGGCTGGGCATGGGATGGGACCATGCAATTTTTTTGAACCATTCCACCAATGGCATCGCCAGGTTTTTGACTGACACTTCTGGATGTCTCGGAGGGCATAAAAAGCCAAGCCACCTTCCAGAAATCGCAGTCGGGTGTATGGATGTGGTTGAGGGAGGAGGGCTGGCTGCTGGTGCTGGTGTGATCTGATCGAGATTGAGGAGGGAGGCTGGAGGCTTTAGGATTTAAGTTAGGCAGGCAGGGAGGGAAATGAATTTAGAAAATAATTTCTTTGATTCCCTGCAGCTTTGTCTGCTGAAGGGAATAGCAGTTTATTCTTTATTTCTTCTCTGGCAGTTTGTGAGGATTTTTTTCTGATATTGGATAAAGGGGGAGGTCCGACTGAGAGTGGGAGGTGTGGATTTATTTTAAATATATATTATATATTACCATTTATTTTCTATTTTCCCAACTTCAATTTGCTTGCACACACACACATTTGGGGTGCAAGCCAAGAACAGAACTTCTATTCTAAGTGATATCCTAACTGCCCACTTGCCTGCCCACCCGCCCGCGCCGCCACCCGCCTGTGGCCCGCGCCACCACCCGCCCACTCGCCCGCCCGCGCCTCCCCCCTGCCGCTGTTGCCGCCCACCCATGGCCCCCCGCCACCGCCGCCCGCCCGCACCTCCCCCCCGCTTCCCACCACCCGCCCTGCCCGCCACCTAGGATGCCAAAACACCTAGCGCCGGCCCCGATTGCGGGACGCCCCTGTGCTCTGGGAAGTCAAATTGCGCTAAATTGCGGTGGAAACGACAAACGACAAACAAAACAACGAAACGACAAATTTTTGAAAAATTTCGCGACAAACGGAAACGACCCAAAACGGACCCGTTCCAACAAATGAAAACTCGAAACGTCATTTTTTCTGGTTGTGCCCATGTCTACACCATACAGTAATCATGTGCATAACAAATCCATCCCTCTGTATTTCTAATAATTGAATCCCCTAGTACAAGGAGCCTCTGTCCTGCAGCCTGTTCATCTACATGTACCTGATCAACTATATTGAGGGAGAGGTTTTAAGTTTGTTTCTGTTGTTTGTCTTCCTGTATCTCATCATGTGATGAGGGAGAGATCCTCAGGTGGAACCACTTGTTCCTCTGTGCATTCCTCATGAGGTGCGATGAGGGAAAGAGCCTCAAATTGATTCTGTAATTTCAGACTCTCAGAGTGATCCTTTGCCTTTCTACTTTTTCAAGTCACATGCCTCCATACGTCTGTGAAGATTCTCAGTCATCCAGGTGCATTTAACTGGGAGTTGAGTCATGGCTACTGGGCTTATTTTTTGAGAGATAGAAACGTTTCGCTGTTCATCCAAACAGCTTCATCGGTCTGAATACAGCTAGTGCAAGTAGTCCTTCTTATAGTCAGCTTGACCTCTTGTCCCCTGGTCTGATTGGCTCATAAGATGAACAATAGCCTGAATAGGCTCGTTAGGGAGACATTAGTGTCCATGGCCTTAAGGTAAACAATGGCCTAAGGTGCTGAAACCCATCAAGAATGGGTCGTTAGCTGTGGCCTTGGTGGTGAAGGCTCTTTGATTTGCCTGGGTACTTTGGAAAGTACAGCCTGATAAGTAGCAGACAGACTATGCCGGAGCTCACCACCTCTGTTGAGGGAGGGATTTTCAATGCTAACATGAATGGCTTCCCTTACTCCTCTCTCAAACCACCTCTCTTCTTTGTCTAATATGTGTACATCCTCATCTTTGAAAGAGTGGCCTTTGTCCTTCAAATGGCGGTGTACTGCTGATTCTGGCCCTGAGCTGTTACCCCTCCTATGTTGGGCCATTCTTCTGTTTAATGGCTGTTTAGTTTCTCCGATGTAGAGGTCTGAACACTCTTCACTGCATTGGACTGCATATACTATATTGCTCCTTTTATGGTTTGGTATCGGATCCTTTGGGTGGACAAGTCTCTGCCTTAGTGTGTTCATGAGTTTGAAATAAACAGGGATGTGGTGTTTGCCAAAAATCCTTTTAAGCTTCTCCGACACTCCCGCCATGTAAGGAATGACCAGGTTCTTCCGTCGGGTCTGGGTCTCAGACTGATCCCTTGTTCTTCTGGGATGGCCCACTGCTTTGTTGAAGGCCCACTTTGGATATCCACAGGCCTTAAGTGCTGTCTTCAGGTGCCTGTCTTCCTTCTTCTTGGCTTCTGTGGAGGTGGGGATGCTCTCTGCTCTGTGGCTTAGGGTCCTGATGACTCCTAGTTTGTGTTGTAATGGATGGTGGGAGTCAAACAGTAAGTATTGATCTGTGTGGGTGGGTTTCCTGTAAACTTCTACTCCCAGGCCACAGTCAGGTCTGATGATGACTGCACAATCCAGGAAAGCCAGCCTGTTGTCTTGGGTGTCTTCCCTAGTGAACTTAATATTAGGATCCACTGCGTTGATGTGGTCTGTAAAGGCCTGTACTTCCTGAGTCTTTATTTTCACCCAGGTATCATCTACATACCTGAACCAGTGGGATGGTGTTGTCCCTGGGAAGGTGTTGAGTGCCTTCTTCTCCACTTCTTCCATGTATAGGTTTGCTACAACTGGTGACACTGGGGAACCCATGGCACAACCATGCTTCTGTCTGTAGAAGTCCCCTCTGTACATTAAATATGTGGTGTTCCTCCATACATCTACTTCCTGAGTTAGTAAAGTGACATCCTCCTCAGAAGTGTGTCCTGTCTCTTCTTTGTCCAGGATAGTCTGCTCCACTCTGTTCAAGAACAACTCAAGCTCTTCTGTCTTAAGAAATTTCACAAGGCTAGAGAATTCTAAATAACATGAATCAAGGATGTACAAAGGATGACAGAAGTAAAAAAGCAAGGATTTAATATCTTGACAACCAAACAGGCCCAGAATCTGCTGACTTGCCCCTGCTGCTTCCACATCTTCCAGGCTCACACTGGGATCATTAACCACCTACGTGTCCACCAATGTACCACTCCTCAACCTTATCAGAAGCAGAATCTGAAGGAGATAGTCTTTGCCTTGCTTTCTTTGAAAACAATGAATGAATTATTAATTATCAGATATATTTTCAGTTTTAATCTACTTGCGTCCCGCCTTGCTAATTTATTAAGACCTTAGATTATACGTATACCAAAAAACTTCATAGACTTTTCTTGATAGGAGAGGGTGGTTGGAAACCATTTTTCAAACTGCTTGAACTGGAACTCCAAAGAGGCAATTAGAATTTGACAGGACACTCAACCACACCAGCCAGAATACTGTATTTTGCAGAGCTCTCAGGAATCCATCATTAGCCTGGGAGGAGAGAGACCATTTCAATAGATTCTCTGCCCTTGCAGAAAGGTAGAACTGTTATTAGCCTAATCTGAAAAAAGGAAGTGATCTGATCATGCAAGAAAATACAGAGGCATATGATGATATCTTTGTGCCTACTGATTCATTGTTTATATGCTGGAGAATTCAAAATAGATGCACATATACGTACTTGTGTAGATGACAAATTCCCCAGTTCCAGATCAATACTCATCAATCCATCTGGAGGGCATGCTTATTTCATGCATTCAGCTGATATGTTGTGGCATGCTTAAATTCTTAACTATCCTAGATAAGGCATGGGCACTGAGTTTTCCAGCAATAATCAATTTGAGAATCCTTAATATCAGTTTTCAACCTATCTCTGTCAGTTCAGGTACATCAACAGCATTCTCACTAGTTCCATGGATTCAGCACAAGGTACAAATATTCTGCATTGCCGCTCACATGTACTGGAGAGTTGGAATGGGGAAGAAAAGTTATGTACGATAGTAGCTTTCCCCCCTCCTCAAGTCTCCAGCCTGTGATGTTATTCTACCACAGTGGTTCCCTACCTTGGGTAACCCAGGTATTCTTGTATTGCAGCTCCCAGAACCCCTGGCCAGCTGGTAGCAAAGGTTTCAAGGAGTGTAGTTAAAGAACACTTGGGTTATCCAAGGTTGGGAACGATGATTTTACTGCATATTTAGGGCAGGCATAGCTGGCACACTTGGTGTTGTTGATTCAAATAAGGTACAGTCATCCCCCGCTATATTGCAGTTCATATACTGTGGTCCTGGTATATCACAGGGCCACAGTATAAGAAGGCAAGGGCTCCTAGGGTGAGCTGTGTGGGCCTGTTTGGAGCCTTCTACCCCAGGCCTGATGCTGCTCTGAGCAAGCCTACAATGAGCCTATTAGAGACCCCAGAAGGGGTTACTTGCGAACTGGAAGTGACTTCTGGTTCACCAGAAACCACTTCTGAGGGCTCAGATAGGCCCGGGAAGCCCATCAGAGGCCCATTCAGGGTAGCACGAGGCCTAAGGTAAGTGTAGGAGGCCCCACACAGGTCCCTCAGTCACGACCTGACACAGCATCTCATAATGCAGATTTCCCTTTATCACGGGTCGGGTCCCTAACCCCCCTGAGAAATGGAGGATTACTGTACATGGCATTTGGAACCTGGAATTTAACAGCATCACTGGTAGGTCATAGGGCAGGAACCTGGTAAAATAAGACAGAATACAGAACAGATATAAAATGTCAAACCACTCCTTGCTCTTCCCAGATGGTTTCAATTTTGCTGCTGCAGTCTCTTATAATTTGGAGAGGGTCATGCTTTACCACTTCATTTAAGTCACCCAGGCATTATCTCCTGTGGCTCCAATGAGGGACAATCGCCTTTGGTCACCTATAGGTTCCAGCCTCATGATTAGAGATGGGCACGAATCAAAAAAATGGTGTTTCTGTTTTTCGTTTGTCGTTGAGAGATCCATTTCGTTTCGTTTCCATTTTTTGTGAATTTTTGGAAAAAAATCGTTTTCATTTTTCGGTTTTTGTTTCTACCCACTTTTTGCGCAATTTTTAAAGCATTTCTGTGCGGGGGCGTCCCCCAACTCCCCAGATCAGAGGGAAAACACTAAAAAAATTTGATGCTGGCAGAGACACAGTATAGACTAGGTACGCAGGGAGGCTACAAAGGCAGCGGCGGGCGTTGCCCAGGGTGCAAGGCAGCCGCAGAGTGACTGCACTGCAGGGCAGGGGAGGGTACTCACCGAGAGGTACGCACACACACACACAGGGAGGCTGTAGGACTGAAGCTAGAGTCGCAGAGACAGCAATCCCACCCTAACTCCCACCAGGGACTGCAAGGAGGACGGGGGCTGCCAGAGCTTTTTATGCCCTCTGTGGCTGCCAGACCTGCCCAGTCTGCAACCTTGGCATGCTATTGGTTGAAGTTGTCCAAGAATTTACATGATCCCATCACATGGCTTGCCTCCATGTTGTGGCTGGAGTGGCGACATCCATTTTGTCATCCTTAAAGGGAAAAGAAAAATAAATTGCGATGGGAGAAGACAAAAACAAACGTTTTAAGGACCCCAACCCCCTGGTAGGTAATAATTTCAAATAATTATCACATTATTGCTGCATTTTAAAGGGTGTTTTAATACCCAAGAAATCAATATTAGGCATCTGGGAGCCATTTTGGGTCGATGTCCCCTAACTCCCCTTAAAGGAAAAAAAATACTGCGATCCGAGAAAAGACATAAATGCACGTTTTAAGGACCCCCACCCCCTCTGGTAGGTATTATCAGACAGTATAAATAATTATCGCTGCGTTTTTATGGATGTCCAGGGCGTTTTTTAACATTTAAAACAGCTCATTTCATTGCACACCACCATTAACGAAAACGAAATGTAACGAACACAATTTTCATGTTTCTGTTTGTTTCGTTCCATTTTCATCACAATTTTCATTTGTCATTTCGTTACGTAACGAAACAAATAACAAATAACAGAAATGAAAAAATGTTTGTTTCATGCCCATCTCTACTCATGATAAACCATAATATCTCAATCAAGAGGACTTCTGCAATAGGTACTTCCAGAATTATGAAGTAAAATATTCTGGCCAAGGCCTGGTATTTCTTACTTGCATTATTTTCTCAAATTTTCTAACTTAACCCGTCATTTGGGAAGCATAAGAACATAAAAAGGTAAAAAGAGCCATGCTGGATCAGGCCAAGGGCCCATCTAGCCCAGTTTCCGGTATCTCACAGTGGTCCCGCCAAATGCTTCTGGGAGCTCATGAGACTAGATATCTGTCTCCTGATACCACTACCCTACATCTGGCCCTTGAAGTACCCTGTGTGTTTTTTAAAAACTGGAGATTACACATTCCCATCATGGTTTGTAACCTGTGATGGAATATCTCCAATCTCCTTTTGAAGGCATCCAGGCCAGATGTCATCACCATATCCTGTGGCAGGGAGCGCCACAGACTAACAACACCCAGGGTAAAGACGTATTTTCTTTTGTCTGCTCTCACTCCCCCAACCCTCAATTTGAGTGGATGTCCCCTAGTTCTGGTATTTTGTGAGAGGGAGAAGAGCATCCCTCTATCCACTTTACTCATGCCTTGCATAATTTTGTGTGTCTTAATCATAGCCCCTCGCAAGTGACTTCTATCAAGACTAAAGAGCCCCAAATGCTGTGGCCTTTCCTCATAAGCCATAAATGTTAATTATCTTCTTTTTTATAATAAATTGAATTATGGTCAGACTTTCAAGAATGCTTGGGGTGAAATTAATGGTCATTTACTCTATAGTCAAGGTGTAGTGGATATAGTGGCAGACTCAAACTCTGGAGAATAGGCTTCACTCTGCCATGGAAACTCACATGGAACTAGCCTCCATTGAGTGCACTTGAGGAATCTGGAGACAGAGAGAAAAGGAAGGTAAGGCTGCAGTGGCGCCAGGTTGAGCCACACACTTGCAGGCTCTGAATAGAGCAGAGAGGTCATCCCCCTCCCCTCTCCAGCACCACTAGGAGGTGAAAGGAAATACGAGCGACAGCTGGAAGCCTCACCCAGCCCGAGACAGATGATGATGTCAGGGTCCACATTCATGAACTTGATGGCGTTTCTCTCCTTTCTTGTTATGTTCCCATTTGGGGAAATGAACTGAAACTGGACATGAAATCCTCTTCCAGAACACAAGGTACTGGACAACACTGCCAATCACTATGTCAGACTATGCAGGGAAGCCATTGAAATCTACAAACATAAATACAGTTTCAACAATCAGAAGAAATTCTAAAAATCAACAAAGCCTGGCTTCCAGTACTAAGAACTGCACAGTGCAAAAAGGTCAAAGCTCAATGATTCCCATTCAGCCACAAGCAAAGGTGATCAGTTCATGCAACAGAACAACTAACGACAACCATCAACTACATATTAGGATCGTTGCTACCCCTGGTTACATTGAAACTTCTTAATCCCTCCATCACAATACAATGACTAACACCTATTGTCCTGTATAGGACAAGCTTCCTCTTTCACACAACTTTAAGAACCCCAGTCTCATTTACTCTATACCCCAGAGCACAGAGAGAAACTCCTTGTTTCCTGAGCTCCTTACCTTCTGAAGATGCCAGCCACAGAATCTGGCAAAACTGTCAGGAAGAAAAACTTCCAGAACATGGCCAAACAGCCCGAAAAACCCACAACAAAATCTGGAGATGGATTAGGAAGCAAAACAACTCTGTTCCAATTACCCAGTTTGCCATCAAGTGTAATAATCTGAGACAGTTATTATGATCACACCTCAATTTGAGTGTATGTCCCCTAGTTCTGGTATTTTGGGAGAGAGAGCAGAGCTTCCCTCTATCCACTTTACTCATACCCTGCATTATTTTGTATGTCTCAATCATATCCCCCCAAGCGCCTTTTTTCCAGACTAAAGAGGCCCAAATGTTTTAGCCTTTCTTCATAAGAGAGGTGCCCCAGCCCAGTAATCATTTTAGTTG
>JAHTLZ010000379.1:57724562-57766526 GCA_023846285.1 Phrynocephalus versicolor | reverse complement strand
CCAGCTGATTGGCGCTGGGGTGGGGAAACAAAAGGTTTTTCTCCCCCCACCCCAGCGCCAATCAGCTGGAGCCCGGGGCTTGCCTCCATAGAGGTATCGTGCATCGCTTCTCTCCACCCCTTGGGGTGCTAGGAAGTGGCATGCGATGTTTAAAAGGCTTTTGGCCACATAGCCAAGCACTTGGCTCGGTGGCCAAAAGTCCTTTTTAAAGATTGTGTGGCGCTTGCCCGCACCCCCCCCCGGCGTGCTGGGAAGCGGCACACAATGTTTAAAATTGTGACCCCCACCCCACCCAACCTGCATCCGCATATCACGGATTTTCAATGATTGCGGGTCAGGTGGGTCCCTAACCCCCGCAATAGATGGGGGGTTACTGTATACTTATTATGCACACGGATATCCCTTAAATTCATTGACAAATACTTCTCCTTAGCAGTCCTAAACTTTCTTCTATTTTCAAAACCATATCAGATCCAACCAAGAAAACTGATTGCTCATTTAGCCATAAAATATCATGCTACAGTTTTTAAATAATCAATATATTTACAAATGCATAAACACCATCTTCTCCATGAAGTTTGCTGCCAATGATGTTTGTGTGGATGGTAATACCAAAATGCCTTTTAACCATAATCTATATCTTTCCCAATAATTTTCTACATCACTGCTGCCCAGCCATATTCTGGGACATTATCAATACAGCACTCTGAAAATTTCTTCCATCAGTAACTTCCAAGTGGAGTACTCACTGACAGCTGAACTGGGGGCTTTCTTTTATGCTTATCAGAAGTATTCATTGTAAACTCTTTGGTTCTCTTTACATGAGAATATGTCTCTGTAATATGGACCCAGTCTTGTTTCCCAACAATGTATAGTTTTATATTTACTTGTATCCTAATGAATTTATTGTAGAATTGAAAATGTGTTTCCAATAAACTTTCAAAACACAAGTAATGATAACGAGAATTTCATTCTCTTTATAGCTGTAACTTTATGATAGCCATTTAAAAATTGTGGTGCTGGGGTTTTTTGAGTGTGTATGGAAAAGACAGCTAAAGTGAAAAATAGAAAGGTCAAAAGTCAAAGTGGATAATAGCTCATGGTTTTGATAGTACTAATTATATATTACAAGAGTATGAAGGTAGCAAGGGAAATACAGAGTGCTAGAAGAAAGATAAACATCCCAAAATGCTGGATTTGAAAGAACGGAAAATACAGGGGGGGAAAACTTTAAATGTCTTTGTAGTTCACTGACATGAATCAAAGACATAATGATGCCTAAATTAAAAATGTCAGTTTCTGTGAATGTTGATAACTTGGCTCTTTGTTGTGCCAGTCAAAATGTGTCTATTTGATGGGTTAAAATGACAGTCTGAAAATGGGAGATGCAGAAGCTTAAAAAAAAGAAGAGGAGGGGGAGAGAGAAAGCCTACTTTTAAAAAAAGACATCTTAAAAGTATGCCCATAATGCAGTACTTTAAGGAGAAAACCTGTAGGGTAAGAGGCAGTATCTTTAGGATGTAACTGAGCAGCACTAAAAGGCAACGTCCAGGACCAATCAAAACTATTTCTCTAGCTGCTGGGGCTCTTACATCTCTGCCGTTACACTAGACTGGAAACCCTTTGTACTAATTGCCAGACTGTACCAGATTTTCTGGTTCAGTGCCATCCTATAGTTGACGGACATTGATGGGCAAGGAAGGGGAAAAATTCAAACTCACCACGCCAAGCAGAGGGTCAGATATTGTTTCATGGGGAGCACATCGTTGTTTGGCACTAAAGGCAGGGGGTTAAAGAAGCATCCTCTGCCCTCGCCTCTAATTCCTGGGGTAAAAGGGAAAGGAGGCCGAACGAAGAAGGCTTTGCAGGAGAAGACCAGAATTTTATAGATCAGCAGCATGCCCTCTGCAAACATCTTTTGTGACAACAAGGGATGCTTGCACGCTGCCAGCATGACCCTGTGTTTTGCTTTACCTGCAACTTAAGGCAGGCAAAGCGAGACAACAAATACCACCCTTCCTAATTGCAATTCTCACGTTACAAAATGCAATACTGTATGTGCCTTCATGTAGAATGGAAAGCACAGGTACTGGTTCACAAATTCACTTCAGCTAATTCTAACACAAACTCTACACACTCTGCAAATGAATACTCAAATCATATTATTATTTCCATAACCAAATGCAGACCCCTTGCAACTCCTCACCAGGCATTGCTAACTGGGGAAGGTTCCTATTCATTAAATACTGTGTACATGCAGGCAACGTGACTTACATTAACTCATTACTGATTTGACACAGGCCTCATATCTTGTTTCTTTGAAGGCTTTCGTCTTGAACACACTGGCAGGAAACATCCAGTTGGCATTACTGTGAGTTATCATGTCCACCTTTGCACCATACATTGTTCAATAATATTTGCAAATATGACTGATGGATGAAACAAGATTTTTAAAAAAAAAAAACCTCTGAAATAATCTGCATTTTTACTTAACAGCATATTTGCTATCCTCCGCCAGTGCAGGATAACACATGAACACAAAACACCCCATCGATGTTCCAACCCCCTTCTTTCTAGCTTCACAATCTAGAAATGACAAAACAAACGTTCTCTTTAAAGGCTAAATGGTAGTTCAGCATTTTTATAAGAACATTTTCCTAGAAAAAGAAATGTAGAATGCAGGATAAATCAGACCTGATCTTTGCACTTGAATACTCATGCAAGGATGCACACAGAGGTGCATCTTCTTATGTGATCAACACACCTTTCCACAGGTGACTGAGCAAACACGTCCGGGTTTTCAGTACAGTACATTTCATATCCCATCATTCCCATCTATTGCCCCTTCTGTACGCCACGTTTCATACAGAAGTCTTTTTTGGAAACACGGAAACAGGTGTTGTACTAGCTGACAAACCAGAGAGACATTGCCATTTCAGAGCTAGGCCAATTAGACTGGAATTCCAAAAGCAAAGGCAGCAAAGGAGTTAAGTAAAAGCTTACCTTTCGAACCCTGAACAGAGCTGTCTTTACTCTTTCTGAGACCTATACCAGCTGACCGGTTGCAGAATTTTCTCAGGCATAGTGCCCTGGGGTAGGTGAAATTCTAATACATAGCAAAAACCTGAGAGCAAGACTAGAAAACTCTAGGAATTAAGAAATTAAAGAGTAAAATGCCTTCTCAGAAACACAGTCAGCTCTTGTGCATGAGGAATTACGAATGCTCTGGCTATACACTTTTGTCCAAAGCTGTAGTCCCCCCACCCTTTCTCTCTCTTTCTTTTTTAGTGAAGCTAGATTAGTTCATACAAAACTCAACAATACAGCACTGAAACCCATTGTTGATATTCAACATTTTTCACATAGCGGAACAGAAGAGACAATACGGTATCTAGGAAACCACGGGCTGGATTACAAAACCGATGCTATCTCTTCCTTCTGGTAGGCCCGCAATCCTTTTTTTAACCTACCACAGCAAAATAAAATGAAACACAATAACAGAAAAATTAAGAACCCAACAAATCTGGGAGGGTGGCAATGGGTAGAAAAAGAAGAAAAGGGAAAAGCAAGCCAGGGGAAAATAAAGGAAAATGAAATTCTTATGAAATCTAAATAGATGAATGGTTGGATGGATGGATAGCTAAAGGTAATAAAATGTTTGGTTGTTGTTGTATGTTGTGTGTCGGCAGTACTGTAGAAAGGCTTTACACTTGAAACAAAGTCAAGATAGACCCTTATCGCCATGAGCACCATGAAGTCAGACTGCAATGTAATTGCAGTAATTCAGTAATTCAGAGACCCAAGTATGGTCCCTCCACTTTAATATTGCCTATTATTTTACTTGCAGTTATAGAAGCTGTAGATTTATTCACCATGATATTCTGTTTTCTTTAGGATTGGTGTCTTCACATCACCCTTAACTTATGTCTGTGAAGATTCTCAGTCATCCAGGTGAGTTTATCTGGAAGTTGAGTCATGGCTACTGGACTTCTTTTTGACAGATAGAAACATTTCACTGCTGTTTGGATGAGCAGTTAAACGTTTCTATCTGTCAAAAAGAAGTCCTGTAGCCATGACTCAACTTCCAGATCACCCTTAACTATAAGACTGCAGAGCTTGAAGGGACCCTATGAGTCCAGCCCCAGTTAAGAGGCAGCACAGTGATTGAACTTTCAAACTCTAAGCTCAGGAGCCACATGCCTCAACTGCTAAGCTATCCAGCAGTATGGAACATACTGTATGTTATATTTAGCATTTTCAACAGTTGTTCTAATTGACAACTTGGGTTGTGAGTGCTTGACTCTGAAGTTGAAGTCTCTGTTATCTGCATCTCAAATAATTCTTGCAGCTCTTTGAACCGTGGGAAAAATGATTCGTCTTGGGTCTTCATCCTTCACTCTATACAAGACAAACCTTCAAGACTCATTCCAGTTTTACTCGATCCGGTTCCCATATTTTCCTTTGAACCTCAAACAGCCTAGGTAGCCACTGGAAGTGATTGTTCCTACCAGTTTCTTTTCATCACTGCTGCAATTGACCAATTGACAACTGATTGATGGTTATCTTTTCACTTCAACAATGAAAGAAATTACCATCACTATGGCTATGTACAGTAAATGCCTCTAAAGTAAATTACATGATTCTAAAATTCTCCTTAGCTCACTTAGTAAAACATCAACACAAAAAGTTTCTCTCTCTCTCTCTCTCCCTCTCTCCCCTCTCTCTCTTTGCCTTTTTCCTGTACTACAGATTTGGCCTTCCCTGTCAGCACCAGAAAAGAACTTGACAGCTTCTTTAAATGGAGGAATAGAAAAGAACTTGAATATGGGATGGCACAAGGCTTGCCTAAGGCTTCCATTCTCTGCAAGCGGGCTATTCTTTGGGAACAAAATCAGGCATGTGAAGAAAGATAAGGCATGTCAGAATACCCCAAGAACATTCCCATTGACCTTGAAGTTTTGCTGTTTGTCCTTAACAATTAAGTGCTTGAACAATTTCTGAACATCTGGACTTCAGAACACTGGTTATTTCATTTCGAACCATGTACTATATTCTACACACCAGAGCACAGAGAAAACTCCTAGTTCCCTGAGCTCCTTGCCCTCTGAAGATGCTGGCCACAAAGTCTGGTGAAACATCAGGAAGAAATACTTCCAGAACAACAGCCAAACAGCCCGAAAAACTCAGAGCAGCTATCATATACTGTATTGTTAATTCTAAATATTTTCCTAGCTCCGCCCCCCAATATATTACATGTTAGTAACTTCACCCTCCATTTATGTATCAGTTCAGACTTAGCAACAGTTCTCTTCACTCTTAGCAAAGAACTGAATAGTTGCCCAGTAAAATATATATTTATGTGCAGCAAAAGTATGAATATTAAAATAATACCACCATTTGCACTCTAATAGGAATGGATATTGAAGCACTTATTTGCATCTCTCTGTTAAATTAAGTGTTATACCAAATGCCCAAATGGTGCTTAAAGCGTCACTATCAGCTGAATATGAGGAAACACTTCCTAATTGTTAGAGCACTACAATTACCTCAAGAGGTGGCGAGTGCTCCAACACTGGAGGCATTAAAGAGGAATCTGGACAACCACCTTCCATCTTTTATTTGTACAGTCACCCCCTGCCATTTCGCGGTTCAGGTACTGTGGTCCCACTATATCGCGGGATCGCAGTACCTGCGGGGAGTGGGGGAGCGGTCGCATCACTCCACGCCACCCCCGCCCCTTCTGGGAGGCCGTGGAGCCGCATGGGGGGCGGCGGGGAGCAATCGCCCCATCCCTACCTGACCCACTTCCACATATCACGGATTTTCACATATCGCGGGTCGGGTGGGTCCCTAACCCCCGCGATAGGCGGGGGGTTACTGTAACCATGAGGACCAAAACCACATCTACGGTTTCGAGTTCTTCAGAATAAGCCTGTTGATTGCTCTTCCTCCTCCTCTTCAACAACTGGTGCTGCCTTCTTTTGGAAGCAACTACAATGTACGGACTCTCCCACATGTTGTCTCTATTGCATATATGATTATAGAAGTACAGTATGTGAAAAGGCGCTTTGGATGCAGTAATAATGTAGGTCAAATGACAAAAGAATAGGATGGACAGGGTAAGGATTAAACCGTGTAGTTACGACTTTGATAAAATAAGGGATTCCTTAATTGTTGAAAGCTGTCATTCACTCTTAGCATTCCACTCAGTTTATCACCTTTCCCCTAACAGGCTTGGTCTGAAGATCAGTTATTGTAATTTGTAAGGTGAAACGCTAACTTCATTTGCAAGTCTGACTGAACAGGCCTAAGCCTCTGAAGAAATCACCTTGTGGGAAAGATAACAAGGATACAATCTTCTAATTGCATCACAAATATTAAGTAGGCCGCATTCTCTGAAACTAGAAAAGACTGAAGCTTTGTGTTTCTGACTTGCTACTATGGTCATATGCCAAACTGCAGTGGGTGCTAGAATAAAAATTCTCATTCAAAATCTTGAATTTTTGTTGGCCACAGGGAAGTCAGCACAGAAAATGCACATTTGTTGGAGAGGACAGTTTGGATTTCAAGCTCTATTAAGCATCAAAAGAGATGACATAAGAAAATGGACCCAGCTCAGGGACAGCTCAACATACTTGGGCTTTCATTTATATGCTTGATCATCTAAGAAATGTGGCTGTACAGCTATAATTGTATTTCTTCCTGAAAGTACATGAAGAATCCAATGAGCAATTTTTTCTGAGAAACATTTCTCTTGCATTAATAGCTAAAGACCGATCAAGTACTAAAGTGGGTTTTGAAGTTTTATCCCTTTACAATTTTCAGCAGAACAAATCACTTAGAAATTTCAGATTTCATTAATTAAATATGTGAGCAAGGACAATTGTACAATGGCTGGGGTTTAATATAAGTCATACATCTCCTTCAGATTAAGGACAAAGCATAAGTAGTTCTCTCGTTTTTTCTCCATTGGACACTGAGTGGAAAATGGAACATGTTAAGGCAACAGATTTAATAACTAGTTCTGGAATGAGAAATATATTCCTCCTCTGTAAAACTGTCAAAAGAGCTTAAAAACATAAGAGATTGCTACAATCTTTAAACAACTGTACGGTCTGTAAACAGTTCTCTTCCCAATTTGGGTTTAATTCATAAATCATATCTAGCCTGTATGAAGGCTCAGGTTCAAGGTGCTGGCATTCCTTATATTATGTTGCTTAGTATAATAAATCACACCAGGACAAGCCCATTGAAACAATGGAGATGTCGTTGAGTCACTTCCTCTGAAAGTTCAATTGATTTACATTGGCCTTCTCTAACTGCAACTTATTTTAATCGATGACCAAGACCAGCAGTAGCCCAAACTGCTGTCACCACCTAATTAATGCCTGCTGTTCCAGCTTACAGGGCCTGGGCCAAAGCATCCACCCTGCTTCTGCTTGCATGCACCTACCTCATCAGCAGCTCAGAGGGGAGGAAGAAGGGATACAGTGACCCCCTCACCTTCCCCCCCTCCACTGCTTTCAAGGGATAGGTGTTGCTGTGAGGATCGCAGTGGCTCCGCCAGGGAGGAGAATGATCCAAGCAAGGCACGGCATCAGCGGCCTCCATCTCTATTTTCCCTTTTTGTTCTTCATTTCCTGTGGCCTCCCAGAGGGCCCCCTGGCCTGCCTGCAAGGAAGGCAGCCTCAACACATCACAAGACACCCGCCTTAAGTTCCTCACTTAACAACCAATTCATTTAATGACAAAATTGTAGGAACAGAACTCTGTTGTTAAGTGAGGAGTGCCTGTAACAAGTCATAGTTAGGGTATGCCTACTTGAATCAATGGAACTTACATTGATTCACCACATCCCTACAGATTCCACGGGACTATTCTAGTGCAATTTTCTACATTAAGTGCCAGGAGTTTGGCCATTGAAACTGGGTTAATAGCAGTGGATAACTGCTTGCAGATTCACACTATTTAGACACATGCATGTTTTCTCACAGAATCACAGAATAGTGACGTTGGAAGGAGCCTACAAGGCCATCAAGCCCAATCCCCCTGCTCCATGCAAGGACATAATTCAAAGGATATCTTCCAGGTGGTTGTCTAGATTTTTCTTGAATGTCTCCAGGGTTGGAGCACTCATCACCTCTCGAGGCAATCAGTTCCACTGCTGTACTGCTCTAACAGTTAGGTTCTTCCTGATAGTCATCCGAAAGATGGGTTCTCTTAACGTGAACTCATTGTTATGCGTCCTACACTCTGGGATGATTGAGAACGGATCCTGCCCCTCCTCTGTATGACACAAACCTTCAATTATTTGAAAAGTGCTACCACATCGCCCCTCAATCTTCTTTTCTCTAGCTTAAACATCCCCAGCTCCTTCAGTCTTTCCTCATATGGCTTGGTTTCCATCCCCCTGATCATCCTTGTCACCCTCCTCTAAACGTCTTTCAACTTGTCACACTCTTTCTTGAACTGTGGTGTCCACAACTGGACTAAATACTCAAGTTGAGGTCAAACCATTGCAAAATAGAGGGGGGATGAGCACCTTATGGGATTTGGAATTTATACTTCTGTTAATGCACTCTAAAATAGCAGTTGCATTTTCTATGACCACATCACACTATTGGCTCATATTCAGCTTGTGATTTACCAGAATTCTAAGATCCCTCTCACATGTAGTATTGCTGTGCCAGGTGTCACCCATCTTATAACTGTGAGTTAGGTTTCTCATTCCTTGGTGCAGTACTTTGCACCTATCCTTGTTAAATTTCGTTCTGTTGGTTTCAGTCCAGTGCTCCAGCCTATCAAGATCATTTTGATTTCCCCCCCCTGTCTTTCAGGGTATTAGCTATTCCACCAGATTTTGTGTCATCCACAAATCTGGCAAGCATTCCTTGCACTCCAATGTCTGAGTCATTAATAAACATGCTGAAGAGCACCAGACCCAAAACTGATCCTTGGGGTACTCCACTTGTTAGTTCCCCTCACTTTGACAAGGAGCCATTGATCATTGCTCTCTGAATACAGTTCTGTAGCCAATTGTGTTTCCACCTTGCACTTGATTTATCCAGCCCACATCTAATTAGAATGATAATCAGGATATCATGGGGAACATTATCAAAAGCTTTGTTGAAGTTTAGATATATTACACCTACAGCATTCCCTCTGTTTACCAGGTGTGTTACCTGATCAAAAAATGAGATAAAATTCTTGGTTCTTGACATATCCGTGTTGGCTTCTAGTCATTGTTGCATTGTTTTCTAGGTGCTTGCATAGTGACAGCTTAATCATATGTTCTAGGATTTTTCCTGGGATTGCTGTCAGGCTGACTGGCTGTAGTTCCCAGGTTTCTCTTTTTTTGCCCCTCTTTTTTAAATTTAGTTTATTTATTTATGTGCAATACAAACAAACAAAACAAGCAGCTATTCCAGTGATGTATTTCATAAAGTAAAAAGGAAGGGGGAAAACCAATTTGAAATATTAACACAAACAAAATCTGTGGTGGACACTACCTGTCCACTTATCTCTTACTAATACAAATAGGTTAAAGATTCCACAATTGATCGACCATCTGCAAGTCTTTTACGGGTTCTGGGGAGCACTGTATAAACATCCTTATATCTATTTCACCCCTTATTCATTTATCTGCTTCTGGGCCCAGTTATATAACATCTTCCAGCTCTCATTTACAAAGTGTCTTGGTTGGTCTTGCAATGCCTCTGAGAGCATATCTAGTTCTGCAATGTCCAGTAACTTTTTCAACAGTTCAACCTTAGTTGGTATTTCACTTTTTTCCCATTTCTGGGCCAGGAGCAGTCTAGCTGCCGTATATACAGTATATACAAGAGAATGTATTTTATTGTTTTGAAGATAGGGACAAAATTAGCCCACTAGTGGAATGCTGAAGCCCACACATCAACATTCTCATGAAAACATTTGGGAAAACGAATGTTTGGGAAAATGAAAAATGAGGCGAACAAAATGGAAATTTCCATTTTGTTTTGTTTCACTTTTTATGGGTCCCTTCGTTATTCGTTTTGTTGCGTAATGAAACAAATAACAAATAACAACAAAAAATCATTTTGTGCCCTTCTCTACTTGCAAGCTAGGCCAATATAAAAGCCAGATATATTGCCATTTGCACAGACAATTTCAGAAACTGAAAATAAAGGACAAAGCAGAAATGGGAGAAGTTATGGCAGGGAACCTTCAGAATTATAACAATGTTAAATTATAAAGCTAACATAATGGTGGCTCTACATATCCAGCATGTGCCACCCCACAACTTTTGAGGAAGCAGAGGCCCATTCAGGATCTCTGGTTGAAACTCAGGAGAGCTCAGTGGGGGATGGAGATGCATCTAATAGCCACTCCCATGTCCCTACCTCACCCAGAAGTCAATAAAACCTTGACATGTTTAATACATAGAGTGTGCGAAAAGATCTGTATGGTAAAGGTACTCCCACACATTTATTTATTTATTTATTTATTTATTTATTTATTTATTTATTTATTCATTCATTCATTCATTTATAGAGTATTTTAACCTGCCTTTCTCCTTGGAAAAAGGACCCAAGGTGGCTTACAGAATGAGGGATAATACACCATCCACTACGATTAAGACATGTTCAAGTATTGAGAATAGGAAATTGAGGGACATCTTACAGCATTAATAGACAACATTACGTTAAAGCTACAAGAGAATGCTAGCAGTTAAAGGGGAGTAAAGTTCCATGTAAAGTTATGAGTGATGGAAACTAACATTGAAAACATAGTGTCAATGTAAACCCATAAGGTTGTAAGTAGTTATAACACAAAGTCTATGTGATCCTGTAGATTCATATAAAAGACACATAATAGGTAGTCTATCATTCAGGGAAAGTTTGCCTGAAGAGAAAGGTCATTGCCTGTTTCTGGAAAGACATCAGAGATGGGGCGGTCCTGGCCTCTAGTGGGAGTTCCAGAGTCTGGGTGCAGCAGTCGAGAAAGCCTTTGCATGGGTTCCCACAAGATCTATCTGTGAGGGTGGCGGGATGGACAGAAGGGCCTCCTCTGATGACCTTAATACTACCACATGCATGCTAGTTGTGTCCGACTCTAAGGGTGGTGCGCTTCTCCATTTTGAAGCCTAAGAGCCAGTGTTGTGCAAGTCCGTGAAGAGGTCTGTAAATGAATTCAAATGAATGTGTCTACAGTTCTGAGCTCAGACTCTCATACTGACTTCCTGGTGGAAACAGAGAATGGGATTGGTGTATACACTCTCCATCTCTACCAGTCCTTTCCAGGGAGTTTGGTACGTTTTGGGGTCCTGGTCTTTGATACGAAGTCACAAATCTGAATCTAAGTCTTTGGTACCAGGCCCCTATTTAAAAGTTGTCAGTCAAGTCCAAGTCATTGGGGGGAAAACACTTCAAGCCCCTACAAATTAGGTCTGATTTGACCGCAAGTTCGAGTCCCCATCCAAGGTAATTTTGCCCATCCATAGTTTCAGGCTGCCACAAGAGGATTATACCCATACTGTTATGGTTATAAAACATCCATGCTGATGTCATAATGCCATTTCTATGCAGAATCTGGTTTGTCATTGCCATGGAGATTGGCGACAACAGAACTAGCAAAGATCATAATGGTGTGAGTGGACTAGAGTACTGAAGCCAAGCCCTGGCAAGCAGTTAGTGCATTTCTAATGATCAGCATTAGATTTCCTTATCTTTTTCTACTCTTTTTATTTGGTTTGGGAGAGCATGAGTGACGAAATTACAAATGACGGAAACATTGTTGAAGAAGATTCAGAGGCTGTTGAGCAAGAGCATTCTGTCGGGTGTCTCCAGCTCTCAGCCTTGTGTTGCTGCATCCCTAGAAGGTAAAAAACAGTTGCTCACCTACACAGTGGATTCTTTCATCCACAAATACAGAAGACAAAGGTCTGGTCCCAGATTTAGATGTGTGCAACCAGGCTAGCTGAAGCCTAGAATCACTGCACTATGTTCCTTATGCCGGCAAACACTGTCTTCTTCCAGCTCTCTGAAGACCCCATGCCATCAGTTGAGGAAATCTGCAGAAAGAATAAAATGTGATACAAAGGAAGGACGGGGAGTTCTTAAATTTGGGCAGGGTACTTGCAGGGATTGCAATGGAACCTTCTGGCCATGAAAGGAGATCCAAGATCCAAATTCAGAGATGGCTCTTCTGAAATAATAGGACCAAAGAATGATTAAAATGGAGCAGGATAAATCTGTTAGTCTGATCCATTCACTTTCCATCCAGTTTGTCAAGGGTCAGAACACTGTCCTTAGGCATATACATTGTGGTCACAGCTGGCTGGGTAGCTCAGTGGCTTAGGCATCTCGCTGCAGAGTCAGAGGTTGGGAGTTCAATTCCCCACTGGGAGAAGGGCCAGCTTGTGTAGTTGTAAGCAAGCTGCACATTCCCAGGGTGCCCCCAGAAGAAGGGAATAAGAAACCACTTATGTGTACAGTATTCTCTTACTGAAAATCCAGGAAAGGGCCATTAGCTTGACAGCACATTGCTGTTATTGTTGTTCATGAAAGTATCTGTTAACTATGCAGTATGTACTCTGTTCCCAATATTGTCATTTTTGTAGCTCTAATGATGCTATTTCCGAAATCTATGACTACTTATAATACTGCTTGGAATTCCTTGATACTGTTCCCAAAGCCCAGTTGATGATGGGGACCACTGAAGTGTATTTCATCCGTATGAGATATTTCCACTGTATTCTGCTAGGTTTTCAAATACTTTATTTCTAACTCTGGCATTCCTTGAATTGTAATGTTAATAATTCAGACATTTCTTCATTCTGCTACTACTGTACTATGTCTGATGTGTCATGTTGCTGCTGTTGTTTTTGTTACTTTTGTTGCTTTTGTTGCTGCTGCTGCTGCTGATGATGATATTGATGATGATGATGACAATGAAAACGATAACACAGCAGGCTTGTTAAGGCCCTAGGACAGAGGGCCGAGGAAAGGCAGATGTTGTTTTTAACATCTGCCATTGTTGTTTCAAATTCCTAATTCCTGCTTTCACATTCCTGTAGGCGGAGGCGTTTGCCAGGGAGGCGACCCAAGGACAGAAAGAAAAAAAATGACAAAAAGAAGAATGCCGGTGATGCGTCCTTCAGTGACAGCACATCTGAAGAAAGAAAGCAGAACATGGGCCAGGACTACCGGGGCATGACATCCGCAGGTGACTCAGGTAGTATACAAGCAGAGGGCATCAAGCCAGCTGTAACAGTCTGCATCCAGATCAATGACAGAACTGCAGATTTATTTATACCTGTTACTTTAGGTGATATCTGTTTAGAAGGACGAGGAGAAGAAAATGCTGAAAAAACAAGTGCAAATACTTTATGCACTGAAGGCAAGATACAACAGCAAATGGAGAAGCCAGAGAGTGTGTTGTTCTTAGAACCAGAAAAGGAAAGCGTAGAGGGTGCTGTATCAGAAGGTGTGTCCCTTGAAGAAGGAAAGGGCCATGTAATCACACCAGCCAAAGAAAACATGCAATGTGGAAGACCTGAACTACTGAGTGCATTTCTCCAAGGACCAACCTCTAAAAAGGAGCCACAAGGAGCAGAAAATATGATTTTAAAGTTAGAGAACCTGTCCTCTGAGGAGGAGAAGGAGAAGGAGAAGGAGAAGGATCAGCTAGAGTTGCCATTTCAGGAACTACAGCAGTCCAGACAACTAGCAATCAGCAGCATATCGGCTGCTAATGAAAATAAATTGGATGAAGAACATATTGCCAGCACTTATTCTGAAGGTAAAAACTTTTTGCCGGACCAGAAAAGTGTATTATGCAATGTTCCCGTGGGACTACATGAAGTTGTTCTGGAGTTTACTTGTAAAGCAGACAAACAACTCCCCCAGAACCAAATGGGGCCTGTAGATAAAGGAGATGCCCAAAACAAAGATGAGGAATACCAGGAGATATCCAATGAGGAGATGAAGCGGATGATAGAACCAGAATGCCCAGATGTTTTTTCCACTATAGGTGGAAACAAAAAATGGCAAGAACAGCAGAATCTAGAAGCTTCCTCCAACAATGTAGAACACCGCTACTTAAATGTGCTTGAGCAGAAAGACCAACCACCTGTTACACCAAAAGTTCCTAAGTTTTCACTCCAGGCTACAACTCATGAGAAGATACAGGAAGTACAAACCGTTAAAAGCTCCTCATCAGATGTATGTCTCAGCAAGGTAAGAGACCATCAGTGTAGACCCCACCAGAAGTATGAAGAAGTTGCTGCCCCAAACTATAGCCCTATGTTGCCCACGGGTTTAACTTCCAGAATGGATTTGCAAAATCTAACTCATACAGCCTTTCTACCTGAGGATGTTGGTGTCCACATTACAGACCAGAAGCACGCAGAGACTCGTCAACAACTTTTACTAGAACAAACTAGCAGATGCTGTTACAGTGAAGCCGATGAACAGGAAACCCAGTCTCCTGTTATAACAGAAGACATCAACATACATCCTGACAATCTAAACCATGAGAAAGAGCAGCAAAGAAAATTAGAATGTGGAGATTCTGAGCCTGAGGGCGTTTGTGACAAGAAAGACCAGGATCAACAGGGTACTGTTTACTTGGAAATGCAGCAACCTTCAGTGTTTGCAGAGCCTTTGAAAACAATCCCTGGAGAAGATCAGTGTGTAAGGAAGGAGGACGTGAGTCCTGGCCAGGCAGAAATTCACCTTCTAGATGAAGTGCCACCAGAAACAGATGACCAATGCAAGATGCATATTTTTGCATCCTCTAAAGAGAAAGCAACAGCACAGCAACAAAAAAAGCAGCAGCCCACTATGTCCACCCAAGAAGGATGTAACAAAGAAGAGAAACAGCCAGAGTCGTGGCTAATCCAAAAGAATACATCTCTGCCTTATGAGGAACAACAGAAAAGGGAACACATGAACTTGGACGTGACCTGTGAAGCACATCAGAAGGAAAAACAGGATCGGTCAGACATCGCATTCCTATATAATACTAGGGAAGACGGGGAGGAGGGGGATGTATAAAATAGCAATTCCCTTCATTTTGGAAAATCTTTTACTACTTTCCCTGGCTTAGGAATTACTTCAGCTGAAACATGAAAGCTCAAAATAAGTATTTTTATTTTTCATGGAAAATATAGTAAATATGTATACAAAGAAAAGTAGTAAAATTGGGAAGACGTTCTGCATTATGACTATTTGTGGAGCCCGTTTGTTGTCGAGCATAGGCTGCTAGAACATTACAAGGAAATTAAAAAGAAAGGAGTAATGCATACGGTCCTGTGAGGGCTTTCCAGATATTGTGAACATTAAAACACACACACACACACACATATACACACCACATAGGCCTCCATATGTAGTTATCATGCATTATCTTTTCACCTTCCCTGCATTTTTGCCATACTTTAGTTCGGCTGCTGAGCAGAAGATCTGAACTCAGTCCAAAGTAGTATTAGGGCTGTCTTTTTCTCAAATACACTGAGACTTCTTTGTCTTGTTCTGCTCTGATATGGAAGAAACATGACAGGGGCCATATCTTATTAGCAGACAGGGATGGGGGACTTGAGTCACAGGACTCACTGTAAAGTCAGACTTAAGACACACCAGTGGTTCGACTTAGGGTTCCCCACCCACTGATTTGGACTTAACTCATTACTTGGAACCAACCCACTCCTCCCTTTTGGTGGGGTGGGTGGGGTGCAAGGCTTATTCTTAATGGGGACTCGGAGTTAGGGCTTGGTATTTGGAATTCTGACTCCGAGTTGGGACTTGGTACCAAAGACTTGGGGTCAGACTTGGGACCCAGACCAAGGATCTGGGCCCAAACACTTGCCTACACCCCTGGTGGCAGAGTAGATGCTTCACATGCAGAACACTTCAGGTAGGCATGGGCCTTTCATTTTGGAATGGGTCTAGTTCCGAAACAAAGCATGGCAGCCCTTGGACCCACCCTGCAAAATGAAATCAGCCATTGCCTTACCTTGCCTTATCTCATGTGGGGCGCACCTCCAACAAGGAAGAAGCCTCCGACATATCATTGTTCCTTCTCCCTGGTTCTGGCCAATCAGACATGGGGGTGGGATTATGCATGTCCCTGCACATCTTCTGACTGGACAGCGCCAGGGAGAAATAATGATGATGCGTCAGAGGCTACTTCCTGGTTGGAGTTTAGCTCCATGTGAGGTAAGGCAAGGTAAGTCAATGAGTGATTTCCTTTTGCAGGATATGTCCAACTTCTGAACAGCATCTGTGCTGCCGTGCTTCATTTCGTAACCGGAAAGGCCCATGCCTAGTTTCAGGTTCAATCCCCAGCATCTCCAGGTAAGATTTAAGGGAGAAAAATGAAGGAAACTCAGCTTGAAGTCATGACCAGATTTTGTGTGTGTGTGTGTGGTGGGAGAGCAAATACAACAACATACCAAAGGAAAAAAAGAGCAAGAGGAAAGGTTCAGCTATTTCATAGGGACTTGCACACTGGTATGTGCATAGACATAAACAGGAGGACACATGTTTATGGAGGAAATATAATAAATAAAACAATTTGAAACCATGTAAACAAATAATGTAAAATAAATAATTCGACAATATGCACCTAAAGCCCCTAAAATACAAAAACAAAATCCATACCACAATAGCTGAGACGCACAATCAAGGGTGAGCATCCAGGTTTTTACTTGACATGAAATGAGGCTAATGACTACAGCAGTCAGGTCCCCGATGGAGGACATTGGTCCATGTGTATGCACTAGGAGGCCCTTTCCTGTGTCTCCTCACATGATCCAGTGTTCACACAAATAGCACAAGGGTTCTTTCCGCAAATCTAGCGACTGGGAAAGTGGATCTGTGATATACCAAGATTTCAAAGCATTTAAAACCTTGGAAGTGATCATCAACACCTTGATAGAAGACTGAAGTCCTAGCAGCCTTGCACAACCTCACCATGTGGCAGAGGACACATGAAGTGGTGCTGAGGATATAAGTGGTGACTGGGAAGAGGCATATTCAAGAGACAGAGGTGCCCCTGCCATTGGAACTAACACTTGGTATCAGCATGGAAGCTAAGAGGAAGCATCAGGAGGCCATTTATTTATTTATTTATTTATTTATTTATTTATTTATTTATACTGCCTGTCTTCTAACAGAACTCTGCACGGTTTACAATAATGCAGTAAAAATTGCATTATTGCATTATTATAATGGTTTGCCTCTGTTGCAGGATTTCTCAAAAAAGAAAAAAGTCTAAAACCAACGGTGTGGAAAGTGATAGAACCAACATTAAATTTATCAGAATTGTTCCATTTGGTAACATCATTGGCACGATCATCGGCACAGGCATTCAGGACCACTTTCTGCTGTTGGATAGCATACATATCCAGGACATTCCCTGGAATAGAAAATAAAATGGGAAGTCCAAAGCAGAACACAAGTCTGTGGTGCCCCGGGAACGTAGAATGTGGAGCGTAGGCTTTGTCTCAGAAGTTATATCCTAAGGTTTGTAGGAGAGTTATGTTTGGTTTGTTGGGAATAACTGGGCTCAATTCAGCTTACATTGAAAAAGAGGCATGCTTTTGCATCAGGAAGATGAAGAAAGAGAGAAAAGAGGGACCTCTTACATTTCCTAGATTTACTAGAATTGTTTTTTACCTACTCTGACTTTACCTACTCTGACCTTTCTTCACTCAACACTGATATTCCTAGGGATACTGATGCTACTTGCTTCCTTTTCAAAAATAGTGGAGACATTTTGTCTTTTCCCTTTAGAGATGAGGGAGAAGCCATGGATCCTGGCATTTCCACCTCAAGCAGCTATTATAAGTACAGTGGTACCTTATATAAGTACAGTGGTATCTTGTATAATTAATTAAGTTAAGCAAATTTTCATTTCTATACATTTCCCATAGGAATGCATTGAAAACAGAGTAATCCCTAATTGCGACCATTTTTATGTTGTACGGATTCACCCCATAGGGGATTCTGTTAAGCAAATTTCCCCTAGCTCCAGAATTGTTTATGTTGTACAGATTTTATGTTATACAAACCATTTGTTATACGAGGGTCCACTGTACTAGCTTTCTTATGTTCCTAGTATAGATGGGCACGAACGGATCAACAAACTGGAAAAACTGAAAAACTGAGCAAGTTCTACCACTTTCTCAGATATCCTAGCCTCACAATATCTTCCACAAGTGTTCAAATGCATAATTTATCTTCTCTGTTTATCTTTGATTCAGTTTTCCTATTGATTCCTGGTGGGTCATGGGTTGTGGCTAACCGTGAACCCACCACGAACCACCATTCTTCAGGTTTGTGCCCATCTCTAGTTCCTAGAATAAATATGGTTGACCTAATTTCAAAGGTAGAAATATACTCTGTTAACTATCCAATCTTTCAGGGGCTGAATGTAGATGTTAATTTATTTGCTGCTCTGCTACAATGGGCCAGGTTAGGTCAGATAGAGATAACAATTAAGTAGATGTAATGAAAAGAAGTCAGACTTGTAGGATATTTGAAAAGAACAACTGTGAATGCCACGCATGTTAATAACTATAGTATTAGGCAATATAACTGTTGATAGATTTAAATCCTTGCCACACGTAATCCTGCAAACAGCAACTTACAAACTAAAGGCATTTCCTTTATTTATGGAACTAGTTCATGCAACTTACATTTTGGAAACAACAGCATTTATATGATTTTATTTCTGACTTAACATGGCAGATTTTTGACAGCAGGTTTATTTGATTTGGAGGCATACGATTTTGATTCCCTGATGCATGTCCATCCAGCAGTGGGACAAGTCTCATATAATGCATCTATGCCGGCTACTTCCCTGCTATAGAACTCAAGTAGCTCCCTTGGGGTCTGATAAAAAGTTTGCCAAAAATAAAATTCAAATATCCTTTGAATCCAAACAAGATAAAAAGATCAGTGCCAGCAGTCTCAATGCCACCAGTTCCAAAACATATGCTGCAATAAAACATGAAAGCTTGGGGGGGCTGTATTTTGCAAGCATGAGTAGCTTATGCTTCCTTCCCTTCTCCCTTCCATGATCTATTATTAAAATGCATTGCCTGAATTTGCTTACTAAATGGCACGCGACACATTCTCAATGATCTCTAAGCCATTTAGAGGAACATTAGTGTCTTCAAACATCTCATTAGAGAAGATGGATTTCTATACCCCAGATAGTAATTTTTTACCCTTTCTTCTCCATCGGTAACAATCAGATATAAGGATATCCAGTGGAATGCCTTTGACATTCTACAGCACTGATAACACATATGTGAAACGGAGGCACAACGACCAGAAAGCACACACAGCTGGGGAAATCACTCCTCTGGCTGAGAGCCATTGCTCAGCCTTTCGAGCCTTTACCATGGCTCAGTAATGGGGAATCCCAGCCTGCAAAGATTTGGGACTGGCTCAACGGCTTTTGTTTTACTGTATTTTGATTGAGTCACATATGTCCTGCAGAGAACAAAGTAGGGCATCAGGGAAAAACAGAACAAGGGTGATTGTGGATGCATCTTTAGTTTTTAATATAAAATGTAAAAATAAAAATAAAAATCGACCACTGTCTCAAATATCCGAGCCTCACCATACCTCCCACAAGTGTTTAAATATATAATTTCTCTTTGTGTGTACATTACCCCAAAGAAACATTGTGAGAGTAAAAAGGGGGCATCTCACCCCAAAATAACGAATGCAGTATGCTGCCCCTCACCTTAGACCAGAGTTGGCCAATTATGGCATGGGTGCCATAGGTGGCATGTGGAGCCCTTTCTTGGGCAACAAACTTGGTCCAACACTCTGTGCATTACACCACACTGGGTGTACCTGTCATTGCTGATTAGTTGCTATTAGTGATGGGCACGAAATGAGCAATTTTTCGTTTTTGTTTTCGTTTTTTCATTTTGTTACGTAATGAAATGAAAAACAAATTTTGTCTCCAAAATAAAACAAAACAAACCGAAACACCAGAAATTTTGTCGTGTGTTTTGTTTTCGTTGCGGCAAATACATTGAACTGTAATGAATGCTAACAAAACAGCAATTTTTCGTTTTTGTTTCCGTTTTTCGTTTCGTTACGTAACGAAACAAAAAATGAAAATTTTTGCAAAAATTCACGAAAAACAAAAACGAACCGAAACGGGCTCCCTAAACGACAAACAACAAATGAAACACCATTTTTGAGTCGTGCCCATCTCTAGTTGCTATATCTGTGCCACCCCAGATATAAGCAAAGAGTTTGCTCCCGGATCCCTGTGGAAGAATGGAGGGACTTGGCTCAAGTACATCCCAAACATCACTGCTCCCTGCCCTGAAATAAATGTTTTTTCTTGGGTCCTATAATCAGCTACTGACTAGTGCCATCAGGAACACAGTAGAACACACAATATAGTTACATCCCTGGTTCCCGTACATAATTCTGTCCATAATGTACAGTATTTTTCCATGTATAAGATTATATTTTTATCTAAAATCGTTGGACTAAAAATTGAGGGTCATTTTGTATACAGAGAAAGACAATGAGAGAACCACGTGGTTGCAAAACTGTAATTTTGGGTTGGAAAAGTGAGGGTCGTCTTATAGATGGGGGGTGTCATAGATGGAAAAATCTGGGTAATTCTTGCCTCCCTCAGAAAGATCAATTTTCTGTGAAGTGACAGGAAAAAGCTGAGTTGATGTCTGAGCAGGTTTGGGCATGAAATGCTCTTCAACAGTAGGCCAAGAGACTGCATGTTTAAAGAAAACTGCTAACAAGGTAAGAACTCATATTAAAAACATTTTATATAATTTCTGGAAAATAAACACCCAATCTGAACGCAACCATAGAGGTATCATGGGATTAACACGTATTCTAAGAGGCTTAATAAGGCTACATTTGCTTACTTGAAAGCAGATCCTATGCAGAACTAAACAGTTGGAAATAATATAGAATAAATAAAAATTTAAATTTATATAAACACGTACTGTATATATGATGGAATAGGGTATACAGTATATGACAGAATGGAGCCTAATAGGGCTTTCAAGGTACATGAGCTGTTTAAGGAGTAGTTTTGCCAGTACAGTACCACTCCCCCAGTGAGTTTCTACGGCTAAGTGGGGATTTGAACCGTTGGTTTCCAAAGTCTTAGTCTGTTATTCTATCCACTACATCACACTGGGTACCTGCATATATGCCTCAGGTGAGATTTGTTAGATAACTCACTGGCAATGGCTGTCAAACTGATGGACGAACCAGCACAAGCCACTTAGCTAGAGGCTCGTGTCCCTCTTTAGAGGATACATCAGAAGGCTGAGGCTTACGCTGCTCAGCTGCTGGCATCCCACATAGAATTCAGTAACAATCATTTGGGCAGCTTGTCTCCTTGGGAGAGACAGCTTTTCTTCCAAGAGACCCCTACTCTGGAAGAAATCTTCCCTTGCAGCCAAGCACTTTGAGGGCTTTAAGACAAGCTCATGCCTTCAGTCTGTGTACTGTTCTTATGACCTGAGAGGGGGAAACGAGCCTCTTCTATTTCTTAAGTAGAGATGCCTATGGGGTCTAAGGCCAGTTCCCTTAGGGTTCCCTTAAGGGCAGTGGTGGCAAACCTTTGGTGCTCCAGATGTTTTGGACCACAACTCCCAGAATTCCGAGCCTAGACTGCCAATGACAAAGGACTGTGGGAGTTGTGGTCCAAAACATCTGGAGTGCCGAAGGTTCGCCACCGCTGCCTTAGGGTCTAAGGCAGGCATGTCCAAACTTCGGCCCTCCAGATGTTTTGGACCACAACTCCCACAGTCCTTTGCCATTGGGAATACAGGTTTGGAATTCTGGGAGCTGTGGTCCAGAACATCAGGAGGGCCGAAGTTTGGACATGCCTGGTCTAAGGGAACCCACCATGTCTTTTGCAGGGCCAGTGGTGAAACCACTGGTGCCATCTTTGCAAAGCCAGCTTCCCTTAGGACTTAAGGGAAACCCGGCAACCATGTTTGTGGAGGCCTGGCATTGGTGGTGGCAGTGATTAAGCTAGGGAGGCAACAGCGGTATTTGGTGGGGAGCTTTGGAGTACCAAGAGGGGTGCTTTTCCTTTTTGTTTCAGACAAGCATGCATCTCTAATTACCATTTCTTCTCCCCCTTTAGACAATGTCTAGACATCTTCTGTGTCTCTTACTGCTGCCTTTGAACCAATCTCTTCAAGACTGTGCCTAAAGTGGTAGGAAGGAAGCAACATCCCTCAGGCACAAAAGGGCAGTAGTAGGCACATAGCTACACCTCTGGTACAGCCAACTGATGGCAAAGTTAGCTAAACAGACTGACACACTACAGTTTAGCTAAACAGACTGGTGTACTACTGAATGCAGCGCTGATATACTGTATGCTTACAGCACCATATGTTGACTTAAATGGAAGGTCTGTTGCACACAAGATAAAACAACAACATAGAGATAAACATATAAACATGTAATTCTAGTACATCTCTTCACCTCCTTTTGGCAGAAAAAAGCGAATAAAATGACAATTATTTTTTTAACAGAATGACTTAAAGATGATTCAAAATATTTCATGCCGCACAGCAGATGTTAACCAGTTTCCTCAGTGCATATATTCTGTCATTAGGGAAATCAGAAGCCCCTTCTAAGTATCCTTTTTGTTTGGTTGTTTATATCCATTTGCAAACACATTGTTGGCAGAAATGCTACAGGGAAAAGCAAATGGTAAGAAGCAATTCGAATTATATGCACTCAGAATATTCAGAATTATATTGTATATATCAAATTCATACTGACTAGCAGATGTTTTTAAAGGAAGAAATCCACCATGGGGCAATTGTAAATCTCTTGAGAGTATTTAGTGATTGGATAGAAAACAACTAGGTATATATGGGTGAATGGGTGCCCTAATACTTCAGTTTCCACACCTGTGAAGCTAGCGTTAGAAACACAGAGCAAACCGAACAGCTCCTAAAAGTGACCATGCTGAGGATGAAAAGAAATCCTTAGTCCAAATAGTAACTATTTCACACAGGAAAATCCAACAAAGAGGTCCTTGGGACAGAAGGGAAGGTCCCTCTTTGTATCTTGCACCATAGACTCGGTAACTCACAGCTGATCAGAACAATAGCTCCATCCACAGCAAGCTGTGAAAAGCTAAAAAGAGACCTCCCTGTGCTCATCATAAAAAAAATCTGCATCCAGATTCACCATCTGCTAGCCCCCTCCACAGAGCTAATATATCTCTGGGCATTTGAGAAATCTTTGGGAAACAAACGCACACATGCACACATAAGTCTTTATGTGCACAGCAGTGTCAAAATCCTTGGGAAAATATGGGGTGGTCGAAGGCCCAGGATAGATGGAAGAAAGTACACTAGTGATCTCCCTACTCATTTTATACACAAAATTACAGAGTTTAAAGAGTGCTAAAATGGTGGATCCTTTGCAGAACAGTGGTGACTATAATCTAGTTATGGTGCATAAACCTAAAGATTAGTAGCAGCTGTTGCACATTAATTATTTGAGACAACTTGCTCCAGAATGAAAGCATATCAGTCTTCTGCATGTAGTAACTCAACAGTCTGTTTATGCCAGGGCACATGTCTACATAAACCCAACTGGCTCAGAGAACCACTCTCTATTATTTTCTTGAGATCATGGCAGATGAGTTAAGTGTCAGCCTGGAGGAGAGGCAAAAAGAAAGAGCCAGGAAATTACAGACCACTCAACCAAACATCAACACCAGAGAAAATTCTGGAGCAGATTATCCCTTGATTTGTATTCCTGCATCGAGCAGAAGATTGGACTTGATGATCTTGTGGGTCCCCTTCTCACTTCACTATTCTATGAAATACAAATCAAAGAACATCTGCCAGATGGTTGTCCCAATTTCTCTTGAATGTCTCCAATACTGGAGCATTCATCACCTGTCAAAATAATCATTCTCATTGCTACTGGCTTCCTGTAACATGAGCTTGCAAACTTTGAAAACAATGCACTAATAACTAGATGCCAAGATGCATTTAAAAACAAATTTTACCAGACTAATCTTATCTCATTTTTGATTGGGTAACCTCCCTGGTAGACAGCTAGAATGTTGTAGACGTAATATATATCTTGACTTCATAGAAGCTTTTGACAAAGTGATACCCTGATTAGGAAGTTTACTAGGTATGGGATGGATATAACAACTCAGAGGTGGATACACACTTTGTATTAGAATGATACTCAGACAGTGCTTACCGGTGGCTCCTTTTCAAATTGGGAGGAAGTAACAAGCAGGGTGCTGGTGGAGACTCTTGAGAGTCCCCTGGACTGCAAGGATATCACACCTATCCATCTTGAAATAAATCAATCCTGAATGTTCACTGGAAGGACTGATTTTGAAGCTGAGGCTGCAGTACGTTGGCCACCTCATGAGGAGAGAGGACTCCTTGGAAATGTCCCTTTTGTTGGGAAAGATTGAAGGCAAAAGGAAAAGAGGACGGCAGAGAATGAGATGGTTGGACATTATCATCAATGCAACCAACATGGATTTGACCAAACTCTGGGAGGCAGTGGAAGACAGAAGGGCCTGATGTGCTATGGTCCATGGGTCACGAAGAGTCGGACATGACTTAACGACTGGATGAGGAGGAGGAGGAGGAGGGTACCACAAGACTCTGTCCTGCCCCCAGTACTTCAACCTTTTTATTAATGGCTTGGATCAGAGGGTACAGGAAAGACTTATCAAATTTGCAGATGACACAAACTCAGTGGAATAGCTAATAACTTGGGTATCGGGAAAACAATTCAAAATGATCTTGATAGTCTTGAGCAATTATCTGAAAATAATAGACTGAAATTTGCTCACAAATCCCAGAGAACAGGATCATCTTCCTTTGTAGGCAATGCCATGCTAGATGGGCCCATGTTCAACTCAACATACAAGTCATATGTTTATTATAAGTATTCTAATCAAAGAGATGAGGCCAGCAGCTGCATTAGTTCAAGTCAGGCAGCCGCTTCAAGCAACAAACCTTGAGAGTCATAAAAATGTGGCTAGTAGTTGTCTATTTTGATATTATTATTAGATGTAATCCAGGGGGATTCAGCCCCCTTCCTCTCTCCTTCCCCCTCTCCCCTACATCCCATAGGCCATCCCCAACCCCACCTCCTTCCCAAGCCACCCTTCCAGGGCTGGTCCTTCTCCAAGGCTTACTCTCCAAATGACAGCCCAGGAAGCCTCTAATGCAGCAGGATAGTGCAGGGCCTTTTAGGACATGGCCTGAAAAATAGCTGGGAGGACTGGCCCTCTGACACTTCAACAGGAGCAGAGCTCCCCCACACACACACACACAGACACCGTGGAAATGTCACCTCTATCCATTCATCTCAAAGGGTTGTTTCACAGCTTCCTGGATGCTTCCTGGTCACCATGGCAACTGCTCAGGAAAAGGCACTGTTGGAACCAGAGACTTCCAAGGGACAGAATGTTCAAAGAAAACAAGAGCTAGAGTACAAGCCAAAGGGGTTCAGAGAACTAAAGCACCCGCCCGGGCAAATTAAAGGAAGAGTCATGTTAGAGGACTTGCAGATAGAGTATCACCCTGAAGTGCCCTTTGAGCCCCTGTAGCCTAGATCTTCTCTCTACTTTAGAGGGGCTCGTTCAGACACAAATGACAGGGAAAATGCCCTTCCCTGATCAAACCATGAGGTGGTGGTGGATACCATTTATAAATGAGAGAAAATGTCTTGGGATGGACCTAATAACTGTAGGAGTTTTTGCAACCTCACATGTTGCCTTTAGTAGATATGGCTGGGAGGAGCCTTTTTGGGCTATGGTAACTGTCAATCTATCTGTCTAGCACTAACCAATTGTTCCTACCCTTCCTGTGAATTCAAAGAAGGCCCAGTTGAATTCAAAAAAGCTCACTTGCCTGCTCAGTGGTTTTTCTCTCTCTATGATGATTCTGTGGGAAGCAGTTTGTTTGCTATTCAGCTGTAAGCAATAAAACATTTATTTTCTTCTCTTAATCTGAAAATGCACATGTCAGTTACTGAGAAAAGGGGGTGGACCAGTTTGGGAACTTGAAGCCATTCTACTCTGTAAATCCCCGCACTTCTCCTGTGTAGCTGGAAGGACTGAATAAAAATTCAAAACTATGCAGCGATAACAGCAGCAAAAAGCAAAATGTAGTAGTGCATAGGCACAAGTTATTTAGGTCTTAATAGGCAAACCCAACATCTCGAGTTCTGCTGGAAAACTAACAGTACATATCAATGTCTTCTGGCTATCCTCAGAAAATATATTTTTATAGAACTTATTTTTTATTTTTTTATTTTTTTATTTACGGCCAATGGCCAAAATAGGCATATATAAGAACAAAATACATAGCGTCAATGTGTATTCCATGATAGTATTTAAATTGGTACATAAAATTAGTAGATAAAATTGGTAGATAAAAGTGCAGGTTAAAATTTTGATTAATGCATAAAATTGGTAAATAAAATTGGTAGATAAAAGTACGGGTTAAAATTTAGCAGCCATTAAAACATGGGTATTATATTTCTTTATCTCCATTTATAATTTGATTTCGAACCCTTAGTGCTACTGCACAGAATTTGGCAACCTGCTTGGTTATTTGGTAACATTTATCAGAAAGGAGCAGACGCAAGTAAAAATCTGTTGACCTCCCAGGGAATTTACCTTATAATAGGGGAAATAAGTTCTTTGCGTAGGTCTTGATAATAAGTACAGAATAAGAGAACATGTTCTACAGTTTCCGGCTGATCATTAGTACATGGACAATTACGGTCTGTTAATGGTAAACCTTGATATCTCCCCTCCAAAAACTTGGAGGGAAGGACATTAAACCGTGCCAAGGTAAAAGCTCTCCTGGAGGAGGAGGATACAATCCTGTCCAGGTAAGGAGACACAGTGAATGCAGATTTCTTTAGGAAATCGGGTTTCTGAACCAGAGCAATATGGTTCTGTAAAGCTATGTCTCTAATTCGCATCTTCACCTCGTTAATGGCTTTACAATAACCCATTGCTTGGAGGGCACAGGGGGAATATCCTATATTATTTATCACTTTTATTATTAGTATTTTCCATTGTGATTGGAATTTATCTAACAAGATCAGAGGAGTTAAGCCATCCGAAAGGAAGGTAAGTTTGAGCCAGTGTTTGACCATCAAAAAGTTAGTTAATGCTGCAATAGGAATAAGTCCAGCCTCTAGGCGGAGCAAAAAATTGGGCACACATAAGGGAACCCCCAAGATAGCTCTTACAAAACTGGTTTGAATGATCTCCAGGGGTTTCAGGTTAGCATAACCAAACACCTGTGAACCGTAGAGCATTTGGGTGATGATTTTTGCCCTAAAAACTTGTATATTAGAAGGGACATGTTTTCCTCCAGTCGTATTGTGAAACTTCCTTTGCTAAAGTCATAGCATTCCCTTGTGCTCTTGTTGCTACATAATTGATGTGTGCAGACCAAGCACCGGACGACTGGAATGTTATGCCTAGGTACTTATACTGCTGAACTTGTTCAATCTGATAACCATTAAGAGACCATTTGTGCCTGATTCTTCTTCTACTGAAAACCATTATTTTGGTTTTGGTATAATTGATTTCTAAACATTCTTGTGTACAGTAGGAGGAGAAAGAACATTTATGGAACTAAATCCAAAGGCTAACTTGAGACACACATTTTAGCTGATATATACAACTCATACTAAATTGCTTATTATTGCTTAAGCTGATTATAATTATGGTGGTGATGGTGCTGATGATAGAAATAAGAACATTTTAAAACCTGGGATTTGAGCAAATACTTCTATGAAACTGAGTTATTTTAAGCATTGATGAGGACTGAGGGAATTTAAACTCATGTTCAGAATGACAACTCCATCTACATATATGAAAGTAAAGGTGTTGGAACCACTTGGAGACCAAAACAATCGCAGTTCAGATCACAACATTTCAAATCATCTTAATTTGTCCATGTTAACAATTAAACAAGTGTGGTGCTGTCACCAAACTCAACTGCAAATGTTCACACTTCCCTCCACCCACCCACCCCAACACACACTTCCCATCATGTTGAAGGTTATCTCCTGGGTAGCACTTGGAAAAAAATCAGGTGACAGCCATTTCCCATGATGCTTTAAGGGCTGTCAAACTGTCCATCAAGTTGTCACCTGACCAGTCGTTCCCATGGTTCTTTTAGACTCTTCATATGACAAATTGAAAGGCGCTATTATCTGCTTGTGGTGAAAAGGGACTGCTTTGGGTTTGATAAGATATCACTGGTCCCAGGTGAAAGGAGACTGACAGCACATCAAGACATTAGAAACAACATACAAAACATTAAGCACAGGAGCCCCTTGGTTTACAAACATCTGTTGCCATTATTTATTTCCTTCCACCCTGGTTTAGTTTTAGACTTTGTTCTAGGCTGGTTCAAAAGAAGGCACTCTGTTTTCCAAACCTTCAACTATTACCACCGTTCCTGGGTATTTAAAACAGGGAGAAGGGAAAGAAAAAGATAACAGAGCAATCTGTTATAGCTACCTACCTTGTCTGGCACAACTTCTGCTTGAAATGTTTTGTGTGTCTCTTGACAAAATTGCATCAAAAGGAGCGAGAAGTTCTAAAAAAAAAAAGAGGAAGATGTTTAAAAAGTTGCCGTTAAATTTGACAGCAAGTGCCTGACATATTTATTTATTAGCAGTCCTGCCTATACCAGATGTTGGAATTCATATCTCTCAGCCTCAACACATGCACCCAAATTTATCACTGGAGGCAGACTGAAAAGCAATTTTATTTATTTATTTTTTTGCTTTTTGTAAGGTTGTGACAGGGAGAAAATGTAGCAGGCTGCTAATATCCCCACCTTGTGTACAAATCTTTTTTTGCATGCTCTTTTGCAATATCATAGATACCGGTATGTATTGTAATGCCACTTTAAAGGGTGGTGCCAGTTGCTGATCTGGACACCAAGAGGAACATGCACAACTGAAATGTAGACACTCAGGGCTTCACTATCAGTTTCCACCATCTTGGATATGATATATTTCAAAAGAATGAATGTATGATTTATTGTTCACATATGGGCAAACTGGTTAGAATAGCGGAATAGAATCTGAAGGATAGTTCAAATCCCCAGTCACTCATGGAAATCAGTGGGTGACCTTGAGATAGTCACTGTATATCAGGCTAGCCTACTTCACAGGGCTGTTAAGAAGAGAAGGAGGGAGGAAACTGTATTACCCACCCTGAGCTCCTTGAAGGAATGACAGGGGAAATTATCATTAATAATGGTAATTTGTCTCACGCTATTCAGTAGGCTGAATGAGGACTGATACATGAGAAGCCACAGGTGCAAACGCCTTCACAGCTGCAGAGCTCTTAAGACACCAAAGGGTTCTCTGGGTTGTGAATTGGCAAAAATTATAAATAGAGAGGGTTGAGTCTACAAGTGCTAATGTTATGGCTTTCACATCAACTTTCAGTGTCACTGCGCTTTTGAAATGGCTGTGATATGATGCCATCAACAGCCCCATAAGCAAGTTCTACCAAGAAGCACAGGATACTCCCCAGAAAAATTACTTGAATGAGTGAGATGACTGAATTCAGTCAACATGTAGAACAACTGAATTCAATCAGTATTTTGGATGATAATGTTATCAAAACCTTCTGATCCATTGAAGCTGAGGGGCTTTCTTGATGACAGCTTCCAGGCTCTTGACCTCCTTAGCAAAAGAGATGAGCCTGGCATTTCCTCACCTCGCACCCTTCATTCCTTCCGTTTACTAGCAATGACAGCGTTTTTACTTGGGCAGACTTGGGGCATTTGACAGGCTGCTAAGAATGAAGCTTCGGTGCTGTATGCTTCTTAGCTATGTGTTCTTCTCATTATTTTAAACTGAGCTTTTCGTTAATTCTGTGTTAATTGTTGATAGTGCTTGGAACTTTGCTTCTTTAATTTTATTCTAAGTTACCTGGAGCTCCCTTTTGTTGGCGGGGGGGGGGGAGGTACAATATAAGCACGGTATATAAATATATGTCTTGTTTTTCTGTTGTTTTTAAGGACATCTCTAGTCAATTCAATTATTCAAAAACCCTCTGGTTTATAAATGTGGGATATTATGCTTCTGTATTCACAATTCAAAATGCCAGGAAATGGCCTGTGGTCACTGCACAATATTGTGCCACAGTGCCAGCAAGAAAAAGCATGCTAAGCTTTACACAGCAGAGGCAGCCCAGGGGTTTGAGAACACAGATGGCAGAAGTGAAAATGATCTACAGGATACCTTCTTGTGTTCACTACCATTGTGTGTGTGTTGTATCGTTACAGTTGTAACTGACTCTTCATGACTCCATGTCCATGGAGTTTTCTTGACAGGAATACTGGAGTGGTTTGCCAGTTCCTACTCCAGGCACCTCCAGCACCTGGTATTCCCTGGTGGTCTCCCATCCAAGTACTAATCAGGGCCGACCCTGCTTAGCTTCCGAAATCAGGCAAGATCGGATGTGCTCAGGGCATCTAGGCTTTATCCCTTGTCAAAAACAACCATGGCAAATGGCAATTGCTTTCTGTTTGGATGAGAAGTGGTTAACTTTTGGAAAAAAGGGGTCAGCTTCTGCGGTTTTCAGTGCTGATCCAAAGTCTGGTTTAAAAGTTACAATATTTTTATACTTGCCTTGTAAAATGTGTTGCTCAGATGTACAATAAAACCATGAATCAACTAATTTATTTATTTAAAGTAACTGTTTTTAAAATTAGTACCTACTTATAAAAGGTGTAGAAAATGAATACAAAAGATGTATTCATCCTATACTTATGATAGGAGGGAAAGTCCCTCCTTAGACTGCACTTCAGAAATTATATATGTGCGTCGTGTTGATTATATCTTGACCCCCAAAGTATTGTGATTTTTTTTCATATGCAAAGGTATTTAGATTTTAAAGGATTAATTAATTAATTTAAACTCATATGATCCTGTTTTTTTTAATTAAGCCAGAAATAACCCACTCCAACATAGTACAGTAATACTTCTTAAGACGAATGCCCCATAAGACAAAAAATTCATAAGATGAAAAAAATCTGGGAATAGGGTTGCTTTGCATAATGAACATTTCCTATGGGATGCTTTACACGACAAAAAATCCATTCTGCAGTTTGAAATCAGTGTACCAAGGATGCATTGCACCCCCATAGTTTATGGAGGGGTGGGAGGAATTTTTTCCATCAAGTTTTGGACCCATTCTAGACATTTTCTGAAGCAGGTTGAGAACTTCGAAAGGTAAGCTGAGGTTTCCTTGCTTTCTTTTTTGCTTTTCAATTGTTTTCGATTGCTATGCAGGCAGGAACAGGTTGGGGCTTCTTGTATCATGCTTGCTTTTTTGCTTTTGAATTGTTTTTAATTGCACCTTCAGTGGGAAACTGCAAACAAACAGCAACCTTTGTCTTGGTTGCTGTTGCACCAGGGGTTTCCAGCTCAGCATGCCTTTAAAATGAACGTTATAAGGAGGTCTTGTCAACAACAAAAAGATGCTTTTTTGCCCTTTTTGGACCTCAGGAACAGATTAATTGATTTCCCATTCATTCCTATGGGAAACCGCTCGACTCAAGACAATTTTTTTGTAAAACAAAATGACTCGTAGAATAAATTGCATTCGTCTTTAGAGGTATTACTGTACTTTCATACATATATAAGCTCAGAATAATTTTGGAACATGAAATCATTATATGAAGAATTATTTGCCATTCTCACAGCATCTGATCCGAAGTGTCTCATAAAACAGAAAAAAAAGAACTCAAAATTATTAGCATAACGTTTCGCAGATTATTTCTGGATTTCCCAATTATATAAGTGAAGAATGAGGAGGGTTAATTGCAGGCCAACAGGAATTTATCTGACCAATTTTTAAGAGAGATTCATTGGCCCATTTACCCCGAGTACAATTCAAAATCCAAACATTTACTTTAAAGCCTTAAAAGCTTGCAGGAGCAAGTGGTTCGAGCAGTAGGTCTTAAGGACCTCTGATGAAGTCCCTTCTCTAAATACCAGCACTGTCAAAAGTGAAGAAAGGCACAAAGAGAGTAAGGCTTTTTGACTAAGTCTGGAGTCAATGACACCTTCTTTTAGAAGTCATGAGAGGAATTCATTCCCCATGGCTTTTAATATCCACTTTAATGTACATTTTCATGTTGCTCTACTCCTTATGTTGCTGTCTTACATACTGTTTTTAAATGTTGATCTGCAATCAATTTTGAACAAAAACAGCATGAGATATTTGAAATAAGATAAAATAAATGATCCATTGGGATTAGATGGTTCGGTTGTTTTTCAGTTTTAATACCATATTTTATCAATTTTAATACCCTATTTTAATACCTTATTTTGTTGCATTTCTAGACACAACACAATTTTGATGTAGAATTTATATTCATGATCTATCTACTGTATGTATTAGTAAGATTATGAATGTACATCTATGGATCTGATCATAATCTCATTCCCATTCTCTCTTTCAGTCTCACTGCTTCCTAAAATATCCAGTTTATTTACTTATTTCTTTAAACTATTCATAAGCTGCCTTTTAGCTTTCTTAAGGGAGTGAACACAAACTATGTTAAGTACACTAAAAGCATCCAATCTTTATACACTGCTATAAAACACAAGATGTAAAACTGTAACATAAAAAGCTTTTGCTTTCTCTGTCCATCAACAAGAAGATTTGGGGTAGCTATCATCATCAGGTATATATGTTGAGAGGGAATGCATATATTGACAGAGTTCTGAAGTTGCCTGTCCCTTTTCTACAGGGCAAAGGGCGGAATTCTCAGTGTTTCTATTTATGTGCCCCAACTGGTTTGAGAAACCAGTTGACAACCTTGAGCGGGTGCAGAGGAGGGCGACCAGGATGGTTGAGGGTCTGGAGGAAATGTCTTGTGAGGAACAGCTTAGGGAACTGGGAATGTTTAGCCTTTCTAAAAGAAGGCTGGGGGGGGGATATAATAGCTATGTTTAAATATTTGAAAGGATGTCATATTGAAGAGGGAACAGGTTTGTTTTCCATTCCTCATTAAGAGAGGGAGTGGTAGCTGCCCTGTTACCCTGTTAAAGGAGTTGGTGATTTGGCCACTCCTAAACAGCCTAACCTGAACCCAAGCCTGGTGGTTAATTACCAATCAGTGCCAAACCTCCCTTATTTGGGCAAGGTGCTGGAGCGTGTGGTGGCTGAGCAGCTCCAGGCTCTCCTGGATGAAACAGATTATCTAGATCAATTTCAATCAGGTTTTAGACTGGGTTGGAACAGAGACTGCCTTGGTCACCCTGTATGATGACCTCTGCCGGGACAGAGACAGGGGGAGAACATCCCTGTTGATCCTCCTGTTCATCTCAGGCCTCATTAATGAAGGAGCCTACCATGAGTAAAGAAAACCTTCACAAGGAATCAAGCATTTTTTTTTCATCAGTGGCACCCTCCTGATGAAACAAACGTCTTGAGATACTAGCTAAGCCCCTCCCTACAATCTTTCATATGATTATCAAAGACAAAATGGTTTAGGGAGGCCTATGGCAACAATCAATATTTTGTGGCCTGGAGGTGTGGTATGGATTGATAGCATTTTATTATTTTTCATTTATTATTTAGTATGATATGATTTGTTTATTTTGCCATGGCTTTGTAATTTGGTTAAATTTACATAATGTGCAGATAAGGCTATCTAATTTGCATAGAGCTTACTCAGAAATGGAGGACTAGAAAATGGCAAGCCCCAGAAGGCCAGGTACTCCAAAATATTATGTTCAGTGGTTATCTAACACCCCAAGAGAAGCAGATGTGTTGCACATTCACCCATTCCTTGGCATAAATAATTTCACAGTGTAACCTCATTAGTTTGTATACTGAATCCAGCCTGGGATCATAGTTAAGAGTTATTCAAATGTCCATGTCTGATTACGTGATTATAATTCATTCAAATAATGGTGTTTCATTCAGATAATGGTATCTGTTCCTGGGAATTAAGAAACCAACCTTGAAAACTATATACCATCAGTCAGGCTCTATTTGTTTTTCATAGCACTACATGAGAAATCAATCTGAGAATCTGAGACACCAACTTATTTCCTGAGAAATCAATTTATTTCAAATCTGAGATGTTTGCTTCTTTAAAAAGGAAAAGGGAAAGGAAAACAAAAGTTCCCTAGACACATGAAATGATGTGGAAAAACCACACACAAAATGAAAGGCTTCAAGCCATTGGAAACAGCATCTCTTTGATATGTAGAAATCAACCCACCTCATAAGAACACAATGGTTTGAGTCACTCTAATCTAGATTTGATTTCAGAAAAGGGATTGGAGCTACATTCGGGAGATGTAGGTAAATTATCAAATTACTTCCACCGGAACAAAGACACTGTGAATGTCATTGTGGTAATAAACCCTTAATTAGTGTACACCTTTATTAGATGATATCCAGAGGAAAGCTGTGTTAGATGCTGCCCACCCATAGTGGTTCCTAAAGAGGTAAAATTTATGGAAACTTTGGGGGAAATTGAAAAAAAATGGCTTCAAAATTTACAGAAATTTTACATCTCCAGTGGTTCCTATAATATGAGCATGTAAAGAAATAAAATCTAAGGAGAAGAAAATACTAATGACAGGATACTTGTTATTTGATAATATCTTAGAGAGAGTGTCTGTTATCCCACACTGCTGTTTTTAAATAGTCAAGCACTGGCTGCAGAGTTCATACGACCACAACATGCTAAAAGTCAAAATATGGGAACAACAGCATAAGTAACACAAACTACCAACAAAGCACACAATCCCAGGAGATCTAAGACAGAGAGCCAAACCATACACTAGAAGAGAACCACAGAATGGCAATCAATAACCAATCAATGCAACTGGAGTATAATTTAAGTGGAGGTGACTTATTCTGAATGACCTTGGATTCTGCAGCATCCAGTTTGCAGTGCTTCAGAACTTATGTGCTTTTCTCTTCCCCCTACAGGACCTAGCAAAGGACATGTTTTTGTGCTGAAGTTCAAACATCAAAATTATCGCTTGAATTGTGAACAACAATAGAACAAAATGAACTCATTATCTAATAACTTGTGTGTTTGATCTAGACAAAAGATTACTCAGGTGTTACAAATGTAGTTAAATAAATACACAGAAGGAGGAAGCAGGAAGAAAAATAATACACCATAATTTCCATCACCCTCCTAAAGTGGCAAGTGACAAATTTAAAACAGAGCACCTCCACTACTGTACTAGCTGTCAGCTGAGTAGTAATCTGGAGGTAGAATTAGCGACAGAGAGGGACCACTCTGTCTTATTATGTGTTGCTTGAATGCGATTTGCAAAATCTGAGTAAGTCTTTAGTAATGTTTATTTATTTATTTTATTTATTTATTTTTATACTTCTATCCCGCCAGATTTTCCCAAAAGGAACTCAAGGCGGTCAACAGATATTTAAAAAAAAGATATAAAAAAGAACCAGCGAAATTAATGGAACATATTTATCATTACTAATTTCAGTCCCACTTATATTAATGGTTGCATCCGAAGTAGGGGAAAATCATAATTCACTCTATAGATTCAAAACCAATTATGTTTAAATGCCAAGTAAGAAACTGTATGCTTCCCCCCCCCGCCCCTAAATTCTTTCAATTCTGTGTCTGAGGAGGAGTTGCCATGGCACATTTTTTTGTCAAAAGACTTAGGAGTCATTGTGACATCTGAATTTATGGGTGGACCATCAAATGACAAGAAACGATGACCTGTCAAAGCTACTCCTCAGACGGTCCTTGTGCAAGTAAAACCAAAATGAGAGTTAAAGACATTTCTCCGTATCTGATAGCTTGGTGAAAGCATAATGGTTAATGAGTCCACAGGACAACTGATTTTTTAAAAGTTCCCTTTTTAGATCTTACTAGTTCAACATTGCTAACTGTTAGAAGAGCCTTGTAACGTGCGCACTTATTTCATATAACAAGCCAATCATACTATGAAAGATTGAGACAAAAATTAACAATGCAATGTGATCCTTTAAAAACTTTATTTCCTATCGCAATTATGAACAATAAAGTTTTCTATATAGACAACTATGTGAGCTGAAAGAGAGGAATGTGTAATTCATTTCCTCAAGCAGAGGAAAAAAGGAGGAGGAGGAGGAGGAGGAGAGAGAGAGAGAGAGAAGAAAAATTTGATTCACTTCTGTTGGCCTCCTGTGTAAAAAAATTTTTTTCCTTATCATCTCATCTCTTCATATCTTTCTGCAGTTTGAATTACCCTCTTTTCCTCAATCTGGTAAGGCAGTGAAAGGATGTTTGTTCTGCTAATTAACTTTATTACCCTGATAACTCCCTGCAGCCTTTGACGAAAACAATTACCGTTCCTCTTTTTTCCTCCCCACTGGCAAAAAAAAAGTCAAAGAAAAAAAGGGGGAAAGAGGGAAAAAAGAGACTATTAATTAGAAATGAGGCCCGAGTCCCTGCCATGTTAGCCTACCACGTTCTCAGACCCTCAAGCGGGATAGCATTACATTGTCAGTAGTAATTTAGCTCTCATCTGTCTCTGCTAATTATTGTCACATTCATCAAATTCATCAACAAAAGTGCTCTCAGAAGGATTGCATATTTGCAGTTAATACAGCATAAACTAGTATTACCCATCACCACATTTGTGATGATGAGAGGGACACAACTTATTCATCCCTAATTAGAGCAAGCTGGGTAATTAATTATACATTCCGCCTTATTACTTCTGAGTTCCTAGATATTGTTTGTCTAAAAAAGGGGGTGAGAGGGAGAAAAGGAGAGAGGATGGGGTGGGGGGAGGGGGCAGAGAGAGAGAGAGACAAGCCTGAAAATTGAAAAAAAAGGGGGGGAGGGGGGAGGGAAAAATAAAAAAGTGTGATGTGTTTTGTCACATGTGCTTTGCCATAATTCCCACCTGACAAACTAGCTGATTCAGTAGAAAATTGCAAGTTGTCAGCAGCAGAATAAACTGCCGTAATAGCTGATTAATGATCAGCACCTGTGACAGGTGCTGTACGGGACTGTAAACTTGGTTTGATTAACAGTCACTGGACGAATAAATATTAGTGACAGTCACTGGAGAGCAAGTTTGCTTGTTTGCTTTCCATGTTAACAAACCTCACACATTAAAGTTATTGATATTTTTCAGTGCCATTTCTAGTTTCACCTTTTTCTGTCTGTCTTTCTTTCTTTTTGGAGCATCATCTGTCAACCCCAATGAAAGTCATATGTTGACAAGGTGACCAAAGGACTAGGCAACTGTACACTGCAAGAATTAGTTATATACTAATACAGCTTTTTTGAGTTATATTTAATTGGTTTATGCATAATAAAAAAAAATGTGTTGCGCATATGCCTTGGAGTCGGAAAAGAACACAGTATGTTGATCTTTGTATGTCTAAAATGATTCCCTAGAAATATTTATTTTCCGTACGTATATGCATGTGTGCACGTGTGTGCATGTGCGTGTACTCACAGATACACACCTACCTTAACAAGACTCAGTTCAATCACAAAATGAAGTACACAAAAATGAATATGCTAGGGAACGTACTTCATTAATTCTCAAATAATTTTTTTGGGTGACAGTATATTTCAGAGCTCATTTTAAAGTGATGTTTGCTAAAACTTCACTTTAAATTTGGCTTAAGTTTCAATACACAAATCTGCTTTATATTCAAATGTTGCATTATATTCAGTGTTACATTATACTACTCAAATTTATTTGAATGTGAGCTTTCATGGAAACAATCTACTCCATGTATCTAAAGAACTCTGATCTGACAGTTTGACAAATTCAAGAACGACATGTTAAGTGTACTGAAAGAATTGCTAAGTGTCAAATTAGGGGAACAAAGCAAGTGAAATAATGATATAAGATTATCAATGACCATTGTCCTGTTTTCTGAAGACATGTACTAAAACCTTTTGACACCTTGAGGGTGTGCTTATTTTTTCTTGAAATGCTATTTTCTTGTATGTGAATATGATGAGAACTAGACTTCAAAGAAGAACAGTTATAATCATATTAAACTGAGGAGCAGTAACTTGCCGCTGGGGCAATTCTGGGAGCTGTGGTGTAGAAATACATGTTACATTTCTACAAGCAAGGTGTTTTTAGTATGGAGGAGCACAGGAGCACACAATGCCTTCTTGCAGTAATAAAATGCAGTGTATCGAGCACAACAGTACATACTTTTTCTGATTTTGTAGCTTACTTGTACTTTGGCTCAAAATACTGAAAATACCACTAATATAAATGACACCTGACACTAATGACATTGACACACCTGAAATTTTCTAAGTCCTATACAGATGTTAAAAGAGATGACAGTCACTATCTGCAGATATTAGACTTGTTGCTAATCAAAATAAATGAAAAGGGCTGATATTCTGGCTCAGAATTCAGTAAAAGGCAGATGCTTTTATCCACTGTGCCACCTATCTCAGTCAATCGATATAACAAAGGAGTCAGGATCCACTCAAAATATATTACTGAAATATGTTATTTGCCCAACTATATATTACAGAGATGAGCATATGAGAATTATAGGAAAAGATAATATATCATGAGTTGTCTAAGGAGAATGCAAATGCATATTATATCATTTTGTTTGCCTTGTCTAGAATATAGACAGAGTTTCATCAAGGGGGAAGGAAAGGAAAAATATGGAATGCTAAACAAGAGCTTTCTAGTACTGGAAAAAAAATCTCTGTGCTTGGTCTTTCATATGCTTGACAATCAATTATGGAGCATTTAATTTATTCAATTTATATCCTGCCTCTCTCTTGAGACCAAAGGTAGCTCATAATATTATTTTAAAAACATGTATAGCTGAAAATGCAGTGAGTGACAATATTTCAGTAGCCCAACTGGGAGGATGAACAACAGCTGCAAGGTTAGCTCCACTAGGATCCTAGATAGTCTATCAACTTATGCTGATAGATAGTGCTCTGCGCCATTGAGGCTTCTTATGCCTCTAGTGGCAGTAACAGATGTAAGGGCACCCCCCAAACTAGAAACCTAATTCTTCAGAGGCATTGCAACCCCTTTCACAACCAGCTGGATTCCCTTCAATGCGACAGCAATAAAAAGAGGATCCTGCTACCCATGAGCTGCCATACCTCATCCCACAGATTAGCTAAGGCAGCTTTTGTTCAGAGTCCAACCTTGAAACAGGATTGAAATGGCTATATAAAATCACTTTCATCTAAATATCGAGAATCAAGAGCTTGTGCCCTGAAAAGAAGAGGAAGGTGCAAAAGAATTCCAAGTTTAGGAAGAAGTAAGGCACCTCGCTCTTTACATCTCAATTCTATATAAGTTGCCAGAGAGACAGGTCCATTCCTTTATGAAAAAACACTTCTGGAGTCTGGTGAGGCCAGCTTCCTATTTAAGGATGAGTCTGGAACTGGACTTTGCTAACATAATGTCGAGACTCAGACCATGTCTCACCCTTAGAGCTTGCCAAGGTTCTGACCAGTCTATCCTGAACTAATCTCACCCTGGCACCCAATATGTCAAAATATTCATCTTAAGCCACTGCAAAACTTCACAGTTAAGCAATGGATTCGGACTCTAACGGGACTGAGCAGCAATCGGCCCATGACTCATAACAGGTCCGTGACTCAATACGCCAAGAGAGTCGGGAGTGTATTGGCAAGATGCTCAAGCACCTGACCTGGGAAATAGTGTTAGTTTCTGCTTTATAATTGCTTCTTTCTCTCCTCCAGGTTAGGATTCCTCAGGACTGACCTAATTCAGGCATGTCCAAACTTTGGCCCTCCAGATGTTTTGGACGGCAACTCCCACAGTCCTTTGCCATTGGCAATCCAAGCTTAGAATTCTGGGAGTTGTGGTTCAAAACATCAGGAAGGCTGAAGTTTGGACATGCCCGACCTAATTGAAAGTTACCTTTACAACAGCCTCTCTTGCGATAGTCATAGCGTAGAACCACCACCCTCTGAATAGTCAAACAGTGCCTGAACTAACATAGGACATTTTTCCTGTTTGGCACTCAACCCATAGTCATAAATAAATGATTTTTAATTTAGAAGCTTTACAATATATATTGTACAAGGTAACATTTAATGAAACAAAATATATGAGTCTGCAAAAAACCCAAACAAATGGAACCAGGAAAGGAAATATTATGATTCTTTTGCTTTGACTACCACCATAACTATTCCATTGCTCTTTCCTAATGGCCATACTGGAATCCGAGATTGAATTCCTTACGTTTGATTGTTGATTGAATTCATTATTTTTTATCATTGGTTTTTTTTTCTATTATTGAATTCTGTTGATTGAATTCATTATTTTTGATCATTGGTCCCCCCCCCCATTTGTTAATCAGTTATTAAGTCACCGTTTCCAATCATTTTGCATTGTCAAACATGAGAACTTCATTCACTGCTTGATCAGGAAAGGCTGGTTGAGCCATCGCTTTGGAGTGAGGTGGGGGAGAGGGCAACCACTTGGAATGGCTGTTTCAGAAAAATAGGATGAATGACTGCACTGAACAAGAAAGGTGTTTGGGGGGAACAGGATTCTGTAGCATAGCTATTCCTGGTTGCCAGTCTTCACTTTTGTAAGCGGCTTTTAAAAACTTTTAACACGTTTTTACTTAATGGGATGTAAATATTGTTATAGTTTAATTGTTTCTAAATTAGTAATTGATGGGTTTTTATCATTATTTGTTTTACTATTGTAAGTCGCCTAGAGTCCCCAAGGCTGCTTATAAATGATACAAATGAAATAAGATTTACCAAATCAATATTATTTGTTCATAATAAAATTTTTAAACTGAATATACTTAGCATATACTTTAATGTTTTTAAAAACTGTGCTAAATCAGCATTTTCTGTGTTGAATAGGCAGGTATCTGCTCAAGAAATGAGAAGCAAAAAACAACAACACTGTGTTGGATATTAAGACAATACTATGTATAAGAAAGAATGAGCCTCCAGACACTCCTATAAAATATATATTCTGCAACTAGTAGAGCATTTTGACATTTGTACATGTGCAATGAAAGATAAGGGTGTTCCTATATACTGACATTACCTCTAAATACTGGTATCAGCCAAGGGACACCCTTGTCTCAGGCTGCCAATGTTCCAAGAGATACTCTGACATAAGGTTGCCAGGCAACCTGGTACTGCAAATATAGGCCTTGTTTTATATATGCCATTGCTATATATCACTGTACTTTGGAACCTAATCAAAGAATTAAGAAGTTCTTAGTATTGCCACTCAGTTAAGGATGCTAAGTTGCTTACAGAATACATTTCTGGGCTGTTGAAAAGTATATACTATAAATTGCACACGACAAAGGGGAATGGAGAAGGTCTCACAAATATCTTACAAGACACCCATGTTAAAGACCTGATAAACAGGGATTATTTAACCTGGAGAGCAGGTTTGAATTTATATTTATATCCAAGATATTTTATAGCAAAGAAATGAATTTAAGCCTGATCTCAAGGTGATCCCTTACTCTTTTATATTATTGTGGAAGCAAAGCGAAAGCAAACAAAGTGTGCTGCTTATATACTGCCCCATAGTACTTGAAGCACTCTCTGGGTTTAATTATGGAGACTACCCATTGTCCTACCCAGCATGAAACTTCTCTGCTCCACCCTTTTGTCTGAGTGGGAGATCCACCAAGAGGGTGGTGCAAGGACTGTGCTCTTGCTGAGACTGGAAGATCTGTTGAAGAGATTCAGGAAACTGTCGTGGTCGGCCTGGTGAGTGGCTGATTGAGACAGAGGAGACAAGAGAAGGGAGCAGCAGCCCCTGTTCTGACACCTTTGCAAACTAGGATGAACTGCTTGGTGGCCATCTCTAAATAAGATCTTCCACACTCTTGTGTTTTCAATCACCAGGTATGGGTGTGAGGGCTGGACAGTTA
>JAHTLZ010000379.1:57690080-57715203 GCA_023846285.1 Phrynocephalus versicolor | reverse complement strand
AGAGAGAGAGAGAGAGAGAGAGAGAGAGAGAGAGAGAGAGAGAGAGCACATTAGGGAACTTCTGAGATAACTTGTCTGCAAGTTGAGACTCTTCTCACTGCCTAGAATACCAACAGTTGAATGAAAGTACTGTACCAATTTATTTCCCCTAAATCGCTATGGAATTAGATAGAAATACTGTATATACTCGAGTATAAGTCGACCTGAGTATAAGTCGGGGCCCCTAATTTAAACCCAAAAAACTGGGAAAATTTATTGACTCAAGTATAAGCCTAGGGTGGGAAATGCAGCAGGGCCTGGCTACTCCTCCTTTGTGAGCTGGGTGTGTGTGTGATGTTTAAAATTACTTTTAGCCACCGAGGCAAGTGCTTGAGTTGGTGGCTAAAAGTCATTTTAAACACTGTTTTAAAATGACTTTTTAAAAAGTCATTTTATACATGGGGGGTCAGGAGAAGTGGCGCACAATGTTTAAAATGACTTTTAGCCACCAACCCAAACTTGCCTTAGTGGCTAAAAGTATTGACCCGAATATAAGCCGAGGACCCCCTTTTTCAGCCCAAATTAGGGCTGAAAAACTAGGCTTATATTCGAGTATATACAGTATATGGGGCCAGGTGCTGTTACAGCGGCTGTGCCTTTCTTGTCCACACTACTCCATAATTTAAATGATCCCCATGCAGCCAGCTACAAGCTTAAGGTTGTGCTCGTCTTGCCTGGATAGACATTTTAGACTATCGTTGGCTCATGAATATAAATAGTTATCATAGGCTAATAACATTTATAGAACCCCAGAGCTGGGGACAACAGCCACACAATAAGAGAAGAGAGGAACCTCCCAGAGATCAACAACTCTGAAAGAATCGAGTGTCACATTCTCAAGGATGTCAGATTAAACTAACACGTGCCAGTCAATATTGGTACACTGTGACCCTTGGTGCTGCTGAAGCAAAACTATTAAGTCCAACATTTTCTCCTGTAAGCACTTATCTGTAAGGATGGCTAGCATGTCCTCTGAAGCAGATATTGAAACTGATTGGACAATAGGTAGACACCAGACAGAGGCCTGGGGGCCGACCTCTAGAAATAGGGTGAGGGAAAAAAAAATCTTAATCTGCAATACAATGCAGCTCTCTCGAAACCCTATCATTTTCACTTCCCATGTGTCTGCTGCCTGGCTGTGAATGGATTTGAAAAGGAATGGTTAGTGGTGAAAATTGGATCAGAGCTAACATTCTCTCATTTTTATCAGCAGCTGCCAAAGGTCATCTGACATAATAGCTGATGAATTCAAGCCCAGTGGATTTCATTTGCAATTTTCAATTTACTGAGGCCTCCAAACCCCACAGTGATAAAAGCTTCCCCTATCGTGGCCTGTCACAAACATCAAGGAAACCTCACAAACCCACAAGAAAAGAAATGGGAGAGAGCTGTGCATCATCACAGCCAAAGATAAGGAGAACAGGAAGACACGGCATCACGGAGAAAGGTGTGTGGTTGACTCTCTAAATGCCAATTGTAATCAAAAGACTATGAAGAGCAATCAAATAACTTGTACAGAATAACATCATGGTGTGTACGTGGCCAGGGGGGTGTAGACATGCTCTTCTCCTCCCCTTTTTAGCTTGAAAATTGCTTCCTAATCTCTTGCTTGGCATCCTGAAGATAAAAATTAGAACAACATGAAAAACCCTGTTTGTTTAGACATGGAAAGTACTATAGAAATGATACATTTTCCATAATTTGAATTACTTGAGAAATTGTTCATTAGAACCATAAATAGAGGGGGGAAATCTTAGCAGAATTATATGTAAAATATGTGATTTGATTTCAGGAGTGAAACATCAAATGAATGGAACACAAATATCAGTATGCTATGGTTGGTAAACTGATACTTACTTGAAAGTTAAAGTTTTTTTAAAGTCTTGAAATCAAAATTTAAAAGTAAGTATGGAAACACTTAAGTCAAATTTTGATTCTAAGATTTTGGTAAATTTCACTTTTCTGCCAAATGCTGTTTTTGTTTACTTTAGCTAGAAGATTGTACAAATAAAATAAAATTAATACCAGGCTCCATGGGATCACACAGTTTGGTTTATTCAGTTGCAGAATATCCCAAGAGGGAGTGGCATAAATTAAATATATGTAGAATTGCCAAGTGGTTCATCACTAGTTTATCCATATTTGTCAAGCATGTGCAGGTGAATGAGAATTACTAGAAGGACAACTGTAGTTTTGAACTTGCCTGATGTAATCTGGGTCAAAAAGCAGTGTGTTGAGAGAAAGAGGAGTCCTGGAAGCTGCTGGCATCTCTGCCCAGGAAACTGTTCTGACCCACCAACATTAAAAGAAAAATTGCTATGGTCCTCATGACTCTAATGTGAATTTTCTCTCTCTCCCCCGCCCCATGAAAAATCGATAGAAAAATTCTGGGATTGTGTAGCTGGTCCAAGACCACATGAGATGGTTCTTCTTCTGGGACACACAGCAGGGAAGAACATCCCAACCTCTTGCACTCAGGTACTCAAGTCCCTGACCCCTCCAGCTAGCATAAACCTTTGATGAGTTTATGACATGTTAGAAATATCTACAGTCACCCCCCGCCATTTTGTGGTTCAGGTACTGTGGTCCCACTATATCGCAGGATTGCAGTACCTAGGGGCGGCGGGGAGCAATCTGATCGCTCCCTGCCGCCCCCTGCCCCTTCTGGGAGGCTTCAGAGCTGCGCGGGGGGGCGGTGCGGAGTGAGCCGATTGTGGCTCCCACCCCTGCCCCTTCTGGGAGGCCTCGGAGCCGCGCAGGGGGGTGGGGAGCGATCCGATCATGCCCCCGCCCCTCCCCCTTCCAGGAGGCCTCAGAGCCATGTGGGGGGCAGGGGGGAGCGAGCTGATCGTGCCCCCACCCCTGCCCCTCCGGGAGGCCTCAGAGCCTCACGGGGGGCAGCGGGGAGCGATCCGATTGCTCCCCGCTGTCTCTCTGATCGCCCTGGCCCCCACCCGCCGCGCTTCCGCATTTTTCAGATTTTCATGTATCGTGGGTCGGGTTGGTCCCTAACCTCTGTGATAGGCGGGCGGTTACTGTAAAACTAAGGAATATTTTGAATTCTCCAAAGAGGCCATGGTTGACTGGAAAATGGAAATATATTGCGTATACCCAACATGAAGGGCATGCCCACAAACATTTCACAGATCATACTTTCAACACATCTTAAATGGATGCAAGCTGGAAAAGGCACAGAAAGAGCACCCAAAATTATCAAGAGACAGCAAGAGAGTTTACACTGGGGCAGTTTAGGGGGGGAAAAGGCAAGTAAGAGGAGATGTGACAGAGTTGCATAAAATTATGCATAATGGGGAGAAGTTACACAGGGAAAAATCTTTTCTCCTTCTTTCATAATACCAGAACCCGGAATAATTCACCAAAGCTGAATGCTGAGAGATTTGAGGCAAACACAAAGACAAAGATGTGCATCACTTCAGTGTAGAGGGTAGAATCACTTGCTTCCAATCTGAAGTGTTGGGAGAGCTTGGGCCACTCTGACTACTAATCAAGATGGCTACATATCAGCAAAGATATCACGATTCTACTCATCAGTTGCTGGGGAATGTGATATTAAAAGTACATCTGGAAGTTGAGTCATGGCAACTGGACTTTTCTTGAGAGATAGAAACATTTTGTTGCGCAGCCAAACAGCTTCATCAGACTGAAGAAAGCTAGTTGTGAGTCTTCCATTTTATAGCTTTGTTACCCTGGTCTGAAATAGGCTCAGAAGATGAACAATGGCCTTAATAGGCTTGTTAGGTAGACCCTAACCTGCAGGGAGGACGGTTGGTGAGCCAGCTGGTCAGCGGGAGTAAAAAAAGCTCCCATCTTGGTGCTTATCGAAACAAATAATAATTAAGTGCTGATCAGCTGGTGCACAGGTCCACATACCACATGGTAGTCAGGGGGGACCACCAACCACCTCCCCACAGGCCAGCTGGTCAGTGGGAGTAAAACAAACAAACAAACAAACGCTGACCGGTCTCTCCCCCCCCGGGCCAATTGGTCGGCAGGAGTAAAAAAAAAAAAGCCAACGGGCCTCCCCATAGGCCAGCTGGTTGGTGGGAGAAAAACAAAAACCTGCCAACTGGCTGGCCTGACCCCACGAAAAACACAACAAAACAAAATACAAAATGAACTTTTTTGTAATAAACGAAACAAAACGGGGGGGGGGGGAATGTACCTTTGTGACTGGAATTACATTAGAAAAACATACGTGCCCCAAAACATTTGGCCAGAAATTAAGAATTAGTATGTGTGAAGGACATGGCAAGGACATGCACCAAATGACATCTTAATATTTGCATGCATGCATTTATTTACAGGAATAACACATTCAACTCCATTGTTTCTTGAAATTTTAATTCTAGATACCCTAAGAAGCCTTGGATAGCCCACAAACAAATTTTGAACAAGGCCTCCTCAAAGGCCAAACTGGGATAAAATGGAGATAGAAATTAACTTGCGATAGACACTAGGTCAAGGTTCCTTTTGATAAACAAGGAACAGTTACAACAACAGGCATTTCAAAATAGGTGACTTCTTTTTAGGCTCCAAATATCCATAATGCTTACACATAGACATGTGTGAATACACATCCCACCCTTTTATCCAAACGTATAGACAGAATCTTCGAATGTTTAAATTCAGCAGTACACTGCGAACCTTCTATCAGTTTCCCATCATTTTAGAACATTAAACAGCTTGGTTCTAATCACCTTCTCCTATATAAACCTGTCTAGATTTAGAGCTTAGACCTGGGATTGTGGGAGATATTGTGCAAAATAGTAATTTTTCTAAGATTGATAATAACACCTGAAGATTATTATTATTATTTATTTTTGCTTCCTCTAACTTCTGGGATGATACAAGATGAGTAGCAAATTAATTCAGTGACCCAACTCTGGAGCATTTATGGAAATTTAGATTTATGATAGAACATCCTTCACCATGGTGCAATGGTCTTCAAAGCTTATCCTTTGGACTCCATATTGGGCCAGTTGGGATCATTAAAACATGGGTAGGGGAAATGTTTGACATTGCTTAACAGATGTCCAAAATTACCAAAAGTTTCACAAACTGTGTGTCCTTATCTAAAGGTAAATGTGAGCTTAAAAAGTATTTTCCACAGTCAGTAACAGCACTATGTCTTTGAGCTACAACTGAGCCGATTAACATATTTATGAATGTTAAAACAATGTAGATTAGTACATAGCTGGAGTTCTATTAGTCTGGCATAACTGAACACATTACCTAACAATACAACTATAGTCTATTTATAGTCCTGTTTGTATGTTTCAAAGGATCATGTTTGAAATGATGATTTAATTCAGTCATACATCAACCTTTCCATTTAACTAGCAAATTGCTATGCCAGAGCAGTATTCCATCTTTGCTCGAAATAAAATTGGAAGAAATTTAGCCCTGTAATTTGTTTAAAACCTTTGTTAATTTTTATTTGCAAGTGCTTATCTCTCACTTTGCACAGGCTAGGAAGCCATTGTTTCCCCCTTGACTGGCCTATAAAAATTCTCACAAGTAATCCATAAATAATAGGCATGGGAAAAGGCAAAACAGATCTAAAACATTTGGTGGAAAAGGTTCATCATCCTTCAATTTAAAGATCTGGTTTATTATTTTTAATATAATATTCTAGATCCCTGTAGCCACCAGTATTTTGAATGAATGTTTGCCTATGCCTATGGTAAAGATACGCTTATGGCCAGATAAAGCATGACAGAGAGGTTAAAGTCCCACACCAGACCTCATTGGAGCACAGCTCTGAAAGATGGCTACTTTAAAGAGCTAATTTCAGATTTCATGAAAAGGAAGCTAATTCTTAGTTATTTGGTTTTAAAATTGTTTGATTCACTAGTAGGGAGGAGAATACAGTTGATGTGGATGTTTATTAGTTCAGTTTTGGGCAATACACATCTTGATTTGTGGGGAAGTCCAGGGCTGCCATATCCTTCTTTGCCTAAGAAAGAAAACATTCTAAGTTGCCCTTAACAGTGTAGTGAGCTCCTGCAGCCACTGCTTATGTTGTGAGGAGCAATCAGACTTCCTAAAGAACATCCAAGAATTCTGCTTTTCTCCAAGGTCTTTACTCATGAGAGATAATCATGCCAAGGCCCCAGGGGAGACCTCGGTTTCCAGCTTAGCCTATGGCAGTGGTGGCGAACCGTTGGAACTCCAAATGTTTTGGACCACAACTCCCAGAATTCCAAGACTGTATAGGAACTGGCAAACCACTCCAGTATTCCTGCCAAGAAAACTCCATGGACATGGGGTCACGAAGAGTCGGTCATGACTGTAACAACGCAACACACACATTGCCAGTGACAAAGGACTGTGGGAGTTGTGGTCCAAAACATCTGGAGTGCTGAAGGTTCACCACCACTGGCCTATGGGATAGCTGGATTAGTCTACCATTGCTTGAATAACCATCAAACACTACAACTAGCACAATCTGTTTTCAGTAATAATGTGCGGTGAAGAGAAGAAATGATGCTGTTAAGTCCTAAATATGTGAGAATTTTCAAAAATGTGGATCCTAAATGTCTCCCCAAGTACACATGTTAGCCATTTCATTCAACTGCTATGATAGCAATATCCAAGCATTTGATCCCCTATTGTTTCTTACCTTTAAAAGTAGGAGGCCTAAAACTTTTAAAATTAATTCTTACTTTTTAATCACCATTACAGAACTGAGAAGTGGAAGGATATATGGAATAAAATAATTTTAAAATGTCTGTCTATAAGAATAATATTTTTTTTTATAAATTGATTCAGAGATGGTAGTTAACACCAGTGAACCTGAATTGTATGGGGTGGGGGTGGGGGAATCCAAGATACATTGGAGATGTTAGCAGGAAATAGGAACTTACTTTCACATGTGTTGGGAATCTAAATATATAGCATAGTTTTGGAAGTTGGGTTTTAAAGAGATAAGTGAAATACTAAAGCTAAATGTAGGACTATGTCCTAAAATAGCACTTCTACCTATATATGAAAGTGAACAATGGACTTGGACAATGAAGCAATTGTTTACAAATTTAATAGCAGCAACTAAATCAATGAGAGGAAACAACTGGAAAGTTAGGTACAATCTCTGATTAAATGAATGATATAAAGAAGTGTGGAATATAACTATTAATGATAAATTGTCATGCAGTATCAAACTAAGAAAAGGGCTGTCAAATAAGAAAATGTTTAGAGATATATGGGGAGAATTTATTGATTTGGTACTAACAAAGAGGAGGGGTCATGTACCTTCACAAGCATCTATGTACTTCTGGAAGGAGAATGAAGCTCCATAAAAGAAATGAAGAGGAACAACTTTGCTTACAGGCCACCAAGTTGGTTCCAACTAACAGCTGTGAACTAGAGATCTAAAAAAAAGGCCATACAGTTGACAGCTCTGCTCAGAACTTGCAAATTTAATCTCCAGGCTTAAAAACAGGGGACTTCAAGAGCCAGATGCAGGGGAGTGGTATCAGGAGACAGGTATATAGTCTCGTGCGCTCCCAGGCGCAGTTGGACTAGATGGGCCTTTGGCCTGATCCAGCACGGCTCTTCTAATGTTCTTATACCACATCCCTACTTCCAAGGATATTTTTAAGGCCCCTCTAAGTTTCAATTCTTCTGATTTCTTAGCTGCAGTGTCCATTCGCCTCGATGGCTGAATCAAGGTTCAGAAGATCTTTTTAACTCTTTTGTTTTCTCCATTAAAACATAACATTAAAGTCAGGTGATTATTCTGTAGCTGTTATTTTTCTTGTCTTCATATGCAGCATATGAAATCCTGCTTTTGTGCTTTCTTTCCTCTGAGAAACCTTCACTGAAGGACTCCTTATTCAACATTTGTCAGGGTTTGGCCATGCTTAAAGATGGGTTAAGATCCATTGCTAAAGCCAGAATCTGAAAGAGCAAAAAGCAGGCACTGTAATCTAAGACTGGGTTATTGGTTAGATTCTGAAGCATGAAGACATGGGCTTGAAGGTGAGGCAAGGCCAAGGAATGAGTGGTGTTACATGGGCCAAGGTCACACCTGGGTTTCGATCCTGATCTTCTGAAGGTCCGGCTTTTCCTCTTCTTCCCATCACATGATTTAAATGTGGGAGAAGAGGTCTCACGTCAAAATCTGGTTTTTCAATTTTAAAGTGCATTTCAGCCCCCTTGGCCAGCAGGTGGCGCTAGCACTTGAAAAAAACGGAAGACTTTTCTGGGGGAATTTAATTCTGTGTCGGACTTCCTGTTACTCCGATATGGAGCCAAATTAAAAAAACAGCACTGATCGGCCCCAGGAACAGCCGGTGGGTACTATGCAAAAAGAAAGAAAGAAAGAAAGAAACCCGGATTATCAGCGGGGTCACACAGCGTCTGCCTCCTTAAAAGCCAGATTTCAAAAGCGAGGCAAAAATTCCCGAGCCTGGAAGGTAGGTCACAGAAACCTCGGTTAAGGGAGCATTACCAGGTTTTCTTTTTCCTTTTTTTTTTCAAAAAGCAGGGTGGCCATGAGGACGGTATTTTGGGGCACGATTTATTTAGTAATTTAAACTCTCTTTAAAGGGATATGTGACCGAGCCCATGGAAAGGTAAAAAGTGTCTTGTTTATTAGCTTCTCCTAATAGAACTTAAGTCACTAGATATGAGGCAGTTGTGACTTCTGCTGGGTCTGAATTAAGCTGGTACTGATTAGCCATCTGTTACACTTATTTTATATGGTACTGAAACCTAGAGAGTCTCTTTGACATATGCAGCTTATTCTGCCTGGTCTGCTGAATAACTAGAAAACTGATCATGCAGGAGGTACATGCTAGTGATTAGCTTCTGGAATTCTCTCTCTCTCTCTCTCTCTCTCTCTCTCTCTCTCTCTCTCTCTCTCTCACACACACACACACACACACACACACACACACACACACACACACACACACACACACACACACACACACACACACTTTACACCATGTAAAGACATTATGAGCCGGCTTTCAAAGAGAGAAAGCACAGTTACCTGAAGTTATTTGAAGGTAGCGCCAGGAAATTAGTGTGAGTTCTGAGTAATTCTGCTGTTTAATAGTTCTTAAACGAAAGACTGAATCCCTCTGTTATTGATCATGGCACGGGGCTTCAAGAAAAAAAAATCGTGTAGAAGGACCACCAAGATCCCCACTGGTTTCTGAGCCATTAGCAGAAACTGCTGGGTACTTTCAAGTATTTTCTCCACAAACATGAGGGCTTAAACTTGCTCTTTTCTTTGAATCCATGCTGAGATCCTTATGATTCTATGGAAACTATGTTCTGCAATTTGCTCTATGATTGTGGCCACATACAATCTCGCAGTTCCCTAGTTAACACAATATTTCTGGCTTTTAATGGTAGGGCTTGCTGCATTTTGTATTTCCAATTGCTTATGAAAAGCTGATTCAAACAATAATTCAGGGGAGGGTGAGCTTTTGTTAGGTTGCATTTGCACGTGTTAAATTGGCCTTGTAGGTGCCCAGATCACATGAAATTCAAATTCAGAACATGTTACAAAACTGATTGATTGAATGTGGGTTGATATACAAATCTGAATATTGTTTTAATGTACAGTATACACATCCCACCATGGTGGACTGAGAGTCTCATGTGTACTGAATCCTTTCAGAAGAAAAACTAGTGTCACCATCAAGCATCCTTTAATTCAGATTGCAGTTTAATATGCCATAATGAAATAAGTAGAAGGTGTCTTATACTTTGAACAGTGATTGACCTAAGCTATGATCTTCTTGAATATCAAGCTGCTACTATCCTCATCTCCAACATCATCTCTTCCACCTGGAGATCTCAAATATGTAGCTAGATATCATTTCCAGTATCATCTCCTTTACTTTTTAGTTGTTCTCTAATCAAATCACAGCCTCCTGAAGATCATTTGTTATGAAATACATGCTATTTCAATATAATCTCCTCTGACTGGTAAATGTTCTCTGCGGACTCAGAGGCTTCCCACAGCCAAACTATGTATGAGGGTAAAAAATACATACATCTGTCTGAAATCAGCTTGATTTCCATAATTTCTACTTAATGAATGGTAACTTGGACCTCCTGATGAATATAATCCAAGTAGTAATTTACTGTTGTATAAAATCTAGATTAATAACATTTGGTGGAAGTGAACATACACCTTGCATTTAATTTATGAGATAATTTAATCTTAATGGTTTCAAGGAATAGGTATCAACAAGGAGGTTTCAGAATGATTATATATGGATTTTATTGTAAAACGCTGCTGCTCTTCTATATAACAGATAACAACCTTTCACGAGGCATATGCACACGTGCACACACACACAAACAAAATTGCATGAGAACATGGGCACTTTAATTCATGCTCTCAAGTATAAAGTTGGGCTCTGGTAGAGTAAGAACTGAATGTTGGTTTCTTATCTCTGCTGCCTCAAATGAGAGTTGTTATTGTGTCATTACAGTCATGACTGACTCTTCGTGATCCCACGACCATGAACTTTTTCTTGGCAGGAATACTGGAGTGGCTTGCCGGTTCCTACTCCGGGTGCCTACAGCACCTGGTGTTCCCTGGTGGTCGCCCATCCAAGTACTAACCGGGGCCAACCCTGCTTAGCTTCTGATATCAGGGAAGGTCAGATGTGCGTATAGGGCAGTGATGGCGAACCTATGGCACAGGTGCCAAAGATGGCACTCGGAGCCTTTTCTGTAGGCACCCGACATCGCCCCTTCACAGCCACCTGTATACAGGTTAAATTACTGTATTGGCACTTTCCAAAAAAATTAGTGGGTTTTGAATTGCAGTTTGGGCACTCAGTCTCTAAAACGTTCGCCATCACTGGTATAGGACATCTAGGCAGCTCCTCAAGAGTTCAGTTCAAACATGTTTTCAAACAATATCAAGTTTTGAATACGGAAAATGGCAGGAAATAAAGTTCAAAAAAAGTGGCACGAAATCACTCTAGCCAACCAAGTTGCCACTATTTCCTGCCATGACTCTGTGCTTTTCAGGCACAAATAAAGGGACAGAATTTTGACTGGGGAAGTATTTACCACCACTGCATCAGGGCATAGTCATGTGCAAGGCACTCGAATCTCAATTCTCTTGGACACTTCCCATAAACTTGGCACAGTGTTTGTACTGGTATCTGCTGAAATGATTAGACTGCATCTAATCACTATCATTGTGTTCAGCACTAGTTGGCCAAAAAGCAGTTATCATTTTTTAAAAAAAAACAATTAAAACTCTGCAGTATGATCCATGACAGCTGTTTCATCCACGGAAGCTATCACTCAATACTGCTTCAATAGATAATATAAGAAATGTGTGAAATCACACTTGCAGGGTGTAGCTTAAAAAAAAAAAACAGCCCACAATGAGGCACTCTTGTGAATCAACTGTCTCACCCAGAAAGATGTTGCAAATTTACACTTATGGGGCTATAGGGAATCTCACTTCACAGTCACTCTCCCAAGAAGAGATGGGCACAAAACAAAACAAAAAAGGTTTTTCGTTTGTCGTTGACAGGTCTGTTTCGGTTCGTTTCCGTTTGTCGTGAATTTTTGGAAAAATGTTGTTACCGTTTTTTGTTTTCGTTTGTCGTTTCTACCCGCTTTTTGTGCGATTTTTAAAGAATTTCCGTGCGCAGGCATCCCCCAATGCCCCAGATCAGAGGGAAAACACTAAAAAAAAAAGGATGCTGGCAGAGATACAGTATAGACTAGGTATGCAGGGAGGCTGCAAAGGCAGCGGCGGGCGTTGCCCAGGGTGCAAGGCAGCTGCAGAGTGACTGCACTGCGGGGCAACGGAGGGTACTCACAGAGAGGTACGCAGCACGCACGCACACAGGGAGGCTGCAGGACTGAAGCTAGAGTCGCAGAGACAGCAATCCCACCCTAACTCCCACCAGAGACTGCAAGGAGGACGGGGGTTGCCAGACCTTTTTATGCCCTCTGTGGCTGCCAGACCTGCCCACCCAGTCTGCAACCTGGGCATGCTATTGGTTGAACATGATCCCATCACATGGCTTGCCTCCATTTTGTAGCTGGAGCGACATCCATTTTAAAGGGAAAAGAAAAATATATCACGATGGGAGAAGACAAAAACAAACATTTTAAGGACCCTAACCCCCCTGGTAGGTATTATCAGACAATATAAATAATTATTGCTGCGTTTTTTACAGATGTCCAGGGCGTTTTTTAACATTTAAAACAGCTCATTTCACTGCGCGTCGCCATTAACGGAAACGAAACGTAACAACCACAATTTTTGCAGTTCTGTTCGTTTCATTGCATTTTAATCACAATTTTCGTTTGTCGTTTCGTTACGTAATGGAAACAACAAACGGTAACGGAAACGAAAAAAAATGTTCATTCCGTGCCCATCTCTACTCCCAAGAAAGCCACAATATCTCAGTCAGAAGCCTACTAGAGCAGCCAATTCTGTGCATCAGCGGCTTGATTTTTCAGTTTCTGAAAAGTTGGATGGAAACATTTTGACACTAGATTTCGACTGGCAACTGGAAATATGCCTTTGGTGTTCACTTTTCACATGGGTTTTTTTTTTCCCTGTCAACCAATAACTTGGCCTTGTTGGTAACTATCCTATAATAAGCCCGATTACAGCTAGCCCTAGGAGACATGACACAGAGAGAGTCCTCATCTCACATTAATTGCTCGCATTGAAACTATGCCACATCTCTTGAAGCTAGATGTTGCTTAGTATCCCTTTGATATGATAATGACATGCTTCTTAGCAGATGAATATGCAAATGAAAGGCAGTAATTTGGTGGCATGCACCTGCTGACACCGCACTGCCATGCTTACTGGCTCCACTGTCGCACAGCGGCTATACAAAAGCATCACAGAGGTAAAATTAAATTCTAATGTCGTAGATATTAAACAGATGCTTCCACTTTTCTTTGTGTATCTACTTTTTACAGTGTGTGCTGTTGGAATCTCGGTTCTCCCTTTGTGCAATTAGTGGACATTTGTGTGCTGCACACAGCAACATACTCAGAGGCGCTTTAAGGACTCTGTTTTAAAAGGAATGGCTTACATACGTATATGGCCCTCTGAAAGAGAAATTTTGAATGCTGATGTGTGGCATTCTGAAAGAGGAATTTTGAATGCTGATGCATTACAGGTCTTCCTTCATGCCCTGAGCATACGCAGGAGTGCAGCTGTCTGTTATAGAATATTTTGGCAGCAAAGGGAGCTACAACAGTAGTAAAGATTCCAGAGGAGAAGTCATGGTAATCTGTCATAGGAAGATGGGGAAAACACCTACTGTGTATTTTTAAAATAAGGCAGGACTTGTTTCGTCACATGCAGCTGTCAAGTAAAAACCCACACTGTAATATTGTATACTAATGTCTAATCTTTTTAGACATTAGGTGTTGTTGTTTTTTAAACTCACATAACATAGATTGTGGGTCTTGATGACAATTTTAGTGTTTTGTATTTAAATGTTCTTGTTTTTTATTGTTCATTTACATTTTAATGCTTTAATTGCTTTAACTGTTAAGAACATAAGAACATAAGAAGAGCCATGTTGGATCAGGCCAAAGGCCCATCTAGTCCAGCTTTTAATTGTAAGCCGCCCAGAGACCTTTGGGTAGTGGGTGGCATATAAGTTCTATGAATGAATGAATGAATGAATGAATGAATGAATGAATGAATGAATGAATAAATGATCTGTTTCAGGATTATTTGCCATCTTTGCAGCAACTGTGCAGGGCTTAGAAGGTAAACATAGCTGGTTTGCGTGATCAGGCAGAACTTAGGCCACTTGGGAGCCAGCATACCCTGTCTTGAACCAATAACATCAACACATAAAGGAAACCAACCTGGCTCATCCATCGGCCAAAAAAAGGGATTAGTTGCAGGGAGCTGGCTTCCAACTCCTACCCAGAAAGAGTTAGCAGCTGCAACTACCTGTAGCTCAGGGGATATACAAGCAGAAATATCATGCTGAGGCTCTCCATTGACAACAGAAACCAGAGTTACCTGCTGCTGTTCCAGTGAGAAAACTAGGAAGGATACAGTCTTCCTGAAAGACCATTTAAATGCCTGGTTTAAAAACGTAAAAGTCCCCCCCCCACCGCACATGTGTGCTAGTCGTGTCTGACTCCAGGGGCGGTGCTCATCTGCATATTCAAGACAAAGAATAAGTATTGTGCAAGTCCATAGCCATGTGGCTGGCATGGCTGCAAGGAAACACTGTTTTACCTTCCCACTTTTTACGGTGGTACCTGTTTATCTACTTGCATCCTCATGCTTTTGAACTGTTTGGTTGGCAGGAGCTGGGGTTAACAACGGGAGCTCACTCTGCTGCGTGGCACCCAGGATTTGAACTGCCGAGCTGCCAACTTTAGATGCCTGTTTAGAGCTCACCATCTCACTCTCACCTTGAAGAATCTGTATAGTGCCAAATGGAGCTGGGTAAGGGAGTGGGGTCAGTGTATGACCCATGCTCCTTTGTTTGAAGAACAGGGGTGTGAAACCCAGTACTGTACTCAGGGGACGGGGCGGGGTGGTGGTGGTGGTGGTGGGGCGGTGGGACGGCGGGAGGCGGTGGATGTCAGGGGACCGTGACGGGCACGGGTGTGGGCAGTGGATGGCGGCGGACGGTGACAGGCACAGGGGGTGGGCAGCGATGAGCACAGGGGGCAGCGGGCGGGTGACAGCGGGCAGCGATGGGCGGGCGGCGACGGGCGGCTGGCAGGCGGTGGGGGGACGGACGGCAGTGGCCAGTGGCGGGGGGCGGCGGGGGGGTGGCAGACTTGCCAGCGCCCTCTCTCCATTTTGGCGCCCTAGGCAACTGCCTAGTTCACCTTAATGGAAGCGCCATCCCTGACTGTACTTAAGAAGCAGCTTTTACAACTGCCCTTCCTGCCTCTTACAAGACTTCTGCCCTGGCTGCAACACCATCTACAGTAGCCATGGATTTCACATTCTGGTAAAGCACATCTTTTATCATGTCTGAACTTCTGGGACCTGCTTTGAAGAGTTATTTAAACTCAAAAGCTTGCAATGTTCCTTGTTTTTTATTTTTAATAGTACCCTATAAAGGTATCACCTGTAATCTATTTTTGCCATTGTCTTTTGTGATGGCCACATGGATCAACCCCCTTTTTATGTTGAAGAATTGTGTTTCACTTTGTTCCTTCCTTGTTTCCCTTTGATATGCCTTTACAGTATGAAACTCTGGCACCCAAACCTCTCTTCGTCTCTCCTTATTGATGTGTGCTCTTTTGGAAATCAATAATTGTTCAGATATAACAGGATATAGGATATAAATATATAGTAGGACTCCCGTATCTGTGGGGGAGTGGTTCCAGGATGCCCCGCAGATACTGAAATCCACAGATAAGAGCAAACACTTTTATCTGACGGTGATGGTGGCAACAGCGGTGGTGGGGTGACAGGGGCTGAAAGCTTTCACCCAGGACATGCCACCATGCAGGCTGGGCAGCATGGTAGACCGGGTAGCATGAAGGCGTGCCGCTGCACCCCCTGGTCTGCCGTGCTGCCCAGAGGGGGTGGTGTCCTAAGATCTCCCTGCTGCCTGAAACAGGATGAGAAGTGCTGCCCTTCCACAACACACAAGGATGACACCCATATCATAACCATCCCGTGGGCTAGTATTTAACTATAATTTTTAAACTATAACTTCAACTTATCTACCCACACATGCCAGGTGAGGAGAGAAATGAGCAGGAGAAAAACTCTGTTTAGTTAACATTGACCCTCCTCTACTGCACCTTCATGCCAACCTTAGCTACTATTCCTCAAAAATTGCTGTGGGCTTAAAGAACTGCACTTGCCTGCACCTGCCACCAGGAAGCTAAGCCCTCCTCTCCTCTCCTATTATACTAGCAACCATGGCTCTAGAAAGCTTGCTCACTTTTAAAATCCACTCTTCTTGTCTTGTGGTTGCTGCTCCTGCTATCAGGAAAGGGAAGATTGAAGTGGTTAGGACATTCCCATGCAATATCCATGAGAGAGTATAACTCCAAAGAACCTCCTACTGGCCTCTTGGCCATCACATTGCAGGTCTTCCAGGTCTTGCAGAACTGGACAAGATGAACATGGCTAAGAAACTGGAAGAAAAGGCAATAAAGAGAAGGGGGCTGGTGTAGGAGATCTGTGTTAGGAAGGCATGGGTTATACAAGGTTGCAGAACTTAGCCATGTTCATCTTGTCCAGTTCTGCAAGGTTAAAGAGATGGTTGTGATAGCAGAAGAGTAGTGGTTGGGATGATTTATGGGCCAGGATATGGTGGGGAAAATCCCAACTCAAATTTCAAGGGCCATGTCCCTGCTTCAGTCACAAACTCTATATGGCAGTAGCAGGTAGTGGCAGCTTTGCTGGTAATCTTACAGATCAACTACTGTAATACTCTCTACATAGGATTTCTCTTGAAGCTGATCTGGAAACTCAAAGTCCTGAATGCAGTGACCAGGCTGGTATTGAATTTGAAGATGTAGAAGGACATTTCCCTGGTCTGGCCAGCCTGTACTGGTTGCCTGTGTCATAGCAGGGCAGCTTCAGAGTCCTGGTTCTGAAGCCCTTCATGGATTGAGACCTCAGTACTTTTCGGAGTGTATTTCCCTAAAAACATTCATCCATTCCACCAGTTCCTCAAATGTCATGCTCCTCTAGATTGCCACACTGAGGGAAGCCAAGGTGTCATCAGTTAGAGATAGGACCTTCACATTTGTGGAATGGGTTCCTACTGGAGCAATGCCTGGCCTCCTACCTTACTGCATTTAGGAAGGTACTCAAGGCAAGGATGTCTACGAAAGTCTTTGAAAGCATCCTGTCTTAATGTAATATAACTGACTACTTTTATAACTGACTACCTGTTCACCATTATCGAGTTTTCAGTGATTTATTCAATGGCTGTTTTATTGTTTATTTGTTGTACAGGTACTTGACTTTCATCATATTCATGATTTGTTTTAATTTATGTTTACTGAACTCTAGATGTAAACCCCCTAGAATTGTGTTTATCACAAATTTGTGTGTGAAATAAATAAATAAATAAATAAATCTTCCACCAAGTGCCCTCTACCAATTACTTCACAGAGAAAACTGCCTCTGAACCTTGACGTCATGTCAAGCCATGTCCAATGACATAATTTTTTCTCCAAATTTATCTCATTTGTTTATCTATTGGCTACCATGACATCTTGTAGGAGAACATTCTATACAATAATTATATGCTGTATGAGAAGTGCTATCTATCCTGAAAATCTTCTCAAACAATTTCATTGGATGACCCAGAGTTACAGATTTTTCCACAAAGTACATTGTTTTATAAACCCTTTTATAAAATCATTGCCAGGTCCCCTTTTGTTTTCTGTTCAACTTCTTTGGTCTTACACATGTTGTAGCACTTCTAGTATACAAGCAATCTCAGCTCCAGGAATACCGGGAAGTTAATGGAGAACACAATCTTGAATTCTGCCAGTGTGTCAGGAATTCTACTGTCTCAACCAAAACATGACCTTCATACTTGAATGCAGACCGATAAGCTGCCTAGATATATGAATGGAATAAAGTCTTGGAGCCCATTTCAAGACACAGAGAGAATATGAGAGTTCTTGAAAACTTCTTTAAACATTAAAGCCCCTAATTGCAATTTCTTAATGAAACCTCTGGATGGCGTCACTCAGCTGTTAAATAAAAACAGTTGCAATATAGTTTATGGACCTTATTTTGATAAGCAGAGGACTATGTACAACCTCCAATATTTCAGGCTGTAGTCCCCCGTTTCAGCTAACTGAATTCAGTAACAATGAACTGAATATAAAACTGACAAAAGTCTCACAGAATTATAGATTCATACCATAATGGAAGGGAGCTATAACGCCACTGAGTCCAAGACCCTACTTAATGCAGGAATTCAGATTTTCTTGAATGCCTCCAGTGTCGATACACTAACCACCCCCCCAAAGTTATTGGTTTTGTGGTCATGCTGATCTGTTAGATTCCCCCCCCCGATACTCAGCCGAAATCTGGCTTTTTGTAACTTGAGTCCATTTTTACACAAACTGTACTGTGATGACTTCTCTATGATGACCTTTTCAAGTATTTGAAGAGTGCTACCATATTTCCTCGCTGTCTTCTTTTCTCAGTGTTTCTTTTCCAATCTTTCATTTTTACTCATTTCAATCCCCTGGCCATTCCTTTTGCCCTCTTCTCAATTTATTCCAGTTCATCTGCATCTTTCCTAAATACAATACAGTATCCAGAACTGGAGACATTACTCAAGATGATGCCTAACCGGTATCGAACATTGGAAAACTAGTACTTCCTCCCATTCCAAGCCCTATTGAGTAGATCCACCCATGGCAGTCCTAAGGAAAAATGAAAGGCTCCAATTAATGAAATAAAGGCTCAAATTAAAGAAATAAAATAAGTTAGGCTGTCATTTAAATTTCTAAAATACCATTACAAGAAACATACTAACCATTTATTTAGCATCTACTTGGAATTGAAGAGGCTTATAGCTGGCCAGCAATGAAAACTAGGGAAGGTAGTCTTAGATAATTAAGTGTTTGTCTCCTCTAATCCAACGGTTCCAAACCTTGAGTCTTTTTAAAGTGAAAGGCAGAAAATATTTTAAATATAAAATAATCCCCAGATTTCTTGGACTAAAACGCCTTGGATCTTTCACTTCAATCTGTGCTGGCCAGGACTTCTAGGAGTTGTAGTCTACAACTATGGGAAAATCGGGCGGTTAATGAGTACAAATAGCGCCTCCTTTACCAGTGGCAAGAACTACTAGACACTCGCAAGGTTCAACCAGAGACCTCGATTCAGTAACTTTGTGGTCCACCAACCGAACTTTTTGTTTTAGAAAATACAACACTTAAATGTTAATGAATATGTGTGCAAGCAATATAATTTTCAAAAACATGAGCCAAACTACAGTCTATGCACATACAAATGATACATATTTGTACTTGTTGCTCAGTATGTTCCATGTTGCAAAGACAACTGGGCTATGATAGGGAATGAGTGCAGGAGAAATGACTGGCTGTTACTATACTGTTGTGTGACTATTGTTTAGAAAGAAGGTTCCCTTTAAAGATTTTACACTTTACCTTTTTTGTTATGGACTGTGGCCTGCTCCCCCTCCCCCCCGAATATGTACCTCCTGCCTCTCAGTGGAATTAGCAGGGATGTTGGCACACTATTAATTAGGCAAAATACAAGGTAAACCCCAAACAGCACAGATCTATAGAATGATATTTAATGTCTGACTTGTAGATAGCCTTGGTAGAAAATCTAAGACCACCTGCATCAGGAAGACAGATGCACCTGTCTCCAGAAGCCCACACACAGATCAATGGATTATTATGAGAAAGAAAAAAATAACACTATATTGAAGATAATGCTTCAGGACATTTATGGACACTGATTTCTGTTTATTTATGAATCCTTGTAGTCACCAGATCCTGTACGATCCAGTGAGATTTTTTGGAACTATTTGCAATCTGAACCAGTGAGCTGGTTGCTAAAACTCTCTCCCAGGATCAGATCCCCCACCAAAAAAAGGAAAACAAAAGAGAGGAATTTTATTGCATGTACAATTTATCCTGGTTTCCCATTGGCGAAGATGATTTTAAGTGTCTCCCAGGGTAAAAGCAATAGCAGCCCACAGAAACAAATGATGAAATCCATGATTTCCCTGGTGCTAAGCTACTACCAGCTATAATGTGGTGCCTTCAAAGTAGGCCTCATCAGTTTGGACCAAATATCCAAATAAATATGCTCTCTGATGGGGGGTGGGTAGAAAGAGCAATAATATCATCAGTAAGCAGTTGTGCTTTTAGAGAAGGAGTTTATACCGGATAAAGCACACTGTATTAAGACCACTAAGCATCAATTAACATAAACAGCTTAGTTTCAGAGTTGTCACTTATAGAGTAACAAACTGTGGCAAATTTCCTGACAGCAGGATCTGTGTGTACCAATAAGCCTCAGAACTATTTCTTGCTAGCGGCAGGCTGAGAGTAACCAGTGGAGAGGAAAGCATATAACACCCCTCAGTTAAAGAGATGCTCCTTCAAGCTCTGTTAGTCATCACTTCCTCTTTTTAAAATTTATTTATTTATTTATTTACAAAAAAAATAGCCACCCCATTACCAAGCGGTCTCTGGGCAGCATACAGCAGCATATTAAAATAATAAAACCACATGTTAAAACAATAAAATAACAGTTAAAACAATCAATATATAAATAATAAAATCCTGATATTCATGTGCCCAGCTTAAAAAAAACACAATTAGTTAATTAAAATGCTGCCTAACAGGAAGGTCTTCGCCTGACGGCAAAAGGTCAAAAGCAGCAGCGCCAGTTGGATCTCTGTTGGGAGGGCATTCCAAAGTTTGGGGGCAGCAGCTGAGACAGCTCTGCTTCGACATGCCACCCCCTCACCTCTTTATGGGATGGCACCTTCAGCAGGGCCTCCTGGTCTGATCTTAGTGTATGGGCAGGTTCATATGTAAGAAGGTAGTCTTTTAGATAACCAGGTCCTAAGCCATATAGGGCTTTATAAGTAAGCATAAATACTTTGAATTGGGCCCAGACAGCAACTGGCAACCAGTGTAAGTGTTTCGGAACCGGTGTAATATGGGTCCGTGCAGTGGCACCACACACCAGCTGTGCAGCCCAGTTCTGTACTAGTTGCAATCGCCAGACCATCTTCAAATAAAGTGCATTACAATAGTCCAGGCTGATTGTTACCAATGCATGTGTGACTGTTGCCGCCAGGCTCGGCTCATCCAGGTAAGGGTGAAGTTGATATATTCTCCACAGCTGTAAGAAGGCATCCTTGGTCACCAAGTCCACCTGGGCTTCCAGTGTAAGACCCATGTCCAGAAGCACCTCCAAGCCACAGACCCTGTCCCTTAGGGGGATTGCAAACCCATCCAGAGCAGAGGAATGGCCCTATAACCTATCAGGCAAAACATTGACCAACAACACTCCCGACTTGTCTGGACTGAGCTTCAATTTATTGACCCTCATCCAGTCCATTATCGAGCCCAGGCACAAGTTCAGAACAAAGATCGCCACACCTGGATTGGTGGAGAACAAGAGGTAGAGCTGAGTGTCGTCAGCATATTGCTGACTCCTCAGCCCAAAACTCCTAACGACCTCCCCCAGCGGTTTCATGTAGATGTTAAATAGCATAGGATGCAGTATAGAGCCCTGTGGAACCCCAAGACACAGCTGCCATGGGCCAGAGCAACTATCCCCCAGCACCACCTTTTGGACCCGGTCAGCTAGGTAGGAGTGGAACCACTGTAGAACAGTGCGGTCCACTCCTATCCCAGCAAATCTATCCAGAAGGACACCATTTATTTATTTATTTGTTATATTTATATACCACCCATCTTCCGGATGGAACTCTGGGTGGTTTACAGTTAAAATAAAACAACAGAAAAGAAAACAAATGAGGCAAGAATACCAATAAAATAAGGAGGGACAATACCTTCCCCGAAAGATGACACGGGTGGCAAAAAGAGGATTTAAAAAAGAAAGAAAGAAAGAAAAATTAAGTAAAAAGGTTGCCATATGCCTCCTTGAACAAGTGTGTCTTCAAAGCCATTTTAAAGGTGGGCAGGGACTGTGCTAGGCGCAGCTCCCTCGGGAGATGGTTCCACAGCGTGGGGCCCACCACAGAGAAGGTGCGGTTACGCGTGAGCGATTTCCATGCCTCCCTGGGTGTGGCCACCCTAAGTGAGTGCGCCTGCACCATTCTCGTGGGCCTGACCCCAGTTGATCTCTGGGAGATACGCTCCAACAGGTATTCTGGTCCCAAGCCATGGAGGGTTTTGAAAATCAAAAAAAAGACCTTGAACCTAATCCGGAGGACAACGGCTAGCCAATGCAGGCGGGCCAGAACTGGGGTGATGTACTCGAATCTACGAGCACCCACCACCAGTCTGGCCGTCACATTCTGCACCCGCTGGAGCCTCCGGACAAGGGTCAAGGGCAGCCCCATGTAGAGGGCATTGCAATAGTCGATCCTCGAAACCACGAGGGCCTGCACGACTGTCCTCGGGGAGGACTCATCGAGGTACTGTCGGATCTGGGCGATCCTGCAGAGATGGATAAAAGCAGCCCTCAGGGAGGACTCATCGAGGTACTGTCAGACTCCAACCTCATCAAGATACTGTTGGACTACTGTCGGCGGCCACCCTCTCAACAACCTTGCCCGGGAAGGGAACAATGGCAATCGGACGATAGCTGGATAACTCGTCCGATGCTATGCCGGGCTTTTTCAATGTGGGCTTCACCACAGTCTCCTTCAAATGAGAAGGAAAAATTCCTTCCCTGAAGGAGGCCGTGGCAATGGCCGAAACCAGCATGTTCCCTCCGGCAGATTTAACAAGCCAAACTGGGCAAGGGTCAAAAGGGGTAGTCACCGGCCATCCTCTGCTGGGAACACTGGCCCAAACTCAACCAAGCAAGGAGACCGAGGAGGTGAGGCCCCAGGGACATCAGAGGATGAACTAGTGCAGCCGGGGGGAAGATCGGAACGGATGGCCTCAATTTTTGATCTAAAATAGGCTGCAAATTGCTCATTAGAGAACTCACTAGGAGGAGGCCCCAGCTGACCAGGATTGGAGAGGTCTCGAACCACCCAGAACTCCGCCTAGCGGTTCGAGGCCTCACCAATTCTCAGGGAGATATGAGATGTTCTAGCGTCTATGATCGCGCAAACATAGCGGCTGGTCAGCTGCTTAAGTGCAGCCCTACTCACTTCCGTCCAATCCACCCTCCAAATATCCTCAAGCCTCCTGCATTCTTGTTTCATCGCCCGCAACTCACCATGGTCGATGGTGTCAAAAGCTGCTGACAGGTCCAGAAGAATCATCAGGGACACACTCTCCCGTCTCTCTCTCGGCAAAGGTAGTAGTCATACAGAGAGTGATCAAGGCAGTCTCTGTCCCATAACCTGGCCTAAAACCAGACTGAAATGGATCTAGATAATCCGTTTCATCCAGGAGAGCCTGGAGCTACTCAGCCACCACACACTCCAACACCTTGCCCCAATAAGGGAGGTTTGCTACTGGTCAGTAATTAACCACCAGCCCTGGATCCTGACTAGGCTTTTTTAGGAGTGGCTGAATCACTGCCTCCTTTAACGGGGCAGGGACCACTCCCTCTCTTAATGAGGAGTTGATGACCTCCTGGACACAGGTGCGAACCACCCTGGCAGATTCCACTGTATAAAACCATGATAATAGGAATCTAATTTTCAGTCCCCTTCCTAATGATCCCTAAGATGGGAAATGCCCCTTTAACAACAGTTGCACACTGTGTTGATGTTTTCATTGAGCTATCCATTCAAAAGTCAAGATCTTTTTCCTGCTCAGTCATTGCTCATCATTTTGCTGCATATGAAGTAAAGATTTTTTTGCACAGTGTACATCATCACATATTTAGCTCCACTGAACATCTTTGTCAGTTTAATGCCTATTTCCTCAAGCAATGTGATTTTCATAGAGGCATTAGTCTCTCTCTGTTAGCTTTAAATAATTTGCAGTTGTCAGCAATTTGGTCACATGACCAGAAATCTTTAATGTGAGATCATTTATGAATAATCAAAACAGTACAGATTATTTGAAACTGTCAACAGTCATTTGAAGAACTAGGCTACTACCTATGTCATTTCTGCCAAATAGAACTCGTTTGTCTTTAGCAAACTAAATAAAACTTTGGAATATTCTCTGTGGACTTCATTGCTTAGTCCCACCCAATGTGAGAACAACCCATTTATTATGTGCTTCTGTTCTTTAAACAGTACCAATCTGTAACACGAATTATCCGGTCCTTGTTGAGCAAATGTTAAATCTAATTAGCTATAATTACAGTTTGAACCCCCAAGTAGTTATTTATTCTTAAATAAATGCAAAGGAAAAAATATCTCACATCTCATCAGTAACAATACACATTGGTAGATGTAGCTAATCATTACGAAAGCAAAAATGATTTGTCCAGAATTTGATTTAACATTAGAAATACCTTTTCTTCTTCTGTTTCATGCAAGTGATAATACAGTACAGTGTTTTCTAAAAATTGGGATCAAGGGAACCATAATTCTCATGTATACGGCTTATGTAGTAGAGATGGGAATGAACAGACAAAATTGCGATTTGTTTTTGTTCAGTTCGTTTTACAGTTTGGTTCGTTTCATTTTGTTTTAAACAAATTTTTTTCAAAAAATTCATTTCATTGGTTTGTTGATTCATTATTCGTTTCCCCCCGCTTTGTGCAATTTAATCCATTTGGCAACATGCAGGTGGGAAAAAACATTCAAAATACCCCCACAGACGTTGCAACTGCACAAACTGGACTCGCAGCATCCTCATCCTCATCCTCATCATCACCTTACTGGCGGCGGAGGCAACAGTGGCTGCGGGGTGATCCTTTTATTTTATTTTTATTTTTATTTTTATTTTTATTTTTAATTTTTACTTCTGGGTTCCTGAAGTTACAGCTGTAGCACGGGCCAATCTTTTTTTTCTTTCTTCAAGCACCAACCACGCGGCCCTGGGGGCCCGGTTGGCACTGCTTTTATTTTTTTCTATATATTTTTTTTCATTTTAGGGTGCCGACCTGGCCACCCCTGGGACTGGGTCGGCGCTCCTTTTTTTCTGCAAGCAACCACTGCATGGTCCCTGGGGCCAGGTCGGCGCTGGTTTTATTTTTTAATACTTTTTTTCATTTTAGGGTGCTGACCCGGCCACCCCTGGGACCAGGTCGGAGCTCCTTTATTTTATTTTATTTTATTTTATTTTATTGCTTTATTTTATTTTATTACTTCTGGGTTCCTGGCCCATGCTACAGCTGTAGTGTGGGCCTTTTTTTGTTTTGGTTCTTTCAAGTGCCGACCGCGGGGCCCCTGGGGCCTGGTTCGTGCTGGTTTTACATGTACATATTTTTCTTTATTTTAGCATGCCAAACCAGCCACCCCTGGGACTGGGTCACCACTCCTTTATTATTATTATTATTATTATTATTATTATTATTATTATTATTATT
>JAHTLZ010000379.1:57677684-57690070 GCA_023846285.1 Phrynocephalus versicolor | reverse complement strand
ATTATTATTATTATTATTATTATTATTATTATTATTATTATTATTATATTTTCAAGTGTTGAGTGCATGGCCCCTGGGGCTGGGTCAGTGCTGGTTTTATTTTTCATATTTTTTCTTTATTTTAGGGTGCCAACCCGGCTACCCCTGGGACCAGGTTGGCGCTCCTTTTTATTATTATTTTATTTTATTTTTATTTTTTATTTTATTTTATTTTTTATTTACTTCCGACCATATGGGCTGCACTACAGCTGTAGAGCGGGCGGTCAGCTTTTCCCTGCAGCCAGGAAGACCGGACCAGGAAGACCAGCAGCAGGTAGGAGATATCTCCAGCACCGCCATTAACAAACTGAACCAAACCAAACCAATTTTTTTGTTTGGCTCATTTTGTTTTAAATTCACTTTGGGGTTCGTTATTTGTTTCACTAGGTAATAAAATGAATAATGAATAATGAAACAAACTAAAGTTCATTTCGTGGCCAATGAATAACGAAATGAACTAAAAGTTCTTTCGTGCCCATCTCTATTATGTAGTAAGTAGCGCAATTGTTAGCTTCATGGTCACTAGCCCAATATTGTCAATTCTGACTGGCAGTTTCTCTCCCAAATTTAAGACCTATTTGCAAATACTGAGGACTGAACCTGGAATTTCCTCTGTTCAAAACAGGCACTCCGCAAGCAAGCTCTGGCACTTCACCAATCTATCTCACCACCAGACCCAATGCTAAGATGTGATGTTTAAGGGGGAAAACTCAGTTGTCATGGAAGATGAGATTATTTTCTGTGACAGTTATTATTGTTTATTGAATTAATTTATTAGCACTTAATCCTAGGCACCAGGATGAAGCATTTTAGCCCCAAAGGGTCATATTTTGTTGCAAACACTGTTCACATGTTTCAGTTCCTTTCAGTGTGCTGTGTTTCTGTTTGCTTGTTTACCAGTCCCCATAAATGAATTGCATTTTTCTACTGTGGTATCTTTTTGCTACAGACAATGTAATGTACTGGACAAAACAAACAAACAAACAAACTATTCTTGGTTTTCTATACATTGGCATCATTCAGTGGAGATCCTGGAATTCTCAGTGGGTCCAAGAAATACAAAACACACGCATTAACATCTCACCAAATCCCAAAATCTAACTTATTACTATTAACCTCTGAAGATGCTGGAATTCGCACGAGTTCAGAAAATACTCCACATCTCACAAAATGCATATTGTTTTTTGGGTTGTCCCCCCCCCAGTCTAGCAGATGAAAGTCATATTCTATGTGTTTTTCTTGCTGGTCTTTACCTCTGAATTCTGTAATGTTTAAAACACTACAATATAATACTTAAAATAAAGAATAACAATAAACTTTGTAGTTTCAGAAGAGGTAGTCTGCTCTAGCATGCCTGGTAAAAGCAAAAGACACAAGAAATTAAAACATAAAACTTAAACAAGTCAAAAAAGTTGCAGCACCCTAATGACTAACTGCCTTATTTTAAAGTCAGCCTTTATGGAAAAGTCCACTTCTTCAGACTTACATTTCGTTATTGTAATCTGCCTTCAACACATTACATTACAACTGAAATGCAGAGTATACACATATTAACCAGAGGGTGGTTTGAGAGCTAGAGGTGTATTTTCCTGTATGAACCAGCCACTTCTGATCATAATAGGTGGATTTAATGAAATGGTCATGATGCAACAGCAAAGGACAAGTATTCATACTGCCTGAGGTTATTGCAGGAGAGAGGGATTTAGGACAAATAATTGTCACTAACAGACAGATTGGCAGAAGTTATTTGTCATTCCAGAACATGTACAAGATAGTTGTATAGTATAGTATAAATTACACACACACACACACACACACACACACACACAATGTTCACCTTGGAATTGCTATTCAGCTATTGCATTTGATAAACAACCAAAAGGTAATTGTGGATTTAACTCACAGAATATCTTTGTTTTTATATCATTTGAAATATTTTTGAAACAATAATATTTTTAGTATGTGAATCTATGCAGTAAAACTGCCTTATTTATAATCTTTTTTCTGGTCAGAAACGTCAGGCAAAAGTAATACATGTGATCTACAAATTATAAATGGCTCCTGGTGGTCTATATGATCATATTATTGAATATCTCAACATTGATAATGCACTTGAACCATTACAACATGGTCATAACTTCCAAACTACTCCAAAAATCATTTGTCTGAATAGAAGAGCAATGCTGGGTTAAGAAAGAACAAGAAGGGATTCTGTTATAAATCTCATTGTGTTACCCTTTTCACTGGCCTCAAAAAACTTTTCATTTGTAAAAAAGAAAACGTTAACATCTTTCCTGTTGACATTTGGGATCTATTTAAAAAATAATAATGAAAGGCTAGGTTGCTTAGAGACCACACCAATACAGAATGTTCTGTGTGCAAATACTCAACTGGTTAGAGGAAAAGGTTAGAACAGAACTTTCCTTATTTAACTCTCATCCTCCCAGTTGATGCATTTTATTCCAAAAGTCATGTTTTGGCACATAGATTTACATATAGGTTTACAAATCTAGGCATTATACAATATTGCCACCTGAAGAACTATAAACAGTATTGTCAAATTTTATTAACTCACCTACTGATAAAAAGAAAATGGAGCAATGGCCATTGTTCCACAGGTGGTTAACACTGAAAACAATGGCTGCCTAGACAGAATTTAGTACACACAAACCCCTGTAGCACATTAAATTTTGAAGACAAGGCAGGAGAGGTGTGGCAACTGGACAGGAATGAGGGTGGAACAGTATATGTGCCACAGCCGAACCCATTTTATGTACAGTGAACCCTCATATAACAAGAGGTTTCTTTAACAGACAATCCACTTAAAGGAAAAAATTTCCAGAGAGAGGGGGAAATCGCTTAACAGAATTGTCTATGGGGCAAACCCATACAACAGAAAAACGGTTGCGATTAGGGATTACTCCGTTTTCAATGAATTCCTATGGGAAATTTGTACAAAGGGAAATTTGCTTAACAGAATTTCATTTGGAACGAATTAATTCCTTTATACCAGGTACCACTGTAATTACATTAGTAGCTGGGATTATATGGCAGTAGGGTGCCACAACTCTGTTTTGACATAGAGATCGCCTCCGAGCCTTTTATTACCAACTAGTTGTTTGCTAGTGCACTACATGGCCAAACCCCTTTTCTGCTCTATAGAAAGCTCCTTTTAAAACACCTCTCCTCTTTTAAAGATCAGATATAAAATATTATTTAACCATAAGCAGAAAGAAAAACAGGCCATGTGAGTTTTCAGATAGATGTCCCGCGTAATTTATTATGCCCAAGAACTGCAGATCAATCTGGCTAATAATGTGACCTGTCAGGCAAAGATGGGCAACTAAAGCAAAACTTGTGGCTTGATCTATTAATAGAGAATAAGGATTAATGAAGGATTATGTCATAATGAGTCTGCCTGCAGAGTGTCCTAAGTCTTGTCCTCTGCTGCCAAAATACAGTCCTCATTTCCAGCAAACAAAGTCTATCAGAGAGAAAGCACAGAGCTCCCCTTTGAGAAACTGGAAAGTCCCTCGCATAATAATGAACGTCTAACTCTTCTTTTGCCAAAGCGCTTCAGAACTTTCAATGTCAAAGGGCAAGGCATTGATTCAGAGGGGGGGCTGATCCTTATCTAAGCTCTTGCAACAAAATTAGAATGTGCTGTAGTCTTATTAAAGAAATGTTTGTTCCAGCGTCAATGGGCTGAAAAGAAAGCATCTCATTGGGTGTTTTTTTTTTTTTTTTTTTGCAAAATGCTCTAATAAATGTCCTTGGTTAGCTGCTTTCTTTAAAAATATTGTACCATTTCACATGCAAAAGAATATCAGTTGTGCATGGGGCTTGGCTTGGCTTTGGTATCGGCTCATGAGTTTTTCTAAAAACCTATTTTTGTTTCTTGTAGAAAATAACTGCTATTTCTTCTGTACAGGGAGATAAGATTAGTAATATGTAGCCAAGCCATAGCGAATGATGGTTTCCATAAATACAACATACTGTATAATTTGAAACAGTAATATATAAACATATGCAAAACCCACCTTATACTATATGTATATGTGTTATGCATACAGTTAATAAGCATTACGGCAATATTGTGAACATTAGAAAGAACCTTAATTTCTAAATGGAAATCCTTTGCAGTATGTTGTCCATGAAAGCTTACCCCATAATAAATTCATTAGGCTTTAAAGGTGTTGCAAGATCCTTGTAGTCTCTCAGTTAAGTTGTGTTAAAGAACCCCTTGTGAAATATATTCTTCTGTCAACATAAATGATCTCACATTGGGCACATTCTTTATATATATATATATACACCACCAATTTTAACTGCTCATAGAAAAATTATCATGAGGGGCTGCCCCAGTGTTAATAATGAAGGCGAAACAAAAGCATGTTTCCAATTTAATCCTTATTTTCTAGACTAGAGTCTATGAAATAAAAGGGGGGGGAGCAGTAGACATTATTTATTTTAGTAGGCTGCCTGAAGATGATGTAGGACTGAGAATATTAGTTATGAAAGGCAAAATACTAATCAGTAAAATTAGAAAATTGATCAGCTGAGCTCTATTTGAAGAGAAAGATTTCATCAAAGCAATGTAACAATCTACCCCGTGTACTATTTAGACACAGCTAATCTACATGACTAAATTGACCATTCAGTATTTCAAAATCTGTCATGTAGGTCCCAACTTCTCACAGAGTCTTTTAAATATGTATTCGGTAAGTACAAAGTCCTGAATATATTTTCAGCCTTTTTATATTAAGATTTACAACTAATGACCTTAAGCAATGTCATGCATGTAAAACAAAATGATGAGACCACCCTGGTTTCAGCAGGCCTGAGGTATAGAATCATACTTCATTCTCATTCAAATTTTAGGGGAGCAGAATGAAACAAAACAAAATCCATCATAATATAGCTAAACTTATCTCACAGTTTTGCTAAGTAAAACATGCTTTCACACTTGTATTTTCTCTTACAGGTGCCATAAATACAAGTAGACAATTACCAAAGCTTAACGCCAAATACGAGCATTACAGGGAGAACGCGTAAAGTCTTCGGCTTTCCATGTAGACACTTTGTCAAATCAGAACCTGAAGCAGAAAGGCTGATGCCCAGAAAACTGCTGGCAATTTGCCATTCTATACTTTCTGTCGCACCCTGGGAGGCTATTTCTGTCCCACCATTTTCAATAAAAGGAGCCCTTTTACTTGACGGTAGAGGTTGGCACATTGCCCCTTTCACAGACCAAAGTAACTGTCATCTTGGGTGTAACAAATTAGTACATTCTCAGAATAATAATAAGCACAGGCCATGAAAACGTTATTGTTTTCCTGGGAGGTTTTCCTTTTTTTTTTTTTTTTTGCTTTTTGTGTGTGGGGCGGGGGCTAGTGGTGGGAGCTGGGGTGGTTCCTGGGCATAATAGTAGCTATATTTTAGCAAGCATGGCTTTGGTTCGGTCATAGCCCTTAGCTAACATAAATCTTAAAAGGAAAAAACAAAACATACATGATACCTTCTTCTTAGTGCAGCCAGAAGCAAAAAACTATTTACAGATCTACTCTTGATAAAGTAAACATATAGCACCACAACCAACCTTACAGTTTAAATATACACAAACATTGAAAAAATGCATTTATGTACTACAGACAAGCTCAGGTTTCAACCTCTTTTGCCCTAGTGATTAAGTAGTATGGGAACTTAAAGGTTGCTGTGCTTGAAAGTGACTTCTGTATTTTAATACACAGCAGAGCTAAATAAGCAGAGTAGAGCTAAGTTTGTCCTCCAAGGTATTAAAAATCAAATTCTGTAAAAAAAATGGATTCTTGATGTATGCAAAATTAAAGCAATATGATTTTGAAAATACATAAGACCAGGGATATCATTTACTATAAATAAATTATATGCCAAATTATTAATCATGTTGCTGAGACCAATCTGTACCTTGCCCTCAAAATGCTATACAAAAGTATAACTACCATGCAGTTTTGATCTGTATACAAGGATTATTTTCCTCATCCATTCATTTCTAAACCAAATTATCCAAACAATTCACAATTATTTGGAGACCCTTACAGTTCAAAACTGATTTCAACATCACTCATACACTGTAGTATCCTACCTAAAGACAGACTGATGTCCCCATTGTTCTGTGGAATAAAGAAAAAGATGTTCTAGATACAATTCTTGCAGAATTTCCCTCCATCATCTAGAGCAGGTCATATAAAGTCCAAATCAAGGAGTATTTGAAGAAGTATGTTGTTTACTTCAAAATGTTTTAGTTTCAGATACAACTGAAAGTGATACATTAGCATCTTATGAAATATTCCACCATCTATAACTCTAAAGGAGATCAGATTCATCTCCACTTTAAGTTATGTCCAACTTTTTAGCAAGAAAAAGTCTTGTAGCACCTTAAATATTAACAGGTTCCTCGCAGCATAAGCTTTTGTTGACTCCATTTCACTTTAGAAGATAAAGGTATCCGATAAAGGAATCTTGCCCATTTATGTGAAATTTTATTCCACATAAATTTGTTAATCTCTAAGAACTATTCTTAGTTTTGCCACAATAAACTGATACCGCTATCCACTAGATTTCTAATTTCAAGTTTGTTTTAAAAGAAACAATGACAAGTCCTTCTTAAGACATCATATTCCAAACACTGTGTGAGTGCTGGACTTCTTCAATAATTCAAGGTATTTAATGTAAAAAATGAAACAATTTCTCAAAACTTTCTGGTTCAAATGAGTCCAAGAATATCTCATTACAAATGGAGACAGTTCTAAAAAGGCAGCCAAGCGTGACTAAAAAGATCACTCTTTTACACAAAAAATAGCCGCCTTATTTTACTCTTTGTTGGAAAGATATTTGACCAGCCACACAGGAAATACATACAGTAATCTACTTTGATTCAAACAATACACTGCAAATTTTTAGACATATAAAAATTTAAAACAATTCTGTGCCGCATGTAGAAGCCATGGGTTTATCCTAATAACTCAGGTGTAACATGGATTGACAATCTCATCATCATTCATTTTTTTAGATTTTTTTTTAGAATAAACCTTTATTGGAAATTAATGGAGGGATTCATTCTGAACATGGAACTCATCACAAGCAGAAGTAGATTCATTGTGTACACAGAAAATCTTTTAACACTACGGTGAATTAAGGAACTCAAACTCCCATGGAGCTTTGTATGTATGCTGAAGCCCCAGGATGAACTGAAATCTCCCACCATATAACTTATTTTGCCATCTATTAGATGCCCCCCATATAAGAGAACCCCCACTTTTCCAACCCCAAATTAGTTTCGCAACTGCAGAGTTCTTTCGTTGGCTTACTTCCATGCATAAGAAGATCCTCCATTTTTAGTCTAACAATTTTAGACAAAAATATAGCCTTAAACACAGAAAAATACTCCAAGTCCCTCACAACCAAAGCAGAGAGCACATGTTTACCCCCTGATTTTGAGGTGAGGTACCTCCAGCTCAATCCATCAGTTGCCCCTACCCTTTGTATTTAATGTTTTCATCTTCTTAAATAACTTGGTATGTTACACATAGGAACTGAATTGAACTTCAAACAATATTTTGACAACTTCAAACTACTTTCTAAGAGATCACCTTAATACATAAATAAAACATTTATGCCTTTAATATTCTTCCAAGAACTTTTTGTTTTCACTGATATTTTGCCACCTGAAGGGGCATCTAAATCCCACATCATAACCCAACATCTATACATTTGCTATATTTTGAGATAGGGCTACAACTGCCTTCATTTATTGCACAAAAAGCAAGAAAGCTAATGTGAAACAAGTCTTTAAGGTGTTCCAAAATTCTTTCTTTTCTGATATTCCCATGTGAGACATTTTATTCAATAGAAAAAAATCATTTCATAATCACACCATGCTATTTATTTACTTTTCTGGTTAGTATAAACTTTATGTGGTCCTTGCAGTTTAGTCTACTGTTCTGGAAGGCAGCTGGCTCCCACCCCCACCCCCCATTTTTGTACCAAAGGTTAAGAGCTACACAGGATACAGGGAATTCCCCTATACTTTTAATAAGACGTCTCTTATCCACTGTCTCAATAGCCAGGATTATGAAGATCAGAGTACTATACATCCCAGAAGAGGAAGGGCTTAGAGCAATTACTGTCCCTTTGTAAGGGCTATAGCACTTGCTTTTTATATTTTATTTATTTATTTATTTATTTTGAGAAATAAGCAGTCTTATCCCTTCATAGCTGGCATTCATTCGCTGCTCTAGAATTTTAAAAAAATGTTAAAGGAATGAGGCAGTAATCCTCCCACATATTTTTAGGAAATCGATTATTTCTAAGAAACAAAACATTCGTACAAAGTCAAAGGAATATTCTTTTTCTTTTAAAGATAATGTCCATTTAATAGCAAGGGGAAAAGCTAAGCTGTTGCAATTTCAGTGGTGTTAGCCATTTTTAGTTTCATCTCCACTCCTAAGCTACGAAAAGAGAATAACGTATGCCATCTTTTCTTCTAAATTTTGTTCAGGATGGTGGTAGAATTTAATCCTTATACAGGCACTGTACTTAAAATAAATCCCTCACAATTACTAGCCTGCAATACAGTACAGTATATGTATGCTCCTATTCTGTCAAAAACTGTGATGGAGGGGCTTCATTCCAGAATCAAGCAAAGCAGATTGAACATTCATGGAGGCAAACATTGAGATGCAGCATGCATTTTTGGTGATAATCTTTCAACCACCTCTTCATAAGCACATTATATGTCGCCCTCTTGCATAAGTTAGCTTTTGGCGTAATATACAGCAGGAAGAATGTGCATTAACATGCTATGAAATCACACCTGAGAAGATGGGTTTCCTGGGTTAATACACTTCAGCCAACCATACAGGAGTCAGCATAGATTGGGGAAGAGTTTGTCAATCACCCCCCCCCCCAAAACCTGGTGCTTGAGACTGCTTGTTTCCATCTTTCTTTCTGTTTTCTTTCTTTCTTTCTTTCTTTCTTTCTTTCTTTCTTTCTTTCTTTTGCTAAGTGACCAAAGTGGGGTGAAGAACTAGTGGAGAGCGGTGAGGAAGTTTTCAGTTCAGTCTTGTTTCCATGTTGTTAAGATAGCTCTGCTTTTGTCATCCAGATTTGCTGCAAACAAGGTTAGAACACAGCTGCCTTAGACCTCTCCCTCTCTCTTCATCAGTTCTTCACTCTACTTTCCTTCCCATTTGGTCATGCCAGGCAGCTGACCTAAACACTATATTAGCAAGCTTTAGGGAGGAAGAAAGATGAAAGTAGACCCAGGCACCAGGTTCAGGGAGGGGAAGATTCAAAGGACTTCCCCACTGCCTTACCTATCTCACTGCTGCTGTAGTGGCTGGAATGACTTCAAATAAAATAGTTAGATTTGATTCCAAAGAAGTAGAAGCCCCAGTGGCTGAGGAAAAAATATGGATGGGGGATTCATATTGATGTTTCTGCCATGTAATCCATGGAAAAGAATGTGAAAGAGCATCCCAATTCTGGAGCATGTCCTACATTTTTATGAAGGCAAAGCAAAAGCAAGGTGTATTGCAATGCTTAAAGGTGTGCTGCCTAAAACTCTTTGGGCAGTTCATAGTTTATCTATGCAGGTTACACGTTTCCCTACGCCTATGATGTGGGCACTCAATTTACCAACCTCAGAAGGATGAAAGGTTGACTCAGTCAACCTCAACCCAGCTACCTAAAACAAACCCAGATTGGGATCACATTTGTCATTGCAGCAGTACAGTTTAAACTAAAAGTAGTGACTCCCTAAATCCTTTCCATTGTTCTTCCATACTACTCAGAGTTTGCTCCCAGGTGCAATCTCCAGGATTAAAATCAGGGTATTTTAAAGGCAGATGTAGGGGAGTGGTATCAGGAGACAGATATCTAGTCTCGTGCGCTCCGAGATGCATTTGGTGGGGCCACTGTGAGATACAGGAAGCTGGACTAGATGGTCCTTTGGCCTGATCCAGCTTGGCTCTTCTTATGTTCTTGTGGGCCTATCAGAGGGAAGTGTGTGGCCAGGAATGTATTCATATGAACTGACATAAGAATTCTCTCCCGTCTCTCACCAACAACTACCTTTCAACTGTTAATTAGAGAAAAACCGTGGAATCCATTTTTAGAACTCATTGACACATTTAAAGCTTCTTCACATATGTCTACTAGAGACGGACATGAATTTCAAAATGGATTGCAAATTTTATTCAAAAATCATTAATTCATCCATCCATATTCATACAAATTGATAACCTCCAGTGAATATGAACGGATAATTTTTCGTGATTGTTTTAGTCATTTATTATTTGGGCCAAAATGGCAGGTAAGCTTCCACTGACTCTCCTCTATAATCTCTCAAAGAAGGGTGAAGACTAGATTTTTTTGTGCCTGGATTATGCACCCCAAAAGAGGGTCCCACCAGGAATGTTCCAACCAGGAACCTAGATCCCAAACCTAGATCCCAAAAGTCCTGAGACTCTCCTCTACAATCGCTCCAAATTTAGTGAAGACTGGGCTTCCCCAGGCCAGTTGCTAAACAGCACTTTCCTGGGGGAAGGGGGATTTTGTAGGTGTAGAACTCAAATGTCTGAAACTTGATATTCACCAAACCCGGAGGGCTTATAAAGGAGAGTTGGGAGAAGCCCCTCTGCTACTGTGGTCCCTCTAGGTTTGGGGGGGTACTTGCCTGGGGAGCGATCTTTTGGGGTGCCAAATGCAGACATCCAGAATCCATACTTCATCAAACTTGAAGGGCTTGTATATGAGAGCTAGGGGGACACTTTTCTGCAATTTTGGTGTCTCTAAGGGCATGGGGGGGTTATAGGATTTTAAAGAAAAAGACAAATTGATGAACTGATTTGATTTGTAAGGAAAAATCATAAATTTGGGATTGACAGGATTTAATTAGGTGACAGGAGTTGCAGTTAGCTGCTCTGTACACTGGAGCATGTACTTTTGGAGGAGTAAAATCTGATTCTTTTTTCCAGGTTGAATAAGCTGCCATGTGTGTTCCTGGCAGTGTGTCAAAATTATCAAGGGAAGTGATAGGACCACTCTATTCTGCTCTGGTCAGACCCCACCTGGAGTACTACGTCTAGTTCTGTGCACCACAATTTAAAAAGGATGTTGACAACCTCGAGCGGGTGCAGAGGAGGGTGACCAGGATGGTTGAAGGTCTGGAAGAAATGTAATATGAAGAACGGCTTAGGGAGCTGGGAATGTTTAGCCTTTCAAAAAGAAGGCTGAGGAGGGATATGATAGCTATGTTTAAATAGTTGAAAGGATGTCATATTGAAGAGGGAACAGGTTTGTTTTCTATGGCTTCAGAGACTAGGACTCGGGGCAATGGTTTCAAACTACAGGAAAAGAGATTCCATTCGAACATCAGGAAGAACTTCATGACAGTTAGAGCTGTTCGGCAGTGGAATATGCTGCCACAAAGGAGGGTGGTGGAGTCTCCTTCTTTGGAGGTTTTTAACCAGAGGCTGGATGGCCATCTGTTGGAAATACTGTGATGGGGGTTCCTGCATGGCAGGGGGTTAGACTGGATGGCTCTTGAGATCTCTTCCAACTCTATGACTCTATGGCATACGACCACAAATGCAAATAGCAACCAACTTGCCACAAGATTTTATGCAATAAATCTTAGGGATAGCTATTATGAGTTTCTTGGGCTGTTTGGCTGTGTTCTGGAAGTTTTTATTCCTGACATTTCGCCAGACTCTGTGGCTGGCATCTTCAGAGGGCAAGAAGCTCTGGGAACAAGGAGTTTCTCTCTGTGCTCTGAATTCCATGACACAATTCTTGCCACAAAGAGTAAAGAATAAAAAACCCTTATATTATTTGCTTGTAGAAAAGGACACATGAATGTTATATCGAGACTTCTGGTGAGGGTCAGTACCTTCTGGACTCCATTGGGGGCTAAACTCATTCTCCACCAGACTGGATTTGCTGCTGCATTGGTGTTAGCAAGCAACCAAGCAAATACCACTGCAGAGCAGCGAAGATTTAAAGGCAGCAGGCAGATTTCAAGCTGGAGACAGACAGTGAGGGGCAGCAGACATGGATATGTTTTACCTAGGCTATTTCTATCTCTGCTTGCCTTGTGGGTGCCATTAGTGCATCATTCTTCCAGTATCTGGCTCCAGTAGGTCTGGTGAAAATAAATATATATTTAAAATATTTCTTCCCTCAATCCACACACACATATATACTGTATTAGTCTGCTGAAACTTTAGAAATGAAGGCCTGGAGAAGTCTTTGGGCCATATAGATAGATAGATAGATAGATAGATAGATAGATAGATAGATAGATA
>JAHTLZ010000379.1:57664484-57677674 GCA_023846285.1 Phrynocephalus versicolor | reverse complement strand
ATAGATAGATAGATAGATAGATAGATAGATAGATAGATAGATAGATAGATAGATAGATAGATAGATAGATATAGATATAGATATATGACACTGCTACTCCCCGATTTCTCCTTGCGTGTAAGTGTCTGGAGATAATTTTCATACCAATTTATTGTCTTTCTTGAACTCCTTTGATTCTTGTGACAATATGATATCTGAGTCACAGCACTGTCTGGGTTCATACATTTAACTGGATTTTCTGTCTCCTACATAATCCATACGTAATCCTCCATGTTAACTTGTACGCCTATGGCCAAATAGGAGGTCTTCCTTTTTGAAGGAAATGAATCACGTGAAGTCCCCACAGGTGGAGTTCAAGCATACAGGACCCACACCACATCCTGTGAAGGACGATTCCCGGTACTATTATTGCAAAAAGAATGATCCCAGCATTCACTATCTTGGGGGCCAATATAGTGGGGCAGGAGGGACTACTAAGGAGAAATCAAGTGTAGGCTATTGTTATTTATACTCATTTGACAATGCATTTGATCCTGCTTTCCCGGTGCTTTATTCAACTTTTTAAGCTTCAATGTGATTGAGCAATCTGGGTAGCTTGGATGGATGATAAGAGATTCTGACACAATAATTTCAATTCATACTCTGAAGGGCTTTGGAGATGCTTATTTTAACTCAGCCTGTAAATGCTATGGGGACAGAGACTTGAGGTGTTTGCTTGAACTGGCTGAGGAAAGCAGACCACCACCATGAAGACAACAAGCAGAAAATGACTCATGTTGATTCTGTGGAACTACAAGTCTATCTGAACCTGGTTCAATCAAATCAGCTTTCTGAAGCCATTAAACCTGGATAACTAGGAACTTTTTGCAGGCATACCAAACTGATACCAAAGTAAACGTGCTGCATCTAAGTACAGTACAAGCAGCGTATTTACAGGGGATTGGTTCCAGGACCCCCCCACGGATAGCGAAAACCACAGATAAGAGCAAATGCTCTTATTCCTTTTGGTTTTCCAGACCCCTCAGCTGCTTTTGACATCTTCCTCCTGACTCATCTCTCTGAAATGGGAATTGGGGGTACTGCATTAAAGTGGCACCAGAACTTCCTGCAGGAAAGAATGCAGAAAGTGTTTGGTTATTCAGGTTTGACACCATGATTCTAATGGAGCTAATATCTCAGCTATACATGAGTGTTTAGCTGCAGTAATGAACTGGACGAGGATGAACAAATTGAAACTAAATCCAGACAAGACAGAGGTGCTTCTGGTCAGACAAAAGGGAGAACAAGGGATAGGGATACAACCTGTACTGAATGGGGTCATCCTCCAACTGAAAAAAAGAGGTGTGCGGTTTGGGGTTGCTCTTTGATTCATCCTTGAGCTTGGATGCTCAGGTCATTGGGCATCCAAGATAACTTTTTTTTTCTCTCCTGAAACAATCACTGAGAGAGAGAAAAGTTTTAAAAACCCACTGCTTCTCCTTCACCAGAATATAAGCCGAGAGCCTTTTTTTCAGCCCAAAATAAGGGCTTAAAAACTCAACTTATATCCAAGTATATACAGTACATAAATAAAAATATAGATACATTACTAGCACATTGGCACTATTGAATAAATATTGATTAGAAATCAATTTCAGTTACTTGATAACTTTCAGTTACTTTGTAAGCATTTCAAAATTACTTTACAAATTTACTTTATAAAAGTTAACTTTTTAAAATAGGATACTTCCTATAGAGCTCTAATTTATTAATAAAATGCATGAGCTATTTTGCTTTTTTTCTGTTTTGTATGTCCTGCCACTTTATGACTCTTCACCATCAACTTCATATTCCAGTTATGGTTAATTATTGCCACATTTCAGTGGAGGGTTGGGGATTAGATAGGGATGGGAGTTGACATACATTGTTTTCAGTATACAGTATGAGACCCTTATCCACTGGATCATTATGCGCTGATGCACTTATCTGTGGATTGAGGGGGAAATATTTTAAAAGTAATTCAGTAGCCATAAAGCAGGCTATGGTTGCAAACAGTCAGCAATCTAGCTGCTGCATTTTGGACCCATTGAAGTTTCCTGAGACTTTTCATCGATAGCCCCACATAGAGCAAATTACAGTAGTCCAGCCGAGATGTCACTAGGGCATGTGTCACCAAGGCCAGAGCTGGTTTCTCAAGAAATGGGTGTCACTTGCATACTTGCCTTAATTGTGCAAATGCACTCCACACTATAAAAAGGAAGCATATGACCCGTTCTGTCTCATGCTAGAAAGAAACCCTTGATCCATTCAATTCAATTGTTTTACTTTTTGTTGTTCAGAATTCTTCCAAAACCTGGGATAATGCCAATTATGAATGCTAATTGGAAGGAGGGGCAGATTAGGGTTTAACCCCTTCATTATGGTCAATTATTTCCTCTTTTTAATTTCTCATCAGCACCACCCACCAAGTGACTGATGAGTCTACCCCCTTTCTTAGTGCTGCCAGAGTATATGAGTGAGAATGACTGAGTGGGCGAGTGAGGTAGGAAGACTGAGGGGAGTAGAAGGGGAGGGGTGGAAAGGGAGGGTGACAGGGGAAGAAAAGAGATGAAGAACAAGCAGAGGTCAAAGCACGGAGGATAAAAAGAAACATGGAAATTACTGATCACAGATCCCTAGGCATGGGGGCTGATGAAAAACCTAAAAAGAACAAGCAAAAGTTGAAACTGGAAATATCTTTATACACCGGAGATGGTAGGCAATATATATTACAAGGCATCAGAATCCTCAGATTTCCTTAACAGCTGCTCATACTTGTCTAAAAATGCTAATCTAGCATTTGTATAACCATACATTTCTTTGCGAAGTACATTTGTTTACTAAGAACTTATGACAGAGTAAATGTTCACTCTGCTAAATTTCTTTGTCGTGAGGTGGCCTGTTTCTAAGCTGCACTGACTGACAAGCTTTCACATCAGTGGGAGGGAGTCTTTGCAGACAGAAATGGTTTGATGTTCTCTGGCCTCCATTAGCACAGCAGCTATGAGGTCATTGAGGGTTTGGGAACCTTTAGCCAGATACCCAAGGCTGAGATGGAATTCTTAGTCTTGCAGCTGCAGTTCCAAACCTTGCAAGTACCTTCCTTACCTGAAATTCATTAAGCCTTCTACACATGTCCTTGCCTTCAAATATTTCAGCTGAGCAGGAATAAATCCTTGTGGCGCAGTTAGTGACTGGAAGCAGACTACAGAACACCTTAAGCATCTTAAGGTGTAGGATCATTCCTATATTATACCTAGTTTTAAATGTTCACATAATTTATTCTTAGTGCTGGCCAGATCTCAACCCCCCACCCCACCACACACATCTTTCAACTTTTGACAAGTGACTAAAAGGAGCAAAGTCCTTTATCACATATAATTTAAGGTCCCACACTTCTATCAGTTAAAAAGAGAGAGAGAGAGAAAGAGGGGCTAACTCTACCCAACTGGAAAGTTCTTTTGTCTCCATAAACCCACTTATGATTAAAATAAAGCCTGAACTGTTCACTTCAAAACTGACTCCTTACTGCCCTTTGAGCCAGAAATACAAATGCTAATGCAACCAAGAAACTAGGTGCAATGGAATGAACAGACATGGTCACTGCTACCATGATTGTTCACATATCCACAGCTACATTGTAAAAGGGAGGTGGTTCGGAGACCAGAAAAAGATGCATCTCTCACAAACTGCAGATCTTGATAGTTGTTTTGCAGCATGGAAAACTGTTATAATTGGGCTATAAAGGTATTGCCTATAGCCTAGTCTTGTGTTGCTTTCTTCAAGAATTTCATGTTAGTATGCTGTGTCAATATGTGCTTTGTTAAGGTCATCAAAGAGCTAGTGGAACATTCTATGTCTATATGCTAGTTATAAATGTAGTAAAACTCCATGTGGTTTATTTCAGTAACAGTTCCTGACATGAAAATCATTGGTGGGAGGTGGGGATGGAGAAACATAATCTTTGAGTTGGCGAGGGCTCCAACACTGGTGGTATGCAAGAGAAATCTGGACAACCACCTGGCAGATATCCTTTGATGTGTATTCCTGCATGGAGTGGGGTGAGGGTGGACTTGATGGCCTTGCAGGCCCCTTCCAAATTCACTATTTCATGATTCTAAGAGACCTATTGGATTGGAAAGGTGAACAAAAGTGGAAAGACCATACAGGAACCCAAATTCAGATTCAATAGCACAACAAATTCAATAGAGCAAAATAACTACCTGGGCAAGGATTTGTAAGAAATGTTTAGCTAAATGTCATACATGCTGGATGAAATTTAGTCACAACCAGAGTAACCTCATTGAAACAGTGGAGATTTGGTGCATCAACTCCTACATTTGCTCAATGGGCTTACTCTAGTTGTAACTTACTGTTGGGTTTCAGTGACTATTTATTCGCAGATTATGAATATGCTGCCTCCTACCAATCTATAAACTGCTTCTTTTAATCACTTAATCAGCGCCTTAGGTCAAACTCTTCTGTGACGTTTCTTCATCTCTTCATTTCTTCTATCACAAGGTTTTAGCACATTATTTTCCCACAATGAATATTACGCCATTACAGCTCTCACACAGAAATATCTGCTAAAAACGACATGCTGTTGTGGGAATGCCAGATCTCACTACAGATGAAAGCCAGAACTGATGAATGGTTGCATAAGTTGTTGTGAGTTTTTGGGCTGTTTGGCCATGTTCTGGAAGTTAGCAAAATTTTACATGGAACATTTTGAAAAACAAGCTCTGGATGCTGCACCCTTTGCACCCACAGTTTGGTTCTGATACATGGATGACATATTTGTAATTTGTAGCCACGGTGAAGATAAACTGAAAGAATTTCTAAACTACCTCAACAATATCCACCCAAATAAACAATTCACCATGGAAAAGGGAAATAGAGGGAAAGCTCCCATTCTTAGCAAACTAGACCTGCAATTAGGACACAAGGTCTACAGATTGGTACCTACATTAAAGAACCCACAACAAAAAGAGGCATAATCAAAATTCTTGTACACCGTGCAAACCAAAAGTGTGAAGTTAAATTCCTCAACACTGAACACAGTCACATGAATTGGGCCCTACAGGCAAATGGCTATTCCAAGAATGAAATCAAAAGAGCTATCAAACCAAAACAACAACAACACCAAACTGAAGAAGAAAAACAGCCTCTAACAAAGTATTTCTGCCATACATAAAAAGAGTCATGGACTGCATGGACAAAGGGTTGAAAAAACACAACCTACAAAGTATTTAGACCCACCACAAAAATACAACAGATGCTACAGTCAGCAAAGGACAAAAGGAACCCACTCGCCACTGCAGGAGTATATCGGACACCTTGTAGTTGTGGCCAGGTATATACTGGGACCACAAAGCTCAGCATTCAGACCAGATTCAAAGAACATGAAAGACACTGCAGACTAAAACAACCTGAAAAATCAGCAGTAGCTGAACACACCCTGAAACAAAATGGATATGAAATCCTCTTCCAGGACACAGAGGTACTGGACAACACTACCATCCACTATGTCAGACTACACAGGGAAGACGTTGAAATCTACAAACATAAGCACAGTTTCAACAACAAAGAAGAAAGTCTAAAAATCAACAAAGCCTGGCTTCCAGTACTAAAAGCTGGAGAGTGCAAAAAGGTCAAAACTCAATGATTCCCTCCCAGCCACAAGCAAAGGTGATCGGTTCACATAGTAGAACAGCTGACAACACCCATCAACTACACAGAAGGATCGTTGCTACCCCTGATTGCATTGAAATTTATTAATCCCTTCATCACAATACAATGATTAACACCTCTTCTCCTGCATAGGACAATTTTCCTCTTTCCCACAACTTAAAAAAAACCCAGTCTCACTAACGCTCTACCCGAGTGCAGAGAGAACTCCTAGATCCCTGAGCTCCTTGCCCCCTGAAGATGCCAGCCACAGAGTGTGGCAAAATGCCAGGAAGAAAAAACTTCCAGAACATGGCCAAACAGCCTGAAAAACACACAACGGTCAGATCCTGGCCATGAAAGCCTTCGAGAATAGATTGCATAAGTCCTCATCAACTAACATATCTTTTCTATTTCTGCTCTAAATTCCAGCTATGGCTAACTTAGGGTATTTGTACACGACCCCTAAACTCCGCAGCAAATGGCTGCCAGCTCCAGAGCTTACAATTGTTTCCCCACCAGCTCCGGAGTTTGCAGGAAATTAAGTGCGACCACGCCCACATAAGCGCGTCCGAGCGCACTTTTCTTGTACCTGCTCTAGGAGGGTGAAAATCCCCAGGTCCGGATTTAATCTGGTGAGTGTGGGGCTCTCCTCGCTTCTGTTTGGTTTTTTTTGCCTCCTGCCCCTTTAAGAGAAGGGGCAGGAGGCAAAAAAAAACAAACAGAAGAGAAGGAATCAGGACGACAACGCGGCTCCGGGGGGCTCCGGAGGTGAGCCTGCATTTTTTTCCTCTCTTTTTTCCTCCCTCCCCTCACGCAGACAGGAGCAAGGAAGTGCGGAGGGGTGGGGACGCAGGAAGAGCAACGAACCCCCCAAGATCTCTGGTCCGAGTGGCCAGCGGATCTTAGGGGTCGTGTGAAAAGGCCCTTAGAAGCGAAGGTGCAACCACAGAGGCAATAACTGCTGTTTAAAGTGGCATTCAGACTAGTCATTCTGTCTCCATTATACAGGTAGGTCCAGCAAGCAAATTCATTCAGACCTGTCTAGAACTGCCTTAAACTCAGTAACAGCTTCCAAAGACTCCAAATTCACTATTCTTACTACAGGAGAGATGTATTTTATCCTCCCTAACTGATGTCATTGCTGAGCCTTGACAGTAATCTGGAGCAATTTATGAACTTGAACAAGGACCAAAAAGATGAATCATAGCCCAAGGACACATCTTGAATCATAAAAATTTAGAATAAGGTGGAATAAGGACTGAAAAGCATTGGGTTCAGAGTGCAAAACAGGAGAACAAGGTAGAATTCCAGAGTGCAAAAAAGAATTAGGAAGACTTCCTTGCTTGGGCAAAGAATGGCTGACACAGGAAATCCTCTTAATTCCTTCTGCCCAATAAGCCTGAGCAAGGAGAGTTTTTCCGGGACTAAAAATTTTTGAGAGAGCTTGTGGGTTCAGTTATGCTTTTCAGTATACAGGGTAAAAATCAGCCGTTCTTGACACTTTTCTAAAATTATGACTGAAATTGTGTGTTCTCCAGGCAGTGCAGCAACTCCTGACATCTGGTGAGGATGGGCAGTGGAAGCAGGCACTGGCTACTGAGAGATCAAATCTGAAATCCTTTCCCCAGGCTGCATTAAAGGTAAACGTCCCCCGCCCTTGCACTTGCATGCCAGTCGTGTACGACTCTAGGGGCGGTGCTCATCTCTCTTGCCAAGCCAAAGAGCCGGTGTTGCGGCCATGTAGCCGGCATGGATGAATGCGATTCTGCTCACGGAACCCTGCTTTTTTTTATGGCAGTACCTATTTAACTACTTGCATTTACATGCTTTCAAACTGCTAGGTTGACAGGAGCTGGGGTTATAGGAAAGAACTCACTCCACTGCGTGGCATCTGGGATTCGAACCGCTGAGCTGCTGACTTTGTAGCCGACATTTCAGCACTCTAGCCTGCTGAGCCACCACGCCTGCATGAGATAGCTTTAATTTGCTGCCTCAGCTTCCTGACCTGAACAGATCATGTGATGAAGGGAGCACCCAATATTTATTAGGTCTATTTGTGAACATGAATTAAATAATTTTGCTTCTCATATCCCTCACTCATTCAGAGAATTATGTTCTTAAACTGCCCCTCCACTTTTTATAGTAAGAGTCATAATAAAAAATTTATAAAGAGACAACTTCTGATAGGTGAATGAATCAGCAGAGAGTTCAATACACATATTGTACATCTAACACCTTCTATTTTTAACATCAATTATTTTGTTAAAAACCCAAATTACAAATAGCTCTTCTTCAGTGCAAAAGATTCACAAATATCCCTGAAAGAAAGAAAAAACAGTCAGGAGCATGGAGGGAAGAATTAGAAGTAAAACTAGCATTTGAAGTTATTTTTCCTTCTCTGAAAGGGGAATTAAACTATTAAAGGACACCTTGTTAAATAATTATCTAGCAGCATCACTGCACAATTAAATAGCCATCAGTCCCTGCAGCTGAGAAATTTCAGGTAATTATTCAAAGATAATTTAATAGGAGAATTACTGTATTCAAAAAAGCATTAGCTAGTAATCTACCTCAATTAAAGCAGCCAATTAATTTCAGCACCTTGATAATAGTTGCCTTTTGCAGGATCATCCTTTTTCTCCCCAGCACACATTTAAAAATGGTCTTATAAACATGCCAAGCTTAATGCAATTTGCCCCCAAGTCCAGCAGTCGCAAGAGACCTATAAACAAAATATTTTGATGAATGCCGACTGACATTTGTACAAGTTCATTGTAGAATTTCAAGATATTTAGCTTCATAAGAAGACATCTGTGTTATATACAAATGTGCTTGTGCACAGATATGCCCATACACTGTATGACTTCTATGCATACTGGGATTTATTGGGCCATCTCTCTTTTAGCAGCTGCCATAACAAATAAAAATTTAACTTTCCAGAAAGAGGGCCCAAGAAATAATCAATACACAAGAGAGAGGTTGTTTTAGTTATGATATCCGTCTTCAGTAATCTGGATGGAAACCTACTGTAAGCCTCATATGACACAAAGTTGTTTTTAAAAATGTACCATCTATTTCTGTGGATACTGGGAACATCTGATAAAGAAATGCTTTCCATGCATCCATATATCCAAGCACTGTTGCCTGTACTCTCACAGGCTATGAAGATAGCCACAGAAAGAAACAGGGGAAACATATGCACATTTCGGTTGCAAAATCAGGGAGAGATATCCTTCCCATAACTGTCTCCAAGAAGGGATTCCATACTCCTTAAGAATTGTGGAGTATGGAAAATGTGTTGCTGAAGTATGGAGTATGGAAAATCCTGTTTGCTTCTGTGTGGGTGCAGGTCTATGCTGCAAGAGCATTCACAGGTAGCCCTTCGAACATTTACATTTAACTTGCTCGCTGCAATGGAAGAGTGTCAGAAAAATAAAAAGAATGAAAGCTGGGTTGTTCTGGAGTCTCTCAGAAATGTTCTTTCATTTTTATTTTTTGCAAGGGTGTGGCAACAGCTGGGCTTGGGAGATTTGGAAGTTGGGAACCTCTGTCCTAAAATCAGTTATGCAGGCCACAGAGTACGCATAAAATCAGTTGTCCTTTTTCATATGGTGCTAATTGTATCCATGTACATTTGTGTACTGGGGTTATTTTAAAGACATAGAACATTAGCAAAGGGAGTGGAAATTGAGATGTAAACACTCTAAACTTCGTAAATGCTTCCTGTCCAGAAAACATTCTGTCTCTTTGGAACCTTTAGGTAATGCCTAGTCATAACGAGTCATCGTCAAGGGATTTGGTGACTAGGCAGTAGACAAGTTGGCAACTTGGCATTATTAATGCAGTGTCACCAGAAGTTAGAAATGGCTTGATGGCACATGGCAACAAAGAAGATGGAACTGAATTTTAACATGTAATAGTTACCTCTCCTCAGAAATGATAAAACAAATATTTGAGATAGTTGTTTGTAGAGCAGAATAGATGCTAATTTGAGACTCAAAGGGTTGTTTAAGCTTCAAAGAAATTGTATGCATTCCATCTGGTAAATAACGGGTTAAATGAATACAAAAATGTAAGAGTGGGTGATACATGTTATCAGACTACAAAAAATAATCAAGCAAATTGCAAGTATTCACAGAGAAGATTCTATTTCATCAGGCTGAGTGCCACCACTTTGTGGACAGGGCACAAAAATGCAGATACGGTTCCAAAATTGATAGTAGAGGTCTGTGCCAAGTCTGTTTGGAGAGCCGATTTCAGGCACAGGTTGCAGAAATCCTCTAGAGCGTGAGGTGTCAAACACCATCCCCATTAGAAGACCAAAAGATTTGCCATATGCTGGGGAGTGGTATCAGGAGAAAGAGATCTAGTCTCATGCGCTCTTGGACGCATCTGGTGGGGCCACTGTGAGATACAGGAAACTGGACTAGATGGGCCTTTGGCCTGATCCAGCATGGCTCTTCTTATGTTCTTATGTTCTTATTCAAGGATTGCCACCCCCACACACCCACTTTAAATGGACATGCTTGCTCTTTTGGTCAAACTTAGCTGAGTGCAACATTTATCCTTGCAAGGCTGGGAGGTAGGCACATACTTATTAGCTGACTATTATCTAATCATTAGTTAAAAATCTGTCTGGATCAAAAAGATTGTACTCCCCTATAAAGCTCACTGAATGGTGTAGAGGGGTCATACGTGCTTTGCAGCCTCTTTTCTGATTCTGCTTTAAATAATTTCTAAAAGAAAATGTCTAAAAGATTGTTGCCTAAAATAGCAAACCAGTAGACATACTTCTAGAGTAGAGCAGTACAGCTAGCAAAGAATTGTGATTTCCTGCAGCAGCCATGGTTTGCTTGAAAGCTTTATGACATATGAGGAATCTGTTAAGAATACAGAAGCCTGTGTGCTTCGGTTGGACTTCCGTATAATGCTGAGCTGGTTCAAATGGAGCATTAAAACGGAATCTGAGAAACAAATTGACTTTCCATTCTGGCAAGGGTTTGTTTGGTTTGGCAGTTATGATGATTATTCTCTTGGCAGTAGCCACAAAGTGCCAATAGGTTTTCAATTGGAAAGAGTGAATAAAATGGGGGGGGGGAGTCATTTGGCAAATTAAATTGTCATGTGGCAAATTGGTTGACAACATTTTAAAAAGTCAAGGTAAACTCTGTTCATGGTATCTATTCCTCTAAAAGTGTAGAAAATATCATATCCTGCTATGCATTTCTTTGTTAATCTTGTTGATTCCTTAACAGTATTTACATCTGTTTTTCTTAAACAAATCACTAGATTCTGAGAAGACTTCTAATGAGAAGCAATGGAAATTTTTGCTGCAATTGACAGAATCATCAATACCAGGATATTGTTTGTTTATAACTCCAGCAGAATTATTTTGTGTCTGGAATGAGCTAACGTGTTAACAAGTCTTTCTTACAGAGTTATATAACACTTGGACAATTCCTAATTTTTTGTTTTAAAAGGTTTATTTCTAAAACCACATTCACCCCTCATTTATTTATTTAAAATTCAGCAATAAATTAATATCCCACCATTCCAACAAAAGTTACGAAAGTCAGCGAACAATAAAATGATGCAGATTAAAAACAAAAATATGACATCGCATAAAACACATACACTGGGTCACATTTATGGAGATTTCAGGAACCATGTTACTATGTTGCCTTGCCTATGAGTCATGTGAACCCTGAAATAGACTTTTTGCTTTTTAAATCACAATTATTCGCTGCTAGAGATGGGCACGAAACAAACTTTTTTCATTTCCGTTATTTGTTATTCGTTTTGTTACATAACGAAACGAATAATGAACATTGTGATGAAATAGGAACGAACCAAACAGAACCACGAAAATAAGGTTTGTTATGTTTCATTTTTCATTAATGGTGACGCGCAATGAAATGAGCTGTTTTAAATGTTTAAAAACGCCCTGGATATCCGTAAAAACGCAGCGATAATTATTTATACTGTCTGATAATACCTACCGGGGGGGTCCTTAAAATGTTTGTTTTTGTCTTCTCCTATCACGAGGTATTTTTCTTTTCCCTTTAAGGATGACAAGAATGTCGCCAGCCACAAAATGGAGGCAAGCCATGTGATGGGATCATGTAAATTCTTGGACAACTTCAACCAATAGCATGCCCAGGTTGCAGACTGGGCAGGTCTGGCAGCCACAGAGGGCATAAAAAGCTCTGGCAGCCCCCGTCCTCCTTGCAGTCTCCAGTGGGAGTTAGGGTGGGATTGCTGTCTCTGCGACTCGTTATTTTCATTTTAGGCCAGGCAGGCAGGTGTGTGTCTCTGTGTTCCTGCCGGCTGCAGCCTGGCTCTTAGGGGAGAGAAAGAAGAGATTTCTCTCTAGCTTCAGTCCTGCAGCCTCCCTGTGTGTGTGCGTACGTACCTCAGTGAGTACCCTCCCCTGCCCCGCAGTGCAGTCACTCTGCGGCTGCCTTGCTCCCTGGGCAACACCCGCCACTGCCTTTGCAGCCCCCCCCCCCCTGCGTACCTAGTCTATACTGTGTCTCTGCCAGCATCAATTTTTTTAGTGTTTTCCCTCTGGTCTGGGTCATTGGGGGACGCCCGCACACAGAAATGCTTTAAAAATCATGCAAAAAGCGGGTAAAATGAAAAATGAAAAACAAACAAAAATGAATTTTTTTAAAAAAAAAACACAAAAAATGAAAATGAACCAAAACGGACCCCTCAATGAAAAATGAAAAACTGAAACACCATTTTTTCAATTTGTGCCTATCTCTATTCCCTGCTGCTAGTGTAGTCCCGCTTTATTGCATATATTCCTACAGTACACAATATAAGAAAGACACATGCTCCCTGAACTCTATAAAAGAAGCTTTTGCCAGATTTACTGCTGCTGTTGACATCATCCCCATTGCATATGTGAAGCTGCACAACTGGATTTGAGCCAAAGTAACATAAAAAAACTGTTACAAAATGTGCAATCCCCATGGATTTAAAAATAGCAACAACAACTTTCCATTGACTGCATCTTGGTGTATTCTCTGAACTTACAAGAATTCCAGTGTAGTCGCTGCTAATGAAGAACTGGCAAATTAAGGTGAAGGACAGCATTTCCCAAAGCAACGGAAAGACAGAAATCACCAGGAGCAGATCAGATACTAATAGACCTGTTTCAAACTGCACTAGCTGAATCTACTAAAATGTAAGAATACGTCAGCAAATATGAAAAACTAAAAATGGCTCACCAACTCAGAGAAAGGAAATTCCAAAGAATACCATAACTATATGGCCATTGCATTAACCTCCCATACAAACAAAGTGATGCTCAAGAAACCTGACCACATCTGGAGTGAAAATTGGCAGATGTTCAATACAAATTTATAAAAAGGAAGAGGCACTAGAGATCAAATATATATTAGTTACCAAAATAATGAAATCATTTCAGGAGAAAATCTATTTGTACTGTGTGTGTGTGTGTGTGTGTGTGTGTGTGTGTGTGTGTGTGTGTGTGT
>JAHTLZ010000379.1:57647468-57662334 GCA_023846285.1 Phrynocephalus versicolor | reverse complement strand
TCATCATCATCATCATCATCATCATCATCATCATCATCATCATCATCTTAGAACTGCATATCGGGAAGGGATCCTCTAGATCAGGCTTGCACAATGTGTTTACCGTGGGCGAGCAGTAGCCCGCGGGGCTGTCAGAAGTTGCTCACCAGGTCCCCACCAGCCTCCTGACCCACTGCCAGCAGCGGCGTGTTTGTGGGGGAGTTTTTTGCCCTCTGACCTGCCCGGATGCTTGGTCCAGATATCTACCTTTCCCTTCTGTTCTGCCACTGCCACGCCACACCCCCTCACTCGGCTCCTCTGTAGGAGACTCCACCTTCCTACTCAGAAGCACCAACAAAGCACACGCAGGGACATCAACAAAAAGGACCGCAGGGACGTGCAGTACTTCCGAAAGTGGACCGCGGGGACATGTGGCGGCTGAAGGTAGACCGTGGGCTGTTCAAATTAGAACAGTCCTGCTACCGATCATGATGTCTAGACCCTTTCAAGGAGCATAGTGAGGAATTGAACTCCCAATTTCTGGCTTCACAGCCAGATATCTAAGCCACCGAGCTAACCGGCAATTGTACATGATAACACTTATTAAATGAACATTTCAATCTGAAGCTCTCATGCCAAAGGAGACTGTTTTCTGCTATAAATAGATAGTAATAATATGAAAACTGTTATTAATAAAAAGGATACGTATCGTAAAATCAGTTATGCCCAATTTTTACCATCCATTTATTTTGTACTATAATTTTGAAGATTTTGAAGTACAAGAGAGAGAAAAACAGGTTCACAGCAAAACTCAAAATTTCCCCAGTTATAGAAGCAATTATACTGGACTCCTGTGTGTGTGTGTGTGTGTGTGTGTGCGCGCGCGCATGCATGTTTAAATCTGAGCCTGGCACCAGTAGGTTATATCTTTGCTTGCCCCAGGATACTAAAATAATACTCTTTGTAGAACAGCAGGTGGACTATTTTAGGCTTCAGCTTTCAAATTCTAACAAAGTTTTTTTAAAAAAGGAATTAAAGATGCTAATCACATTCTCAAATTGTACATTGCTGAGTAGCAAAAATATGAGACCACAAACTGGCATGACAGCACTGCATTGTGCTGCTAGGAAGGGGACATAAATAGGTGGGAAACTCAAGATGTGAGGTCTGGCTGGGCTTGATGTATCACAAAGGTCAACATAATTGGCCACATACAGCAGAATCAGCCCCCACCTTCTCCCCTCAGCAACTTGGCCTCAGAGGAAGCCCTGCCTTCCGACAGGGCTAAGTGATGCCCTGAAGGAGGAGAAATGGGGGGTGTCGCAATATTAGATGTAAAAATTAAGAAACTCTGAAGGTGCCATCAAATTTAGCATTTAAGATGCTTTGCAACCAGCTGAGTTGCTGGGGTTGCAATCCACCACCTACTTCCTCTGGAGGAGTCCCATTGGCCTTGCAGATTGCAGAAGAGAGATGGAGGGAAGGGGGTAGTTCTTAGATTTGCTTTGCTTTAAAGGGAAGAATGCGAGAGAAAAATCACAGTTTTAAAAATGAGCCACTACTAAACAGCATTTTAACATCTCATTCAATACGATGCTTAATATGTTATATAGTGATAGTGTGTATGTATGTGTGTTCATCCATCCCAAGACATTTTTAATAATTAGATCAAAATGTTTGAATTTAACAAATTATATAAACATTAATTTAATTAGTGCAATTAATAATTTAATTAAATGGACCATAGCTGGAAGTGTGAAGCAATGCACAGGAGTGTATGTGCATATGTGTGAGTGAATGCATGCTAAATCTGTATAATTGCTTTGCATGTGCAATAATTTTGACCCATTACAGTTTGATTGTCTGACTTTTAACTCCACTGCAACATGGAATCAAATTCTGATTTTTATATTTTTACTAGTATTTGGGTTTTAAAAATAAATATCCATTTATCTTTATTTTAAAGATATGCACTATTTAGCACCCAAATTCTGAATTGAATTTTAGATTCAGAATTATTGTCCTTTTTAATTCAGAATTTCCTGATATCTAGAATGCCATTATAGTCGATAAGAATGCAATATTATTTCCCCCCTGAAAAAATAAAACCACAAACAGGCAAAAGAGTCTTAACAGATTTCTCTTCAACACCTTTCTCAGTGATTGTGCCAACCTAAATGAGCACACAGGAACATCCAGCGGTGCCTAGATATTAGGAAACGCCTGTAATGGGTATACTGATTGAATCCTGATGTGTGGGGATGCCACCAGCACTGGGGAAGCAGAGCACAGGTCACACTGGGGAGTGTACAGACACCATGGGCAGCATAGGGAGGTAGATTGAAGCAGCAGTCTATGGTGGATGAGAACTGTGCCAATTGCACAGGGCAAATTGAGCAGAATCTTGGAATGGCACTTGGAAGAATGCAAGGGCAGGAGGAGGGAGCAGCAGTCTAAAGCATGGCATACCAGTAGAGCGAGCCGTTCTCTCTTATTTAAAGGGGACTTCAGGAAAGTTTAGAAATGGCAGGTTGACTTTAAGGGAAATATCTTTTTCTACAACCCCAGGTTTCAGGAGTGAGCAGTATAGACTAGCACGCACCCCCTGCTTGAAAGAACACCCTCTTGGAAAGCATTAGGCAAGGCTTCCCCAAACAGACTCCTTCTCAGACCAGTAAGAGAAGAACCCGGTGTCTTTTGGTTTGCAGGGCTCCTACATACCCTGTTTCCCCGAAAATAAGACAGTGTCTTATATTAATTTTTGCTCCCAAAGATGCACTAGGTCTTATTTTCAGGGGATGTCTTATATTTCAGTGAATTTGTTTTCCTTCCTTCCCTCCCCATCTCTGATCTTGATCTGCAGCTAGTCAGGAGCTGAGCGCTGCTGCCTGTCTCTGAGTTGTGAACATTCCCGTTTTAGGACCACGAGGCTGACTGGATCATGTTTCCCTTCCCTTCCCTGTGCCTGTGTCTTCATGTTGATTTAAACTGATTGTTTTCCTTTCCTGGTTAGGTAGGACTATTTTTGATGTTTTCCTTTGATGTTTTCCTTCCTACCCCCCTGCTGATCAGCTGTTGAACTTATCTGTCCAATTTGATCTGAGGTGCAGCAGCTTGACATTAGGTTTCCTGCTTGTTTACAGAGCGTTCTTTGTTTGAAAGCAAATTGATTGGAAGGTTTAAAGAAGGTCTTTGATTTAAAGCTATTTAAACTCAGGCAGTGGGCTCCAGGTTAAATAAAAAAAGGAAAGCTCCCATTATTTATAGCCTTATGAAACATTTCATTTCATTTTGTTTTGTGACGGAAATTCGTTTTAAAAATATGTTATTATTAATTAAACTAAGCAAAATGAAGACTGAAAGAAAACAAAATGAAACACTGTATTCCATACTCTCTTTTTCATTTCCCTCTCCCACAACTCAAAGTAGAAGCTAATGTGGTGGATGCAGCCAGCATTCCTGCAGACTTTCCCAAGTGTCTATTTCTATCACACCAATGTTTCATACTTCATGAGGACTTTACTCAAAGAACAATATGTGATTCTGCTATAGCAGAACACAAATCCTTCCAGTGAAAAATCACACACGCACACACAGAGACACAAAATCAACTAAGGGCTCGGTCACATGTCCCTTTAAAGAGAGTTTAAATTACTAAATAAATCGTGCCCAAAAATACCGTCCTCATGGCCACCCCGCTTTTTGAAAAAAAAGGAAAAAGAAAACCCGGTAAAGCTCCCTTAAGCGAGGTTTCTGTGACCTACCTTCCAGGCTTGGGAATTTTTGCCTCCCTTTTGAAATCCGGCTTTTAAGGAGGCAGACGCCATGGGACCGCGCTGATGATCCGGGTTTCTTTTTATTTATTTTTGCATAGCACCCACCGGCTGTTCCTGGGGCCGATCGGTGCTGTTTTTTTAATTTGGCTCCATATCGGAGTAACAGGAAGTCCGACACAGAATTAAATTCCCCCAGAAAAGTCTTCCGTTTTTTTCAAGTGCTAGCGCCACCTGCTGGCCAAGGGGGCTGAACTGCACTTTAAAATTGAAAAACCAGATTTTGACGTGAGACCTCTTCTCCCACATTTAAATCACGTGATGGGAAGAAGAGGAAAAGCCGGACCTTCAGAAGATCAGGATCGAAACCCAGGTGTGACCACAGCCTGACTTAATATATATTATTAATATATCTTATATCTTAAGATAAGTTGTTCCCATTGGACAGTGGTTAAACTGTGGTACTGCAATCAATCCTCTGCTCATGGCCCAAGTTCAAATCTGACAGGCTCAGATAGCCCACTCAAGGTGGACTAAGCCTTCTATCCTTCTGGGGTTTTTAAAATGAGCACCCAGTCCATACTTCTTATTGAGGAAGAGGGCTTTAGATAAAGAAGTGATGGATACAATTTCTCAATAAATGTCACAGCTATGGAAAAGTACACAGGCCCGTGGTGCTTCTACAAGGAACCCCCCTGCCCATGGCTGTTACACTGAGCCCATAGAGGTTCTCAACTTTCAAGCCATCTCCCGTGCCTTCTGCGAGAAATCAAGCTTTGACAACACAACATGTAGATCTGCCATGGGGGAGGTCCAGACCCTATTTAAAAACATTCTCGTTTACACCACTAGCATTTGTGGCAGCCTCAAATATTTCAGGATCATTGTATGAATACAAAGCACACAATGCTTGTTTGCTGTCACATGCATGAGGACTCTCATTCTATACTGCTTTCCTTACAGCACGCAATATATGTTTATTTATTTTGTTTATTTGTTTTATTTTGAATATTTTTACCCCACCTCTCTCCTTGGAAAAGGACCCAAGGTGGCTTACAAGAAAGAGGGACAAGAGGGACAATATACAGCCCAGAATGTTGGGGGTTGTTGCAGCTCTTATGCCACTCCATGGGGACTAACTCCACCCCCTTCCCCAGGCCTTGCAAACTGCTGCCTGGATATATGCAACAAAGCTTTGGTTGCAGTGCCATTATCCCGCTCTTTGCTAGGGAAACATTCCCTAATTCTTTCTTCCCATCAGTTTGTGTTGTATTGATTAGGCTCCTCAGATTTTCAAGGCCGAACCGACTCCTCACATCTAGGCACGAGCAAGACAATGAGCGATATTATTTTTCCCTCCTCACAATCTCTGCAGTTTGTACAAGCTATCCAAAATGTGTGCATTTCCCCATAAATCAGCAACCCACACTCCCAGCAAGCAGAGAGCATCTGCATTATCATTTTTAAAAGATGTAATAGTCACCAGGAGTCAAATGCCCTCAGTTGTGCCTGGTGTCCTTGGGAAGTACAGCAATTCCTGAGATATCTGTGCTTTGGGATTCTGTTCCGTTTAGGCATAAGAGGAACAATTGTTTCTGCGATGTGGACAAACTCTGATGAACCTTAGGCCCATAGACTCTCCTATTCTGCCACTCTTTGACTCACATGGAGGAGTTTGTGGGGTTGGGTTTCCACGTTTTTGAATCTATCATGCTTCCTCGTAACACCAAACGTATAAAAAACTGATTTTAAAACTCTGGTATTAGGATTAGGAACCGTGGTTTGCTCCTGGCTGTGCTCTCTTATTGGAATTTAAGCAAAATCTTCCAATTTCCTCTACTGCACTCAACAATGAGAGAGAAATACCTAAGCCTCAGATTACAGACATAAAAATCAGTCTTCCGTCTTTTTATTTCCCATTTCATTTTCCATGTTTTGGAAATTTCTGATAAAAACTAAACTGAAACGAAATTGTAATCTGTTCCTACTACCTGTGCTGTGACTAAAACAGCTCAATTCCTCAAAAAAGGAATTTTCAAACCCCAATAAATTCCTTACGTCCAGGAAAGAGAAAGAAGCAAAATCCAAGGTATATTTTATCAAGGTCAATATATTTTAAAGATACTCTGGTGAGTTTGTCTGACAAAGTTAACAGCAGACAAACTGAGAATATAAAGAACAGTACAAAAGAACATTATGTTTGCTTCATAAAGCTAATGGCAAGCAAAGGAAAATAAAGCTTTTTATCTAGTGTTGGTGATATAAAAATTGTTGGAATAGGCAAGCTTTGTAGATCTGAAAGGGAAAAGGACTAGCAGCCAGTGTGATGTAGTTGTTAGAGTGGCAGATTTGGGTGACTCAGGTTCAGGATCCCACTGAGTCATAAAATTCAGAGGGTGACCTTAAATGAATCCATCTCTTCAGTGTTACCTACATCAGCTAGGGGGATGTGAAGAAGAAAAAATATATACATTTTAATTATGTGGATTTTGGGATTCTGGAAGTTATTTCGTCTCATAATGGATCACCCACCCCCCACGTAAACTTAGTGGTAAACGTGGCTGTTCTTTTGTGGTAACTGGTTGTGAAAGGACAAGCACAAGTTAAGGAAAGAAGACAAGCTCTTCCAGATTTCCTCAAATGTTTAAGAGTATGCCAAACAAACAGATAGACAGAAAAACAGAGAAACAAACAAAAACTCCCCTATGCTATTTGGTTCTTTGCCATTAAGAGGACCACCAGAAACTTGGTTTTGCTACAAGATTAAGTGGCTAGAAGAACCATTATTATTCTGTATTTTACAGTCATGGAGATTTCTCATTCCTCTGAATATGATCACATTAAGAAACGGTAGCTGAGGAGGAAGAACATCAAGGTCTTAAAAAAATAAAAAGAATCCCCATCTTGTTATATGCTATCCAGAAAAATAATACATGCCATTTAAAAATTAATGTACAGGCTTTCCCGTCTTTCCACTTTCATATTCTTTTTAATCAGGATCCCTTTTTAAAAGCTAAGAGAAATACAAATGCAAGAGACAAAAAAGTACTTCGCCCTGCAGGAATACAAAAATGGTGAAAGCCCAGGCAGCACTACAGAGAAGCAGTGCCATTCACTCACAAAGAATTTTGTGCATGTAGATGGCTGATTAATTGTTGGCCTGCCTAGACGAAGCTGCAACGAGCCAGATACTGTCAGCATGCCATCGGTTACCATGGAAATGCACAATGTTCCTGTTTCCGACAGGCCCTTGAATACTGGATAGACTGTGCTATATGTAAATAAGGCAAATTAGTTTTCCTATATCTTCCAGACAAGGTTAGACTAAAAGAAAATAGATCTGTTTTAAACATCCTCTATCCTCCAAGGTGTTATGAACCTGGTGAACCTGCTTCTTTGTTGGGAAAAAAAGTTGGAGGCGGGAATATAGATTATTGTTAATCTTGAACGAGAAAATTAATTTTTAGCAATCACAGTGGTTTTTTTAAAAAAAAATCTAACATTAAAAGAGGGAACAGTGTGTTCTTTCACTATAGCGATTAACGTGGTCATCTGTTACTCAATCAAGGAACTGATTACTTAATGATTCTTCTAATGTTAGAGTGCTTGCTGTCAACAAGGAAACATCCATCTTCTTCAGTCTTATTTCTACTTTGGTAAAAATACTGATAATCCCATCGAAACAAATAAAGACCAATGGGTAAAATCCAATATTGGGGTGAATGAAGAGCACTTTTATTCATTGCTCAGCCCAGTTTCCTATGTATTTGCCTTTAGTCTCTATTAGAGTTGGACACGAAACACTAAAACAGTGTTTCGTTTCATTTTGGTTTTTCTTTCGTCTTCATATCGTTTCATTTTGTTTATAATGATTTTTTAAAATCATTTCATTTTTTTGTTTTTATTCGTTATTCACCCCCCCCAATCAGGTGCTTTGTTGGGGAAAGCGTGGTGTTTTTAAACTGTCCTTGAGCCACTGAAGCAAGCAGCAGCTGCGGCCATCACCACTTGCTTTGGTGGCTCAAAGACAGTTTAAAAACCCCATGTCCCTCCCCCCCCAAAATTGGGTGCGTTGGGGGAACAAAAAACGAAATGAAACAAAAGGAAAATTTCCGGTTCATTTTGTTTCATTTTTCTTTAAAAGTCAGTTCGTTTTTTGTTTCATTCTGAAACAAAATGAAAAATGAAATGAAAAAAATTCATTTTGTCTCCATGTCTAGTCTCTATCCTCTTGAAGAAGGCATAGCTTTTCCCCATAAATTCCATTCAAATGTTTTGAACTGGGAACAGGGGTTGCAGGCTGGGAGACTAGAAGATCTGTGAACAGCTAGGAGGTTGTGTAGATTAGAGAGCTCCTAGTTCAGAAGTGTCGTGGTTGGTGTTTAATTAATTTATAGTGTAGTATATTGGCTTTCTTATGTTGAGATACACATTTAGCCTCTAGATTTATGCATGCCTCCGCACTAAATTAGAAATATTTTTACCCTAGCATATTTAGGTAGACAAGCTTTTCAGTATCTGGGCTTGTTTGTAGCTCAGCCAGAACGTGGCACAAGAAAAAGTCATGTTTTTAAGATACAAAATGACCTTGGTTCCTTGTAAGGCACTCTACAGGAGACTGTTCTTAGAAAATGTTTTTAAACTTCAGTAAATCCAAGATACTGTGACCAAACTGTTGACCACAGATGGTTACAGGGAGAATAGAAAGTCTTTGTTACAACAGCTTTGCTAATTATCAGGCTGCTTTGGGCACAATTCAAAGTGCTGACTGTGACTTTAAAAGCTCCGTAAGACTTAGATCCTCTATCTCTCATATAAACGTGTCCAGGTCTTAAGATCCTTTGGGGAAGGCCTTTCTTTCTGTTCCACCACCTTCAAGCAGGTAGGGATTTAATGAGCACATGAAGGAGGGAACTTTCAGCAGCTGTTCCCCACCTCCAGCAAATCTCTTACAAGGGAGGCTGGGGTGGTTCTTACATTTCTATCTTGCTAGCAGACAGAGATTTATTATTATTATTATTATTATTATTATTATTATTATTATTATTATTCAGATGGGTCTTTGGTCATTGCTTGCCTGCTTAATAAATGTCCTTTCCATGGAGAGTCATGTATTTTTTCTTTTTCCTTTTCCTTCCTGCATTTTAAAATTATTTTGAAATTTATTTAATTGGGTTCTTCCTAGGGTGATTCATTTAACTTTGTTTTAATATTATAAACTAATAGCCAGAATTTAACATTTACCTCATTGGCATAAATCTATCTGTATGGACTTGGGAGCCTTATAGGCCACTTCTACCCCAATTATTCTATAATTCTATGTTCTTAACATTAAGAGTCAATAAACTGCCTTGGAGGGTGGTAGATTCCCCTCTCACTGGATATTTTAAAGCAGAAGTTGGATGGCCACCTATCAATAATGCTTCAGGTGTATGTTTTCTGTACTAGCAAAGGATGGACTCAATCATCATTGGCTCCCCCTCTGATGCACAAACCCCTTTATTACTGATATATATTATGCATTATGAATAATACTTTCCTTCTCTAATGCTCTAAGTGATGGGCTTGCGTTTGCCTATGCAGCACCCCAAACTTAAACAGTTTTTGTTAGTATGTCCTTTCACATAGGATAAATGGACAAGAGAAGAATATGACACAGGACATTAGAAATGGTAACACATAAAAAACCGTTTCAGAACATTTCAGCCTTTGTTGCCGATTCAAAGTGACTGTTGTAGAAAACTGGAATTATACAAGCAGATTAATGTGACCACTGTATATCTAAAGGTTTAAATAAAGACCAAGGCTGAAATCCAGTTTCTCCCCTTATAAAACTAAGATGAGCAACGGTCATTTGTCAGCACTAAAGAATTTGGTCCCTTGATCAGTGTCTCCCGAAAGCTTTCCCAGGTCAAACAGAAGCCATTAACCTTGCATTTTGCAAATATTACTGTAATATGCCTTGGGTCCTTTTCCAAGGAGAAAGGTGGGGTAAAAATACTCTAAATAAATAAAATAAATAAGATGGGGTGTGTGGGTAATGTTAACCTAATGGGAGAAACAAAGATGAAAGAGCTTTCCTGAGAGGCCTCACTTCCTCACCAGCTTTGAAATTCAGGCAGACAAGGATGGGAGAAATCAATCTTTCAAATACCTAAACTGACAAGTCATATGTGGCTTTTAAAGGCCATAATCTCCACTTTGAGCTGGGCACAGAAACAGATTTGCTTACACGTTTATTTCTCATAACAATGACGTATTCTCCTTTGGATCTGCAAGTCTCGGCATGACCTGTAATTTGTACAATAAATGTTCTTAATTTCTTTTATATGTGAATGATGATGTTTAGCATCTACATAGGGCATTTCAAATGTTGAAACCTTGAGATATATATAATGTAGTTCATCTTATTATTGATAAGATGTATGATCTCATTATAGGGAAGCTGTTATGAGGCAGTACCCTACAGCTTACCGAATATGCACACGTTACCACCACTACAATAATTTTTTTCTCTCTGCTTCCCATCTAAACTTTCAAAGTATTTGCACCACTGAAGCTATCACTGCACTGTATAATTGCAGGGAGAGTTTAGCCCTCAACAAAATCAGCAGGTAGCTGCCGATGTATACTTTTGCTGAAGGTGAATCATAGCTCTGAGTAGCTATAGTAACAACACATTTATCTGCTTAGTAAGTACAGTATATGTTTTAATGCATTCTTTGCACTTTACACTGCCTTTTCATTGAAGAAAAATAGTGCAATTGGATCAAGTTGTTCTCTTATAAAGTATATGCTATCTTGAAATCACTGTAATATAGGGGCAGGAAAGTCTACAGGCTGGTCTACAGGAAAAAAGACAGGAATACCTCTTCTATATTCTGCAATGAAGTAATTTGCTTTTTCTTGTATTTGTGAACTCTCAGCCTAGACTGTGTGTAGATAGCCACCAACTACATGCTACAACTGTTAGTCCAAATATAAATGATATTTAGCCTGGCAAACAGCTGGTCAGCTACAAGTTCCTTAGTGAAGTTCAACCTTGCATTTTGTAATTCCTTGATTACATATTATATGCCACCATATTGAGAATATCTCATTATTTATTATTATTATTTATTTTATTTTGAATCTTTTTACCCCACCTTTCTCTTTGGAAAAGGACTCAATGCGGGACAATATACAGTCTAGAACATTTAAGACATATTCAAGTTTAAGAACAGGGAATTAGAAGAGGCATCTTACAACATTAAAAGGCAACATTAAAGCTAAAAAAGAGCATGTGGACAGTTAAAAGAAGAAGAAAAATCCATTATGAGGGATGGAAACTAACATGGAAAACACGGGTGTTCTTATGAAATCCGTCAATGCAATCATGCATGGTAATCAATCTAAAAGACACATAGTAGGTAGTCCATCATGCAGGGAAAGCTTGCTTTAAGAGGAAGGTCTTTGACTTTTCCCGGAAAGATAGCAGAAATGGGGTAGTCCTGGCCTCCAGCGGGAGGTAGTTCCAAAGTTTGGGAGCAGCAACAGAGAAGGCCGTTTCTTGTGTTCTTACTACGAGATTTGATCTTTGAGGGAGCTTGGACCCAGGCCACTTAGTGCTTTGTAGGTTAAAACCAGCACATTGAATTGTGCCTGACAGCTGATTGGCTACCAGTGGAGCTGCTTTAATAGTGGTGTAATGTGATCTCTGTACCTCGCGCCAGTAAGCAATCTGGCTGCTGCATTTTGGACCCATTGAAGTTTCCTGAGACATTTCATCAGCAGCCCCACATAGAGCATTTTACAGTAGTCCAGATGGGATGTCACTAGGGCATGTGTCACAGTGGCCAGAGCAGGTTTCTCAAGAAACAGGCGTAACTGGCATACTAGTTTTAATTTTGCAAATGCACTCCTGACTACAGCTGTGACCTGGGCATCTAGGCTCAAGGATGAGTCCAGGAGCACCCCCAAGCTATGCATCTCTTTTTTTCAATTGGGGGTAATCCCATCCAAAACAGGTTGCATCCCTATTCCTTGATCTCCCTTTTGACTGACCAGAAGCACCTCTGTCTTGCCTGGGTATGGTTTCAGCTTTTTCTTCCTCATCCAGTTCATTATTGCAGCTAAGCCCTGATGTAGAGTTGAAATAACTTCCTTGGAATCCAGAGGTGATGAGAGGTAGAGTTAGATGTCATCAGCATCTAACTCCAGATAATCTCCCCTAGTGATTTCATATAAAATTTAAATAACATAGAAGACGGAAAAGAATCCTGAGGGACCCCACATGTCAGTGGCTGTGGTGTCAAACACGAGTCCCCTAACACCACTTTCTGCATGAGTCAGGAGGATGCTGTGGTTGATAGTGTCAAAATAATACCAAAAGGGACACAGATTCCCCTATCCATTTCCCAGTGTAGGCCATCTACCAAGGCAACCAGTGCCATCTCAGTCCCATATCCAGGCCTGAAGCCAGATTGAGCTGGATCCAGGGAGTTTATCTCATCCAGAAACTTCTGGAGCTGTGAGGCCATAACCTGCTCTAGTACTTTCCCCAAGAATGGGATATTCAATACTGGTTGGTAATGTTCAGCATTGTTGGATCTAAAGAGGGTTTTTTTAAACAGTGGTTTACCTATTGCCTCCTTTAACCTTGCTGGAATCCTGCCCTGTTGCAAGGAGCAATTCACTACTCTTCCTAACCAGCCTGCCATACTCTCTCTCTGGCAGCTTTTATGAGCTAGGAAGGGCAAGGATCCAACAGACATGTGGTAGCATTCATCTCCCCAAGGATCCTGATCACATCATCAGGATGTAGGAGCTGAAACTCATCTATTAATACAGGGCAGGCAAGGGTGTTTTACTCATCATATGATGCGAAGTCTAATTCCAACTGGTCCAGACTTTTTTGCAACCAAAGCAGTTTTTCCCTATGATGTTGGCTGGATTTCATCTCAAAAGATAGTAGTCCTTTAAAAAGCAACTTTTACAAATACTTTTTGGGCATCTTGTTCTGGGGCACAGTGTAGCCCATGGGAGTGAATTGAAACAGCAGCTGTGGGTTGTTGGGGCAAACCATTTATCCTGAAATAGAAATAAAATATGGGAGGGGTATTTTTAAGGAATTCAAAAAGTTGCCACATGTAGCTAAAGACATTCATGGCAGCATGCCCATATTTGTTGGGTCTTTTGTGGGGTACTTGTTTTGTTTTTTATGTTTTTCATGTATTGTTCCTTTCTTCATATGAGAATGACCACCAATTTTGGATCATTTCATTCCATGTTTCTACGTTTTCCCCCCTGCCTCTGGGTCAACAGCCATTAAAAAACCTGTACAACACCGAAAAGGCAGACAGAGAAACAGAGAAAAAGCAGAAGTATGACAATAGAAAATCATTCTAATCCAGAAGCAGGCAAAAGTGCATGACCCCCCCCCAAAAAAAACCCCAAGCCTATCCATGGCAGAGTTTATATGACCACATTCAAAACAACAGGATGAATTCAGTGCCATCAACCCAACACAACAGATCTCTGGGTCTGGGTAGCACTGTGGAAAAAATGTAAAGACGCAGAAAGGCAGCCAGACACTTGCTGCCTGGCACAGAGACACCCACTCAAAAATAAATTATTTCTCACTCTTACACACACATGCGGACACTGAAACACAACAAAATGATAAATACATGAAGGACATGTACACCTTATACCCTTGTCTGCCTGCAATTCTTCTTGCCTGTTTTTGCTTATCCAGCAAAGTTAATAACCTAGTTCAAAATGTTAGAACACCAAAAAAATAGTGGTGGTGGCGGCGGCAGTGGAGGTGGCAGTGGCGATAGTATAGCACTTGCATGCAAGGACAAACACCTCTACATTATCCCAATGGCTAGCCTTTATAAATTTATGAACGTGATAACAAGATTAATTAATGGCTGAAATCCTGTTAGTATAACTATGCCGGCAGAATGCTGGTGATGCCATCAGCAGGGGGAAATAGTTGAAAATTAAACACAAGTTCTCACGGCCTATATTATCATGTAGATGCTGTGTGATAGTCATGGGATTTTAAGAGGGAGTCTTTAACTACTGAAAATCACAGCCAGTGGGAATTTTCCCCCTTTTTCTATAAGGAACCACATTTAAAATAAATTGTTTAGTAGAGTAAATCCTGCAGTGGCTAGTCTACAGCACTGTTATCTGTTCAAACTATATATTATATATTTCTATCTTTAACTATTATGTGATTCCTCAGGAGACATAAGTTATCCTGTGTCAACTCAAACACATTGGGCAAAACGCAGCTCATGCCAGCATATCATAAAATTACACCAGAATAAACATGCCAAATGTTACACAATAGTTGTGCGTTCTGATCATGATCAACTGCACAGTGTACTTCGTGAACTTCCTCAAGTTGTGCATGAGTAATTGCACAACAGGTTCTCACCCCTGAGTGCAGTATCCTTAAATGAACACACTCACATGAAAATAAAATGGTTATTAGAGATGGGCACGAAACGAACAATTTTCCGTTTCCGTTTCTGTTTTTTGTTTCATTACGCAACAAAACGACAAACGAATTTTGTCTCCAAAATGAAACGAAACAAACAGAAACACCGGAAATTTTGTCGTGCATTTTGTTTTCATTACTGCAATACAGTGAACTGCTTTAAATGCTATAAAAACTCACAAAAATTGAAATAAATGGTAACGAAATGAACAAAAATGAAAACAAAATTTTTGTAAAAATTCGTGAAAAATGGAAACAAACCGAAACGGACCCTCCAAACGACAAATGACAAACGAAACGTCATTTTTTGATTCGTGCCCATCTCTAATGGTTATATTGTGTACCGAACGAAACTTTATAGTTGATTGACACTTGATTAGTAAATGAACTGCTATCCAACAATGTGCTGGGCTGTAACATGCTCACTCCTGGATCAGATGACCTTCAAAGTATCTTCCAATTCTATCATTCTAACAACTGTAAGTGTAGTCTTTGCAGGATCAGGCACTTACTGTATTAGAGAATCCAGATTACCAGGATGAAAAGGGAACAGAAAGTATTGATAACTAACATCCTTATTTATTTATTTATTTATTTATTTATTTATTTATTTATTTATTTA
>JAHTLZ010000379.1:57604286-57647458 GCA_023846285.1 Phrynocephalus versicolor | reverse complement strand
GGGAGAATCCACCTGCTTGGCATCTCTTTAAATTACCCAGTCCTATGTCAGCAATGCTGCATTGTAATTAGATCATAGCAGCCTCTCTTTCCTTCTGAGATTTGTTGTAAGAAAACTGAGAGTGACTTCTGTTAGCTAAGCAGCATTTTCAGCTCAGATACATAATTGATATGACAATCAATTAGTGGACAGCAAATTCCATTATATTCAACTAAGCCGCCTGCAGCTGTAAAATAATTTTGATTATGATACACCACCTGTTTGCTCTGACTCTGGAAAAGAAATGCCAAAAAGTGTATTTGATTGCAGAGTTTAATGAGCTGTTTATTAAGTGCACCTTATTCCTCTCTGAACATTTCAGAAGTTTAAAAAAATAGTTTTTGAACCACAAGGATGATTAGAAACCAGCAAATACTATTTCCCACAAGCATCAGAATGTTAACATGTTTTCGGAAAAATTTCAAACTTATACAAAAATAAATAAAGTACTTGCATGTTAAAAATGTTATCATTCTTCTGGATACACGTTATTTGTTCTCAGTGATGCAACCATACAGCCAGATCTAACAGACAACACAGGACAGTGTTATTTTGGCGGACTACTTTGGAATCCAACATTAGACATTTAGTTTCACTGTACAGAAATCTAAGCAATCCAATTAGATCCCAATTTGATTCTTCAATGATCTTTTTTCAATAATATATACCCATAGAATCATAGAGATGGAAGAAACCTCAAGGGCCATCCAGTCCAACCCCCTGCCATGCAGGAACCCCCCTCACAGTACTCCTGCTTAAAAAACTCCGAAGAAGGAGACTCCAGCACCCTCCGTGGCAGCATATTCCACTGCTGAACAGCTCTGTCAGGAAATTCTTCTTAATGTTCAAATGGAATCTCTTTTCCTGAAGTTTGAATCAATTGCTCTGAGTCCTAGCCATGGAAAACAAGCCAGCCCCTTCTTCATTATGACACCCTTTCAAGTACTTAAACATGGCTATCATATCCCCTCTCGACCTTTATTTATTTATTTTTTTATTTTATTTTTTTGGTAAGACTAAACATGTCCTGCTCCCTAAGCTGCTCCTCATAAGACATATGTTCTGGACCTTTAACCATCCTGGTCGCTCTCCTCTGGGCTCAATGTTGTCAACATTCTTTTTAAATTGATGTCCACAGAACTGTACACAATACTCCAGGTGGAGTCTGACCAGAGCAGAATAGAGTGGTACTATCACCTCCCTTGTTCTAGAAACTATGCTTCTATTGATGCAACCAAGAATCACATTGGCTTTCTTGGCCACCGTGTCACACGGCTGACTCATGTTCAATTTGTGGTCCACCAAGACTCCCAGATCCCTTTCACAGGTACTATTCTCCAGCCAGGAGTCTCCCATCCTATATCTATGCAATTCATTTTTTCTGCCTAGATGCAGGACCCTACATTTCTCTCTGTTGAAACTCATTCTATTTGCTTTGGCCCAGCACTCTAATCTGTCAAGGTCATTTTGGATTTTCACCTTACCCTCTAAGGAATTAGCCACCCCTCCCAATTTGGTATCATCTGCAAATTTCATCAGTCTACTCTCGCTTCCTTTATCCAAGTCATTAATAAAGATGCTAAATAGCACCGGATCCAGAACAGAACCCTGGTCATCCCTCTCTATGCTGAGAAACCAGTTATGATCACCCTTTGTGTACAATCAGTCAACCGATTACCAATCCACCTAACTGTAGCATTATCTATTCCACATTTTACTAATGTCTTTGCAAGTATGTCATGGGGAACCTTATTGAAGGCCTTACTGAAATCAAGATAAAAACATCCACAGCATTCCCCTCATCCACCAGGCCTATAACTCTATAAAAGAAAGTAATCAAATTAGTCTGGCATGACTTGTTTTTGAGAAACCCATGTTGATTTCTCGTAATGACAGCATTGCTAGTTAAATAATTACATACTGTCTGCTTAATAATATGTTATATAATATTTAAATGTCAAGCTGACAGGACAGTAATTATTTGGATCCTCTCCCCCCCTCCCTTTTGAAGATGGGAACAACATTCGCCCTGCTCCAATCTATGGGGACTTCCCCTGTTCTCCAGGACTTCTCAAAGATTATTGCCAATGCCAATGGTTCTGAAATTACTTCTGCCAGTTCTTTTAATATCCTCGAGTGTTATTCATCTGGCCCAGGAGACTTAAATTCATTTAATGTTTCCAGGTGTTCCTTTACTATCTTCCTACCTATTCTATGTTGTAATTCCTGTCCTACCTCATATATACCCTTTGTCCCAACAGAATTCTTTTTTTCCTTTCTGGAGAAAACAGAGGCAAAGAAGGTGTTGAGTAGTTCTGCCTTATCCCTGTCTCCTGTTAGTAATTGGTTATCATTACTACGCAGAGACCCTATCATTTGCTTATATTTCCTTTTGCTTTGGACATACCTTTAAAAAACCCCTTTTACCCTGGCAAATCTAAGTTCATTCTGTGCTTTAGCTTTTCTTACCACCCCCCTACATGTACTGGCTATTTCCTTATATTCCTCTTTGGTGCATTCCCCATTTTTCCATTTCCTGTACATGTTTTTTTATATATTTAGCTGACTTGAAAGTTCTTTATTCGACCATTGTGCTTTCCTTAGACATCTCCCATTTTTACTTCTTTATGGAACCATTTTAGATTGTTCCTTTAATATCTCACTTTTGAGGAATTCCCATCTATCTTGGACTCCCTTCTCTTGCAGTGCCTTGGTCCATGGAATTACAGCCAATACTTCCCTATGTTTACAAAAAATGGCTTTTAAAAATCCAGGATGCTTGTCTGCATATACTTAGCTTCCCCTTCCTACCGTATAGCAAATTCCAAAAGAGCATAGTCACTTCTACCTAAGATCCCACCACTTCAACCCCATTTACAAGGTCCTCCCTATTGGTTAGGATCAGATCTAAAATAGCTATTCCTCTTGTTGCCTCCTCTAGCTTCTGAGCCATGAAATTGTCTGCAAGGCCATTAAGGAATTTATTGGACCTTGCGTTCTTAACTGAGTTACAGTACCAACATATATTGGGATAGTTAAAATCTCCCATTAGTACAGTCGTCCCCAACCTGGGGGTTGGGACCCCTTTGGGGGTCAAACAACCATTTCACAGGGGTCGCTGTGAGCCAGTGGGAAAAAAAGGCACAAACGGCTTGGGTCTGGAGGAGGGGGGAGGAAGGGGGGAAAGAGTGAGTTAGAGCTTGATAGGTTGGAGGGGATGTCAGTCCATAGCACCGGAGGCTGCAATTGGCTGAAGGTGCCTGTAGAGGGACGTTTTCTATTGCACCTGCGGCAGTGGCCTGACAAAAGGGGCTTGTGGCCTCTTCCAAGCAGGACAAGGGGTCACCACAACATGAGGAAGTGTATTAAAAGGCCGTGGCATTAGGAAGGTTGAGAACCACTGCATTATTACTACATCCCTCCCTTTTGACTGTGTGGCCATCTGCTCACAGAAGGCATCATCCAACTCCTCTGGCTGGTTTGGGGGTCTATAATATACCCCCACAGTGATAACCCTCCCATTATTCTCCCCCTTAATTCCCACCCAAATACTCTCAACCTGACTTCCCAGTTGTGTACCCTGGATTTCTTCAGCAGTATAAATGTCCTTAATATATAAGGCTCCTCCTCATTTTTTAATGAGGCCTGTTCCTCTGAAACAGGTTATACTATCCAGTAACTCATCTTCTTGAATAGAAGCATGGATGATGTGGGTAGCCAATTCAACACTTATATCCCAGCAGATTTTAATAGCTAAAATGGGCAAGGATCTAAAACAGAGGTAGTAGCTTTACAGCATGCATGTGGCTTTGTCTACATCTTCAGCATGACTAACTAAACTGATCCAATAAAATCTGACTAGACTGAGTATTCAACATCTCAATCTAATCTACATACTAGAATAGATAAGGAGTCAAGGTACCAACAGATGCATTCAATCATGGATCTGAAAGGGGCTTGCCAGTAAGGTGTGACTTACTATACGGAGAGGACCAATGACATGTTGGGACAGGCCTGTGGATGCCGAGGAAAAAAAGCTTTATTGCAAGGGAGGGGGTAAAGGTGGTACAGACAAGAAAGTATGTCCATTTTCATAAAAAAGAATCTGCTTCCTCACATTATCAAAGTATGAGTATTAAATACATGCCAGTGCATATAAGACTTTTAAGAATAAAGTAAATTGCCAGTGAAATGTGGGTTACTAGAATGTTGTATAGTCAAGGGCTTGCAAAGTACTGCTACCAAACACTATCCACATCCAGCTGCTATCTGTCCTCCAGAAACTAGAATATGAACTATGAACTACAGGTGCCCTCTTGCACCACCTAGTGGTCATGTAAGTTATTTTCTTACTCCATCATCTGTCAGGTTCATAAGAAAGACAACTGAGCAGCAATGAAATCCACAGACCTTCTGACATATTCATACCTTGAGGGAAAGAAAGAGCAACTCCAAGCCATATGCTTATAGCTAACATGGAGGCAACTTCTAAATAATTGTATAAGCTAAGTTTAATAGTTTGATAGTTTTCTTCACAATGCGGATTGAAAAAGTTCTCAAGGCAAAGTTGTAACATTTATCTAACCCCATAATCTAATTTTTAATAAACATAACATTTTACAGTAACAGTGCCCATGACATAAAAACTGTATACCAAATGCCAACATTAGCTTATAGACGTAACCAAGATACTCAAGGAAACAAAGTGATCTCAGATAGTATGGACAAATGTACAATAACAATTCATTCACAGACAAATGTACTGTGGTTCCTCTTTTCAAACTCTTTTTACCAGGAGAACTGACACACAAGTATTTTGTACTAGCAAATACCAACACACTGTATCTGGTCAGGAATGGCCAACTCATAATTCCAAAGGACTTTGCCTTTAAAAGCTGCATTGAGGACAAAGAACCACTTCTGTAGTTAACAAAAACCACAGGTGATTTATGTGTCTTGTTTCTATGCCCCCTCAATAATAACAAAAATGAAGGTCCATCCCTGTGCTTGATGGATTAAAAAGAACAGATGGATTTAGAAGAAACCAACAGAATTTATTTATTATTTATTTGATTAATATACCGTACCACCTGGCACAAGTGCCACTCGGTTCATTATATCTAATCTAAAATCATAACAGAACATACCGTACGCACATATGGTGGTAATTTATGAGAATATACCATATATACTCGAGTATAAGTCGACCCGAGTATAAGTCGGGTCCCCTAATTTAAACCCAAAAAAACTGGGGAAATTTATTGACTCAAGTATAAGCCTAGGGTGGGAAATGCGGCAGGGCCTGGCAACTCCTCCTTTGTGAACCGTGTGTGTGTGTGATGTTTAAAATGACTTTTAGCCACCGAGGCAAGTGTTTGAGTTGGTGGCTAAAAGTCATTTTAAACATGGGGGGGGGGGTCAGGAGAAGTGGTGCACAATGTTTAAAATGACTTTTAGCCACCGACCCAAACTTGCCTCAGTGGCTAAAAGTATTGACCCAAATATAAGTCGAGGACCCCTTTTTTCAGCCCAAAATTAGGGCTGAAAAACTAGGCTTATATTCGAGTATATACAGTACTTGTTTTAAGGCAGTCAGGTACATAAGAAAGACAACTGAGCAGCAATGAAATCGACAGACCTTTTGACATGTTCACACCCACTTTCAACCACTTTCACAAGCCAAGTAACCTGCAGGCTCTCCCCATATTTGCATAACTAGGCTGCCATCATCATTCCCTCACATGGTGATAGCGAACCTTTTAGAGACCGAGGGCCCAAACTGCAATTCAAAAGCCACTTTTTTTTTTTGCAAAGTGCCAGTACAGTAATTTAATCTGTATACAGGTAGCTACTGTATGAAGGGGCTATGTCGGGTGCCCACAGAAAGGGCTCCAAGTGCCACCTTTGGCACCCATGCCATAGGTTCGCCATCACTGTACTCGGAGAAGAAAAACTCTGATGTTAAACCTCCACTGCCTTGTGGCTATATCCATTTCTGGAAAAGGCTCGAGGAGTTAACCGCGAGGCAAAATTTGGAGCTGGAGTCCCAGAGGCAGTTCATGGCTGTGTACGTACAATCATGTTCTGGCAACTCCTGTGACACAGTTGGAACTAATCGTATCAGCTCTGCCATTCTATTAGATTATTCTAGCGATGTGGAGAGGGTGGGGTTGCTGCTTGGGTAACAGTTTTAACCTCCATATTAATCTACCCAGACCTTGTACTTTGAAGAGGCCACATCAGCTTTGCATGCAGTGTGGAAACAACATGAGAAGAGGCAGTTACTTGGCCTTTTAGCCACACTAGATGTTGCTTTAGGACTTCTATACAGAGCACAATACCATAGTCTCTGGAGACTGAAGGATACCTATGACGTAGACAGAGTGACTGGCTACTAGGACATAGGTGAACAGAGTTTGAATCCTCACTCAGCCTTGGAAATTCACTAAGGGAGTGAAATTGGTGAAGCCATTCTTTAAATATTTCACTTACTGTACCTTGAAAAGGTACTGACTGGAGAGCACCGGAAAACACATCTAAAACAATAAGATGGTCCTGATCATACCCTAAGAGGTTTTCCTTCTCTGTCATACTGCTAGTACTGGTGAAACATAGCTTTAAAATGATCATCAATGGTTAGAGGTAGGTCTCTCAAATAATTCCGCTGCATAGGATTAAATATTGATTTTTATTCTTGATATAAGTTAACTACATTTCTCCATTCACACAGCTTTTTCAAAGCAAGTGGGAAACTGCCAAATACAAATAAGGTGTCCCTGAACAGATACCACATGGCAAGCAAGTATGGTAACTGTTAATAGGAACATAAGAATTACATAATTTTTTCGTGTATAAGACTATATTCTCATCTAAAATTGTTAGACTAAACATTGAGGGTCATCTTATACACAGAAGAAAGCTGAGGAGACAACCGCATGGTTGTAAAACTCTAACTTTAATACAGTCACCTCCTGCCATTTCGCGGTTCAGGTACTGCGGTCCCACTACATCGCAGGATCGCAGTACCTGCACCGCGGGGGTGGGGTGGGGGGATGATCGGCTCGCTCCCCGCCACCCTCTCCCCTTCTGAGAAGCCTCGGAGCTGTGCAGGGGGTTGGCGGGGGCGATCAGGTCACTCTGTGCCGCCCCCCGCATCTCTGAGAAGCCTCAGGGGCACGCGGGGGGGGGGGGGGGGGGCGATCACCTCGCTCCCCTCCACCCTCCTGGGCCCCTCTGAGAAGCCTCGGAGCTGTGCAGGGGGGAGGCAGGGAGCGATCGGGTTGCTCCACGCCGCCCCCAGGCCCCTCCAAGAAGCCTTGGAGCCGCGCAGGGGGCGGGGGGGCGCAACCTCCATTGAAATGCATTGAGTCAATGGATTTCAATGGAGAAGTTTTCCCCATTGGAAACCATTGAGCCAATGTTTTCCAATGGGGAAAATTTTCTCCATTGAAATGCATTGGCAATGCATTTCAATGGAGATGGCCCCAGACAAGAAGTCTCGGGCGGTGTGGGTGGGCGGCGGTGGGAGGTCAGATCCCCCTGTCGCCACCGCCCCCCGCCGCCCCAAGACTTCTCGGACAGGTACGCGATTGCCCGCGCCCGCTTCCGCATATCGCGGATTTTCATGGATCACGGGTGGGGTGGGTTCCTAACCCCCGTGATCGGCAGGGGGTTACTGTAGATGGGGGAATATGGTATCTTTCTGGGCCAAATTACATCTCCCACCCAAACTTCTACTACAATATTTTTGCAAGCATTCATGATATAAGACTCATTTAGAAGATAGCAGTATGTTGTTTTAAAATGAATCTTTCATAGGCATCCTACATTTCACTTATAATTGTTTTGTAACAATGTTTTAAATATGTTTACATTCTTTTCTCTGAGAACCACTAGCGTACGTGGGAGACAATTGTCTTAGTCGTGGCACAGGTTCTCCTATGGAGATGTGATAAGACACAGCCCTGCCACTATTTTGAGGACAGATCAAAATACTTCTCAAGGAACTTTAACTAACTTGTGTGATCTGGTGTGAGGGAGATTTTTTTTGGGGGGGGGGAGGGAAAGTGGTTTCTGCAATCCTTTGTTTATACGCATACAACGTAGGCTTTGCATTGTTTAAATTTTAATTTATTGTTCTACTGTATTGGAATAGCACCATGATAGCCATAAGGATGAACCGAAATTTAAATTGTAATAATTGAAAATAAGATATATTTATTTATTATGTGTTATACCATCCAATGACTTGGAACGTAATATAAGTGAAAGGGATGAATTTTGCTGCTTTCTTTTGCCAGAAGAAAAATGGCCCCAAAGAAACTGCAGTTGTGAAATAATACATTTGGTGGAAATTAAATCTATAGACTACACCATTCCCAATGAATGCTCTTTTCCTGCTGATTATTCTGAAGGATTCCTCATGAAAGAAAATTAGAAGAGACCAAATACAATGTGAATGTGGATATGCTGGCTCTTTTACACCATCCATTATTAAGTTTTCCCTTTTCCTAATAATTGCTAACATCCCTCTCTCTTCTTCCTCTTTCTTTCAGGGAAAATTAGCTGCCAAGAAAAAAATAAACTATTGATAAGAAAGGTTTCCCAGTTGATCCTCCACCTCTATGTATATGATCATGTATTATTTCTTCTCTTTCAGCTTTTTGTGATACCTGTAGATAGATTTAAAAATTTTCAACAATGCCCTCACATGGTGGGGCTTCTCTCATGCACAAAACACTGTATCGCACTGTGGCCCCACCAAATGCATCTGGGAGTGCACAAGACTAGATCTCTGTCTTCTGATACCACTCCCCTGCATCTGGCCCTTGAAGTACCCTGGTTTTAAGCCTGGAGATTACACATCTCCATCATGGCTTGTAGCCTGTGATGGACTTCTCCTCCAGGAATCTGTCCAATCCCCTTTTGAAGGCATCCAAGCCAGATACCATCACCACATCCTGTGGCAGGGAGTTCCACAGACTAATAACATTCTTGGGTAAAAAAACATTTTCTTTTGTCTGATCTCATTCTCCCAACCCTCAATTTGAGTGGATGTCCCCTAGTTCTGGTATTTTGTGAGAGGGAAACGAGTGTTCCTCTATCCACTTTACTCATGTCCTGCATTATTTTGTACGTCTCAATCATATCCCCCCTCAGGTGCCTTTTTTCTAGACTAAAGAGGCCCAAATGTTTTAGCCTTTCCTCATAAGGGAGGTCCCCCAGCCTAGTAATCATTTTAGTCACTCTCCTTTGCACCTTTTCCAGTTCCACTATGTCTTTTTTGAGTTCACGTGTCCAGAATTGTACACAATACTCCAAGTGCGGCCTTACTATTGTTTTGTACAATGGCATTAAAATGTTCGCTGTTTAATTTTCAATCCCCTTTTTGATAATCCCTAGCATGCAGGGCCGGTGCGTTCATTAAGGTGAACTAGGCAGTTGCCTAGGGCGCCAAAATGGACAGGGGGTGCTGCCCAGCCTGCTGCCCCCTGCTGCCCCATGCCGCTGCCCGACCCCCCTGCCACCGCGGCCGCCGCCCGGCCGCCTGGGCCGCCCCCCCCCCCTGCTGCCGCTGCCTGACCCCCCTGCCGCCGCCGCCGCCGCCGCCCAACCCCCCGCCGCCACCCCGCCCCTCGCCTAGGGTGCAAAAAGCCCTAGCGCCGGCCCTGCTACCATGGAATTGACCTTCTTCACTGTTGCCACACACTGGGTAAACACCTTCATTGAGCTGTCCACCAGCACACCAAGATCTGTTTCCTGGTCCATCACAGATAGCTCTGAGCCTATGTGTTGATAGATAAAGTTTGGATTTTTTGCCTCAATATGCATTATGTAAAATGATTGGAAGGTTTAAGGAGAGTCTTTGATTTAGGGCAGTGGGGTCCTTGTTAAATAAAAAGGAAAGTTCCCCATTTTTATAGCTTTATGAATTGTTTCATTTCATTTCATTTCATGACAAAATTCTTTTTGAAAATCCATTATTAACAAAATTTGAAACAAAATGAAATGAAACACTATATTTTCATTTCGTGCCCATCTCTAAGCAGCCTACTTTTCTTTGACATTCACATATACAGTCATGCTACTTTGAAGAAAACTATCTATGGAGCAATGTTTTGTCAAAGAATAAAAAATAAAAATATCTCTCAGATCTGTCTCAGAAAAACAGAATGAACAAACCTGCATTTTATCAAGTGGGAAGCAGCCCTGCATAAATCTATTTGAATTGCAGAAAATGAAACTTTTCCTCTAAGTGTATTTCTCACTTAACCTGGGACAATCTATGTAGATCCACACATTAACATCACAGTAACTGCCTGCATCATATATTTTGAACAAGCATTGCCTCTACGCAATGACCTAATTTAGTTTCTTATGCAAAGTAGACTTGCCTAGAATACACAGTTGTCTAAATAGATTGTCTAGTCTGAAAAGACACTGGTCTGTCAAGATACTAATCCTTTCAACTGGCAATTATACTGAATTAAAGGGGAAATTATTGCCCTCTTTTGAGGATCATTTTTGTATTCTGTGCATTCACACATGTAGTAGAGATACTTAATATTTTTCTATTGACATATACAACTACAGTTACATTCAATTTAGAGTTTCTGAAAAACAGGGATTTTTAGTCTCTCAGTAAATGTACCACAGGCTTTAGATAACCTCTAGTTGTAAAGCTACTTAGAGGTCATATATCCAAACTATGTGGAGGTCCGCAACATGCAGAGCTTTGAAAGCGGGGGGGGGGGGGAGAGATGTCACATTCTTTCATTTTCGGTATAAGAAATGACCAACTTGTTCATGGCAAATAATTGTTTGAACTGAGGATTTTATTATTAATCTCTGAAGACTGCTGAATTTAGGGTCACAGCAAGGGTTGATTAGGTACAAGGTGCACGAAGCTCTCCTCTGTCGATGCTATTGGAAGAAGCAAGTAATTTAGATTCAGAATTGGTCTTGGATTGAAGCTCACTCCATTACCAACCCTTTTCAATTTCAGCTATACAATAAACATCAAGCGCAGCAAGGAAATTAGTACATTTGGTAATGCATTGGGGGAGATGGGACGGGTCTTTCTCAAGATGACACTTATCACCAAAGCTTCAGTTAATGAAACCCTTGAGTGGTATCTGCGCGTTTGACGTATTTTGACATTTTTTGAAATCACATCCAGCGCTTTCTCTCTCTCTGTCTTTCTCTCTTTCCATCTCCCCCCCCACACACACTCCAACCACACAATGTTCTGCTTTGGGAGGGGGATTCGATCTATCTTTTAAAATAAGGGTTGAACAGCTGAAATATTGGGGGGTAGAATTAAGGAGAGCTTTGGCTGCACCACTCAGGACAAAGAGAGACTTTCTCACAACATAGAGGATTTTGCTGGATAAATATTCATATTAAAAATCAGCTTAGGTGCTTGTACTTGGACAAGGTTCTCAGGTGTCATAAGTGGATTTCTATTTGTTTTGTCAAAATATTGGTAAGACGTCTCACTTTGTCTTTAATTAAAATAGCAATACCATTCTAATAACAATTCTAAACTGTCCAATAGCTACTGGCAAACAAATGCCACATAATGCATATCAAAATATTTGTTCATTAATTACTTAGGGCTATATATAAATATCTTCTGCAACACAGAAGCATGGCAATTGGTATTTCTCGTGACATCCAGTATCTTTTCCTCCTTTCTCCCTTTTTGAAAATTTTCTGGTTCCCTATGCCATAAAGATAATCTTGATTATATGTGATGCTCAGGGCAAGTCTGCAAGAAATATAAAAGCCTTCTTAGAAGCTCACCACAATTTAAAGCAGATATGGATGGCAGGGCTTCGGTGCCTCCTTTCAATGGACAAAATAAGGATCAATAAAGCAAACTTAATCATATAATGTAAATATGCCACATAATTATATCTTTTGCCTTTCAGAATTTAGTGGAATTTATATAATGTCCTGTGTATCACTACCTACAGTAGCAACTGAAAATCTATTTAAATAAAATATTTCATATTGCTTCTGAAAAATGTCTAAACCCAGTCTTTCATGGAGCCAATGATCAAACAGATACAGAACTGAACAATAGCTAAAATATATGTGTCAATAATAGTGCTGAAAAGAAAGAAGAGGGGAATGTTTCACAACATATCCATTCCCACAGACCTTTGAAATTTTCATATACAAAGCAAAGCAAGAGCAAAGTGTTCTGTTTATATAACACCCCATAGCACCCTATAGCTCTGGGCATTTTTCAGTTTATTTATGCAGGCTGCACCTTGCCCCCCCCCCAACGAGCTGGGTACTCATTTTACCGACCTCTGAAGGACAGAAGGCTGAGTCAGAAATGAGCCGGCTACCTGGGACTGAGCCCCAGGTTGTGAGCGCAGTGATAGCTGCAGTACAGCTGTTTAGCCATTGCACCACAAGGCTCTTATACTAGGTTGATGGTGGGTGTGAGTAAATTTGACCCCACTTCCCCAAACTTAGCTCACCAGCACTAATTGTGCTGTCCCAGGTCATGTTAAAGGTTCTGGTGCTGCTTACCTATAAAGCTGCCCACAGTTGAAGATCCTGTTACTTGTTGGAGCACCTTTCTCGAGGGTCATCTACCCACACCACTGAATCCTTTCAGGCCATGCTTCTCCAGGATGCCATGTCAAGGGAGTCCAGGAGAGCATCCACTTTTCTGGAGTGGCACCAATACCATGGAAGCAGCTCCTGGTCAAACTGCCTCTGGCCTCCTTCCTGCTCATTGACAAGAGACTGCTTAAGACACTGCTCTTTGCAGAGGCCCTTGACAGCAACCGCAAATGAATTTTCATTTGCCGCATGACCTGCCTACCCAACTATGGGCAATATTCATGCTCTTGTTGTGATGTCAGCTGATACAATTTGCTCTTGGTTTTGTGATATTCTGTTTGGTAAATGTCAAAACGTACAAAAATGAATGGAAGAGGTTAGGTAGAGTAGTGCTACAGTTTAGGGCCTCAGATTATGGGGGGGGCACTTTTTATATAGTACTTTTTATAAATAAACTTTTAAAAGAATATGGGCAGAAAGCAGACAAAAGCACAGTAAATGTTAAAGGTTTTTGCTTAGTACCAGTTGATGTATTTTGACACAATCCCCACAGACAATAGAAGTATTCCATTTAATAGTTATTTGTTAACATAATTTGGCATTTCAATTTGTCCAGTTTGGCTTGGGTGTTGAGGAATTTGCTGTGGAAGGAAATTTGCAAAGATAAAGCAGAGTGCATATAAGCTGCCTGGGCCTCGTCTCTAACTGAACCAGATTCCCTGATAAATGTTCAAAATATTTAGTCTTGTAAGTAGATTTTTTTTTTGCCACATCTGTTCCTTGAATGCATCTGTTCCATGACAAAACAATTTTTGCCATTATAATGTCTTGGAACTGATGCATTGTATTTTGATGTGCTTCTCTTAGCAGTATTTGGGAAAGGTAGGAGAAGGGAAGGAAACTACAGTGCTTTCTTTGTTTTGTTTTGTTTTTAATAATAAAGTGGATGAAATGACAGCTTGGAATCTTGGTAACTTTGGAATGTCATAACCTTGAACACACACAAAAAAAGTTAAATATGTATACATCACCATCAACTCTCAGATCACTCAAAATGTTGTAGTGTGGCAGCTAGGATGCCAGACCAGATGCTTAAACAAAGATATGGAGCAGAAGATTTGAAGTTCATTCATTCTAATGGATGCGATATTTACTATTTAGCCCTCTTGAAAACAGAGGGAAATGATTATAGATTCATATATTTCAAAATCTCACACAGCTCTATTATTTTTCTTTTTCTCTTTATTTTGTCCTATTCAGAGGACAGAGAACAATTAAAACAAAAATACAAAGCAACCTAAATAGGCTATTTCTGAGCTTCACTGGACCTACCAAGAAAACGTTTACAGCTTGAGTTCCTAGCTGGGTGGTCCCTCCCAAGTATATTTCTCCCTGTCACATGTGGGAGGTCATCTTGAAGATTTCAGGGATGGGAAACTTTGTTGTTGAGGATATCTACTCCTTTAGAGTTGTATTGTGCTGAGCATCAGGGTTTTTTATATAAAACTCTGCCCTCACATGACACTGCTCTGAGCATTTCCCCGTGCCTCCTTTAGACATTTAAGGTGCTGGAGCAGGGGTATGTCTGCTTCTGTGAAAGTTCAAAGACAGAATAATAAATGGTGGTTATCTTCTGAACCAAAAATAAATCCTGTATAACAAAAGAGTTAATACATATTTTTCCAGGACTTACTGAGTGTGTGGCTTTCTCTCTTCCCTGTCCCCTTGCAGCTCTCTGAAAAAGAACAGCCTCCTGCTAAATACTCACCCTTTCCACTTTATTTTCCATTTTGTTTTTTGTAATAAACGGTTAATGTAACAAAAGTGACACTTTTGCCAGGAATGGTAATTGTGTGTGTATGTGAGTTAGTAAGCTGAGACTGATGATGAATAAATACAAGCAATCAATTGCTCTTCTAAATATCTTTGGATACACATTTTAGGAGGTAATCTTCTAATAAAAGCAGAATTTATATATGGAAACACACACACACACACACACACACACACACACACACACACACACACGTAGGCAGTTTTAGTGATTTAGATTAGCAATGGCAAACTCAACACACAGAGAATGGTTCTTATTTCTGGTCTACACTGGAAGCTACTACCTACCTGGCAGGTGCCTTCCCTGATGTAAAAATGAAAAGTTGCCCTCAAGACCTCACAAATTGTGAAGAAAAAGAAAATTATCTTCACAAGTGAAACTATAAGCTTTGAAATGATAAGTCTGGGCTTAAGAGAGTTGCTGGAGGTTACAAAAATGGCATCATAGGTAAGATGAACCATAGGCCTTTGCAATGGCAAGAGCCTCTAATTAAAGCAGGAACACAGCCAGAGCATTTGTATCTTATTTTTCTTTCACAGTCAGGAATTTATTTTAAAAAAATCAAAAAATCCAGGTTTATAGTGCGAAAGACATGATATCGAAGGCTCTGGTGTAGAGCGCAATACAAATAAATATGATTATTAATATAAATAAATATTCTTAACATCAGGAACGATGGGATGAGGAGCAAATGTGGGCACCAGCTGAGATAGAAATCGTTAAGAAGCCTGCAGAAATAAATCTTCTCTTTCCTGCCTGCTTTTTGGGGTGAGAAGGGTAAGATGGATAATTATCTGAAAAGTTTAAAAGGCAGCCCTGTCTTTCTTCGCAGCACAATCTCTTTAGGGCGATAGTGGGTAGATGCAAAATGCAGAACAGTGCAACAGAAATGGATGGATAGCTTAGTGCCTATTTCCCCCTTTCTGAAGGTAGTGCAAGGACAATGGCTGCTTGCGATCAGAGGAAGATGCCACCTAAAAAAATTTGAGGGGAGAGTACCTCCCCTGTTCAGCCCATCAGCTGTCTTGTTCTAGGGCAGGCATGTCCAAACTTCAGCCCTCCTGATGTTTTGGACCATAAGTCCCAAAATTCTACGCTTAGGTTGCCAATGGCAAAGGACTGTGGGAGTTGTGGTCCAAAACATCTGGAGGGCTGAAGTTTGGACATGGCTATTCTAGGGATATGGAGAAAGCTTCACCTGAGTTCTGAGGGCCATCTAATGCCAACCTTCTTCCCAAAAAGTCTTTTGCCAACAAGCATCCTACGATGTTGCAGGAGTGGGAGTGATGCATTCCCAGCCCACTCATTCCACTGGCTTTCCAGAGAGACCAGCCACCACTTGGCCATTTCTAGCCTGTCACATTGTACTGCCTGAATGAAGACCAAACCCTATCCATGCCTACTAAGATCCATACTTGATGAACTCTGCTTTAGCATTTGGGCAGCAAACTCTGCCCTTGTTTATTTACAGCTCCTCATGATGCCATCTGGAACTAATAACTTCAGTCAAGTACATGGCAGATCAAGCCCTCAGCATGGCTTCTCTGAAACTGATGCCTAATAGCAGCCACTGCACTTGGCTATTACACCAGAAGACAGTAGATGCAGATTGCTATTTTCTTTGCTTTAGCAGAGAAGGGGAACCATCATATTGCCTCATTCCTAGTGGATTTTGTCAGACATCACAGAATACCTGCATAACCCTCAACCCAAGCTCCATTTTTCAGTTCTCCATGTTTGGAAATACGAATAATCTGACTGCCATAACTTTCCCTCTAAAGTATGACAGACTGTTCTACTTGGGCATGTCATAAGGAGGCAAGATTTTCTGGAAAAGACAATCGTGCTAGGAATGGTTGAGGGCAGCAGGAAAATAGGAACTCAAATATCAAATTTAATTAAAGTTTCAAGTTGGAGAGGCTGGCAGTCATGACCCACAAGCCATTTGGCATAATATGGAGCGTGTGTCAGGTGTGCTTGTTTAAGGTCAAACTTATGTGTTACATGAATACATTAGAAATTAAAAACATAATAGTGTCCCAGAGATGCAATTTTGGAAGATTTTTGTGAGTCAGCAGTCATACTTCCACATGGAGCCAATTTTTATCTTCCAATGACCAATCTCAATTCTAAATATACAGATATAGAAATAAGAGGCATATGAAAAGCCTGTAGTGTGATCATCAGCGTCTTTTAGTATTTTACTTCTAAAGATGTGCTATGAATGTATAATTTGAAACTCAGGTGTGATAGCATGATTTAAGAACATAAGAACATAAGAAGAGCCATGCTGGATCAGGCCAGCGGCCCATCTAGTCCAGATTCCTGTATCTCACTGTGGCCCCAAATGCATCTGGGAGTGCACAAGACTACATATCTGTTTCCCGATACCACTCCCCTGCATCTGGCCCTTGAAGTACCCTGGAAATTACACATCTCCATCATGGTTTGTAACTTGTGATGGACTTTTCCTCCAGGAATCTGTCCAATCCCCTTTTGAAGGCATCCAGGCCAGATGCCATCACCACATCCTGTGGCAGGGAGTTCCACAGACTAACAACATGCTGGGTGAAAAAATATTTTCTTTTGTCTGTTCTTACTCTCCCAGCCCACAGTTTGAAGATGGGAATCTATAATGTGTGTGTGTGTGTGTGTGTTGTGTCGTTACAGTCATGACCTACTCTTCGTGACCCCATGTCCATACATGGTTGCATTTTTCTGCAATTTAAAGATTTCTGCAATTTAAAGTCTTTCATTCCAGGCTGTATTCCTTTTACCCAAAGCCTTACACCACCCAATTACCTTAGTGATGGATAGACGATAAGGAGGGGGTGAAAGAGGATCTTTCTTCAGCCACTTCCTCACCACTGCAATTATGTGAAGACCCTGCTGTTGATACAAGTTGCTGGATCAAGTTCACAAGGAGTGAAGAATGGACCTCATAGAACTCTAGCTATCTACTCTCATAAAACCGATCTATTTGAGTTCTTATGTGTTTTTTCAATGCAATTAATTTTAGATTAGCTTCTTTTCCATATTTACATAATTAGGAGTGCACATTTATTCAATTTGGGGAAAGTTCTCCATTCTAATTTTATAACTGCTGTGCTTCTGAAAATAGTCATGATGGGATTAAAAAATTATACTCTTAACTGCAAGTAGCTGCTCACATGTTGTTATTATGGATGAATTGGTGTAATTATCTTTCTAGTTGCAACAAATGTCCAACACCTACAGTTTAAACGAGAGTGGGTGCAAAACAAAGCAATGGAAGCCAGTTATAATTTCCCATGTCACACCTTTGGTGAATCAAAAGTATTTACGGAAACTGTTAATATTACAAATATATTGCCCTACTTCCTGTATGCCGTTTTCTCGCTGAATAAATCTTGTGTTGTCCACTCTTTAAAGTGGTGAAATTTTTAGAACTGATTTTGTCAGATCAGGCTGGTTTGGATTCATTTGGTCTGAAGTGGGTCAGAATTATCCTGACGGGATCTGGATTGATCTGAATCACTTTGGACCAAATTTGTGATATAGCCACTACAGGATGTGTCCAAAATACTACAAAGCACCACCATGCAAGAAAAATGCCATAGCACTGTGATGGGGGAGATAGATTCTGCTTACTGATGGCTCTAGCTTCCAATCTCAGAAGTCTTGCCAGCACTTCCCAGTCTCATTACCTGCAAGCAATGATTGTTTCAGGTCAGTTGAAGTTATGCTATCAACTTCTTTCCCTGGCTTTCCATACTTTTATCTTTTCTACTTCAGCATATCATTTTAAAAAATCTGCAGTGAGTGTTTCGGTTTAGGGTTCTGATTATGGCATCTCCAGCCCTTCACTTGAAAATCTTTTGTCTTGGTACTGAATAAACAAGCGAGTCTTCTTTTAGCCTCTAAGGTTAATTTGTTCTTTTGAATCTTTTATGGTTTATTGCAAGCAAATATTAATATGTTAGGTTGTGCTACATTTCCCCCCCTCCCCATCCCCTCTACTTTCAAATCTGAGTTGGCCAACAGTCTTAACAGCGCTCTCTTGTTTCTAAAAGAATTTCATTGGGTTTGATGATAGCTCCATGCATATTCCAGTTTATATTTTTCTTTCCTTCATTATAACAGGAAACAACCTTGTGTTCCCTTTTTCATTCTTCCCCAGGCATCTTACTGTTCCTACACCTTTCTGTTTGCTGCTGTTTTGAGTATATCACTGTGTTGTTCTGAATAATTTTAAATGAATAGTGGTCTTGCCACTATTCAGACGGACAGGATAGGATGGGTTTCCAGGATGGGTGTCCAGACAGAAAAACAGACAGACAGACAGACAGACAGACAGACCTCCATTCCTCTCTCCTCCCTCTGCTTTGGAGGCTGCCTGAGACAGAACATTCCATCCAATCACCCACAATTCCCGGGGGGGGGGGGGAAGAGCCACCATTGGCTCACTTGTGATCATGTGATCCTTGCAAGACATTGCTTGTTGTTCCAGGCAAAATTTAGAAGAAACGTTTGCTTGTCTTGTAAAACACTCTTAAACCAAGGTACAGTGGTTACTCTTAAGACAAATGCCCTATAAGATGAAAAATTCATAAGACAAATGAAATTTCTGGGAAAAGGCAAAATTCACTAGACAAATTTTCCCTATGGGATGCCTTGCAAGACAATTTCAATGCATTCCTAGGGGAAACTACATTAACCCACATTTTGTAGGATGAATTTCCCATAAAACAAATTGACCTGTAGAATGAATTGAATTGAATTTGTCTTGAGGTACCACTGGTACCACTGGTCAATTTGTTTTATGAGAAATTCATCCTACAAAATGAACCCATGAAGATCTCTGCCTGTCACATATGATGGGTCTTCTAAGGCAGTGGTGGCAAACCTTCGGCACTCCAGATGTTTTGGACCACAACACCCACAATCCTTTGTCATTGGCAATACAGTCTTGGAATTCTGGGAGTTGTGGTCCAAAACATCAGGAGTGCTGAAGGTTTGCCACCACTGTTCTAAGGGGTCAGGAGGCAGAAAACCCTTGCAATCCTCTTTTAGCAGCTTTTCAGGTAATACTTCACCGTAATAGCAGCTCTGCTAAAATATGCCCCTTCTCTATTTCAATCTCACTACCCTCTTCTTAACCTCTCACCTCCCTGACTCCATCCTGTCAATCTAACTTAGAATGGAGGACTGAAGTTTTGCATTCTGTTCTCTCTTGCGGTTAACACTTGGTGAGAGCTAAATTACACATCAACTACAACAGGATTATGAAGGCCCATGAAAAATCCTAAAGGTCAGGAAAACCAATGTGTCTTCCAAGCATGTAACACTTTGATATTTCCTTTTTAATGAAAAATTCTAACCCTACTCTACACTGAACTAAATATCGAGCAACTATGACTGGGAAAAATCAGCCTATCTTCACATGCGTTTCTCTAAACATACTGTATAGGCATCTTCATATTACAAGCAAGCAAAATACAGTGCTTCAAACAGGTGGAGCTCCTCCTCTCCCTGCAAAGGCAGGATCCCTAATTATTCTTATGCTGCTGAAATTATTTTAATTTTGCATCTCAGCAAATCCACATTTGTACGCTGAAAACAGGTGTTCATCAAAAGGAGATGATAAAGAGATGCCGCAGTCAAGGCTTGGAACCTTGCCGGCATGGTGCGATGACAGATAAATCCTACTCAACATCTTCCTTCTTCAGAAGGAGATTACACCTTTTTAAAAAGGCAAAACATGCAGTTCAATTACCTATTGTCTTGGCATGTGGTTGCAATGAAAGAGGCAGTCTTAAACATCAATAGAGCTAAACTAACATCCCCAGATGGGCTTCAGGAGAGGAAAACCTTTAGCAAGATCCACCTGTACATGAAGCAATGTTTTGTTGCCAATGATTTTTAAGAGGTAGAAACATTTCTTCATCCTCTTATTCAGAGAGTCCCTTCATCCAAAGTGGCCATTCCACACAGAACTTAGGGTGGGATTCTTCTCCAGACTAAAGAATTGCAGATGATCCCACCTCTAGGATTAGATTATTTTTAAAAAGATCCCTTTACAGTTATGTTTTAAGTTACGTACAAGAGAAAAAGAAAATGAATATAAGAGTTTCAGTCGCATCCATAGTAAAGTCTGTGGCCCAGTCTACCAGCTGCAAAGCTCATCTGGGCATGAAGATGTTTGATGGACATTTAAAACAGAGCACATCCTGTCACAGACCATCATGGAGGCAGTCCTAAACAGGATTCTGCATGAACAATGCTCCTACAAAAGTTTGCTATTCTTTAACCATTTTCAAAATGAACTTTTTTTCCTTTTATATATTACTCTGCCCTTGGATGTGCAATTATAACTTTTCAGTAGTTGATGTCACACCAGATTTGCAAATCTGGTTAAAATATGAAGAGTAAATAACAGTCTGTGGCAAGGTCAGAGTTCCTGACTCATTTACTACACCAAGATAAGTAACTCAGTAGAGAAAACCTGTGAATGGCTATCTGATAGCGCAGGTGTCAAACCACATATTTGGATAGTAGGAATTACTTCCACGCTATCCGCACCACTACAATAACTAAAATTTGCATTGGCTTTTGATGCTACATAGGAGTTTTGCAGCAGGTTAGTGGACCACCTAGCCATGATGAGCATACTGTACCTATGCTGAAGACATTGTACTGGCAGATCTGATTGCCAGCTACTGAGCCTTACTCTAAATATTTGTTTCTTGATATATATCAAAGCCCTAGGTACCTTAGGACCAGGATGACAAGCAGCCTACCTTTACCAGCTGGCATCATGAAAACTGGATTCTCTCAATGGTGCCTGCCATTTGAAACCCTCTTTCATTGGAGATTAGAAGCAGAAACAGAAGCAGGACCCATCTTCTCATGCCTTCCACAACAATACTCTTGCCAGCGATCGTCCTGAGTCCTGACAGCTTTTTTCCTCTCAAATTAACTGTTGGAACATTTCATTTATTTTAACTATTTACCCTTTCATTATTTTTCAAGTTCAAAACTGTTCAGCACCACTTTATACCAAATTATATATGCATTTTTAACATTTTAGTCATTTTTATTTTGTTTATAATAAACAATGCATACTGTTTGGAACCTCTTTAAACTAAACACACACATCTGTTTCAAAGAACTGCTTGAAAGATTGCATTTGGGCATCTTGGACTATCAATGTATATTGCTTTCAATTGTGAGATCTGCCTGGAGTATACAAGGATTAACAAAATAACCAAGACAACTCTTGGTTTCCATACAGCATAGATTTCTTAGTTGAAATTCCTGATTGATTAATAGGCATGACTCTGTGAATGCACTGCTCCAGCATTAAGCTACTCAGGAAGATAGGCAGTAACGTATATGTCGCTGCAAACTCAGGAATTGTTGTGCTTTCAAAAGAATATATTAAGAGTAGGAATGGCCTGCAACTCTGAAGAGAGCATATGGAACAGTTTGGAAGATTCAGAAGAGAAAGCACTCTCCATGTTCCTGTTAGAAGGGTGTGTACAACTGATGATACTCTTTTAAAAAGCCTGTCTTGGAGACCTTAACATTCAGACATGTTTATATCAAGACAAGCGGTCCTTTAGATGGTCAAGCTGTAAGCCGTATAGATGTTCGCTTTAATTTGACCCATCAGGTAACTAGAAACCAATGCAGGTTTTTCAGCATCCAGGTCATATTACTGCATTACTGTATACCAGTACCTAGTTGTGACACCAACAGAAGATCCTAAATCCTTTCCAGGGTAGCTCCACTACAGCCCGTTTCTTTGGACTAGGTTTTTCTGCTTCCATCAGAGAGACATCCTTTGCCAGCATGCCCCTTGGGATTCCTCCTCTGGCAGTGTGATGGTTGTAGAGTTGCCTATTCTTGCAGTAGACGGATTTTCTATTGCCTTGCTCTTGAAGCATCAGTAGTGTTTCTTCCTTTCTGCTCCTATGTTTTTGCTTTAAATCTAATCTCATCTTATAGATTTATAGTCAAAGTTCAAGTTTTTAGTTAAAGTGTTTTTTAAGAGGAGGGCTGGAGATGCCAGAAACTCATAACTATGTAGATAAGGGCATAAATAGTTAAGGGTCATGAATATTTTCAGCCTTGAAGGGAAGGGAAGTGATTAGCATACCACTTGGAACCAGTAGGGAGGAGTTCTTCTTGGGAGTAACAAAACAATCAAGTATGTAAGTGGATAAATGAAGAGATCCTATTAAACAAGCTGAGAAGCTAGTCTAAGACCTTGAACATTATTATTTGCTAGCATAAACAACTGAATGATGTGACAACCACTTAAGCCTACGTGAAGCGGACATTTAGCAAATCTTAGGTCTCACTGAAGAGATTGCCATGAATTGGGAGATAGGGTGTGGCCCTGCAAAGCTTACAATGGGCAGTTGTTTGCCTTTTTAGGTCTTTTGTGAGTTTTTACCTCCCAGTGAGAGCAAGTGGTCAGATAAAATACAAGAAATTGGATGTGGTCTTGGGGGAGAAAGCATTAGTCAACTACAAGGACCAGCAGATGACCATGTTACTAACATTTGCAGTAAATCTGGTCTCAAGAGGGCTTGGAGTTATCAGTAATTACTGAATGCACCATAAAAACTTAGAGCTAGTAATGAATCACACACAAATTGCTATTGCTGAAAGGTAACGGTTCCGTCATTTGAACTTGGGAAGAAATTTGCTTCTGATCTAAAGAAAGATTACTCAAACATTCAAGGACTCCAACAAGTATTCAGCTCCAATCAGGATCTGTGCAAGGACATGCATCATCCCACCTCCCTGTCTGATTGGCCAGCACCAGAAAGAGGGAAAGATTATGCATTGGAGCTGGCTTCCTGGTTGGAATTTCACCCAGCGCAAGGTAAAGCAAGGTAAGACAGTGGGTGATTTTGTCCTGGAGGGTGGGACTGCATTTCTAGTGCCAGCTGTGTAGGCATTTTTTGTTTTGGAACCAGTCCCCTTCTGAAACAAAACACCCATCTCTGGTTTTGATCCCACAAGAAAAGGAGTCCAGTAGCCATGACTCTACTTCTGGATAACCTCACCTGGATGATTGAGAATTTCCACAGACATAACACACAATCATTAGTAAATCATATACCCAGCAAGCTTGCTAACTGTGGATAATTTCTTGCTTAGCCAGAAGTGTCAGCTTTTTGAGTTGCAGATTTTTAAAAAATATTGCATTGCTGCATGTGTTAACGCTTTCATCACAATCTTTTTTGAACTTCGGTAACCATGCACATCCCTTAAAAATATTTTTACTTTTAAAATTATTTTTTCTGCAGCGTTTCTTTTTAAAAATTACTTATTATGCTTCTATCCTGCCCACCTGGTCAAACAGCCACTCTGGGAGGCTTATAACAGAAAAACACAAACAATATAAATACATAACATAACAAGACACACACATCTGTTTTAAAGAACTGCTTGAAAGATTGCATTTGTGGATCTTGGACTATCAATGTATATTGCTTTCAAAGAGCCAGTGTTGTGCAAGCCCATGGCCATGTGGATGTAATGGCTGAATGCATTTCTGCACACAGAACACTGTTTACCTTCCCACTTTTTATAGTGGTATCTATTTATCTACTTTTCTACTCCTCTATATTCCTGGTGACTTTCCTCTTAATCTGTCCCCCCACCCCCCACCCCATTCCTCTATTCCCTCTCCACTGGAACCATTCATTCCTAGCTTTCTTCCTGTAATGGCCTGGGCCTGGGCAGCTACCAGGAAATCTGCAAGGGAGGCGAGGGTGTTTCCAGCAGCCAAGGGTGTTTCCAGCAGCCACGAGTGTGGTCAGTCCAGTCCAGGTTCAATAGATACAGAGTCATCAACCAGTCCAAGGTCAAGAGTCACACACAAACACAGTCCAACAGAGAAGGGGATGCCAAGCAGGCTGATTTAGGGTAGCAGAGTTCCAGGAAGGTTCAAGGTAATCAGGCTGAAGCTTCAGGAGTCTGGGCGTTGCTGAGGCAAGCAACAGGGAGTGCTGACAGCTAGCTTTATGCCTGGAGCAGGCTCATCAGCTGCATGCACTCTGATTGCCTCAGCCTGAGAGGGGCCTGACTCTGCAAGAAGGGAGAGTCCTATGGCCCCAATCCTGTTATTTCCATTGCTGGCTTTCTGGTCTCTCTGTGGAACCATATTTCAGTAATGCAACACAGTGTAATGCTACCCCATGTCTACCAGGAAGCTGGATATCTGAAATCCTGATTGTTCTGGGGATAGAGGGGATGGCTCACTGATACGGGCCTCAATGCTATCACCTCCCTTTTTACAGTCCCCAAATCCCTATTGATTCAATGGTCCTACCCTAGTTGCACCGGGCAGGATCATCAGATGGCTGTAAAACCTATATTCACATTAGCCAATGTGAATAGAGGTTTTACAGCCATCTGATGATCCTGCCAACATGGCTCTACCCACAAATCTCTGTTGTCCTGTCTCCTCCTGATTGGTGTTAACAAGGTTCCTCAGAGGTTGAACCTGTTAAACTTGTGTAATGAAGCTTGCAGGTACAAGGAAAACTCCATTTTTATCTTGTTACTATACTTAACTGCTGCAAGCCAACAAAGCAGAGCCTGCTACAAAACTAGTTGCCAAGCATATCAATCAAGCAGAAAATGAACACAAGTCATTGTTTCTTGTCCTAAACACTTGTGTACACGTTAGGAATCAAGGAACATTGGCAGAATATAAACCCATTTTTAATAATGCAAATGGATCATCTAATCAGTAAATTCATGTTAATTGAAAAATGACAGTCATCTGAGAAACAATTTTAAAAACTGGTTATACTGTCAAATATTATGATAAGATAGAAGGTGGCATGCACCAGGCCAAACACTGTTCAGCAAACAGGTTCTGACTCACAAAACAAGCAAGCATATTATCAACTAATTTGAAGTGGAAAGTACAGTATTACCTTCTAGGACTGTTATTGAAGGAAACTGATTGAGAATCATTCATTTAAAACTAATAGGAAAACACACTGCTGCTCTCCTAATTTGTTAAGGCTGAGAGCACTGCTTCTTTATAATAACAGGGTAAATAAATAAATAAACATAGCTTTCTCCCAAGCTGGTGTAAATTATTTCTTGCATGCCTGGCTACTCTAATAACCCACCATGGCTACGCCATTTCCTTGAATGTTCAGTTGATCTTGTCATCACTCATGAAATTAGTGCTGCAGTACTAATGCAACTTGGTGCGTAACACTCACTAAAGCCCCAGAAAATCCATGTTCTTTTGCAGGGAAGTTCACAGTGGTGCCATTATTATACAGCCAACATACAAAGACACTCGGCAAAGCAAAAGCAATTCACTTAAGCCTCTTCTTTTCTTTCAGCAGGAAACTGGTGTTGGAGCGATCAGGCCAAATTCCAAATTCTGTTGTCTCGAACACAGCAATAAAACTTGCATTGCAAATTGCCTCCCTGAAATTTACAAGGAAAAACATCATTGACGCAATGGATAGCACTTAGTATGACTTGTAGGTTATTTGAGACAGGCTATATAGAAGCGCTTGTCAAGTGGCCACAAATATTCCTTCTTCAGGTGGGGGTAGATTTCCTTGTGTATCAACCATGTCAGGATCAGCTTGTAATCTCCCCAAATATATCCCTTACTGGTTACTGATTGATTCCCAGTCCATGTCCAAAATGTTGTTACTTTTTAACTGTGCATGATAGCAATAGCACATTTTGCTAGCTTTTCTTTCTTTCCAAAAAATCCTATGCAATCTGAAAGCTAGCTATTATCTTTGTGAAACTGATAAGCAGTGGGCCTTTGCAAGTGTGAACTGGTTAGTTTTAGTGAGAATCTTGAAATTATAGGAAGTAAAGACTGCTTTTGGTTTTAGATGCCTATTGAAAACACACTTGGTTATGCAGGCCTTCTCCCCAGGAGAGTAATAGCTGTGTTGTTCTTAAATAAATATTTTAATTAAAATGGAATATATTGTTTTTATGAGAGCCAGCATCACTTAGTGTAAAATGTTAGAGTAGAACTCAGGGCACCTGGCCTCAAATCTCCACACAGCCATAGAAACTCATATGGGGCCCAGGGCGGTTATGGTAAACCATAGCTTGCACATATCCCATACAATAAAAACTCCTTTAAGCTTAGCAAAACTAGAAACAACTTGAGAGTACAGAATATGTCTTCATACTGAAGGTGCAGAAGAGAGTGACGAAAATGATTACTGGCATGGGGTACCTCGCTTATGAGGGAAGGCTACAGCATTTGGGGTTCTTTAGTCTGGGGGAAAAAGGCACCTGAGGGGGAGACATGATAGAGATGTGCAAAATTATGCAGAGGATGGATAAAGTGGATGGAGGACTGGACAGATTTTTGGAGAAAAGGTCCATCACAGCTTACAAGCCATGACAGGGATAGGTGTTTCCAGGCTTTAAAAAAAGAGGGTACCTCAAAATGCAAGACACATGGGAATGGTATCAGGAGACAGGTATCTAGTTGTTTCATGTGCCCTGAGAGGCATCTGGTGGGGCCACTGTGAGATGCAGGAAGTGGGACTAGATGGACCCTTGGAGTGATCCATCAGGGCTTTTCTTATGTTCTTATGAAACTCCCGGGAGAAACTTCCAGACTTTTGAATGTCATTAGTATGCAAACAACACTCGATTATATCTCTCCTTTCCACTTAATTCCAAAGAAAATGTTTTGACTCTAAATCAGTGTTTTGTTTCAGTAACAGGCTGGATGAAAGTGAACAAACTGAAACTTTAATCCAAACAAGACAGAGTTCATGTGGGTACTGAAAACCAATCTCTCAACAGAGGGGTGGGGGAACTCAGAAACAATCTGTCTGGTACTTATCAAGAGGCCATTTCATCAGTCCCTAGACAAATCAGAAGCACTTCACACCTCCACCAGCAAGGCCATAGTTAATGGCCTTGCTGGTGGGAAAGGTTGCATAGGTGAGACTTTTACCCACCTTAGGCCATTGTCCAACTTATGAGCCTATTCAGATCAGGTAATGTGAAATGAAGGTGAACTATAAAATGGAAGACTCACCACTAACTTTCCTCAGACAGACAAAGCTGCTTGGATGTGTAGCGAAACGTTTCAATCTCTCAAGAAAAGAAGTCCAGTTGCCATGACTCAACTTCCAGATAAACTCATCTGGATGACTGAGCATCTTCATGGACAAACAAGACAGAGGTGCTCTTAGTCAGTCAAAAGGCAAATTGGGAGAACAAGGTTTCCCTCTTTCCTGAATGGGGGGCTACAGTAACCCCCCCCAGCCTATCACAATATGTGGATGCAGGTTGGGTGGAGCCTGGGGGGGGCAGTGCGTGGTTTAAAATGCCTAAAGCAACAGAGCCTTTGGCTCAGTTGCTTAAAGGCATTTTAAACATTCCAGCAGTCCATGCAAGCTGCGGTGGTGGATCTGATCTGCCACTGCCACTTGCACGGGCTGCTGGAAGAAGCCTTCCAGCAGCCCATGCAAGCAGTAGCGATGGATCTGACCCACTACCGAGCTGAAACCTGGGACTTGGGAAAGGGGGGGGGAGGTTTAAAAAGCCCAGGCTTTGTAAACCTTTTCCCCCCTTCCTCATGCCCCAGGCTCCAGCTCATTAGTGCTGGGGTGGGGAAGAAAAACCTTTTGTTTCCCCACCTCAGCACCAATGAGCTGGAACCCAGATGTGGGGAAGGTGAAAAAAAGGTTTTAAAAGCCCGGGCTTTAAAAACCCTTTTTTCCCTTCCCCATGCCCTGGGCTCCAGCTGATTGGTGCTGGGGAGGGGAAATAAAGGTTTTTCTCCCCTACCCCAGTGCTAATCAGCTGGAGCCCCAGCATGTTCTGCAGTCCCACGATATAGTGGAACCACAGTTCACAAACCGCGAAATGGTGAGGGTTTAACATTTCCCTTGAAAGGAAAGATTCACAGTTTATCCCATTTGTACATTTAAAACTAGTACATTTAAAACAGTATCCATTCTTTGAGATGTCCAGTCTAGCCATGCTGACACATTCTTTAATTACATCCTGTTTGGATTACTGTAATGTTATTTGGGGCTTCTCCTGGAAAGCCCCAAACACTTCCTCTGGAGCCAAATTGTTAACTGAAGTTGGTTACATCACAGAATTCCTTCCTCCACTAGCTGTCAATCTGTTTGAGGGTTGAAACAGAGAAGACCTTAAATAACTTGGGTCCAAGCTAGCTAAAATATTTCATCACCCTTTTTTGAACTTGGCCAGGTTTTAAATCATCTCTTGGTTCAACCACTCTTATTAGTACACATGAGAGAGGGCTATCACTGCTGCTGCCCCCAACCTGTGGAACTCCTTCCCACAGGAGACCACGCTAACCAGCTGTTTGCTATCCTTCTGTAAGCAAGCAAAGAACTTTCTCTTCAGACAGCCTTTTTGCTCAGTTACTGGCTGCCTAAGAGGAAGTTCTTAAAAACCTGAGCTGCTGCTTGTTTTTAATACATTTTATAACTGTTTAAATTTACTATCTGATTAATTCTTAATATTGTAATGATTTATTATTTTTTAGCTTTTCATATTGTTTGTTTCATGAGATGCCCTGGATTCTCTTGAGCAAACAAGCTACTGAAAGCATCTTTGGAGAACTGCTATAATATATCATGACAAGAGGGGGGAAGATACAGTGGTACCTTGTATAAAGGAATTAAATTGTTCCAAATGAAATTATGTTAAGCAAATTTTCCTTTATACAAATTTCCCACTGGTATGCATTGAAAACAGAGTAATCCCTAATCATGACTAGAGATGGGCACAAACTGAAAAAATGGTGATTTGTTTCGTTTCGGTTCATTTTCAGTTCATCAATTATGAAATGAATTTTTAGAAAATAATCATTTCATAATTTGTTTTAGTTCAGGTTCATTTTCTTTTCTTTTTCTTTTTTTGAACCCGACCAGTCAGGGTCATTTTATTTTAATTTTATTTTTAATTTTATAATCCTGCCAGCCCGTGGGCTAGATTGGGTTATTTTTATTTTTATTTTTAATTTTTAATTTTTAATTTTTAATTTATTTTATTTTTGTTGTATTTTTATTTATTTTTTTCTGCCTACCATGTGGCCCGCCTACCAGCTGTAGCGTGGGCCCATCAGCATATTTTGTTTGTTGTTGTTTTTTCTCCTGCTGGCCCACGGGCCTATTTGGCAGCCCGTGGTTCATTTCCGGTGCTCGTGGGCTGGTACTGCGCGACGGATTGGTTTTTTTTTTCCTGCTGGCTTCGGGCCAGTTTGGTGGCCTGCGGGTCGTTTTGTTGTTGTTGTTGTTGTTGTTGTTGTTGTTGTTGTTGTTGTTGTTGTTTTGTTTTGTTTTTTCTCCTGCCGGCCCATGGGTCGGTTCGGTGGCCCATGGGCTGGAGCAGGTTGTTGTTGTTGTTGTTGTTGTTGTTGTTGTTGTTGTTGTTGAGAACAAAGTCATTTTGCCTGAGGCTTTTTATCTTGACTTTCCTTGAATGGACTTTGTTACTGCTTACTACTGCCCAAATTTTAGAGCTTTATTTGTTTTGTGTGTGAGAGAGAGAGATTGTGTGTGTGTGTGTGTGTGTGTGTGTGTGTGTGTGTGTGTGAGTGAGTGAGTGAGTGATTAAATATACTGTAATATATTACAAATATTACAAATAGTGGAATGGTTTTAATTGCTAACTTATAAGTTGTTAAGCTGTTTTATCTTTAAATCAGGTTATAAACATCTTCAAATAATAGATCCCACCAGATTTCTATAATTTATTTTGCCTATAGGGGTACTTCTTAGGAAAACTGAAGCATTTTCTCCTGAACAGTTCACAGGACTATCTAGCCCTTTGTTTTCCAAGGAACCAACAATTACAGGCTGCTACGTCAAAAATCAAATCTCAGTCAATTTAATTTTCAACTGATACATATGATGAAACAGCCTACATGTTTTGAATGACTGAAAGCATGTATTTCCAGTAAAAAGGGATAACTGTTAAATAGTCTTCATACTCCTTTTTGGGAGGGCAAACAATGCTAGAAATAACACAATTTGACAGGACTTTAATTAAAAATTGGTTCAGCCAATATTGCATCAATGAATGTTATTTTAAATTCATAGTTCTGAACATGTGAAAAGGGGGAAGCCTTCTAACAGCATCCATTTGGAAAAGAAAATAACATTACTGTCATGTAGAGCCAATAAAATGACATCTAATCCTTTGGGGAAATCCAAACAGCAATGAAGTGAAAGTGAGTGCAGATTAACACATCGTAAATCCATTTACAACCAGGCATTGTTTATACAGTGATTTGCTGGTGCCTGCTAGTATTCGATCAATCTTTAATTGAAACTAGATTTCTTACCCAGCTCCCATCCAAAAAGGTTTTCTTTCATTTCCTGAAATATATATTAACTGAAAACATAATTAAATCAACTGCAGGTGGCTAAGATAAGATAGCACAGATAAGTGGGGGAGGGCTGGTTTAAATCATATTCCCATTTATTTCAATGAGGAGGCCATTCCCAATGGTGTGCAAACCTGGTAAGTTAGAAATGAAGATTAATAGTGCTATCTGATCCCATGCTACAGAATCCATTTACTTGCAGAGGTACTGACTTGATCCCTAACACTCAGCTAACAGCAGTCATCAAGCTTTCAATGTTTCCTCCTAGGTAAGTTTAAAAAAACGCCAAGAGATAAAGATGAAGGTGTAATTGACCACTGAACAGATTCAAAAAGTTATTATAGTAGAGTGGTTTGGTGGTTTAGGCAAATTGTCATGGGGTCTACCACAAAACTTGGACCAGCACTGTCGCAAGAGAACACGGCAGCCTCAAAGGGAAGCTTCTATAACTCAAAAGACATTCAGGGGCCTATTAAGGAAACAAGAATTTCTACAAATCCTCCATATAAATGAGCAGGAACTGAATGAATGCAAGAGGTATTAGAGCACATCTACACCCTTATCACTGACACAGAAAGCTATATATAAAAGTACTCAGTAGATTGTGCATTGGGATGTTGAAACTGGGAATGGTAGTATCAAAGTGAATGTTACACGTACATTACTATGCATGGATTTTATGCATCTGAACCATGAAAGAAGTAATGAATAACAATCTTGTGTACTCTTTAGAAAGCTATTTACTGGAGTCATCTTCCCTCTTAGTGACTGCTTTAATTATACAAACCACACTCATATGGAGGCCAACAGCCAGCAAAAACATATTGCCATTTTAACGCCTTCAGATGATCAAAGCGTTAGCTTAATATAATCAGCTCAAATCCATTTACTAGTGAGCCTACCACTGTGCCAAGGGACTGTTTTCCCTTCCAGCCCTATCTATTCAGGAACAGGTGCTATAATGGTAAATTAATTACTCTGTGGAGGAGCACCTTGTTCTCCAATCTCTGCAGGCCTCGCGTGGGTCAGGGCCTTGAGGAAAATGCCATCTGGGCAGAGTTTCCCCCAGGGAAACAATCAAAGCCTGCAGATTGCAAACTACAGAGGGAGGGGTCATATGACAATTAACCTTATTAGTCTTTTTTTAAAAAACAGTTTATAGTGTGTCAACATGTTGGCTCAAATAAATGATCTGCTATGTAAAAAAATCACCCGTGTCAGTTCTTTCTTTCCTTCCTTCATGCAAACCCAACAAAATCTTTCAAACAGGAATATATATGATCATTTATCGATATTTATCAAAACACAATTAGGCTCACAGGTAAGCATTCTCTAATTGTACTTTATGTGACAAAAAGTGTAACACCTAGCAGTTTTAAAACATCTTTTCTACAGACAAATTCTAAGGGGTTGCATATTGCTTCCTTCATTCTCAGGTTTTGCAATTTCTGATTCAGACAGACACCTAACATGTATCTAACTTAAAGAGACTTTAGAATGAAGGAATTAATTTAATTTTTGCCATGCTTTCTACCATTACTATTGGTGATGTAATTAACTCAGGAAGAAATTCAAACTGGAATCAGCTAAGGAATTCAGAAACAATCTAATCATCTTCATAAAAACTATAATATTTTAAATTGTTACGGGTACATACGTTCACCTACTACAGGGGTGTCCAAACTTTTTGCAAGGAGGGCAAGATTTGGTGAGGTAAAAATGTGTGGGGGACAACCATTCAACCTGAAGAGTGGAGAAAGGGTATGGGCCCACACACACCTGCAACAGCCACAAATGTTCTGGTTTCAAGGTGCCCAAAGGGCCAGGTGGCTGTTACACAGCCCGGGAATTGGCAGGCATGCACACAAGACACACCGCTGCTCGAATAAGTTGCCCTCCCTTGCAAGGAGGCGGGGAGGATGTTGTAGCAATGGAACCAGGGGTGGGTACTCTGGGTGGGTGGCTGGGAGTACGGACAGAGGCAGGGAGGGTAGACAAACCATAGAACTGCAAGCTGATGTCTCCAGCCAGCGTAGGGAGGGGCCAGCCAGTGGGGATGCAGTACAGGCTAAGTCGGCAGGGAAAAGAGGCTGTGGGCCGCTCAATATTTTAAAACGAGCCACATTTGGCCCCGGGCCGGACTTTGGACATGCCTGACCTACTATAAACAGCCAACCTGTACAACAGTTGCAGGTTTTATAGATTTGGCCCAGTTTGCAATTGGAACACTGCAAAAGAAAGGATGTTCCACTTCTGTCCAATTTCCACATTAGATCACACCTATTGTGCTGGACAGTTCCAAGGCTTAGGTCTCAGAGCCAGAGGTTGGAAGTTCAATTCCCCACTGTGCCTCCTTGAAACAGTTTGGACTGGATGATTTCTTTTATTACTTTATACTAGTGGGCCTGTAAAGGTATTACCTATAGCCTAGTCTGGCATTTGTATTTTGTAATGGCCACATGGCTCCCCCTTTTTTACCTAATGTGAAGTATCGGAGAAACGTTACGAGATAACTGAAATGGATTCCGTTTCCCAGCCATTTTTCTTGCAAAATGTATAAGTCTTCGTTAAATGAGGTATCATTTGTGATTCAGTGATTTGAACATATTACAGGACATAACAGTAACATTGTAAATATATATATACAGTGGACCCTTGTATAACAAACAGTTTGTATAACATAAAATTTGTACAACATAAAAAATTCCGGAGATAGGGGAAATTTGCTTAACATAATCGCCTATGGGGAGAATCTATACAACATAAAAATGGGATTACTCCATTTTCAATGCATTCCTATGGGAATTTGTATAAAGGAAAAATTGCTTAACGTAATTTCATTTGTAACGAATTAATTCCTTTATACAAGGTACCACTGTATAAACATTTAGGAAGGAGCCAAGTAGAGGTTTTTTTTGGGGGGGGGACATGAGACTGTTAGCAGTATAATCTTTATCCCAGAGGAATCTTGAGTATAATGTAAACTGTGGTAAGTTTTCACTACCATATTCAGATTTAATGAAAAGCTTTCCTGAATACCTGCACGGTAAAGATACTATTAATGCATGTACAAAAAAGATAAATTGTCTACTGCATTTGTGCCCTGTACTCTCTTTAAATTCAGCAGGAGGTTCACACTTAAGACCTGTATCATTAAGCATAATATGGCCTTCTGAATGTTATTATACTTCTGCAGATATTTTATATCTTGCCAGGGCTCTTCAGTACATAGCAGCAGTGAATCCTTTACCCAGCTCACATCTAACCAACAGGGACTACCTTAATGCATAATCAAACAGGCTGCTGCACAAAGATAGCTTATTCGACTTCAATGTCAAACAGTTATAGTTTGCAAATACTTTATACCCAAAGGTAAGTCAGCAGAAGTGTTCAGGAAGACAAAGCTTCTAAACACAGTATTAACCTAATAAGGACATCAGACTCACCCAAAGAAGAGTATGTGCATTCTTCTTAGGATTTAGAATCCAACAATATGCAGAAGAAAACATTTCCCAAGGTCTGGAAGACAGGCTTAATTTTTCATTCTTTCAATTTTGGGCCAATGTATTCTGTAGGGTGTTGATTTTTTTTGGGGGGGGGAGAGGAAAAAATCCCAACAATATTAAAGCTTCAAAAATTGCTTTGCTTATTTTTACTCTAAGTGGTCTCTTTTAATGGGTTTTCTTCCTTTCACTATTTTACAAGATGTAAGCTTGGCATTACATTTTTGGCAGCAAAACCTCTTAATACTGTAAGTTCACTTAACCTTCCTCAACAGGAAATATAATCTAATAATGTATGAGTGAGCACAGGGGACATGGGGAAAAAGAGGCAAACATATGGTAACTTTATTGACAGAAATCATCTGGAATGATTCCAAAACTTAAATTCTACTGACCACGTGGGTCCAAGATCTTAAACGCATGGCAGTTTGTTTTCCACCAATCACTTCCTGGTATCCATTATGCATATCCAGTGGTGTGATTTCCTTGCAACCTGCACTGTGTTTATTAGTTTAGTGTTATATTAGAACAAAAGCAGAGAGCACAGTGGTATCATGGGCATAATGTTAGAATAGGACTCAGGAGACATGGATTCAGATTCCTGCCTGGTCATGGAAACTCATTGGAGGACTGCATTATAAATAAACAAACTGTTGTTGTTTTAGAGGAGGAAGAGGAAGAGGAGGAGGGGGGAGGAAGAAGTTGTGTTAGTCTGTGCTAACAATTCAGGCTAAGCCAAGCCAAACTGTGAAATTCATAGGACACAAAAATGAGCCTCTCCACTCAAGAGGTTTTCATTAAACAGTTAATCAGAATTGACCACTAACAATTCTCCTTTACCCTCCCAGGTTGAAATGAATAGGCGAGAGGACTAATTGGATTGAAACTTTGGCCACACTTTATTGAATACAATGCATATCTGCGGGTATTGCTGAGAGGGTGCTGCTGTAATGTGGGGAACCATTGGCCCTGAGGTCTCTGGGAGACCTCGACCAACGGCATCATCAAAGCAAGCTATACGCTCCTCAAAGTTTTGCTTTGCTTTCCTGATTGTTGCCTTGCATTTGCTCTGCCAGAATTTATGTTTCTGTCTGTTGTCCTCATTTGGACAAACCTTCCATCTTCTAAATGAGCTTTGATGATGGGGTTAACTTAATTTTTACTTTCAAACTCCATTTTCCTGCAGAGGTACCAGGGTTATCTTTTAAAGAGACCTCTGGTATTTTGGATTGGTCCAAAGAGCCTCATGGTGCAGTGGTTAAACTGCTGTGCTGCAGTCAAAACTGTGCTCATCATCTGGGGTTCAGTCCCAGGTAGCTGGCTGGTGGCTGACTTAGCCTTCCATCATCCAAGGTTGGTAAAATGAGCACCCAGTTTGTTGGTGTGTGTGTGCAATGTGTAGCCTGAATAATTAAATTGTAAAATGCTCAGAGAGTAATTTAAGCACAATGGGATGGTATAGAAGCAGAACACTTTGCTTCCCTGTCTGCAAGTGGGAGAGTCCCAAACCCTGGTCACTTACTGGTGTCCCCACCTGTCCATCTCCCATCTGGAGGAGATGGCAAAGAATCTCCACCAGAGCATTATTCAGCTGTGGTGGAGAGAACAATCAAGACATGGTCTGTTATAAACCTCCGTAACATTAAGAAAAGGGTAGAATATGCTACATGGTAGCTGAGTGGGTAGTTGTAATGCCTCTACTAGAAATTCTGATAGAACCTAGTGATAACACAAGAGGATGAGTTGTTGCAGCAGCTGATTCCGGTATTACACATGGCCATAACGTAGCTACTAGCTAGATAGATAGATACTTTATTGTCATTGTACATAGCACAATGAAATTGAATACTATTCCTGTGCAATTAAAAAACATTTAAAAGGTAAAGATAATTAAAGTAAAAGCACTCATACGCATCCATCACAACCATCACAACTCCCCAAGGTCACACTATTTAGTCACAGCATTTAAGGTGGTTATGGCTAGACATGGGCACGACTCCGCCAGAACTCGAACTCGAACCGACTAAAGAATAATTGGGTCTGATTTGTCGTTGTCGTTCCTGGCATCGCGGCGATCCCGCGATGCCAAGCAAGCGGCACAGAAAAAAAGTTTAAAAAAAAAACGATTCCCGGCCAAAAAGCAGACGAAAATATGCCTGCCGGAGAGTGCACCTACCAGAGGGGTGGTTTCTGGGGGGGGTCCCCGGCCTCCCCCCCTCTCCTGTCCTGGGCTGCTCTGGTGGGGGAAATCCTCGTCGTCTCGCAGTCGCTCGCAACAAGCCGGCTGCCGGACTCTCCGCCGGCCGCCGCAATTCAAGCGGCACAGAAAAAAAGTTTTAAACCCCCCGATTTCCGGCCAAAAAGCAGGCGAAAATATGCCTGCCTGAGTGAGGGCTCAGGGCACCTACCAGAGGGGTGGTTTCTGGGGGGAGGGGTCCCCAGCCTCCCCCCTCTCCTCCTGTCGCGCCTGGGCTGCGCTCGTCGTCCCGCCAAAGTCGCCGCCTCGCCGGCTCGCCGCCATTCAAGCGGCACAGAAAAAAAAGTTTTTTAAAGTAAAAAAAAAACCAGATTCCCGGCCCAAAAAGCAGGCGAAAATATGCCTGCCTGAGAGTGCACCTACCAGAGGGGTGGTTTCGGGGGGGGGGTCCCCGGCCTCCCCCCCTCTCCTGTCCTGGGCTGCTCTGGTGGGGACTCGCAAGCAACAAGCCGGACTCGCCATGCCATGCGGTGCGGGCGGGGGATCGAAAATGGGGCGGCGACCGCAATATTTTTTTTGAAATCGTGGTCCAAAAACACACACAAGCACCACAGAAACATGCGAAAATTGCTATTTTAAAACTGCCAGAATTTTTACAGTAGCAGTGGGTTTTTCTTGCAACAAAATGTCTCCTCTCTGTCCTCTCTCCATTGATTTTACTTTATTTTATTTAATTTTTTTTACACCTGCGCAATGATGGGCTGGCCATGGGAGTGGACCATGCAAATTTTTGGAGCCATTCCACCAATCGCATGGCCACTTGGCCACTGAGACTTCTGGGATGTGCCAAAAAGCCCACTAACCCTGCCCTAGCCCTAACCCTAACCCTAACCCTTACCCATACGCCACAGTACACTGTCCTCTTAGTGGGTCAGAGAGGCACCCAGAGTTGCACCCCAATACTCACCCTAACCTAACCCGTAACTAGCCTAACCCTAGCCCTTGCGCTAACCCTCTGTCGCCCTAAGCCAGATCTGTACTTGCATTGCACAGTACGCAAGTACGCTTCCCTTCTTAGTGAGACACAGCGGATGCAGGGAGAGTCTGCCAGTCTGTCACTTGTGGCTCTGGCTGATTCCTGCAGCAGCATTTGTGTGCCATGCAAACCCTGCCCGCGAGTGTGTGTCTCTCACTGACTGATGTAGGGAAGGCACCCCAAAAAGAGGGGTGCCTCTGCCAGTCTGCTGTGTCTGCAACTTGGTATACATATCCAATTGGCTATGCATGCCCTTTTGTAGCAGTGCCGGCGGGTGAGGATAGGAGGCACCCACCCCAGAGAGGTGCCTTCAGGAGCCCGCTTTCCCTTCATAGTGGGCCTGAGGAGGCACCCACCCCACAGAGGTGCCTCCAGGAGCCCGCTACCCCCCCAAAAAAACCAGTATAAGGACAGATGAAAAAACGAAAAACGAAACGACAAATTTCTGCGAAATTTCGCGAAAAACGGAAATGAGCCGACACGGGCCGCCTCCGACACACGACAACTCGAAAACGTCATTTTCCCTAGTCGTGCCCATCTCTAGTTATGGCTCTTGGATAGAAACTGTTTTTTAATCTGTTTATTCTTGCTTTTATTACTCTGTTATCTCTCGCCTGAAGACAGCAGTACAAACAAACTATGTCCAGGATGAGATGAATCCTCTAAGATGTTATTTGCCTTTTTAAGGCAACCGGAACTGTATAGTTCTTCCAGAGATGGGCAACGGTGACCGATGATCTTCTGGGCTGTGTTATGACCCTCTAGAGCAGGCACATCCAAACTTCGGCCCTCCTGATGTTTTGGGCCGCAACTCCCAGAATTCTGACCTTAGATTGCCAATGGCAAAGGACTGTGGGAGTTGTGGTCAAAAACATCTGGAGGGCCTAAGTTTGGACATGCCTGCTCTAGAGCACTTTCCTATCTATAGCTGTGCAGCTGGAGAACCAACCACAGACACAGTATGTAAGAATGCTCTCAATGGAGCATCGGTAGAAGGGTTAGGGTTTTTAGGATTGTTTTACTTTAAAAGTCTGAGGAAGTATATTCTCTGCTGGGCCTTCTTAACCAGAGCAGTGGTGTAAGTGCTCCAGGTCAGGCCCTGCTCGATGGTGACACCCAGGAACCTTTCCACACAGTCCCTGCCAATATACAAGGGCTGAATGTCCACATTTTTTCTCCTGTCATCCACCACCAATTCCTTGGTGTTGGTGGTGTTAAGAACCAGATTATTGTCTCCACACCAGGCACAGAGCTGCTCCACCTCCTCCCGATAGGTGGACTCATCCCCTCTGGAAATGAGTCCCACCACAGTGGTGTCATCAGCAAACTTGTTGATTTTGTTCCTGGGGTGGGTAGAGGTGCAGTCATAGATATAGAGGGTGTAGAGCAGGGGGCTCAACGCACAACCCTGAGGGGAGCCAGTGTTGAGCCTAAGGGCTGTGGACATGTGGGACGCTAATCTAACCCTTTGAGAGCAGTCTGACAGAAAGTCCAAGACCCAGAGACAAATGGGATTAGAAAGTCCAAGTGCCTCTAGTTTGGACAGCAGTCTGTGGGGGAGGATAGTATTCAAAGCAGAGCTGAAATCCACAAACAACAGCCTCACATAACTCCCTGGCTGCTCCAGAGGGGACAGAACAATATGGAGAGTAGTAGTGATGGCATCCTCTGTGAATCCATTTCTCTTTCTGTATCCTCGAGGAAAAAAGCTCATGCCTCACTATCTTGAACATGCCATTCAAATTAAATCAATGTGGCTATTTTAAAGTAACTGCTTATGATCAGAAAACCAGTCTCTATAGTTTGAATGTGTGGGATTCTAACACAACAAGCGTTTAACACCAACAATCAAGAAACAAACGTTTCTCCATGTTCCAGTAACAGATTTCAGCTGGTAACAGTCAGCAGCAACATGGCATTGCCTCATTTTCCATTTCATAAATCAGTTTATCTTATTGCACACATATTTAGCATTTAGTCTAAGGGGTATTACAGTAGTTGGTAATGAGATAAAGGGATGCTAGCACAGGCGTTGGCAAGAACTCCCGTCAACAGGCCTCTTGGGCCCAGAGATCAGCGTTCTTAAAATATTAGGATTTGATAGAGTTAACACTAGCCCCCTTGAGCAGATGGTTGGCAAGACTCTGTCAACACTGCTTGTGATTACTGCAAACAGATCCTTGTTACAATGATAGCCCTCCCGGGACACCAGCAAAGTGCCTGCTAACCTCACTATCTCAGAGGTGTAATGTATGCTGTTTTCAGGACCTCTTTCAGGCTGACGGATGTTTCAGAAACAGAGAAACATAAATACTGAGATATTAGGATCTCCATAATCCACAGCTGTTCAAATGGATGGAAATGCAGTTTACGCCTTGTACTTCACTTTGGCCTTTCATTTAAGCAATTGACTGTGGCTCCTTTGACACAAGGTACTTAAGTCTGCAGTGGTAGATATACTTTGTTCGTTTTTCCCCCTGTCAATCTTACAGTCTGATGTATGAACTATTATACTAGCAACACAAACTGAAAGTGTTAGGTAGAAAAAGACTGTGAGCAAGATTTGTGGGGTCATGCCTGTCTATGTAACCTAGAAATCTGCACCAGTGCAAATGTATCACCACTACAGCCCGATAAATAATTTCTACCATCAGAAAGGAAATGACTGGCTTCAGAGCAAATAAATCTAGCAATGAAGAATTAGCAAAACTTATTATCTGAATCTGAAACCTGGGGTACATCATGAATATGCCTATGCCATTGCAAAAGGGAAAAGTGCTATACATGGTTATCTTGAAACAACAGAAATTTAACAGTAAAATTAGAAATTAAAGACATATTGATACAGATTTAGCCTTAACATTTAGAAGGTTCTCAGTTGACATCCAACCTAACTCCATTTTCCTCCAACTTCAATTTATTACATCTCACCCTTTTTAAACATAGGTGATACTACTGCCTCCTGGCAAATAAAAGGGGAAGAAATGGAGGCAATGACAGAGTTTATTTTCTTGGGCTCCTTGATCACTGCAGATGGCGACTGCAGGAACGAAATAAAAAGACACCTGCTTCTTGGGAGGAAAACAATGGCAAACTTAGGTAGCATCCTAAAGAGCAGAGACATCACTTTGCCAACTAAGGTCAGGATGGTCAAAGCTATGGTTTTTCCAGTAGTGATGTGTGGAAGTGAGAGCTGGACTATAAAGAAGGCTGATTGCCACAGAATTGATGCTTTTGAGCTGTGGTGCTGAAGGAGAGTCTTGAGAGTCCCCTGGACTTCAAGGAGATCAAACCTATCCATCCTGAAAGAAATCAACCCCGAATGTTCACTAGAAGGACAGATTTTGAAGCTGAAGCTCCAGTACTTTGGCCACCTCATGAGGTGAGAAGACCCCTTGGAACAGTCCCTGATGTTGGGAAAGATTGAAGGCAAAAGGAAAAGAGGACGGGAGAGAATGAGACAGTTGGACGGTGTCAACGCTGCAACCAATATGGATTTGACCAAACTCCGGGAGGCAGTGGAAGACAGGAAGGACTGGCGAGCTCTGGTCCATGGGGTCACGAAGAGTCGGACACGAATGAACGACTGAACAACAGATACTACTGCTCATCATTAGGGATGGACAATTCGTTTTGAAACCAGTAGGTTCCAAAATGACCTGCGCAAGCCCAGGTGGTGTTTGGAAGCCTCCAAAACACAAGCAGACAATTGCTTACCTTGTTCTGCACCCACACAGAGCTGAGCTCCAACAAGGAAGCAGGCTCCAACGTCATCTTTGCTCCTCCGTGGTGCTGGCTGATCAGACAGGGAGGCGGGATTATGCCTGTCCCTGCACACTTCCTGATTGGACAGTACCACAGAGGAGCCAAGAAGAAAGTACAGTCTCATGTCACATGATGTGCTGGTAATCCATACACTCCATGTCTGCTCATTCCCCTTCTGAGACATTGTAACTGCCACTATGAATGAGTTTTAATATTAGGATAGGAATATAATAAAATATTACATGTTTCAAAGATTCAAAATGGCAAAATAATTAATAGAATCTTTGTTACTAAGATTTTACTGCATTATTTTAGCACATAAGCCAATAAATAAACAAGTTATTACCCATCCTCATTTCCACAGGCTGGTCACTATTTTATAGGAACTAAATCAAACCAAACCATTTACTGAAATCATTATTTTTCAATGACCATAATGTCAAAATGCTTCCACATGACACCATGTATACAATGCCTAATATAGTGTGATACTGTGTCATGATGATTGACATCCACACACTACTGGAGAATAGCAATTTAAACAACTCATTGAAATAAATCAATATTGATGAGGTGAGTAAGACCAGTTTCTGAGAACTGTTTCAGCTCAGTTCTAAATAACTGCTTGTCTATAAAATGATGATCATCTACCAGTTAATAGAGAACAATTACAAAGTCCAGAGCATCATACATTTATATTTTTACCAACAGAGAAATCTATTGAATTGCCTGGATCCAAATAACAAAAATCAGGAAGAAGCAGATTTCTTAAATTTATTCAAGACCACGAAAGAAGAGACTCTTGAAAAGAACTTCTCACAGTAGTGGTGATAGCATCAAAACAGCATCCTTGGATAAAACAGAGGAGAATATTCATTTGATAAAACAGACCATAAGCCATTTAAGACTATAACATATTTTAATATTATTTTGAAACAAACTGCTAAAAGTGCCTTAGGAATCTGTTTATTCCACTTGGTATTAAATAAAGTAAGAATAATAATCAATACCATGTTCATTTTTTATACTGCATGCTTCTAAATTTTCTCAATACCAAAGCAGCACTGAATATTTGCTAATGAAATATCTGAACAGTACTCTCTTTCTTTTCCTTTCTTTCTTTTCATTTAATCTTTGTTTCTTTTAGTACCGTAAGCTCTCCTTCAGGAGAGAAATGGTATAAATTTTTTTGAATAAATAAGTAAATTCCGAAGATCAGGTATAAATAAAACCAAACTCCTGGTTCCCTGAACTCCTTGCCCTCTCTAGATGCTGGCCACAGAGTCCGGTGAAACGTCAGGAAGAAGAAAAACTTCCAGAACATGGCCAACCTGCCTGAAAAACTCACAACAGCTACCAAACAGAATTCCTAAAATCTTGCAAAGAGTCACTTAAGTTCTTGGAAAACACCTGTGGCTTATTTGCAAAGCAATTTATGGAAAAAATAGAAGTTCCTTGTGCTTGTAGGGCCATTGGGCCACTTGACTCAGTGCCATCTACAATGACACAGGTTCGGTTTTCCCTGCTCTTAACTGAAATTGCTGTAGACTCAACCTTGGACATTTAAGGACAAAACACGAGCTTTGTCTCTATGTTGCAGCACAGAAACTGTCAGCTGCAAAGTCGGATGCTGGGCAGTTCAAATCCCAGGTGAGCTCCTGATCGAAAGCATGTAAATGCAAGTAGATAAATAGGTAGTGCTGTAAAAAGCGGGAAGGTAAACAGTGTTCTGTGTACAGAAATGCGTCCCGCCATGCTGGCCACATCACAACAAACTTGCACATTTATTTATTTATTTATTTATTTATTTATTTATTTATTTATTTATT
>JAHTLZ010000379.1:57589336-57604276 GCA_023846285.1 Phrynocephalus versicolor | reverse complement strand
ATTTATTTATTTATTTATTTATTTATTTATTTATTTATTTATTTATTTATTTATTTATTTTAAAACTTATAAAGCACCCGTCTTCCGGGGGTATATAAGTATCATCACTGGCTCTTTGGCTTAGAAACGGAAATGAGCACTGACCCTAGAGTCAAACATGACTAACACACATGTGCAGGGAGAACCTTTACCTACAGATACAATGTCCCCCCTTTGTTGGATACATTTTACTTTGCTTCTACTGGTGAAGTGGGAAAACCTTTGAAAAACTGTAAACTGTAAATGTCTGAGCCACACAACTTGAACTCCCTTCCACAAGATGTAGTGATGGCATCAAGCCTGGAGGCCTTCAAAAGGGGATTGGACATATTTTTGGAGGAAAAGTCCACAGGTTACAAGCCATGTTGGAGATGTGCCATCTCCAGGCTTAAAAGTGGGGTACTTCAAGGACCACATGCAGGGGAGTGGTATCAGGAGACAGATATCTAGTGGCGTGTACTCCTGAACACATTTTGTGGGGCCACTGTGAGATACAGGAATTTGGACTAGATGGGCTTTTGGTCTGATCCAGCATGGTTCTTCTTATGTTCTTATGTTCTTATGACCGTTGCTTGTCTCATCTTATAAAAATAATATGGATAGGTTTGGGTAGCTGGATCTTTGAAACCGGCAAGGGGAATGCAGCTGTTGTACTGAAGAAGACAGACATATGCCCTTTGTTTTGTTTTTAAATGGATGCTTTGGGCACAAATAACTATCATCCATCTTTATTTTAAATCTTTTCAGGGGGACAATGTGGAAACCAGCACTGGTGTGAGTTATAACAGGCAGGCATCATGATACACAACCCTGTAACTATGAAGAATCTAACAGTAAAGAGCATGAAGGTGGGTGTTACTTCTTAAATGGCAGTAAACCCTTAATTATTGAGGAAGGGAACTAATTACAAGCAACTAGGTATAGCTCTTCTGATATTCCTAGCTCCTATGTTTGCAATGCATTTATAAATTACTGTTGATCCTATTTACTCATTTTGATATTTCAAAATGTTTTACATAGTGCTAAATCTATATGCGACTCTGAATTTCCTATCAAGAGATAGGAAGGATATATGCTTCTAAAATAATAATATATTTATTTTCCATGTTTGGGTGTATAAGATTATGGCACTAAATTACCTTGAAATATCAAGCAACAGAACTTCATTTCCAAATACTTTTTAATCCTTTTGTGCCACTGGATTACCTTGTGGTGGTGCCTGTAGCACCTGCACTGCTCAATTATTTTCTTAGATGTTGCCCCCCCTCCTTTAATAAGAAAAAATTAATGAAGTAAAATTTGTTGACAGTGCTCACAGTTGGCACAGCAGGGGGTTCTACATATGCTCTGTCACATTTTCCATGTTCATTTCTGCAGGTGCTAAATAGATGCTGACATCAACATATGTTACCAGTCTTAAGTGTCTGTGTGCTTCTACGTGTGTGAATGTGGTACATTTTTTAACACTGTAATTAAAGAAAGCTCACAGCATGGAAAAATAATATAAGTGAAAGCTGCTTGTTTCCCAGTGATTCTCTCTTTCTCGTCATTTCTTAGTGGTTATGATGATGAAATAAAAAAATCTAAAAATGTAACATACTCCAAAATCTATTAGCATTTTTGATTTCTGGCCTTTTCTTCTTATATATCCCTCTTTTCTTAATCTTATTGTTGCCATCTTTCAAATGCATGTTCTCTCAAATATCTTGTTCCATTTATTTATACTATATAGATGGTAAAGTCATTCACATTGGGTTTATTATACTAATGTCCAAACATTTTGGTATATCAAGATATTTTTAAATGTTATCCATCAAAACCAGTAAAACATTGAAAAAGAGTCAATATATAATATAGAAGACAGCAAACATGATTTTGAAAACTGTAAAGGGGTCTTTTTAACTTGCTGTTATGTTTTCTCAAAAATCTTTGGTTAACTTAAACATGTATGATAAACCCATACAATGAATTCAAACCCTACCAAAGGGGAAAATCCAATAGAATTCCTTTTACTGTTACTGGTGAATGGTGAGTTAGTTTGCAATAAACTCAAATTTAGATGAATTTTTGGGCTCGGTCCCACGTCCCTTTAAAAGTAGTCTAAATTACTAGAAAAACCTGTGTTAAAAATGCCATCCACACGGCCACCGGGCTTTTTGAAAAAAAAAAGAAAAAAGAAAACCCGGTAATGCCCCTTTAAGCGAGGTTTCTGTGACTCCCCAGTGTGCGTCAGCGGTGAAGAAGGCCAATTCCATGCTACGGATTATCAAAAAGGGGATTGAAAATAAAACAGCCAACATTATAATGCCATTATACAAAACAATAGTAAGGCCCCACCTGGAGTATTGTGTACAATTCTGGTCACCGCATCTCAAGAAAGACATAGTGGAACTGAAAAGGTGCAGAAGAGGGCGACTAAAATGATTACTGGGCTGGGGCACCTCCCTTATGAAGAAAGGCTAAAACATTTGGGCCTCTTTAGTCTGGAAAAAAGGCGCTTGAGGGGGGATATGATTGAGACATACAAAATAATGAAGGGTATGAGTAAAGTGGATAGAGGGAAGCTCTTCTCCCTCTCCCAACATACCAGAACTAGGGGACATACACTCAAATTGAGGTCTGGGAGAGTAAAAACTGACAAAAGAAAATATTTTTTCACCCAGCGCGTTGTAAGTCTATGGAATTCCCTGCCACACAATGTGGTGATGGCATCTGACCTGGATGCCTTCAAAAGGGGATTGGACAGATTCCTGGAGGAAAAGTCCATCACAGGTTACAAACCATGATGGAGATGTGTAGTCTCCAGGCTTTAAACCAGGGTACTTCAAGGGCCAGATGCAGGGGAGTGGTATCAGGAGACAGATATCTAGTCTCATGCGCTCCCAAACACATCTGGTGGGGCCGCTGTGAGATACAGGAAGCTGGACTAGATGGGCCTTTGGCCTGATCCAGCATGGCTCTTCTTATGTTCTTATGTTCTTATGACTCACCCAGGAGGTAAGGAATTTTTTGCCTCGCTTTGATAATCCACCTTTTAAGGAAGCAGACGCCGTGGGACCACACAGATGATCCAGGTTTCTTCTTCTTTTTTAACTCATAGCACCGACCGGCTGTTCCTGGGGCCGATTGGCACTGTTTTTTCAAATTGCTTTTCACCTTCAGAGAAACAGGAAGCTCCACGTGGTGCCCTAAGCCTTAATTTCCTCCAGCCAAGTGGTCCGTTTTTTTTTTTCAAATGCTATCACCACCTGCTGGCCAAGGGGGCTGAACTGCACTTTTAAATTAAAAACCAGCTTTGGACGTGTGAAGAGTCCCACTTATTCAATCATATGATGGGACAAAGAGGAAAAGCGGACCTTCAGAAGATCAGGATCAAAACCCAGGTGAGATAGCAGCCAAAGTTGGGTATCGTATTTCCTTCCAAAATAATTCTACACTGCAATCCTATCCATATTTTTCTCAGAAGTAATTCATACTGTATACAGCTGGTCTTATTCCTACTGATTGCAGATGAAATCCGCTATCTAAAAGACCCACCCACCCCCTATAAGTGCATCTAGGTCTTCTCCCTTCCAAAACTCATAACTCATCTTGAACTAAATTACTTTGTATAAGAAACAATAAATAAAGAGGGACACCATGCAGAAGCATAAATTGAACCTACTGCCAACATACCAATACCAAAGCTGACAACAGTGTCTTTAAACAGAGGATTCATGGGTAGAAATGCTAGCTCAGTGCACATCTATGGCTTATTAGACAAAGCCAAAAGAGTTGCCTTTGGTTAGATGGTGTGGTACAGTATATAAATAAATAAATAAATAAATAAATAAATAAATAAATAAATAAATAAATAAATAAATAAATAAAAAATTTCCAAGGTGCTACAAGATTATTTTTGTTGTCTGCAAAATTGCTCAATGCTATTACCTCAGAAAATCTTTTGGTGGCACTGAAGACATCTAACTGCATGGGGTCCTCTCACTACAGCCTAAAGACCAAAGCAAGGGTGATGTGATGCTCTTGATATGAGTCCAAATCATCCCCTCTTCTCCCTCTGGATCAGCACTGACTGGGCTCAACAACATAAGTCACCTGTTTAGAATAGTATTTACCATTCTGAGCCCAGTAAATGGAACCACACTCACTGCCCTAGAAACTACCGTGTTTCCCCGAAAATAAGACAGTGTCATATTAATTTTTGCTCCCAAAGATGCGCTAGGTCTTATTTTCAGGGGATGTCTTATTTTTCCATGAAGAAAAATACGGTATGTTATCTTATTATCGGGGAGGCCTTATTTTCGGGGGGGGGTGCCTTATATTTTAGTGAGGGGCAAAACTGTAAGTAGGTCTTATTTTCAGCAGATGTCTTATTTTCGGGGAAACAGGGTAGAAGAAGCCTGAAAATGTACCTGCAATGTACATTTGCCAAGATAATTCTCAAATCAGCAAGATATGTGCTCATGTTGCTACTCCTACTACAGCTTACAAATCTTCTGTTAGTAAATTCTAATTTTAGTATTTGAAATGTGGACATATTACCTCTGCCCTGTATTTTTTAGATTGTTTTGGCCTTCTCAATTTCTTGGTATGTTACAACTGTTTCGTGTTTTAAATTGAGATGACTTTCTGCATTTTTCAGAATTAAAAAAAGTTCAAAAACAATTTTATAAACAAACAAGCTATAAATCAATTTCTAACATACACTGCAAAACAGAATTCAGTAACCAGCAAATGTCAGTGCTAGAGATTTTTTCAAGAGCCCAACGTTATACTGCTGAGAACAACTGCTACCCCCAACACACACAAAAAACATGTAAAGAATCAAGATATGTGTCCCACTGATACTGAGATCCTAAGAATAACTTCCAAAGCAGTAAATCTAACTCACTTAATTTTTATAGATAACTTTAGTTCTCTCTTTTCTAAAGCTTAGCTTTCCAAAACCAAGCATATAATCTGGACATTTCCGCATGTAATTCACACGGAAATCAATAAAATTTGTGGAAGAACTCAGAGTATTTTCTCCTCAAAGAAGGAAATATGAGTAAATCTTAAAAATTAACTTCATCTCTCATTCCCCCCTCCGTCATACCAAATTAAAATCACCAATAGCCTTTGCTTAGTTTTTCTTTTCTTATAAATTATTTTAAACACTAGAATTGAATGATTTTATTTTCACCTTCAGGTAAAGTTGCCTAATTTTACATGGCAAGGGAGAAATTCATTTTTAAATCCATTTGTTTCCTCACTTGCTCTAACAAAATAAATGCACAGACAGGTATTATAGGGATATGTGTGGCAAAAAAGTGAAAGAGTCCAAAATTTAATCTCAGTGGAGCTTGCTGGCACAGGCAGGCTGCCTGAAATCAACAAAAATAATCAAAAAAATTGGGAAGGACAGGCGGAGGGGGGGGGGGCAAAAATGACAACAAAAATAAGAATCCAAAATGGAAGGACCAGAAACTCAACACACAGTAATTCCACAAGGAAAGACTGGAAGGAAGACCACTCCTTACTGGTCTACAGGCCCTATTACAGACTCAAAATTCCTGCTTCTTCAGAAACATTTCAATTAGTACCCATTGCCTTTGCAACACTATTACGTGAAAAACATTATTGAATGATCTGAAAGACAAAACAGGGGGAAAGGCCATAGAAAGGAAACATGAGGGAACATGAAATAAATACAAAACCTTTGTATACCTGTCTTCCCTAAAAATGAGGTGGTTGTGTTCAGCAGCCTCTGATAGGACACAAAACACACAAAAGAGCGTGTCTTTTATATTTTGAATATTTTGTTTAGATCCAAGATGCACATGCCTAAGGAATGATGTTGCTGCATCCCCATACCATCCATAGCTCTTGATATTAGGTGTGCATCTGAAAACATTAATCCTCCCTCTAACTCAAACTAGCTTCATGGTGCAAACAGAGGAGTGACTCTCTTAATGATAAATCATATTTCCCACGACTTTGAAATGCTAGCAATTTGTAAGAGTGCTTCTGAGTTCTTTTCATGTTATGAAACACAATATGCCTCTGGGACAATTGGTTCTAAATCATTACTGTACACTCAGCCACCAGTGTTGAATTTATCATGTAAATTATTTTCAGTACAGCTTAAAGAAATGCCAACCAGCTCACAGTTGAACATATAATGTTCACGTACTAACACGAAAACAAAGCACATGTATTACTTTTCTGAGTCCTAGGCACAGTTTTCACAATACAACCCCTTAAAAGGGGTTAAAAACGCAGATGCTGTGAATAGAGCAACTAATCCTTAAGGCCCTGAAGCATTAAGACATATCTCCTCCTTAGGGTCCATCTCTGTCCATAATCAATTTCTTCCCTTGGAGAACATTAATTGTCTCTAATGATAGCTTTCCATCAATACATCCTTGATCTTAAAAGGCCTGTACAGCTCTTCCCTTTATTCAATCAAATCATCTGTACAATTGCCCTCCCTTAGTAAGATAATACCTTTTAAGCCTTGTATTTTAATATAAAAAATAAGAGGTAGCAAGAAATTCTAATGGAAGTGGCAACATTTGAGAGCCAGGATGATAGCTTCCATTATCCTAAATAATGTTTGAAGATTACAGAAAGCACTGTGTTTCAAAAGGTGGAAACTAATCCACCACTTTTAAATTATTTCCTTCTACAAAAAGCTGTTCTGACATTAAGATATGTTGTATGTGTGTGAATGGGTACAAGCCTGTATATTTAAATATTGAATATGAAAGATAATTTCTAGGTTGGGGAAAAGAAGGGGAGAATAATTACTATTTATACATAATAAATGCTGAATAATTTAAGGAATTGATCACCTTAAACACCTTAAGCACTGAAGCCCTTTACTTTTTCATTCTCCGTTAAGCTGTCCCTGTGCTGTGCATTCAAGCCAGTTTAACCCGAAATTCTTACAATTTCATGTAAGCACAAAAATTATGTCTCTGTGACCTACTGATGTGCCTTCCTCTTCCCCTCCTCCTTTCAATTTCTGGCACAAGCTTTTCTGAAGGCTTTGAATTTATTTATTTTCTTTAACACAAACTCTCTCTCTCTCTCTCTCTCTCTCTCTCTCTCACACACACACACACACACACACACAGAGAGAGAGAGAGAGAGAGAGAGAGAGAGAGAGAGAGAGAGAGAGAGAGAGAGAACTGTTTTGTTTTTGTTAAATAAAGGACCCCTCACACTCCTCTACACTCCTTTCACAGGTTTAATCTACATTGCCTGGCATCAATCTGCATTTTAAACTCCTGTCCTGAATGGTAGATTGCCTTATTATTATTATTATTATTAGAAAGTGGACTACTGTTTTTAATTATTCAAGGACCTAGGAAGGAAATGTTGGCAGGACAAAAGATATAAGCCCTAAGAATTTTTCCCTCAAGATTTTTTTTTATATCCAGCATGCAAACAGTGACATTTTGGTATTATGGCTGTTGCAGTATCATTTCTCCCTGTGACAATGAAGCATTTTCACTGTCTCGGGAGAAAATGAGCATTTACGAGTTCTATCTTATTACTGAAAAATTTCTCTCTCACACACAGAGAGACATACAAATGGATTTGGGAGGGAGGGATAGAAAAAGACTTAAGAAACTCTAATAAAAGGCAGTTGCAACTCACTGGAAATGTTTCTTCTCCATCTCAGTAATAATAATAGTTGATTCTCAAACAACTGTAGAGATTTCTGTTCTCATTGATTTGTTTCTACAACTTAAGCTCTATTTTTAATAATAATAATAATAATAATAACAACAACAACAACTTCATAAATAAAACTCATTTATGTTGGAAATATGGGGGGTGTTAAAATATAGGCAGGTAGATACAATCAACCTTCGAGCTATTAAACAAAAAAGACTCTGTGTGTGTGTGTGTGTGTGTGTGTGTGTGTGTGAGAGAGAGAGAGAGAGAGAGAGAGAGAGAATGCAGTTAACAACCCTGATAAGAGATGAAAATTGTCAGTGAGGCAGATTGAGTTTATTCAATGCCCTGATAAGCACCTATTTGCTCTTCCACATAATGCTCTCTCAGTATTTATAAATTATCATTTAATTATGCTGGCAAGTGGTAATTGTCAAATAAAGCTCAGATAGGCATAAGCCTTCAGGCTGCACATGACAGAAAAATATCTGTTAAAGCTGGGCTGATTCACACGCTTAGGAAATCATTCCCTTTCTTCTTCTCCTTCTTTTTTATCCTTGCAAACAAATTATATGAACCAGTTCACTTTTGTGCTTTGTAGGCATTTTGAAGTCTATTCACATTACAGGGAAGAAAAAAATCTGTTGTTTCTGTATCTGTCATCCTAAATTATTTTGTTTCAGCAAAAGATAGAAAAATATTTTAAAAATTGAATATATTTCACAGCTTACAATTATGATCAGGATCACTGAGTAAATCAAGAGTCTGTGAAATATTGAACATTGTGCACAAGAGATTTGATGTATAGCAATAGTTTAAAAAATAAGTACGGTATCATTCATTTGATTAGGATTGTTTAAGAAGTTTCTAGCTACCTCTATCCAGTTACATCCAACCCACCAAACCTTCCAGTATTAAGTATTAAGTTCTGAAGTATTGCTAAGTTCCCCTGAATACACAATCTAACCCCTACTGTGTCCCTTGAAGTGACTTTATGACAAAAATAAAGGCAAGTATGTGCTTCATGAGATTTTTTTTTAAAAAGGATTTAAACCATTCATGGTTTGTAAATTATATAAAGATGAATTTATGATGGGGCACTGGCTTTTAAGCAACATTGCACATGTATGTCGCACAACCATAAAGACATGAAGGGCAACACAAAGAAAGCTTTCAGGCTTGATCTTCATTACCAGTGTTAATAATATCACAAGCATTGCAGAGACAAGAGCAGGTGACAGAAATATTTGAAAGCCCTCTTCATCCCCCTAGTTACCTGTAGATGACAGGGCTACTGTTATTGGCAGACAAATCTCCTAATGTTATGCACAGAAGGTATAAAATATTTCAGACTTGCAGCAGATATATTTCAAATATTGCAGCAGAATGGGGCTCAGCTTTATTTCATATTCAGGTTGGCTACAAACATTTTTCTTCTTAATTGGCAAAAAGAAGCAGAACTCTATCTATCTATCTTGTATTCCACCTGCCACAAGAATGGCTATTCAAGAGGTCCTACATGGTTTAGAAACACAATAAAAGCAAAAGCAATGATTTTTATAAAAAATATGTCAATAAAATGAAACTGCAACTCCCAAACAACTATACATCAGTTTAGATGCCAAAGGCTTCTTTGAATAAATGGTCTTCATCTATTTCCAGCTTCTTCTCCCTCATCTGGGAATTTCAGAACCAGGGAAACCCCACCACATGTGTTTTACAGATTGGCAGACCTGAAAGAAGCAAGTTCTTCAGAGATATCTGAAGCCGGGAGGCAGTGGAAGACAGAAGGGCCTGGCGTGTTCTGGTCCATGGGGTCACGAAGAGCCGGACATAACTGTACGACTAAGCAACAACAACAACAACAACAACAACAACAACTGAAGCCTAGTAGGCACAATATGGTATTTAATATTGGGAAGATGGGGTGAGACAGATTATATAGGGCTTCATAGGCTGAATAGGTTCATGATCTGGCTGCACAGACACAGGTATGTGTTTAATTTCTCACAGTGCATGCCGTACAGTGCATTCCTCCCTGAGGACAGTCGTGCAAGCTCTTGTGATCTCGAGGACCGGCTACTGCAATGCCCTCTACGTGGGATTGCCCTTGACCCTTGTCCGGAGGCTCCAGCGGGTGCAGAATGCGGCGGCCAGACTGGTGGTGGGCGCTCAGAGATTTGAGCGCATCACCCCAGTTCTGGCTCGCCTGCATTGGCTACCCGTTGTCCTCTGGATAAGGTTCAAGGTCCTGGTGTTGATTTTCAAAACCCTCCATGACTTGGGACCAGAGTACCTGTCGGAGCGTATCTCCCAGAGGTCAACTGGGGTCAGGCCCACGAGAATGGCGCAGGCGCACTCACTAAGGGTGGACACACCCAGGGAGGCGCAGAAATCGCTCACCCGTAACCACGCCTTTTCTGTGGTGGGCCCTACGCTTTGGAATCATCTCCCTAGTGAGCTCTGCCTAGCAGAGTCCCTGCCCGCCTTTAAAAAGGCCTTGAAAACCCACCTCTTTAAAGAGGCATATGGCGACCTTTATGTTTAATTTTTTTTTCTTCGTGTTTTTGCCGCCCCTGTCATCTGCTGTGGAGGGTATTGTCCCTCCTGCTTTATTATTACCTGATTTTTTGTCTTTTGCTGCTTTGTTTTAATTGTAAACCACCCAGAGTTCCATCCGGAAGATGGGCGGTATAGAAATATAACAAATAAATAAGTACGAGCCAGCTTGTATAGCCTTGGGCAAGATGCAGAATCCCAAGATGCCCCCAGAAAGGAATGGTATGCTGCTCCTGAAAGCCCTGAAATAAGTTGATAAGTCAGCATTGACTTGATGGCACACAATTATCATCATTATTGTTCATAACCCATGCTTTGCATTGTATCTGGATAAATATGGATAATTACAAAGAAATATTTTACTAAGACAAATGAATCCTCCTATAATTTGTTCTAGGCAGCAGACTGGATATAGCATTCTAAATGACCTAGAGTTTCCAAACACTTTTAAATGGCAATTCCTTTTAAAACAAATTGCACTAGTTCAGAAAGGATTTAACTAAAGTACGTGGCCATTGTGGCTAGATTCAGCCTTGCTGGGTATATGCACAATTAGTGCACTAGACCAGGGCTGTTCAACTTTGAACAGGCCGAGGTCTACTTTTACTGGCCCAAAGTGCCTGAGGGCTAATACACTAAAACCTCTACTTATGAATTTTATCCATTCCGAGCACATGCTCATAAGTAAATATTTTGTAAGTAGAGCAATACGACTGGAGGAAAACGTGTCCCTTCTACTATACAAGTTTTTAGGGCAAAAATTATCACCCAAATGCTCTACGGTTCACAGGTGTTTGGTTATGCTAACCTGAAACCCCTGGAGATCATTCAAACCAGTTTTGTAAGAGCTATCTTGGGGGTTCCCTTATGTGTGCCCAGTTTTTTGCTCCGTCTAGAGGCTGGACTTATTCCTATTGCAGAACTAACTAACTTTTTGATGGTCAAACACTGGCTCAAACTTACCTTCCTTTCGGATGGCTTAACTCCTCTGATCTTGTTAGATAAATTCCAATCACAATGGAAAATACTAATAATAAAAGTGATAAATGATATAGGATATTCCCCCTGTGCCCTCCAAGCAATGGGTTATTGTAAAGCCATTAACGAGGTGAAGATGTGAATTAGAGACATAGCTTTACAGAATCATATTGCTCTGGTTCAGAAACCCGATTTCCTAAAGAAATCTGCATTCACTGTGTCTCCTTACCTGGACAGGATTGTATCCTCCTCCTCCAGGATTGCTTTTACCTTGGCACGGTTTAATGTCCTTCCCTCCAAGTTTTTGGAGGGGAGATATCAAGGTTTACCATTAACAGACCGTAATTGTCCATGTACCAATGATCAGCCGGAAACTATAGAACATGTTCTCTTATTCTGTACTTATTATCAAGACCTACGCAGAGAACTTATTTCCCCTATTATAGGTAAATTCCCTGGGAGGTCAATAGATTTTTACTTGCGTCTGCTCCTTTCTGATAAATGTTACCAAATAACCAAGCAGGTTGCCAAATTCTGTGCAGTAGCACTAAGGGTTCGAAATCAAATTATAAATGGAGATAAAGAAATATAATACGCATGTTTTAATGGCTGCTAAATTTTAACCTGTACTTTTATCTACCAATTTTATTTACCAATTTTTAAAATTTTAACCCGTACTTTTATCTACCAATTTTATCTACCAATTTTATGTACCAATTGAAATACTATCATGGAATACACATTGACGCTATGTATTTTGTTGTTATATATGCCTATTTTGGCCATTGGCTGTAAATAAATATATTATTATTAGTAGTAGTAGTAGTAAGTAGAGCAGCAGTTTCCGATAGGAATGCATTGAAAACCTATTAATCCATTCTGGAAGGAACAGCCTTCAATGCGCCATGGCCCTTGAACTGCCCTGCTTGGCTGAGACAGTGGGCTGGAGACCCAGAACTTTGCTGGGGCAGTGGTGGTCCTTGGGGTGGGGGAGGGAGGGGTGGAGAGGAGAACTTATCCCCTCACCTTTTTATTGATGGCCAGTGGGCTACTTTTGAACCCTTCGCAGGCTACTGGAAGCCCATGGTCTACCTGTTGTACAGGCCTGCACTAGACTAAACAGTACAAATGCAGTCCTATATACCAGAACTTTGATCACTTATGGAAGTTCTGTTAGATGATTCTATAGAATATTGCCAAAAATGTTATACTGTATAGCATTCATTTGTTGTTATGAGCTGCCAAGTCATTTCTGAGTTACAGTGAACAGAGATGGGCATGAAACAAAATTATTTGTTTAGTTTTTAGTTTCATTTCCTAATGAAATGAAAAACTAAGTGCCCTTAAAAAACAAAATAAAACGAAATGAAAATTTTCATTCTGTTTCGTTTTCCATTTTTTTTAATTATTTATTTTGACTAGCGCCAATCTCGGGGCTTGTCAAAATAAATAATAAAAATAAGCGGCAATCAGCTGGCATGTGCGGCAGGAAAAATAAAAAATTGCCAACTGGCCTCCCTGTGGGCCAGCTGGTTGATAGGAGAAAAAAACAAATACGCTGACTGGTCTCCCCACAGGTCAGTGGGAGTAAAAAAAACAAAAAATACCACGGACCAGCCTCCCCGCAAGCCAGCTGGTCAGTGGGAGGGGGGGAAACTGCCAACCAGCCTCCGCACAGGCCAGCTGGTTGGTGGAGTTAAAAACAAACAAACTGCTGACAGGCCTCCCCGCAGGCCAGCTGGTCGGCGGGAGTAATTTAAAAAAAAAACAGCACAGCCCCAACAATGAAAAAAGAAAAGAAAAATGAAACAAAACAAAATACGAAATGAATTTTTTAAAAAAATAAATTGTTTCATAATAAACAAAACAAAGAGGGGGGGGGAGAAATGAAAAATAAAACGAAATGCCATTTTGGCGTTTTGTGCCCACCTCTAATGGTGAATGTCTTAATTAGTGATCTGCACCATATAAGTGTCTTTGGGCTTGTTCTCCAGTGACACATCCTAAATCTTAAGGGCATATTACAAATTCTTTCATAGTTGGCCTTCCAAGTCCTAGTCTTCTGGCTCTTCGATAATCTTCATTAGAATTGATGCTTGTTTAACTATTTCAGTTTCTTAATAGTTTGATGGCAATTTTAGTGTAATGATTTTAGTGTAAGGTTTTTATTATTGTTTTGATTATTTATTGATATTCTATTTTTAACAGTTCTAATTCTTTTGATTGTAAGCGGCCCAGAGACCTTTGGGTAGTGGGCAGCATAAAAGTTGTAAAAATAAATAAATAAATAAATAAATAAATAAATAAATAAATAAACATGATAGAAGAGTAGTTGTAATCAGACACTCCCTCATGTGTGGGAGTGAAACAGATATATGCCAGGAAGCTCCATGGACCCACCAGGTAGGTATGCTGTCCCCCTGCAGGATGGATTAGGGAGGTGACAAAAAGATTGCCATCCCTCATAAAACTCATGGATCCATATTGCTTTCTTCTGTGGGAATAAATGACACAGCCAAAAGGAACTTCAAAGAAATCACATTTTTTCTTGTCTATCTTACCATTCTTCAGAAGAGGAACAGAAAGGGAAACAAAAATACTCGAGGTGATCAACTGACTATGAAGGTGGTACCAATGTGAGGGATATGGATTTTGGGACCACGGGCTATACAGTATGCTTCTTGGAAGATGGACTGCTGGCAAGTGATGAGTTCCATCTCACCAGACCTGGGAAGAATGTGAAGTTCATGAGGAGGATTTCAAACTGAAATTGAAGTGGGAGGAAGGTGCAGACAATGAAGTGAAGACAGATGAAGAATTACGCACAATAATATATTTATTTATTTAAAATATTTTATCCCACCTTTCTTCTTAAAAAGGAGTGAAGGCAGAAAAGCCATTCTTAGAAAGCCATTATATAATATTGGAGACAATGAGTATACAACACTGAATAACACATGAAACACTGAATAACACATGAAAGATTATATTTAAAGTTAAGTACAATGAGTGTAAGAGACATCTTACATCATTGAAAAGGCAATATTAAGCTAAGAACAATAAGCAAACAAAAAAAGGGAAATGCTACTCTGAGATATGGAAAAAACTAAAACTTGAAAAACACAAGTAGCACTACAAATTCAGTCTAAGCAGTAATAATGCATAACAATCAATTTAAAAGTCACATAATAGGCAGGCAGTCACTCAGGGAAAGCTTGCCTGAGGACTGAGAGGAAGGGCTCCCATAAGAATCTTAGCACCTCAGCTGGCTTATAATGGGGAATATGGTATCAGAGATAGTTTGGACCCAGGCCAATAAGTGGAACAGACCAAGCAGCTCTAATGAGGCACCTATAATACTCTTCACAAAATGTATGAAGGAAAGGAAACCACAAATTACATTGTCAGGTCAAAGAGTCTGAGGCCTACACATCTCTCTAACAGCCCTATAGAAATGTATATAGATCAATAAGGAAAAATCAGAAGCTTCTGTTAATCACAGCTGGCATTTATCTTGTAAAAACAATTAATTGAAATTCATTCATTCATTCATTCATTCATTCATTCCTACCTACCTACCTACCTACCTACCTGCCTACCTGCCTACCTACCTGCCTACCTGCCTGCCTGCCTACCTACCTACCTACCTACCTACCTACCTACCTACCTACCTACCTACCTACCTACCTACCTACCTAC
>JAHTLZ010000379.1:57569707-57589326 GCA_023846285.1 Phrynocephalus versicolor | reverse complement strand
TACCTACCTACCTACCTACCTACCTACCTACCTACCTACCTACCTACATACATACATACATACATACATACATACATACATACATACATACATACATACATACATACATACAAACAGTTATGCCACCCATTACCCAGATGTCTCTGGGCAGCTTACAATAATTACAATGAACAATTAAAACCTTAAAAACAATACACTAAAATTAATATAATCATTTCCAAGCACATCAATATCCACATGAAGGCACATACAGTGGTACCTCTGATAATGAATTTAATTCGTTATCCGAGGCAATTTGTTATCCGGAATGCAATTTCCCATTGAAATAAATGGGAAACCAATTAATCCATTCCGAAGGTCTGAAAAAAGGCAAAAAGGTGGAAGGTTTTCCAGACCACTTTATAAAGTTCACTTTAAAGGCTTGCATTGCTAGAACACACACCCCAGAACACACGCTGCCTGCAGTGAAATGCAAACATGGACAAAAGAATCCAGCAAGTGTCTTTTACCTCCTGTTGTCCAGATCGGGAAGGCTTCCTGGCCACCCATTGCCACTCCTGCAGCCAACTAGCCACCACAGAGGGGGCTTTCGAGGCTGAGCGCCAGCTGACCACATCCCAGAGTGGCTGGGGCCGACGAGAAGCCTCCATGGAGGGGCATTCGGAGGCCTCCCATTGCACGGCATGGCCACTGCCAGGGCTCCAAAGGTGGCAGTGAGGTCTACTGTTGCCCGGTGAGGCCTCCCACTGCTGGTGCCGCTGCTGCTGGGGCTCCGGAGGTGGAGGCAGTGAGGTGTACTGCCACCCAGCTGAGCCACTGCCAAGGCTCCAAAGGTGGCGGCGGCGAGTTCTACTGTGACCTGGAGCGGCCACTGCCAGGGCCTTCTGGGCAGCCGCCACTGCTGATCCACCACAGAGTGGCCTGGCAAGGCTGTACAGAGCCTTCCAGGTGGCAGCTGCAGCCACCGTCACCGCTGCCGATCCGCTGAGGTGCAGCCTGGCGGGACCGCGAGGAGGCTTCCGAGCAGCTGTTGTCGGGATCACCACGGCCGGAACCCCGCCGGCCAGCTGGAGCAGCCGAGTGGCCGGCAGGCCAGCCTACCCCACCCCACCCCCTACCACCACCAGGATTGCCGCTGCTGCCGCCACCAGCCAGGTACCCCAAACCAGTTCGTTTGGGTTCAGTTTGCACAAATTTTTGTTTTAAAAATTCATACAAAACAGAACAAACGGAGGGAGGGCCAAAACAGAAGAAACAGAACCATCATTATTCTGTTTCATGTCCACTTCTAATACCCAGGAAGACACACAAACAACATTCAAAAATATCTTGATAGGCTCAACTACTGGGCTGAACACAAAATGAAATTTAACTACCAGATTTAGGTTGAACATCAGGAAACTGTTTGAGAAGTGCAGTAATGGAACCAATTATCTCAAGAGATGGTGAGTGCTCCAATACTGGAGGCATTCAAGAGAAAGGCCCCTTCCAGCTTCACTCTTCTATGAGTATATGATTCTACGAATTTAGATATCCTTTGATATTTATTCTAGCACAGCGTTGGCAAACCTATGTCACGGGTGCCAAAGGTGGCACTCGGAGCCCTTTCTATGGGCCCCTGACATTGCCCCTTCTTCACAGCGGCCTGTAGTCAGGTTAAATTGCAGTATTGGCACTTTGTGAAAAATTAGTGGGTTTCGAATTGCAGTTTGGGCACTCGGTCTCTAAAAGTTTTGCCATCACTGTTCTAGCATGACTGAGGAGGTGGCTGTACTCAATGACATTATAGGTCCTTCCAACTTCATGATTATATGGTTCTCTAAACTGGGAAGAGGGGTAGGTCATACTTATGAGATGAGGGATTCTTGGCTCAGCAACATTAGAAGCAAGAAGGATGTTGGAATTTTTGTAGGTCACAATCTGAAGGACAGTCTCCAAATCCCGTGGAGAACAAGTTCACCTTTTTTTCAGAACTGGTTAGGCCTAATCTCAAGTACAGTGGTACCTTGTATAAAGGAATTAATTTGTTCCAAATGAAATTATGTTAAGCAAATTTTCTTTTATACAAATTCCCATAGGAATGCATTGAAAATGGAGTGATCCCATTTTTATGTTGTACAGATTCTCCCCATAGGCGATTATGTTAAGCAAATTTCCCCTATCTCCGGAATTTTTTATGTTGTACAAATTTTATGTTATACAAGCTGTTCGTTATACAAGGGTCCACTGTACTGTGTCCATTTCTGTACACCACACTTTAATTAATTAAACTTTTATACACTCTTTACCTCCCCCGCCCCCCGTTTCACTTCCTTGGCCGAGCTGACCAGGAATGTAATTTGACAGTATCCTGAAGTGGCTCTCTACTTAAACCACTTCACAACAGTGGCAAACAGACTGCTGCCAACTAAATTGGGTCATTTAAGGTCTATGTGCTATTTGGTGCAAATATCACATCAAATGGTATACTGAATCTCCTAGAGACCCCATTTAGCCTGATAATGGCCATTTTAATTGCCACATGTAGACAAGGCAAAATTCTGAAGGATCCTGAACTGAAAGAAGTTAAAGATCAGGCAGCTATAAATAGGAGAATTCAAGGTGACAACTACGTCACTTCTAGTCGGTCCAGCAATTAAACTTGATGGAGAAAAAACATGACAAACTGTTTCTACTATAGAATGAGCAGATCTTCCAGTTAACATCTAGATCATAAACAATTAAAACTAATGTTGGAAAATATGGTCAATTTAATAGAAATACAGTGGACCCTTGTATAACAAACAGCTTGTATAACATAAAATCTGTACAACATAAAAAATTCTGGAGATAGGGGAAATTCACCTATGGGGAAAATCCGTACAACATAAAAATGGGATTACTGTGTTTTCAATGTATTCCTATGGGAATTTGTATAAAGGAAAATTTGCTTAACATAATTTCATTTGGAACAAATTAATTCCTTTTTACAAGGTACCACTGTATCTCTCTCCTTCCTAATCCTAAAAAGTTACAGTTACCAAATGTGCAAGAGATAACTAGAAGTCCAGGTACTACTGAATCTTCTTGACCCTAAAAAGAACTAGGGGGGGGGGTGTCAAGTGTTCTACTGAGGAATCACCTAATTTTTATCCGATGTTCAAATAACATACAAAAATGCATACATTAGGGAAAGTGCAGACAGAATTGCAGATATTGGTGACAATTTTCAAACATTAATTACATCAGCTAAAGTGTTCACAAACTATTTATATGCTAAAAAAAGTTGCTTTAGACATGCAAATACATATGAACAAAAATGTCCACAAAATGCATACACATTTTCATCAATCATTTAAAAATATAGTCTGAGTTCAGAAAGAATCACATTTAAGAATGGAAAAATCTGGAACTTTATCAAACTTCAACTGAACTTGTGCTGTATTCCAAGAGGTGACCTGATTGAAGTTTATAAAATCAGACATGGTGTGGACAAAGTAGATAAGGAAAAAAACAGTTTCCCTATTGCACAACACTAGAACTAGGGGGCACTCCATGAAGCTTTTGGATGCTACATCTCAAACAAACAAGAGGAAGTACTTTTTCACCCAGAGGATCACTGGTCTCTGGAACTCTCTGCCAGAAGAAGTGGTGACAGCTGTCAGCCTTGACAGCTTTAAGAAAGGATTAAGCAAGTTCATGGAGAACAAGGGTATCAATGGCTATAATTATGGATGCCTAAGGACAACCTCTGGGTTGGAGAGATAGGCAGGATATCTCTCAATGCCATTTGCAGGGAATCATAAGCAGGTGAAGACATCTGCTTGGGAATACCCTGAAGCAAGTGGTGAGTCATGGTGTGAGACAGAATGCTAGACTAGATGGGCTGTGGCCTGTTCCAGCAAGGCTGTTCTTATGTTCTTATGACTGATAGCAACTTGACTGACTATTAAGCTGACTGGATGTGTTATTTGGAAATCTCTAAAATTTCCAGATAAGTGACAGCTTACCTGAATGACTAAGTATTTCAAAATTACTAATTAATTAATCTTTTCAGTGCTGAAAAGATTAATTAATCTTTTCAGCACTAAAAGCCACCGTGCAGTTTTGGTGGATGGTTACACAGATTCAGACTTGCATAGATGCATAGATGAATTGCTAACCAGTACCACCATCACTACCCCACTCACAACGAATAATGTTATTTTAAAAAAACCTAATAGGCTCTTTTGCTGTGGTGTTAATGAGGCAATGGAAAAATACAAGCTCCCATATGACCTCAGTGGAGGTCACTGTCCTCACCCTGCCTACAGCACTGCTGGAACAGACATATAGCTGCTCAGCAGCACAGTGGGAAAAAATGGTTGAAGCCCCTCCTGGCTGCATGATGGTAAATCAAAGGTTACATTGGCCTGTTGAACTCTGTCCTGCTTACTCTTGCTTGAAAACAAGACCGTACCTGTGAATATAGTATCACATAATTTTGCTTTTAGGTGGCGCAGAAATTTATTAATGCTGGTTTAGTGTCCAGGGTTTCCTCCTTCCAGTTCTGCTCTTGCTTTCCAGGGACAATTTAGTTCTTCTCTACGTTCCTTCCTTCTGCACCCTCTCAGCCACTATAAAAAGAACAAATCCACCTGACAGAGATGTTCTTCTGCACAACATCTAACCAAATACACTAAAAATTACAGCCGTTGTTTCACCGGATAAGAAAAATATAAAAAGTGTGTCCGTGTTCATCAGTGTTGAAGATATAAGCAGTAGGTGCCCTTTGGCTAGGTACTATGGCACCTGTTGGCTTTTCCTTTGCCTCCACCAGCTGACCAGCTGAATATTCAGCTTCTGGTCCTGAATTCCATTAGGTCCTATCACTTTTGCTCCAGTTGGTAAGCAGAATATCTAATACAAAGTCAGATCTGGGAGCTGCTAACCGCTGACCTATTAGGAACAATGGGTCTCCTCTTCAAGGAAAGCCTCATCAGGATTAGTGGCTTTTGATGAGGTAATCAAACGTGTGTTTCTGCGGTCAGAATGCTGCCATGCTGGCAAAATGATCATGCTGGGAGGCAGGCTGTAAGCTTCACTACCAGGAAAATGGACAATGACAGATAGGCTGCATTTACATTTGCACATATCTTTAATTGTTGTCAAAGAGAGAGACATGCCAAATACTGACACAACAGATCCTTCAGTACAAGTTGTGTGTTTATGTTCAGCTTTATTTGTCCAAGCTGTGAAGGAAAAACAAACACTGATCTTTTCCATCCTCTTTTCCTAATTAGCCAGTTGTCCAAGTATGCTTTGTTAAAAAGTGTTTTGGCAATTAATGTTTTTTTAGTTTGCCATAACATAATTTGAGTACACATTGCTAATTCACATTCTCTCATCATTTCATAATAAATTCATTTATTTGACATCTGTCCTAAGGACAGATCTATTTTATACCTATCCAAGAACCTTAGGAAACATATTTGAAATATATAATTATCTTTTAATATATTTTTGTCAAGAAAAACAAGAGTTTCTTTAAAGATGCTCTTTGTCAAAACACTGTTGTAAGGTGAATAATTTAAGCTGTAACCAGAAGGTAAATTATAGGAGACAAAATGTATTAAAATGTTGAGGATTGTTGCAAATTATTGTAAAAGCCAGTTTCTGCAGACATATTTTCAAAAAGTCAACAAGGGTTTTTAAATTCTTGTTTTATTTTTAAAACTGCTCACTATCAAAATGCTCAGACGTTATGTGCAGCTACGGGGAGCAGTGCTGAATTTTTTTATAATTGGATTATATAAGATAGTCACATTTGCATGTTGGAGACTGCAAATGGAACTGAATTGTTGCATATTTATTACTGATTTACTGTCAGTGAGGACCCCCTTCTACTTTGCACTATTAACCCCACTTCTGCCAGCTGGACCATTTCACAAGGAATATATAACTAAAGAAAAACTACAAGCTTGGAATAACATACCATGTACAGAAAACTATCCAGATATTTGTGTGCATTGGGATAACCACTGACACAATTCGGTATAGTTAAATATCTTTCTATGAATCCCAGCAAACTTTCACTAGTAAATACAAAAGCTATGCTCATGAACTCTTAATAATTTTGCTATTGTCAAGTCTCTGACTTGACACTTAAAAGAAAAGGCTTCTTTATTTTTAACTTCATGATAAATCTATATGCAGAAATTAGGCAGCAGTGCTTTCCCTGCTGTTATTTTTAATTTATTTCAATAGTAGCAGTTCTTAAATTAAGAGAAAGATGTTATAAAAAGCCGGCACTGGGTGGAATATTTATGTAAAATGTGTTTCACCTCGGTGAGAACTGCAGGTTCGTACTAAAACGTGGAAAATATATTTGCTGTATTTGCAGTTGGGTTAGCTGTAAACAGGTGTAACTCCATTTTTAATCACACCCATACTGCAGTGCCTTTTCCTTTGTTTCTGGTGTGCATGAAATCATCATGGACAAGTTAAGGGCTAGACACAGTGTCACATGATGGGAACCTCATATCTTGCACCACCCACACTTGATTTTACAGTACTTTATTATTATTTTTAAAGGCTACTTACGCATATCTGCAGATGTGTAACTTTAATTAAATATTGCTTTTTAAAAAGGAGCCATGCATCCAAAAATGGAAACAAATGGAGAGGAGAGAAAATAAAAGCTGAAGACATAATACTGGTCAAAGGAGGATGAGAGAGGTGGTAGTGAAGAGAGAAGATGGGGGAGGAGCAGGCACACAATTGGTGGGGGGAAAGGGGGCACCCAGAACCACTCAAAACTTCACCATATCTGTAAAAAGCAGAGCAAGGGAACACCGTTTTGAACTGCAGTAGGGTTTGGAGCAGAGATGGATATGAAGGCAAATTGCTTCATAGGAAGAGTTCAGTGCAGCACCATGGGTTTGTCTCCCCTGAGCCCTTGGGCCAACCGGACCACCCAATCTTCACATGCCACCAGGATCCTTCATCTCCAGTGGTGTGCTATTCTGGGCAGAGGATCAGCCGCCTTTCTCTGGCAGCTGAGCACCCCAATGAGGAAGTGGGGGTGGGGATTCTCCCTGTGCAGCAAAGTGAGTTGTTAGCTGCTGGAAGAGGCAGGGATGGCTCAGCTCTTACCTGGATTAGGTATGAAGGACTCCAACGGTGTGCGAAGACCTGTGAGTGGGTCACCACCAGGGCTGGGTGGTAGTGGTGGGAGAGACAAAGTGCGGCACTATGTTAGCATTTCTCCACCACTACTCCTCAAGTAGCACTAACTTGACTGGGGACCTGTCACATGGTTGTTTAGCTATGCTTTTGGGGAGGATGAATAGGCAACACCTATACATTTAACACATGGATTTTCACTTAGTCCTGATGTTTCAGTAGACAAAGGCAGAAGCCTCATGAGTTGCATTTATACTGTTGCCTAAGTTCACAGACTAGTTTGCAGACTGTGATGTGGGATCCTACAACCACGGTTCAAGCACTGTGATGTGGGAGTGGTTGGGCAGGAGAACATTGCTGTGCTACCATACAACGGAAATATATATGTCATCTTCTTACAATATGCGTGGCCGGGACCACAATGGAGGAAAGTCATGAGTGGTTGGGAAACCTGTGCTAGTCTCTGAACTGGACGGCCTCCTTTACATACCTGCTCTGTATGGGTTGGTGTAGGGAAGATAAAAGGTACAGGGATATTCGGAGTATGAAATTAGGCACAAAATGTCCAATAGGAAAAAAAAATGCAGTTGGAAAATGAATAAGATATTCAGCCCTGAAATCAGTAGGACACATGGCATGCATTGGAGGTGGGGTGCTGAAAGGGAACTGCACAACAGTATGAGGATACAAAACTCCTTAAAGAGACTTTAACAGCATTACAGGATTACTGTGGCCCTAATAAAAGATATGCATTTGAGAGGTACCAGTTTTGCCAGCACATGCCTAATAAAGGCAACAGGAACAGGTGGTTAACTTGGCTAATGATTAACGTGGACTAATAAATTAATTGAGGCATAAATTAATTAAGGCAGATTCTTATATTACAGTTCATGAAAAATAACGCAGTTGATAGAGATATAAGTGAGTAGTAAAGCTGGTCTGGTGATCCTCCAAAGCTTCATATCTGTATTTATCTGAGCTGAATTTGGATAGCTTAGGTTTAGCTATTGCTGGGGTGCCCAAACTTTTTGTAAGGAGGGCCAGATTTGGTGGCTGAGAATGTGTCAGGGGCCAGTTGCTCCCTGACCCTGCCACCCTACTGCAAGCCCTACCCACTGACCCCTTGTAACCCCACCCGCAGGAAGGAAGGCGGGGACCAAGGGAGGAAGGGAGGAAGGTGGAAACCAAGAGAGGAAGGAAGGAAGGTGGGGAACAAGGAAGGGAGGGAGGGAGGGAGGAAGGAAGGAAGGAAGGTGGGGACCAAAGGAAGCACAGGGAGCCGTGGCCACAGATCGCCCCTTGGAAGAGGCGATCTGCGCAACCTTGCACCCCCCCCAAGCTCCCCAGCGGTGGTGACAGCTCACCCGCCAGCCCACCCCAAAGCACCTTGGCGGTGGCAGAGGCCCACTGGCCTGCCCACCACCACACATTCCCCTGCGGTGCCGGTGGTGGCAGACTGCCCGTCTGCCCAGCCGCCCAAGCTTCCCAGCGGTGTCAGTGTTGGCAGAAGATTTTGTTTAAAAAAAACATGAGGCAAAGAAGGGGGAGGGAGGGGTGGGCCAGCCAGCCATGGGCCAGACTTTGGGCAGGCCTGAGCTATTGAGAGAGGTATTAATACATTTTGGTCACACCAGGTAGGGAATACTTTAAGCCAATTCAAATTGTAGTAGTAGGTTTAATCATTGCATTATGATTATTCCATTTTATTTATTAAACATTCTAATTTTAAAAATATAAAAAGACAGAAAACCTATTTCATTCTTCAGTTTCAAACTTTGTGAACCATTTTGTTTCAAACATAACAAAGGCAAGTCCCAATCTACCAAATAAAAATCACACTACTGCTGACAGCACCAGAGTGGATGGATGTCAAAATGTTATAAAATGCATTATGAAGATAAAGCAAAAAATAAGACCATATTCTCTCTCACGCAAGCCCTTTGTCATTCCAACTCTATGTAGAAACAACAGAACTAATTACACCCAGCATTGTCAAATATGAACATATTTTTTTTAAAAAAAACCCTCTTTGTTTGGCCAAATCTGCTCATGTAAAAGCCTCTGAGTTTGCTGTTGCTCATATTTTATTTGGCTTCTTTTTGCAAGCACCCATGGGAAACTTCACATTTCTCGCACTTTTACATAGCGCAGGATTCCTACATGTATCTGGCATGTGTTTTTCCTAGCAAACGGCCAATATGTTTCAAGACTTTCCATTTACATTTGTTTTATGCTGTGGTACTTAATTATACCAGTGTCACAAGGTATGATTTCTGGTAGCCAAAGAATTGTCCAATACATGTGAGTAGCCTAGTGTGACACCAACTGGATGCTAGATAATATTCTGAATCAGTAATGCTGAGTACATAAAAGCTGCCCGTTGGTATATATATATATGTTGTATATTATCTTCTTCAAAAAAGTACTGTATGTGAAAAGAGCAGAGGTGTTATGAGTCTGAACGTATAAAATCTTTCCTGCTTTCTTTTGGTTTTTTAATTTCTTATTGTTGCAGCTATTAGAGTAATTTTCTGAGAGATTTGTAAAGATTCTCATAAATTAAAATGACACAGATTAATAATTTCACTTCCCTCTTCCTGTAAATTTCCTTTGTGGTATTTGTCTCTTTTGAGTTTGTGATATAATGTACAAGAGAGAGAGAGAGAGAGAGAAACAGATTGACACACACACAAAACATTGTATCAAAGGTGATTCCCCAAATAATCATAGTAGGTACTATAAATTTAGTTTTTTAAAGCTGCAAGTTCCTTCTTCAAAATCAAGAGGCAAGGCTGGGTGATACCTTTATTAGACTGTTAAAAAGGCCAAGTATAACCTAGCTTTCAACCCTGCATAGGTCTTCAGGAGGCTGGGCACCACAGAGATAAGGGTGCTGCAGAAGAAACACAAATGTTCTTAAAATCATAGTCAGATGTGAGGCAAAAAGCTTGTTTGAAGGAAGTTTCAAAAAGGGAGTTAGAAATGAAGGGCAGATGTGCAGATTCCATTTGTGGTGGTGTGGATTAGAATGGTCGTCCAAACACTTGCCAGTCATTCAGCATCTGCCCCACTTACCCACACCCATAGCCCTGTGTTCAAACAGCTTTTTCCTTTTCGGCTGGGAATATATTTTCAGAGGCACACTTGAAATATGGCAAATCTTGTCTTAAGGAACTCTGCATACAAGGTAAGCCAACTGCAGCCGAATTAAAATTATTAGCTAGTTGTTATACAAGATGTCCTCAGTTTGTAATACCACTTGCTCCAAATACAAGATTTCACAAGGGCAGCTGGATTCTGAAACCTTCATCTCTGACTAGAGTCTGCAGTCCCTATTTTGAAACTTGCTTCAGACAAAAAAGCCTGGACCTCACATGTGATTTTTGGAACTCCTGTATTTCTCCAGGGCAGTGGCACAGAAGACCTGTTAGCAATCTAAAGCTAACTTACGTACAGTAAGTGGTTTTTAGTGGTCTAATAAATATATCACCTGCTTTGCCTACAGAGAATTTTCCCATATCATTTCAGCACTTCTCTCTCCTGCTACCTTTTTAGAAGTTTGAGGTAGCATGAAAAAAAGTCATAATCCAACAGATTACCAGGAAAGTTTGGCTACCATACAACATAATATGGACAATTAATATAGGGTCATCAGACCAGCAGCCCTCCATTCCAGGAGCCAGCCAGGCCAATGCAAGAGACTATGTGCTACGGCTTGTAGTGTCACAGGTGGTGGAGCCTTATGATGTCATGGGGGCCGCAGAACTATTAGTAGTTATCTGAAATGGAATTTCTGTGCCTGTAAGTGACAGACAATGTCAAGACTCAGGGAGGCCAATGTGAATTCTGGTAGCAGCAACAGCTTTAAAGTTAAGGTCATGCTGTGCTCATTTAGCTATGATTCACTTCTGCGTATCAGATGCGGCTGCCTGTTGTTTATACATTTTTGTTATGAGAAAAATTGTGTACAAACCATAGAGTTCCCCTGCTTCTTCTATTTCTTTTTTCTTGCCACATCTTTACTCCCATATTATATTGCTAGAATATCTTGAAATTCTCCCAAACCACAACACAGAACAAGAATATAAAGATGACACAAACATAATCATTTCCTAATGTCTTAATAAGATACACTACAATTTCCAGGTTACAATTTATATTTTAGAGAATTATTTGTGGTTTATGTTGTTTGAATTAAATTGTGACCTAGTTTACATTTTTAGGATATAACTGATCAGTTGAATAGAAATTATAAATATTACTCACATATGGAAGAAAAACGCCACAAAGAAAAACTTACAGAAACGGCCAAACAGCCCAAAAAACTCACAAAAGCTATCAGATCCCAGCTGTGAAAGCCTTTGAGAATACATTACTTGCATTTCTTTCTATTTCTTATACTTCAAACTTCAGCTTTTTCAATTGTGCCAAATGGAATTCTCTGGCTGGGGAGAACGGTCCATAATTAGACTCATTCTTTAAACAAGAGAGTAAGCAATAGTTCAGTAATTTGTTCAATATAAAAAAATCATCATTCTTAATTCCTTACATTTCTTGTAATTTTTCCTTTGGTCCTCATTTCTTACAGGGACGGGGTTATGACACTGTTGTTTAATCTGATAATTATACAAACTCTAAATCTTACACTGAAGAAAATGTTAACATACACTGAAAAACCCAAACACTTAAAACTATAATCTGTGTGATAAAACACATAGCTCTGTTTAAAAGGATTGTTTTACAGAAGCAATTAACAATCAGCAATCATATATTTGAGACCGGTGTTTTGATGCCATCTGTTGGAATAAGTCTTCTTACTCCCTAGAATGAAGCTATAATTTTCAGTTTATATTTCATTACATTACATAGAGTAGAACAGTTACTAAAAAAAGAAAGAAAGAAAATGTGACTACACATTTTCTAGCTTTTCTCAAAAGCATCTTCAACAGTTCATTTGTCGTTATTTTTAGATTTAAAGGAGCAGTGTTGGAAGATCTAGGAAACAGACTGCAATAGCTGTGAATCAGGGTAGCTATTTTCATGCTTCCTCTATGCATCACAGTGGTATCTGAACTGAGAAGAGTGAGTGATCCAAAGCAATTCAACTAAAATAAATGGAAATTATACAGGAGTAGTTCTGGTTGTATTACATTCTTAGGATGTTATTCAGATAAAATTATATTTCTGATTCTGATTCTAAAAGCACAATACTCTTTTAGTCAAGCAGCATGTGAGTGAGAAACATGCAAAAATAAGGATTGATCTTTAATAATGTGACGTCATACAGGACAAACTGGGTAATCCCGCTTGTTTGTTATGTGACAAACTGCTTCTGTATAGTGGTTCACACACTACTCCAACTACACAACTACTCCTATTGTATGTTTAAATATCAACTTCTCCCAGTGATTCTTTTGACTCTAACATAGTTTAAAGGAACTTCAACATGAATTCAGTTGACCATACAGACTGTTTCCTCCCAGTTCAGAATACTCATGGTAATGACAATTGCGACACAAAAACTCCCTATACTCCTGTGTCAGAAGGGCTCACACAGGAAAATAAGATCTTGCAGCTGGGCAAGAAAGCATTATCAAGAGATTCCATACCACCACAGCTGTCACAGTGAAGGTTTCTACTAAATACTAAACAATTAATATTGCATTAGGCTGCTGCTGTATATAAAACCTCTCTCTCCCAATCTCACCCCAATCCAAATGCATTATCTGCCTGTGAAGCCATAGGGATTGGGACAGTAATATATATTTGACTTTATACACTTACAGTTTATCTTTTAGATAGTTTTATCCATTGGAACACATGTCAGTGTCTCCTGTTTTTCCTAATTTTATATACATGCACACCACCTAAAGATATGCAATTGTTTGAGAAGAAACAATTTCCCCCAAGCATGCATAAACCAGAATACTTTTTGTAAATGAATTAAACACTAGATTAATCTTTTTGTTTTTAATACACTAGAGGGAGCTAGATCCCTATATTGTGCACATGCAGTTAACAGAAAAAAATGTTTAATGCAGTTAACCTCTCAAGCTGAAAGACCAGCATATCTTGTAGAAAATTGATTTCACACTTACCTGTATGATCACTTGACAGTTAAGACTCTTCAAATTTGAGATATTAATTTATATTTTTCTTTAATATAAAACTTCCTAAATCTTTAGGTTCCAAGGCTCTGTAGGGATTCCATTTCCCAATGAGAATATTAATTTTGGGAGCCTCGGGATGGGCAATGAAGCTTTTGGTATTGGAAAATTGTCAATGGATAACCACTGGCAGTCCCAATCCAGAATCAGAACCCAATTTTCCACTCTTTAGAAGCCTCCAAACCATCTGAGGCTTCTAAAGACTTCCCCAGGACAAAAGGGTAGCCTTTTAGACTAGACAGAGAGGAAGTTTCAAATGTAAATACTGTAATATAAGGATTCAAGTCATCAGGTGACAACACTATCGCCATTTATGCAGCAGGATTATACCCACTGGTTTTTGGCAAAATGGGTACTGTCTCAATATATGTCTGATTTATACTTGTAGGTTACTCGTTTAGCAAATAATATCTATGCAGAAGTTTCATATGAAATATTACATAAACCCCATGTAAATGACTCCAACAGAGTGTCCTAGATTGATTCTGGGTTCAGATGAGTGAAGCATTAATAATTAATGAATAAGTGGACACAGTAGAACCCCTGTGTCCACTTATTCATTATCCACTGATGCAGTTATCCACGGTTGGCAGAGGAAAAAATAAATAAATAATTCAGCAGCCCCAAAGCAAGCTACTGTCACAAAGAGCAGCTGTAAAGCAAGCTACTATCATAAAACAGCAGCCGTAAAGCACAATACCATCACAAACAGCAGCTGTAAAACAAGTTACTGTTGCAAAACAGCAGCTGTAAAGCAAGTTACTATCACAAAACAGCAGTTTGGGGGACATTTTGGCATTCTCTCTTATCCACGGATTTCATTATCTACAGGAACGCTTGGAACCAATTCCCAGTGGATACTGAGGTTCTACTGTATTATAATAATAGGATACTGTTACGTTACTTCTCCATTTCTGATCCAATCATAAAAATTTATCAGCCCCTCTAGCTGATTAAGAAGTTTTAGTATCAAATCTAGTTTGTTCCTCAGTTAGAAATATATGATTCATTTGACATTGTGACTACATAACATGGTAATTCCACTTGGATTGTGCCAGAGTAGGTGGAAATTTTCAGTTTGTAAATTAAGTTAATAAATAAGTCAAGTTGGAATTCAGTGGCGGAGTGCTATTTGCTTCAGTTCACAGTGTGCTAAACCCACGGAGCCATCCATTGGATTGCTGCCTGCAGCGGCGTAGCAAGGTTTTGGGGCGCCTGGGGCCAAAGTTGTTTTTTGTGCCTCTCCGGCCCTCCCCAACCCCATCACATCCACCCAGCAAGGGGGGCAATCCTACAGGCATGGGGCGGGCATGGGGCACACAGATGTGTGTGTGCAGGCGGGCGCATTAGTGCACATGTGCCTTATCTCTCCCACGTGGCAACGAAGAGTTGGAGGAGGAGGAGGAGGAGGGTGCCGCAGCCACCGCTCTCGCACGCCTGTCTGCCTGCTTACTTTGCCGCTTGCCTGGCACACAGCCGCGGGAGGGCACAGGGGCTTCCTCTTCCTCCTCTCCCTCCAGGTGGCCCCAGATTTCTGTGCCACATTGCCCTGGTGAGGTGGGGGTGTTTTCCCTCACCGACCGGGATCACCACATCCCAGCCTGGCTCTCCCCGCCTCTCGGTAACGGGTGCGCTGGCTGGTGGGAGACTCCCTCCTACCCGCCATCCCTGAGTGTCTCCATCCCGCCTTGGGACTTTTCAAAGGGCTGAGCACAGAGAGACCAGGGCATCGGCAGCGACACACAAGAGGCGGTTGGCAGGGGGTTCCTGCCCCAGGGGTGCTTGCAGTTAGGCAGGGGGTAGAGAAAGAGCCCAGGAAGGGTGGACATGGCAGCCGGACCCAGAGATGGTGGGAGGGGAGCAGGGGTGCGGTAGGCGATTTGGCGCCCCCTAACTGCTGTGCCCGGGGTGCCCTGCCCCCTTACCCTCCCCACACCACGCCCTTGGCTGCCTGCCTACTGTACCTCTATTTTGGAGCCATTCCTCCCCTATCCTTTGTTATCGTTATTTGTGAGGAATGCCCCCCTCATTTTTTCATAATTTTTTTTGGCTGCTAGTAAGGCTGCATGTGCTAAAGTGTCTTTTTGAGATTATATTTTTGTTTCCTCCTGAGTACTTTGGGTTTTTTCCACCTTCTTTGGTTGGCCTCCCTGCCTAGCCTGCAGATGACAGCCAGACTCAACAGAAATTTGAGATGACCTTCTCATGTAGGAATTATCGTACCCTCATATGCTGCATTTCAGACATTTTGGCTGGGAGGAAACTCTCTGGGTTGGGATGAATGTCAACTAATCATAATAATAATACCTTGATTGTCAATGTACAACATGTGCACCCACCCCCACCACCATCCCACCACCATCCCACTAGCAACCACTCAGTCTTATTGCACCCTGTGTACTTGACACAGAATGCGCCAGCCCACAGGTCAGTTCTTCTATACTTGTCCTGGGATTATTTCCCATTCAGCAGTCTGACAGCCCATGGATAAAAACTGTTCTTCAGTCTGTTGGTGCGGCAGGCTATACTACGATATATTCTGCCTGATGGTAACAAGGTAAAGAGGTGCTGACCAGGATGTGAATCATCCTTAAGAATTCTTTCAACCCGCCTGAGGCAAGGATCCCTAGCGATGTTGTCCAGTGCACTTAGGGGACAGCCCGTGATATATTGAGCTGTGCTTACCACCCTCTGTAGTGTCTTCCTGTCAGCAGCTGTCAATCCAGCATACCAAACGGTAATGCAATATGTGAGGATGCTTTCAATTGTGGACCAGTAAAAGGAGATCATCAGTTGTTGCTTCACTTTGTTCTTACGCAAGACCCTGAGGAAATGCAGTCTCTGTTGGGCCTTCCTGACTGCTTTGGTTGTATTGATTCCCCAGGTAATCAAGTAGCTGCTTCTTGTTACTCCTCTGCCTCAGAATTCTGATGAGAGCCACACCTCACTACTGAGGTCTGTTGCCCCCCCTCTTCTTTGTTAGAGAGTCTGAAGACAGAATTCAGCAGCAGCCATGTAGTGAGAAAGACGTGAAGCTAGTTAGGTAGTTAAGCTCCATTCATTCAACCAGTTACAAGATGGAACTTCTCCAGGTAGGGACCCTTTTTGTCTAAGCTCCTTCTCTCTTGTGTGTGGGTGTGGGTACAACTTTCTCCACTAAGCATGAGGCGTGCAGCCTGTGCTTCCTTCAGGATTCAGCACTCACCTTGAAAGCCCAGGGTGATGTCTGTGGTCCACCCTGTGCTTTACCTACTGTGCCAGATTGCCCAGCTGTGCTCCCTCCTGGATATTGGGGCCCTCACCACGCTGGGCCATGTGCTCGTAATTTCGAGATTAGACTACTGTAGTGCTCTCTATGTGGGGCTGCCCTTGAGGCTAATGCCGAAGTTGCAGGCGGTGCAGAATGCAATGACCAGATTATTAAGTGAGGTGAGATGCTCCCAACATATCACCCTCACTTTGGTCACTCTGCACTGGCTGCCAATTCATTTCCAACTTGACTTCAAAGTTTTAATGTTAACATACAAATCCCTAAAGAGTTTAGGACCTTGATACTTGGCAGAATGGCTTTACCCACAAAAAACAGCCCATGGCACTCGTTCTTCCCAGGTGGGACGTCTGAAGGTGCCGAATCCTAGAGAGGCTTAGTTGGTGGTTGCCCCCTCCCTTTCGAATGATTGCCTCCAGATATTAGCCTGGCCCCTCACTAGGTATCTTGAGTACCAAATAAAAAACTTGGCTATTTCAATAAGATTTTATTCATTCATTCATTCATTCATTCATTCATTCATTTATAGTATTTTTACCCCACCTTTCTCCTTGGGAAAGGACCCCAAGGTGGCTTACAGTAATGTGGGACAATTTACAGTCCAGTACAATCAAGACATACTGTATTTAAGAGAACAGGGAATTGAGGGGCTTCTTAGGGATTATAAGGCAACATTAAAGCTACAAGAGATCATGAGCAGATAAAGAGAAGAGTAAAAATTCCATGCAACCATTCCATGTAAAAGTTATGACGGATGGAAACTAACATTGAAAACATAGTGGCATTGCAATCACACAAGGGGAGAAATAAATACAAAGTTATATGTGTTTATAAACACAACATCTGTGTAGATTCATATAAAAGACACATAATAGGTAGTCCATCATTCAGGGAAAGCTTGCCTGAACAGAAAGGCCTTTGCCTGTTTCTGCAAAGACAGCAGAGATAGGGCAGTCCTGGTCTCTAGTGATAGGGAGTTCCAGAGTCTGGGCACAGCAGCCGAGAAGGCTATTTCATGTGCTCCCACAAGATGTACCTGTGAAGGTGGCAGGATGGAGAAAAAGGCCTCTCCTGATGACCTTAGCATCCGAGCCACTTCATACTGTGAGATTCAGTCTTTGAAGTAGCTAGGTCCCAGGTCATATAGTGCTTTGTAAGTCAAATTAGCACCTTGAATTTTGCCTGATAGCTGATTGGTAGACAGTGGAGCTGCTTTAATAGAGGTGTAATGTGATCTCTGTATCCTATACCAGTCAGCAATCTGGCTGCTACATTTTGAATCCATTGACGTTTCCTGAGACTTTTTATTGGTAGCCCCACATACAGCACATTACAGTAGTGTAGCCGAGATGCCACTACTAGGGCATGTGTCACCGTGGCCAGAGCTGGTTTCCCAATGAACAGGTATAATTGGCATACTAGCTTTAATTGCGCAAATTCACACCTGGCCACACCTGTGACTTGGGCATCTAAGCTCAAGGATGAGTCCAGGAGCACCCCCAAGCTGCATAACTCTATTTTTGAAAAATTGGAGGGTGACCCCATCCAGTACAGGTTGCATCCCTATCCCTTGTTCTCCCTTTCAATGGACCAGAAGCACTTCTGTCTTCTCTGGGTTTATTTTCATTTTGTTCATCCTCATCCAGTTCATTACTGCAGCTAAACATGCATGTAAAGTTGAGATAGAAGCTCCCTTACAGCCTGGAGGTGACGAGAGGTAGAGCTGGGTATCATTGGCATACTGGTGGCACCTAACCCCAAAAGTCCTGATAATCTCTCCCAGTGGTTTCATATAGATGTTAAATAACATAGGAGACAGAAGAGAACCCTGGGGAACTCCACAGGTCAGTGGCCGTAGTGTCAAACCTGAATCACCTAACACCACTTTCTGCATTATTTCCTGCAGGAATGACTGGAGCCACTTTAATACACTACCACCAATTCCTATTTCAGAGAGACTAGTCAGGAGGACACTGTGGTCTGTAGTGTCAAACGCAGCTGAGAGGTCTAGTAAAACCAAAAGGGACACAGATATCCTATCCATTTCCCTACATAGGTCATCTACCAATGCAACCAGTGCCGTCTCAGTCCCATAACCAGTCCTGAAGCCAGATTGAGCTGGATCCAGCAGTTTCTCATCCAGAAACCTCTGAAGCTGCAGCCCAAAGCACTGAGAAGTGTGCAGAGCTATACACTGTAGAAACTAAACAGCCATTAAACAGGATGGCCCGACATAGGAGGGGCAATAGCTCAGGACCAGAATCAGCAGTTGAAGGGAAAAGAGCACTCATTCAAAGATGAGGATGTACACATATTAGACAGAGAAGATAGGTGAGCATTGAAACCCCCTCTCTCAACACAAGTGGGGGGCACAGGAACAATCTATCTGCTACTTATCAGGGAGTGATTTCAACAATCCCTAGACAAATCAAAAATACTTCACACCTCCACCAGCAAGGCCACGGCTAACAACTCATACTTTATGGCTATTGGGAAGGTTGTAAACGTGTGACTTTCTCACAGCTTAGGCCATTGTCCACCTAATGAGCCTACTGAGACTATTGTCCACCTAATGACCCTATTCAGGCCACTGTCCATCTTATGAACCTATTTCAGACAAGGGTGATATAAGGTCAACATGAACTATAAAACAGAGGACTCGCAACTAGCTTTCTTCAGACTGACGAAGTTGTTTGGATGAACAGCAAAACATTTCAAACTTTCAAGAAAAGAAGTCCAGTTGCCATGACTCAACTTCAAGATAAACTCGCCTGGATGACTGAGAATCTTAACAACCATATAGTATTATAGGATGATAACCTGATCATTAAAAAGCATATATAGATTGTGTGATTACGTACACAGATGTGTATACATTGGTACCTCTTAAAACAAATTTAATTCATTCTACAGGTCAATTTGTTTTAAGGAAATTTTGTCTTACGAAATGTGGTTTCCCATAGAAATGCATTGAAAATGGATTAATCCATTCTGGAGGCTATGGATCGCTTCGTTTTACAAAAATTTTGTCTTATGAAATG
>JAHTLZ010000379.1:57540620-57565630 GCA_023846285.1 Phrynocephalus versicolor | reverse complement strand
TACTACTTTTTGGTATTGGTTATTGTAACAATTCTCTTTGTCCCTATGTGACAGTCACAGAAACACTGTGTTCAAGCTTCAGGGCCTATTTTGCTCACAGTTTACTTCTGCGATATTTTGTCATATATTTTTCAGCTTTATTCTAATAATGGATATTAACAGTTCACAATCAGTACAATATCTGCTCCTGGTCTTGCTTCAACAGAGAGAATACAGCTTCTCCATCTCCTGCTTACAAATATATAGTGCTTGATTTCTATATTGATTGTTTGGAGGTGCCTATGCGTGCAGCCATCTGTTTGGTTCCTTGAAGCATGTATTTGCAACAAACAATTATTGGCTTTACAGAACTCTATGAGTCATTTTCCTGCTTCATTTCCATGCCCTAGGCCTAATTTTCCAAAAACTTTGTTTCGGCTTTGTTCCCCTACTTTTGTGTTGCAATTGCCTTTGATTATATAAGCATGCTCTTTTTTGGTGTATAATTAATTTCCAGTTGCATGCTTGCATAAAAGCTTGCTATTTTATCTTCATTTTAGTTAACTCTTACCTACCATGAGTATATAGAAATCCAGTAACATAAAACACCACTGGGAGTTTGACGTTTGACCCATGCAGTCTAAAAGGTATTCCTGCTCTGCAGACTCTGTTCACCAGAACCTGCAAAGTCACAAATTGTCACTGTAAACTGAGATGTCCATTGCATGTGCTCAACCAAAAACAACATAAAATAAAATACCCCTTATTTCACCTTTAATTTATAAACTGTCTCAGATACCTCCCAGAAATGTTTCAGCAATAAATATGCCACAAGAAAAAGTTATGTTGTACCCAAGTTTTTGCAAACCCACAAGAAAATAGCTCTTCTTTTCTTACTCCCTTTAAAAAGAACTTTATCATTATTCTGGTATTCACATTTGGGAGAGAACACGAAACGAATGATTTCTTCCTCTCTATTCCTCATGAACAAGCTGAAGTCATGTTGCAAAAGACTGTGACTAATCCAGTATATCAACATTTTATTCACTCTTTACATGAATATTTAAACAGGAGACATTTTTCCTCTCCATGCTGAAGACTAAATAGAAAAGGTCTTATCTGCAACAGTAAAAGCTGCTATTTTTTTTAATTCCCTCCTCTCCCCCTATGGTTTAAAGAAAGTGCATAAAGATAGTTATACACAGGCATAGTCAAATGAGAGGTCACAGCATATGTGTGTAATTGGTTGCTTTTTTCTTTGCTGCTGCAGTCTGTAAAAAATGTGAAAATAGTACTTGTTTCAGACTAGCCATTAAAAGGCAGTGCTTGCCCCATACTGTGAAGTGTGTGGGGTGGGAGTGGGGGTAGAGAAGCACAGAAAATAGCCAGAACTGACTGATATCTGATAAACAGTAACAGGAGTCAGTATACTGCACCAATCGTTAAATAATGGTGTTGATTATAAGGCTGCTAACTACAGATGCCATAATTGTCTGTCATACATCTTAGTCATTTGTGACAGGAGCACAATGAAAAAGCATCTGCTTGGGGGCAAATGACTTTTGATAAATATCATCTCTGCTAAAATGTACTTGGATGTGTCTCAATATTTTGGACAACCATTCAGGGTGCTTCTACTAATGTGAAGTTATTATTGGTTTGTATTGATTTTGCTACCCCCCCCTTTTAAAGAGACAGCATCATAGCAAGTACGAGAACGCCTGTTTATCTCAAGACAGTCTCAATAGCTTCTCAGCTCCTTCTCTGACCCACTCATTCCTCTTAAATGTATGTTTGAGAAAAGACTAGCCACCATGCTTCTTTCTCTACTTCTCTCAGGGGTTGACTGTAAAGTCTGAACATTTCAATATGCAGATTTTTAAAACTTTCAGAATGCTAAGATAATCATTTAAAAATATTTTGTGTTCATAAAAATGACTAACTTTTACATGGCACCAGCATCTGCAACTTACGTCCAGAAAGTCTGTCAATACCACAAGATTTGTTCTTGCTACAACAGATTGCCATTGTTGCTCCCCATCTTCCATTATGTTAATATATATTGTAATGATAATGGGAGTTGTCTAGAAATCTGAGATGAAAATGTATAACAATTTCAGAACACTGACCAAAGAGTAGATAAGTCCCAAGTTACTTACTTACTTGGAAGGAACACTTCTGCTAGAAAATGGTAGCTAAAATATGGTAATGTTCATATAGAAAGAAACAAGCTGAAACATTAAAAAAATTAAAAACACAGCCACAAAAACATGAATATAGAGCAACAGGGCTATCTAGCCAAAACATCCTTCAGCAAAAATACAGCCTAGACACCAAAGACATCTTTGAATGGTATTTGATGGCAGAAGGATGGATGGGAGGCAATGAATATCACGGGCCAGAACAGACCCCCCCCCAGCACCTTTTGCATTTCTCTTTTTCTTTTCCATCAGCCTCAGACAGGGAAACCTAACAGCTTTCTCTTCCTTTAAGACAAAACAGCTGTTTTGCATGTTAGACCACATAGGTAGATGTCTCATGATGACTTCAGCAGAGGGGTCTTCCAGTAAGGACTACCTCAACAAATGTGACATTTCAGATCCTGAGGGGGTAGAAGAGGTTCTGCAGATTCCAGAATCTCTGCCTCTGATACGTAGGTAATATTTAAATAGGAATACTGGAGGAGAGACAGATACTCCCTGAAGTAGAATATAATAGAATATTATACAACATCAGGAGTGATGGGATATTAAAAATTGTTCAAAATACACAAAGTGAAAATAGGCATATATAAAATAAAGCTGAATAAGGACAGATTAAAGAATAGTAGAGGACAACAATTATTTAATATAATAATCTTCAAAAGCTCAAAACCCTCTCACCCGTCTTTGACAGGAAGGAAGTACAAAGGATTACTTCAGAGTAGAAACAAGAATCCTTAGGGAGTGCTTATTGACCCATATATGTAACTGCATACAAAACATTATATAGGAACAGGATTGGGAAACATACTGTATGCCACTAAAGAGGTTCTTGGAATACTGACTATCAGGTCTGCAAAGGCAATGTCACAAGTGCAGAATAGAGATGGGCACGAAATGACCATTTTTTCATTACCGTTCTCCATTATTTGTTCCGTTACATAACGGTATGAATAACAATTGTTGCGATGGGGCAGGCTCAAACCGAACAGAACCAAGAAAATTTTCTTCGGTTCTGTTCGTTTCTGGTACTGGTGTCGCACCGCTCACGCAATGAAAAATGGAGCAGCGGAGGGCGGCGAGAGGGGGCTGGACCCGGTGGTCTGCATGTGGAGGCGGGATCCCAGCCCCCTGTCCAGCCATCTCTGATTGGTGAATGACAGACCACCGGGCTGTCATTCAACAAGCGGAGGGCAGCGAGAGGGGGCTGGACCTGGTGGAGCCTCTTTGCCCCCTCTCCGCCAGAGCTGACGCGAGAGGTACAGTAGGCAGGCTCCAGGATCTCAGCCATGTGGAGAAGCGGCGACGGTGCAGCCGGCTTGGAAACCGGAGCAGAGGGTGTCGTTGGAACACGGGGGGTACAGCGGCAACCCCCCCCCACAGGTTTCCCGGGTCTAGGCCGGGGGGTGCAGGGCAGTGGTCTGCCGGGGCAGTGGCTCCCGGGGTGGAGTGGTTCCTGGGGAGAAGGGCCCCAGTTAGGGCGGCGCTGTGCGGAGCTCTGGGGGTAGTGACCCAATGGGGGTGGAGGACTGCGCGGCGGATCAGTCCTTGGGAAGGGGGCGCAAGGGAGGGCGGCGCTCGGCAGTGCTCCAGGGGTGGCGGCCTGTTGGGGGTGGTGATCGGAGCAGCGCCCAGCTCCGGGAGAACTCCCCATGGCCACGGGATCACTCTCCCGGCAGGCTTGCCCCAGCCCCAGGAGAGCTCTCAGCAGCCGCGGGAATGCTCTCCCGGCCTGGATGCCGCCGCCTCTGGTGGTGCCCGGCCCTGGGAGGGCTCCCTGTGGCCGCAGCTTTCTGCACCCGAAAAATGAAGAAATGGAAATGAAGCGGGGCCCGGGGCCTCGAAAAACGGAAACAGAACGAAGCGGACCCCAGGGCCCGAATAACGACCACAAAACGCTATTTTGACATTTCATGTCCATCTCTAATGCAGAAGCAGTTAGTTCTTTAGAGCCCTTTTCTGCAGACAAGAAACAAGTATTGTCACTCAGGTATGCATATACAGCCTTAGGTGAATTCTACCCAGAATATAGTTATTTCCCCTTCCTTCTGTTCTCATGCATTCTTTATCTGACATTAAAAGAGCTGGGCAAAATATAAAAAGCCGATGGAGGTGTGAATGTGAATATATAAATATGTCTTGTAATCTCATTCATAAGCATATGCAGTCAGAATTAAGGCTCATGAAATTCAATTGTGTTTTCCCCAAAACATGTACTACCCTTAATTTTTATACTCGCACAGCCTAGTTCTATACATGGTTAATCAACAGTAAGCCCACCCAACCACAATTCAGGATGACTTGCTTTTCTCAAGTAACTATTCATATGCATACGTCATAAGTATGTTGCACAGGAATTGCTATAGTATATAAAAGTACTTCCTTAGTATATCTTGACTGAAATCCAGTTGCAGAATCTGCACTCTATACGGCTGATGCTGTCTATTTCAGCCCTTGATAGACTGCAATAAAAACTTGTAATTTAATAAGTGATAAAACAGGAATATGTCAGAGTTCATGGTACTGCCAAGGCCATTTCTATAACGGCGTGGCAAAACAAATTATCTCCTACAATCAATTTTAAAAGCACCTGACAGAACACCACCTACAATTTGGCATGCTTCATTGCTAAAGAAGGGGTTTAAATATTATAGCAGCAAATATTTTCCACCCCCACCAAATAAGAGGATTTTTTCGAGAATAATCCTCATAGTTTAAAGGTGCCTTATGGTTTTCAGACTACGCTCTGCACCTATTTGTTAAAAATTTGGCAGGCTTAATCTCCTCAAATTAGTTTACTGGATCTGCACACTTCCTCTGATTTCTCAAAAGATAAAAGTAGTCATATCAACGTATCAATTCTCTATTAGATGGCTATCTGAGGTTTCCGAAAATCTGGTGGTTCCTGCTTGGGATCCAAAGCAGTCTTGGTTGAAGCTTTTCCCCAGAGACTTCAAAACAAAATTGAGAGCTCATACCCCGTCCCTACTAAACAAGCTTACATGATTGTACACTGTTGTTAGTAGCAAGATAATACAGCCTAGTATAATATTCGGCTTTTTAACTAAAGGTTTCTATGTTTTGGAATAGAGATAAAACACTGCCTGGAGAAGAACTAACCATAGGAATTTATTACACCCCCACTCACAAGTGGGTATTCATTTTATTTTTAACACTCTGTTAGGGCAGTCTTAGCATAATTAGTAGCCTGCATAATTAAATTGCAAACAGCCCAGAGAGTCCTTTAAGCACTATGGGATAGTATACAGTATAAGCAACACAGACTTTCTGATTTGGGGGGGGGGGGGGCATGATAACACAGTAGTAAGTCATACTGAGCCCAGTGTCTCTTACTCTCTTGTAGAATTGGTTACAAATGCAGTCTAGATTACATTATAATCTGTATAGTACTATTTTTGATATCTTGATATTTTATGGAACCACTTACCCTGATTTTATTACCAAAAATTGCTTGAGGCAAAAGCAGGAGAGAAAATGATCCATTCAGCAAGAAGTTTGAAAAAACAGACAACTCAGATATACTGGTAAGAGCTTCAGCTTTGACCTTGGAGTCTATACTCCTTATTACTGAAGTGATTTTGATAGCCATTTTATCATATTCCATCAAATTGCAAGCACTTGTTTCAAAAGCAAACTGCTATTTACTGTCACATGCATTTCCAGGCACTCATTTTTCCTAAAACTTTGTACCTGAGGGTAAAAACAGCCAGCGTGCCAATTCACATTTATGTGACATTACAATTTATTTATTAACACCTTTGATCCAGGAGTCCTCTCCACATTCATGCAAGAAGCTAGTGTGCTCACAAACGAAGCTATCTTCTCTTTTTAGGAACTCAGCATGACTAGACCAGCGGCCATACACGACTGTGTCATTTCAATAGGAAATGTTAAAAGCATTGAAAGAATTCCCAAGAATTTACTAAGCAGCATGTAGACAAGTTGCATGGATTCTTGGAACTGCCACAATTGAGTATCAGAGCAATTCACACTTGATACCAACTGCATGATAGTACTTGGTTGATTTATATTTTCTGTTTGACAGCTGCAGTGCATCTTCATGCTCAATCCCCAGAGCGCTTACTGTGGGTGGGTAACTGCCCTACTGCATTTTTTAAAATTGTATTTCTAGAGCTGCCTAGATGCCCCAGAACTGCCTAGATGCCCTAAGCCAGGCATACCCAAACTTCGGCCCTCCTGATTAGACATGGGCACGGAACGAACATTTTTTTGTCTCCGTTACCGTTTGTTGTTTCCGTTTTAAAATCACTTTACTACTATGCACAGTATATTTATTTATTTATTTATTTTAGAGTATTTTACCTCTCCTTTCTCCTTGGAAAAGGACACAAGGCAGCTTACAGTAATGAGGGATAATATATAGTCCAGTACAATTGAGACTAGAGATGGGCACGGAATTAACATTTTTTCGTTTCCATTACCGTTTGTTGTTTCCATTACGTAACGAAACGACAAACGAAAATTGTGATGAAAATGAAACAAAACGAACAGAACCACGAAAATTGTGGTCGTTACGTTTCGTTTCCATTAATGGCTACGCACAATGAAATGAGCTGTTTTAAATGTTAAAAAATGCCCTGGACATCCATAAAAACTCAGCGATAATTATTTATATTGTCTGATAATACCTACCGGGGGGGTGGGGTCCTTAAAGCGTTTGTTTTTGTCTTCTCCCATCGCGATGTATTTTTCTTTTCCCTTTAAAATGGATGTCGCCACCAGCTACAAAATGGAGGCAAGCCATGTGATGTGGGATCATGTTCAACAAATAGCATGCCCAGGTTGCAGACTGGGCGGGCAAGTCTGGCAGCCACATAGGGCATAAAAAGCTCTGGTAGCCCCCGTCCTCCTTGCAGTCTCTGGTGGGAGTTAGGGTGGGATTGCTGTCTCTGCGACTCTAGCTTCAGTCCTGCAGCCTCCCTGTGTGCGTGCGTGCTGCATACCTCTCAGTGAGTACCCTCCCCTGCCCTGCAGTGCAGTCACTCTGTGGCTGCCTTGCACCCTGGGCAAAGCCTGACACTGCCTTTTCAGCCTCGCTGTGAACCTAGTCTATACTGTGTCTCTGCCAGCATCCATTTTTTTTAGTGTTTTCCCTCTGCTCTGGGGCGTTGGGGGACACCTACGCACGGAACTGTTTTAAAAATTGCGCAAAAGCGGGTAGAAACGACAAACAAAAAATGAAAAATGGTAACGAAATTTTTCAAAAAATTCCCGACAAATAGAAACAAACGGAAACAAACGGAAATGACCTCTCAACGACAAACAAAAAAACGAAACGCCATTTTTCTGTTTCGTGCCCATCTCTACTCCTGATGTTTTGGACCACAACTCCCAGAATTCCAAGTCTGTATTTCCAATGGCAAAGGACTGTGGGAGTTGTGGTCCAAAACATCTGGAGGGCTGAAGTTTGGGTATGCCTGCCCTAAGCACATCCAATCTTGCTTCATTTTGGAAGCTAAGCAGGGTCGGCCCTGGTTAGTACTTGGATGGGCGACCACCAGGGAATACCAGGTGTTGTAGGCACCTGGAGTAGGAACTGGCAAGCCACTCCAGTAATCCTGCCAAGAAAACTCCATGGACAAAGAGTCAGTCATGACTGTAATGACACAACACACACACACACACACACACACACACACACACACACAACTCACTGTTTCCTCAAGCATGCTGAAACCTGGCTCTTATATCTCTGTGGCCCTCTTTTGGCCAGTGGAATTTGATATTAAATGGTATGTTAATGATAGAACCTGAATTTAAACTCAACAATATATTGTTTTTATTCAGTTTATGCTGGGGTACATAAACAAAACATGGAAACTAGAATTATTCCAAACAGCTAACTGAATCATAAATATATCCAATAGGAGTGGTTTCATCCAGAGTGAAGGAATTAAAAGAAGGCAGACAATGCGCAAAGAGGATTTCTCACTCATATTTTATATAAAAGATATTGTAATCCAGAGGCCATAGTTATGCTCTTTACTCCTACTCCTAAAAGGCACTTCCTTTCTGTCTCCTGTTTCCATCTGTTTTGGTAGCTCTTTTGCTGCTTCACACATCTAAAAGAAGTTTTTGTCCACAACTTCCTTCCTTAAAGCAGTTATGTTCTATATCTGCTTTCCATGAGAGCAAGATGTCCATTTTGACGATCTGTAAGTGCTAGTTACCATGAAGAAACTCTACCTTGACTTGGTGAAATTCTGGGATTAAGTTTGGGACTATTCGTGGGACTGGCAAGCCCCAGCCACCAGAATGGGCTGTCTAAATGTCAAGAAAATGCCAGATGGATTCCCTACTGGTAGCTCACCTGTTGATAAGATTGAAAATGCACTAACTGATAAGTTGGGGGTTTGGGTGGAATAGATTTGCACTGAGACATCTTGGTTGCAAAGTTATAAGCCAGCTTTATTGCATAACACAGAAAGTTGACACGACACATAACACAGAGACAGGAAGCCAGATGGTGGTAATGTCCATCTGGGGAATTGGAACCAGCAATACTAATGGTGATTGCAAAGAATCCAAGAACTAAAGCTAAATGCATTTAGGATCACAGAATTTGGGTGGCGCTAACAGTGGTCACCAGAAATTCTGGACAACCAAATTGTCTAGAGCACTTCCTTAAATACCTTTCAGCCTGCCACACTCAGAGTCCAGAATCTTCCACACCAGTTCTGCTTTTAAGGGAACTAGCTTGGACCAGTTTGATTATACACTAGAGATGGGCACGACTTAGCGGTATTCCCGTTTCCGTTTCCGTTAGTCGGTTCCGTTACTCTACGGAAACGGTAACGGGAATTACTGCCCCAGACTTCGAGCTCGAACCGATGAACGAACAATTTTGGTCTGATTTGTCGTGCTCGTTACTTGCGTGACGTCACGCGATCACGCAATGCCAAGCGGCACAGAAAAAAAGTTTTTAAAAGTAAAAAAACCCCGATTCCCGGCCCTAAAAGCAGGCGAAAACTGTCTGAGGGCACCTACCAGGCCAGAAGGGTGGTTTTTTTGGGGGGTGGGGGTTTCCTCGCCCCCCTCTCCTTGGCTACTGCTACTGCTGCGCTGCTGGTACCAGGCGGGGGGGGATCGTCTCGTCTGCCTTTGCCATGCGGTGTGCGGGCGGGGGGATCCAAAATGCCGACCACAATATTTTTTTTAAATCGTGGTCCAAAACCCCACCAAAGCACCACAGAAACATGCGAAAATTAGCTATTTTAAATGCTTGAATTTTTACAGTAGCAGCAGTGGGTTTGTCTTGCAAAAAAACGTCTCCATTGATTTTATTTTATTTCATTTTATTTTATTTTTTTACACCTGCGCATTTGCAAAGATGGGCTCGCCCATGGGAGTGGACCATGCAAAGTCTTGGAGCCATTCCACCAATCGCATGGCCAGGTTTTGCTGACTGAACCAGGCTGGGAGGGCGTCTCCATTTGCCATGCAGTGCGGGGGGATCTAAAATGGCGGCCGCAATATTTTTTTTAAATCGTGGTCCAAAACCCCACCAAACACCACAGAAACATGCGAAAATTAGCTATTTTAAATGCTTGAATTTTTACAGTAGCAGCAGTGGGTTTGTCTTGCAAAAAAAGTCTCCGTTGATTTTATTTTATTTCATTTCATTTCATTTTTTTACACCTGTGCATTCGCAATGATGGGCTCGCCCATGAGAGTGCAACATGCAAATTTTCCACCAATCGCAAGGCCACTTGGCCAGGTTGACCACAGAGACTTCTGGGATGTGCCAATCGGGCATAAACAGCCCACTAATCGTAGCCCGAACCTGAACCCTAAGCCTAAGCCTAACCCATACACCAGTACACTGTCCTTCTAAGTGGGTCAGAGAGGCACCCAGAGGTGCACCCCAATACTCACCCTAACCTCACCCGTCACTAGCCTAACCCTAGCTCTTGTGCACTGCTAACCCATCTTAATCCTAAGCCAGATCTACTTGCATTACACTACATACAAGTATGTGAAACGCAGCATGTGCAAAGAGTCTGCCAGTCCGTCACTTGTGGCTCTGGCTGACTCCTGCAGCTGCCTCCAGGAGCCCGCTACCCCCCCCCCCCCAAAATCAGTACTAACGACAACGAAAAAACGAAAAAACGAACTGACTAATTTTTGCGAATTTTCGCGAAAAACGGAAACGAAACGAATCGGACCCTAGCCGAAAACGAAAACGAAAACGAAGGTTTTTTTCTGAGTCGTGCCCATCTCTATTATACACTAATAATTGTTCCTTTTTATTTGCCTGATATGATCTAGTGTTCCTCTGTGTGTGTCCAAAGTTAAACGTATAAAGTGACACTTCTTTGCTGATTCAACATCTTGTCACATAAGCATTTCCATAATTTCACAATTTTGCGGTATTGCATCCTGAAAGATGTTTTAGTCTTAGAGAATGCAGAAGTTGTCAGCAAGCCGCTTCTGCTGGTTAACTCATACTGCTCTGATGTTTAACCCATTTAGAAAATATGTAAAATTTCAGACTATCACTGTGAAGTGGGGCACTGGTAAGGCAGAAACAGATGACACTCTCAAAGCCACGATTGTGGCCATGGCCAGACTCCATCTTAAACCAGAATGGGAGGCAGGAGAGGAGGACTGTTGAACAGATAAGGTGGATTGGGAGGTGTGTGAGGCTCAGGAGGTGCTGCTGTTGCCACCCAGGTTGAAGGTGGGCTGGGTGACAGTTCGCAGGTGTGATCCTGAAACCGGCTATTTGGTAGAGGTGCTGGTGCCACCAAAGGAATCTGCCCAGGTCAATTGGGACCAAGCAAGGCGCTAAGAAACTTGGAGGCTTGAACACCAGAAGTGGGCTTGCTGCCATTAGAAGCACCAGGGGCAACTGGCACCAATGGATAAGACCCATTTGACTGATTGATTGATTGATTGATTGATTGATTGATTGATTGATTGATTGATTGATTGATTGATTGATTTTCTATATTGCCCAACTAGCTAAACACTACTCTGTGTGGTCCCATGAAGGTCAGCATCCCACATCGCCCCACCATGCAAGACACATGGACCTTTGGCTGTAAAATAAATTTGATTGATTGACTAGCTAAGCAGAGTTCAGATGAGCTGCCTTAGAGGATTATTGTATCTACAGGCTGAAGGTGGCCAGAGGGGATTTAAGAGAACAGTAGGACCCCACTATCCACTGGGGATTGGTTCCAGGCCTTCCCGTGGATAATGAAAACTGCGGATAAGAGAGACATACACTGAGGTAGTGTTGGACTATATCAGATTTTGTACTGACAGTGTAATGCAAAAGTGCTGGATAAAGAGCTATCCAAACAGGAAACCCTGGATGACAAGGTTCAGGGGCTGCAAAAGGCAAGACATGCTGCTTTTAGAAGTGGAAACAGGTCACTGTATAGTACAGCCAGAGCGGATCTGAAGAGCTAAAGAGACATACAGGCAGCAATTGGAGAATCATTTTCAGCGTAACAACACTAGGGAGGTGTGGCAAGGTGTACAGAAAATGACTGGGTACAAAGTTTCCTCAGTAGCTCAGGGAGGGGTATCTTTGGTAGAGGAGTGAAATGCCTTTTTTGCCCATTTTGAAGCAACATCAGTAGGGACATCAGCAGAGTTTCTGCCACCTTCACTATTGTTATATTTATTTATTTATTTATTTATTATTGGATTTATACCCCGCCCATCTTCCCAAGGGAACTCTGAGCGGCTTACAGGAGGCTGATCAAATCATCGGCACAAGGGAATGTAGATTTTAGTGTGGAGGAGGGAGAGATGAGGAAGGGGATCAATCCAAGGAAGGCTACGGGGCCAGATGGAGTTGCCAGAACGGTACTGAAGGATTGTGCAGATCAGTTACCAGGAGTTTTCACTGGGATTTTGAATCAATCCTTATCCCAAGCTATTGTGCCATCATGCCTAAAGTCTGCTATTATTCTTCCGATACCAAAAAAAAAAAAAAAAAAAAAAAAAAATCCAGAAAATTTGAATGATTTTCGTCCAGTAGCACTTACACCTGTAATCATGAAGTGCTTTGAAAAGTTGGTACAGAACTATGTTATTGTCTGTTTACCCGAGGGACTGGATACATTCCAATTTGCCTATAAAAAGAAGACATCAACAGAGGATGCTGTTGCACATGCTATTCACGCTGTTCTGAAACATCTGGCTATGCTAGATTGCTCTTTGTGGATTTTAACTCGGCTTTTAATACCATTCTTCCATGACACTTGATTTCTAAACTGGAAGGTCTAGGGCTTCCACCATCCCTTTGTAGATGAATTTTGGATTTTCTGTCAGATCCTTCTCAGAGGGTCCGGTTGGGCCCTTACACCTCTAATACTCTTAGTACCAATATTGGAACACCACAGGGATGTGTACTTAGCCCACTCCTTTATATTCTTTATACATCTGATTGTGTCTCTGCCTATCCTAGCAATAGGACCATTAAGTTTGCAGATGACACAACTGTGATTGGGATCATCTCTGGCAAGGAGAGTGAGATGGCTTACAGAGATGAAGTGGAGAGGTTGACCAAGTGGTGCAGAATAAATAACTTGCACCTAAACATAAAGAAAACAAAGGAGCTTGTGGTGGATTTTAGGAGGCAGAAAACTGATATTCAACCACTGGTGATTGATGGGACTGGTGTGGAGAGGGTTACAGGTTTTAGATTTTTGGGCATTGAGTTACAGGAGGATATGTCCTGGAGTGTCAACACAAGGGGGCTTGTAAAGAAGTCTCAGCAGAGACTATTTTTCTTGAGAATTTTAAGGAAAAGCCATCTTCTACAAAAGCTGCTGCTGGCCTTCTATCATTGTGCAATTGAGAGTGTGCTTACTTACGGGTTATGTGTGTGGTATGGAAGTTGTACCCATCGGGATAGAACAGTGTTGCACAGAATCATAAGAATTGCGGAGAATATTGTGGGCTGCTCACTCCCCACACTAGAACAAATTTATACTACCAGGTGCAACTGTAAAGCATTAGATATATTAAGAGATCCATCACATCCTGCCTCTGCGAGTTGCTGCCATCGGGACAAAGATATAGAGTACTGAGGGAGAGAACAAACCATCTCAAAAACAGTTTCTTTTAAGAGCAATATTGGCCTTAAATGGAAACTCTGAACTTTGAAGTCAGCTTATTTTATATTTTATATGCCATATTTTATGTGTTGTAGCTGTTTTTAAACCTATGTGGAATGTTTTATATGAGTTGAATATAGCAACCATGAAATTTCGTTGTCTTCTGCAAGGGTGCAATGACAATAAAGATTCCTATTCCTATTCCTATTTCTCCTTGCCCCCTGCCCTCCTGGAGAGACCTATTAATTATTGTAGTAATTTCTTTTAAAAATCATTTTAATTCTTCATATTGGGACTTTTTGCCTTATGCCTTATGCCTACATTTTATATATACAGTGGTACCCCAACTTAAGAGTAGCTCGACTTAAGAGCAATTTGACTTAAGAGAGGAAAACTGTTGATGTTTTAACTGCTGCCTTATAAATTTTAGATATGGTCTGCTTGACTTACAATTTTTCCCCAGTTTTTTTATTTTTAACTTATTTTTTCTATTTTTATATATTTACCCCAACTTAAGAGTAGTTTTACTTAAGAGCATGCTTTTGGAACGGATTAAATTCATAAGTCGAGGTACCACTGTACAGTTATTTATTTTAAACTGCTCTCCCTCTCTTTACACCCTTCTAGTTCCATACTCTAGTCCACAATCATTTCCTTTCTCTTGATTCCTTAGGTTTTGGGGGGACTATGAATATGTGTGGCGCAGCACATCATCATTCAATATAGAGTTTAGACCTGCTGTAATGGGTAAAGGTAGTATGACCATCAACTGATAGCACAAGGAGAGTGGAACCAACTTTGAGCACCGCAATATGCCTGTTAACAAGCAATTTCACTTTAACATGAAACCTCTGGTGGCATATCCTCGGCACACACAGCTCTTGAGGATGGGTGTGGTACACAGAAAGAGAACGCACAGTGAAAGTAGAGCGGCAGGCTGTACGACATTGATTGCACAGACTCTCGTTTCCCTGACAGACAATCTAGTAGGGCACACAATGGGTTAAAAGCATTGGCATGCACATTAAGCATATGTTTCAAGCCAGCAGGGTGCCAGTCTAAGATGTCCTCAAAGCCTAATTTGATAGATATTATGCCATATGCTGCAGCAAACCATTAGTAATGAAGAAAGTAAAAATTTTATGGATGAGCAAAATAGGAGCTCTTATGGATGGAGTGTTTTTAAATCAGGTTTATAATTTACCCAGCGTCAGACCACATGTAGAGTGCATTACTCAATTGAACTTGCAAGCAGATAAGAAAGCAGTTTCTTCTAATAAGCACTTCAACTTATTGGCTCTACAATTACTTGAACCAATTTAACAGCAGCTGCTGCCTGTTTGGGGGGATTTATCTTAGACAAGGAGATACATTAGTTTCTAATCAACAAACCATTCAAGGGCTCTATAAATTTTTTGTAGTCTTAATCCGTATGGTATTTGTATAAAACTAATCTGAAATATCTAATGTTTCTCTTTTTCTTTTTCTCAGTTTCCTTTTTTAACAAGTCTTCTCTGTCCTAAAAACCTGGAATGCATGTGTTTGAGGGATGATAAGAATACTAAACTACAAGTGCAGTATTTAACACTGTTTGAACTTAGCTCTGCAAAGCTCAAAGGGACTATTAGTTAACTACTGTCTCTCAATATCAAGAAATGCTCAAATTTTTATCCTCCCAGGAAAGTGCTACACTTCTTTACCTTGGAGCTTGCACCTTAGAACAGTGATGGTGAACCTTTTAGAGATCGAGTCCCCAAATTGCAATTCAAAACCCACTATTTTTTGCAAAGTGCCAATAAAGTAATTGAACCTGTATACAGGTGGCTATGAAGGGGCGATGTCGAGTGCCCACAGAAAGGGCTCCAAGTGCCACCTTTGGCACCCGTGCCATAGGTTCGCCATCACTGCCTTCGAACAATGGAAAGGTCTTGGCCTTTTGGCTAAGATCAACTGTAGTGTAGAGCAGTGGAAAGTTTTGGAATGTCACCATGAATATGTCCCCTTTTTCACTAAGGGGAGCAGACAATTACAGTACTGTCCCCATTGCACCTCCATTATAGAGAAAATACATTTCCCCAGCAATTAAATTGAAAATTGATATGGAAACTCTAGCAGGTTCAGAATGCAGTGGCCATATTGCTGAGTGGGTTAACTAGATACTAACAGATTTCACCAGCGCTGGCAGCCTTACACTGATTGCCTGTTCATTTCTGTGCAATGTGATGATGCTTACATACACGGCCCTAAACAGTCTGAGGCATCTATTTCTGGCAGAACTCCTTCTTCCACTGAGTTCTGCCCACCCAACTTGTTTGCCCCAGGAGGGGCAGTTGAGGACACTGACCCCGAAAGAGGTCCAGAAGGGGGGGAAATGGAAAGCAGGCCCTCTTAGCAGTGGCGCCACACCTATGGAATCAGCTCTCTACCAATATTCACCTGGCCCCCTTCACTAAACACCCCTCTTTGCTAAAAGGTCATTAAAACTTGGTTGTTCAGACAGGCCTTTCCATCAACAGAACACAGAGCTATACCATCTCCTAAGCCAAGGACTCTGCCATCTTGACTGTTTTCACTGAATGTTAGTGCTCTGTTGTGTTGTATTTTAAATTACATTTAAAGTTATGCCATTTTCATTGCTTTATTATTTGATGTATGTTGCACTACTTGATTATTGTTCTGTCTTGTAAAATGTCCAGAGTGGCCCTGGTAGCCAAATGGTAGCGATACAATGCAATACAATAAATTGCAGCTGCTAAGGCTTAAAATAGAAAAGACAGCCCATGACTGGAGGAGGAAAATCCTTAACTAATATGCACACCAGAGTATCACAGGTGGAACTTCTCTCACCTCCAGAAGTATGCAAATCAGCTTCCTTGGTTTGCTGACTAGTCTTTAGGATTTAAGTATAGGATCCTTTAGAAATCTAGTTTCACAAAGATGGAAAGACTGCCTCAATCAACCCTCTGAAACATTAACATGCTTTCAGCTGTAATTATGAACAATTTCTAACATTTGATTCTGGCCTAAGACACAGCTTTATTCTCCAGCCTGCATTAAGAGTATCCCTCTGATAATTAGGTTGTGTCATTTCTTTGTGAATCTTGTAGGCTCATTATCTCGCTACATAATGATTGTAACACAGGACAAAAGAAAATCCTCCCATACAAAGCATAGAGTTTTCAGAACTCAATTGAAAACTGCTGCATCTCTTAAAAAGTATAACCATCTTTATATATTTGTATGGTGTATTTCTTTCATTAGCTACTCTGGGTTTTTCTGGGGAAAAGATGGTGGGAAAGAAATATGAGTAATTTACTATTACTGTATAGAGAACAGAAAACATAGTTATTTACCGTATGTGTATTTTGATCTCTCCATTGTGGGGACAGTGAAAAGGTTCAGTTGGAGAGTTAATTCAAAAAATATTGTTAAATTTATTGAACATAATACAAATCATTGCCCAGGACCCAGTTGCCATTGGCTATACTTCCACAACTCCAGAAGGTACAGGAATCTGCAACAGAAGGACTTGAAGAGACAGTAAGACAAAAGTCAGGATCTCACTCAGAGGCATCTTAAAACTGAGTTGGAATACCGGTGCACACAAACAAACCTTCTAGAAAAACTGTTGGCCAATCAGAGTTTTTGAAGAAGTTCCCTGATTCATATAAGTACCTGAGTAAAGCTATGCCTCATCAAACAAAATACCTGTCTTCCCCAATACTGTACTGTATTTATACAGGAGCCAAGCAGACACCTATGGGAAGCTTGCAAGCAAGGGAGGGTTACAAGGCATCTTCCAAGTATACAAAAACATACTACCTTTGATACTGGAGGTAACATAACTAGTAGAGATGGGCACGACTCAAAAAAATGGTGTTTCGTTTGTCGTTTGGTCGTTTAGGGGTCCGTTTCAGTTTGTTTTTGTTTTAATGAGGTTTTTTGCAAAAAAAAGTCGTTTTCGTTTCGTTATGTAGCGAAACAAAAAACGAAAACGAAAACGAAAAATTGTTGTTTCGTTACCATTTAGCACAATTCAATGTATTTGCCATAACAAAAACGAAGTGGTCGACAACATTTTTCATGTTTCGGGTCGTTTCGTTTCATTTTGGAGTCAAAATTCGTTTTTCGTTTCGTTACATAACGAAACGAAAAAACAAAAATGAAAAATCGCTCGTTTCGTGCCCATCTCTAATAACTAGTACACACTGATAAGCTTATCCTTCATTAATTCATCTAATTTCCTTTTAAAGCAACCTACAGTAAGTACGAAGAGTCGGTCACGACTGTAACGACACAACACACACACACACAGTAAGTTGATGGCCATTCCTACACCTTCTGGTTGACAGTTTTGACTTAGTAATATTTTAGAAATACAGTGGACCTTTGTTTAACAAACAGTTTGTATAACATAAAATCTGTACAACATAAAAATTTCTGGAGAAAGAGGAAATTTGCTTAACATAATAGCCTATGGGGCTAATTTGTACAACATAAAAATGGGATTACTCCATTTTCAATGCATTCCTATGGGAAATGTGTATAAAGGAAAATTTGCTTAACATAATTTCATTTGGAACAAATTAATTCCTTTACACAAGGTACCACTGTATGTCTATCTATTGCCTGAGTTTTCATAAGATGCCTCGTGGTCCAGTGGTTAAATGCCTATACTGCAGCTAAAACTGTGCTCATGACAGTCTCATTCGAGACAATGATGAATCTGCATATACCAGTAGATTCTTTTATATTTCTCTTTATGCATATTGAGAGCATATTTACAAAAGATAAATTCTTGGTGTGTCCAGTCACACTTGGGCAATAAAAGGATTCTATTCTATGACGTGGGGTTCAATCCCAGGTAGCTGGCTCATGGCTGACTAAGCCTTCCATCCTTCCAAGTCTGCTAAAATGAGTAACCAGATTGCTGGGTGCGGGCAATGTGTATCCTGCATAAATAAATTGTAAATCACCTAGAGAGTGCTTTAATCACTATGGGGTGGAATATAAGCAGAACACTTTGGTTTGCTCTGCATCATATCACATCAGTAGCTGACTCTGGATTTCAAAATTTCAGTATGTCATGCATAATTTTATACCCCTCTATCATCTACTCCCTTACTTATTTTTAATACTAACAGGTGTAAAAATTGTAAACAGCAGGATTTGGCAATAAGAATGACAATTTCAAAGTACTTCACTTTGAATTTTCAATATATTAAAGCAAAGTGTTCTGCTTATATACCGCCCCATACCACTACAAGTGGTCTCTGGGCGGTTTACAATTTTAATTACAGTGTGCAGGCTACACATTGCCCCCCCAGCAAGCTGGGTACTCATTTTACCGACCTCGGAAGGCTGGAAGGCTGAGTGAACCTTGAGCCTGCTACCGGGGATTGAACCCAGGTCGTGAGCACAGTTTTACCTGCAGTACAGGCATTTAACCACTGCGCCACGAGGCTCTATTAGTAATATTTTAAGCTGCCTTGCAAGCTGATATCAAATAAGAGGTCTTGTAAATGAAATAAAAATCATCAATGTGAGACCTGCTTTGTGAGAACAAAGTAGAATAGAACAAACCTGTTGGCACAAAGCACTAGTTTTACCACAAAGTGATGGCTAATCTGAAACAATGTTATTATATTATAGTCAGAATCCTTTTGTCTAGGTGTAACATAATGTTACATCTGTTAATTATGCAAAACATTGCACCCTGGCAAGAAGTATTGTACAGTTAGTTTTGCATATATGCTTACTGCTTTATGCAGATGATGCAGTTGCAATTTCACAGACACAAATAAGACGAAAGAGAGCATTATGTGTCCTGGCACAATACTGTAGAGAGGAAACACTGCAAATAAATTATTCTAAGGCCATCGTTTTAGTCTTTGCGCCGACCCCCAGGTTGTATAAGTGGTCAATTAATGACCAAAATATAGAACAAATAAGGACCTACATATACCTGGGTGTCATCGTTCAAACTAATGGAAACTCCAAGCCCCATGTTAACAGCGTAATACAAGAAGCACAAAATTCCAGTTTTGCCATACTAAAATTCTTCTATGCAAGGGAGGTCAGTATGTCCCAGCTGCATTAAGGCTTTTTCAGGCCAAATCTCTAAGCCAGGTTTTGTATGGGGCACTATTGGGCTTGTACTCCCCATTTGCTCTACTACTAGTAGTACAATCCAAATTTGTGAGGGTGATCTTACAAGTGCCTAGATGGGTTTCGAATGCAGCTCTCAGAATCGAAGTGGGCTACTGGAAGGTTGAAGCCAGAGCCTGGCTGACTATCTTTAACTTTTAGCTAAAATTAACTTTCCTCCAAACTGGACTGATACCCTTGGTATTACAGGACAATTATCAATCACCCTGGAAAAGAGCTATACTCAACAAAAAATATCTGTCTCCTACGGATTCCAAGGAAGCTGTTTTGACTTTAGATCAGTGCTTAGCTTCGGTAATGAACTGGATGAGGAAGAACAAACTGACACTAAACCCAGACAAGACAGAGGTGCTTCTGGTCAGTCAAGAAGCAGAACAAGGGATAGCTATGCAACCTGTACAGGATGGGATTAACCCCCAATTGAAAAAAGAGGTGCATAGCTTGGGGGTGCTCCTGGACTCATCCATGAGCCTAGACCAGGTCACAGCTGTGGTCAGGAGTGGATTTACACAATTAAAACTAGTAAACCAGTTACACCCATTTTTGATAAATTTGCTCTGGCCACTGTGATACGTGCCCCAGTGACATTCCAGCTGGACTACTGTAATGTGCTCTATGTAGGGTTACTGGTAGAAAGTCTCAGGAAACTTCAATGGGTCCAGAATGCAGTGGCCAGATTGCTGACTGGGGCGGGTTACAGAGATCACATTACACCCCTACCACAGCAGCTCTACTGGCTGCCAATCAACTATCGGGCACAATTCAAGGTGCTGATCTAAACCTACAAAGCACAAAATGGCCTGGTTTCAACCTACCTCAAAGATCGAATCTCACAGTATGAACCAGCTTGGGTGCTTAGGTCACCAGGAGAGGCCTATCTCTCCATCCCGCCACCTTCATAGGTGCATTTCAGAAGAACACATGAAAGGGCCTTCTCTGTTGCTGCTCCCAGACTGCCCCATCTCTGCTATCTCTGCTGCCTTTCCGGAAGCAGGCAAAGACATTCCTCTTCAGGCAAGCCTTCCCTAAATGAGGGACTACTTACTATGTGACATTTCTATGGATTAACATTGTTGTTGTTGTTCAGTCGTGTCCGACTCTTCGTGACCCCATGGACCAGAGCTCGCCAGGCCTTCCTATCTTCCACTGCCTCTCGGAGTTTGGTCAAATCCATATTGGTTACATCGAAGACACCATCCAACCATCTCATTCTCTGCCGTCCTCTTTTCTTTTTGCCTTCAATCTTTCCCAACATCAGGGACTTTTCCAAGGACTCCTCTCTCCTCATGATGTGGCCAAAGTACTGGAGCCTCAGCTTCAAAATCTGTCCTTCCAGTGAACATTCAGGGTTGATTTCTTTCAGGATGGATAGGTTTGATCTCCTTGCAGTCCAGGGGACTCTCAAGACTCTCCTCCAGCACTACTGCTCAAAAGCATCGATTCTGTGGTGATCAGCCTTCTTTATAGTCCAACTCTCACTTCCATACATCACTACTGGAAAAACCATAGCTTTGACTATCCTGACCTTAGTTGGCAAAGTGATGTCTCTTCTCTTTAGGATGCTATCTAGGTTTGCCATTGCTTTCCTCCCAAGAAGCTGGCGTCTTTTGATTTCGTTGCTGCAGTCGCCATCTGCAGTGATCAAGGAGCCCAAGAAAATACTCTGACATTGCCTCCATTTCTTCCCCTTCTATTTGCCATGAGGTGAAGGGACCGGTGGCCATGATCTTACAGTAACTCCCCGCCGATTGTGGGGGTTAGGGAGCCACCCCACCCGTGATGCATGAAAATCCGCAATATGCGGAAGCAGGTGGGGTGGGGCCTGGGGGCGGGGGGGGCGGTCGCGCGCCTGTCCGAGAAGACTTGGGGTGGCGCGCACAGGCAGTGTTGCGGGATCTTACCTCCCGCCGCCGCTGCCCGCCCGCACAGCCCTGAGGCTTCACGGAGGTGCGCGGAGAAGCGCGGGGGCAGTGCAGAGCAATGCAATCGCCCCCACCGCCACCCCCCACATGGCCCCGAGGCTTCTTGGAGGAGCACGGGGGCAACGCAGAGCGACCTGATCGCCCCCGCCGCCCCACATGCGGCCCGAGGCTTCTCAGAGGAGCACGGGAGTGGCGCGGAGCGACCCAATTGCCCCCGCCGCCCCCCACATGGCTCCGAGGCTTCTTGGAGGAGGGTGGGGGTGGCGAGGAGCGACCCAATCGCCCCGCCGCCGCCCCCATGTGGCCCTGAGGCTTTTCAGCAGAGCGTGGGGGTGGCGTGGAGCGACCAGATCGCCCCCCGCTGCTCCCCCGTTGCCCTGAGGCTTCTTGGCGGAGCCTGGGGATGGCGCGGAGCGACCCGATCACCCCCCCACACGTGGCTCCAAGGTGCAGGTATTGCGATCCTGCGATGTAGTGGGACCGCAGTACCTGAACCGCGAAATGGTGGGGGGTGACTGTAGTTTTTTTTATTTTGAGCTTCAGCCCATTTTTTCCACTCCCCTCTTTCACTCACATTAAGAGGTTCTTAATGGTCAATTGATTACCATACATGACTGTATTGACTGATTTCATAAAAACACCAGTGATTTCCATGTTAGTTTCCACCCCTCCTAATGGATTTTTTCTTTTTGGCGTCTTCTTTGTAGCTGTAATGTTACATTTTAATGTTCTAAGATGCCTCTCCTCATTCCCTGTTCTTAACTTGAATATATCTTAAATATTCGGGGCTGTATATTGTCCCTCATTATTGTAAGCCACCTTGCGTCCTTTTCCAAGGAAAAGGTGGGGTAAAAATATTCAAAATAAATAAATAAAATCTGCAGCTACGGTTATTCGGAAGAATGTATCCTTCAAACAGGATATGTCAGTGCCAAGTGAAATCTAAGGCAGCGCATTATCAAGATGGAAAGGCAGCAAGACCTTGGTACCATCCTAAGTAAGGTTTTACTTGTCATTGCTGTTTCCACCCAAACCACTTAAATATCTGTACTTACCTCTAACACCCAAACAATGTAAGGCCCTCACTTTGGCCCATTTCAATGCACTTCCATCAGCAGTCCAGGAAGGGAAGATTGACAACTTCCCTTACATCCAGCATACATGCCCCTGCAACTCTGGCAAAATTGAAAATATTTCCCATGCGCTACTACATTGTACCTTTTATTCTGAAATATGAGAAGCTTTTGTTAACCCCTATATAAGGGCATGCCTCGGACTCGCAGAAGTGCATTATACACTGCTTTTGCTGACAGAACACTATCTCAGTAAGCTCACTGGGTCCATTCCAGTGAGCAAAGTAGCTAAATTCTGAGCTGCTTCTATTAAAATTGGAGAAGGGATGGTCTCATCCAGAGTTCAGTTACAGTATTTATAAATTGTTTGTATATGTAGGGGTCCCAGGGATTGATAGGTTCTATAGGTTTTGAAGTAAACACAGTGCCAATTACATGCTGATATTTGATCTAGATATTGCCTGCCACAATAGTTCATAGACAAGGTTTTGGTGCAGAGGTAGAGGATTTATGATAAGATGTACCAACAATATATGGCTTACAAATAGCTATATACTGTTTATGTTATGGTGTTTTATGTAATTTTGTCTTTGCTGGTCAATGGCTATAATAAAATTGTATGTATGTATGTATAACCTCGCCTGATTTCGGAAGCTAAGCAGGGTTGGCCCTGGTTAGTACTTGGATGGGAGACCACCAGGGAATACCAGGTGCTGTAGGCGCCTGGAGTAGGAACTGGCAACCCACTCCAGTATTCCTGCCAAGAAAACTCCATGGACATGAGGTCATGAGGAGTCAGTCACGACTGTAACGACACAACACACACATGCTGGATCAGGCCAATGGCCCATCTAGTCCAGCTTCCTGTATCTCACAGTGCCCCCACCAGATGCGTTTGGGAGTGCATGAGACTAGATATCTGTCTCCTGATACCACTCCCCTGCATCTGGCCCTTGAAGTACCCCGGTTTTAAGCCTGGGGATTACACATCTCCATCATGGTTTGTAACCTGTGATGGACTTTTCCTCCAGGAATGTGTCCAATCCCCTTTTGAAGGCATCCAGGCCAGATGCCATCATCACATCACATGACTCAACTTCCAGACATGGCAGGGAGGGTCACATGTTACTTGGTTGTTATAAAAGGGGGTTGTGACTTGAAAATGGTTCAGAAACACTGCCCTTAAATTACAGTGTGTGCTAGAGTCAATATGGTTCTCTTTCTTTTTCTTCTGCTTATCCAGGCATTGCAAGAACACCATCATTAACAGGTCTACAATGTGTTTTTCATCTTGTCTTTAAACTAGTTACTAAGTGGCTTAATTACTGTTAACAACCAGATTCCTTGGTTGCTAACTGGACTTGAAGCAATCAAAGAAAACAAGTTGTCGAGACTATTGGCTATGTTGGACAACAATATCCAGTGCACATTAGCTAAATATCTCAAGTTCCACAGGTTGGGCAGAAATAGTGAATGTCAGCACTTCTTTCCCTTAATATTCTCTTGCCTTTGGCAAGAGAAAATGGTATGTTTGGTAAATTCCAAGCAGCAAAACAGCTACTTTGTACGTAAGGTAAACCCCACATTAGTCATGCTTCTCTAGTATATGTGGCTGTCTCAAGTAATTATAGTATAGCTGTAGCACATTTTCAGAGAATCTGGTTCTAATACATCCAGATGTCAAACAGTGATGTAGAAAAAATATTTTCAAAATCTATATAACCGGGCAGTGCTACAAGCACAAGGAAAATAGCATGAGAAAATCCTTGTGTAGAGAGATGATATATGCTAAAGTTACTACAGAATAAAGGAACACAGAGACATTTCTAGAACTAATGCTACAAAAGCACTTGAAATGGACCAGATGTTGAAGTTTATGCAGGCAATATCCATCAGAGATCAAGTCACGAGCACTTAAATATTGCCTAGATGACTGTCTGCAGCTATCCTCCAGTCCGCCAGCACTGTGGCCATTTTAAGAGACATGTTGCATATTACCGTTAAGAGATCCGCAATTTCATTTCTCAGTTCCCTAATAACCCTTGGGTGAATGCCATCTGGGCCTGGTGACTTGTGGATCTTCAATTTATCAATTAAACCTAAAGCATCATCTCTTTTAACCTGTATTTGATTTAATTCTTTAGTCAAGAGGGGCCATTCGGGCAGTGGAATCTGCCCAAGGTCTTCTGTTGTGAAGACAGAAGCAAAGTCCTTTAATTTCTCTGCAATTTCCAAATCCTCCTTTACCTCCCCTTTTCCTTTGTCACCATCCAGAGGGCCAACTGGTTCTCTGACAGGTTTTGTACTTCTAACATATTTAAAGAAACTTTTATTATTTCCTTTTATATTGCTAGCCATGCATTCATTGACGTCTTTCTTTGCAAAAGTGTTTGTGTTCCTTTTTATTTTCCTCATTTGGGGAGGATTTCCATTTATGGAAAGACCTCTCCTTGTGCTTTAGAGCCTCTCTAACTCCACTCGTTAACCATGCTAGTGCCCTCTTGGACTTAGATGAGCTCTGGAGTAAAGAAAGAGTTCCGGAGTAAAGGA
>JAHTLZ010000379.1:57518166-57530612 GCA_023846285.1 Phrynocephalus versicolor | reverse complement strand
AGAGAGAGAGAGAGAGAGAGAGAGAGAGAGAGAGAGAGAGAGAGAGAAGACTATATTCATATTGACTGTATCAGAGTTCTGGGTATCTGGAAATTCTGAATTTCAGTTCTAAGGGGCTGTAATTCCAAATTCTAAACCTGAATTTCAAATATGAATTTTGTTTCTAGTGTGTATCCCTGGTTTAAAAGAACTGTAGCATCAATTATTTTCATCCCAATAATTTCACAGTGATAAAGAAAACCATGGCATATATTATAGTAGGCATATTCTTCTCTGAATTTCCTTTCTATGAAATACCTTATGCTTTTAAACTCATCTCAATGGGAAAGAATTCATGAATTGGTGTCTGATTAGTATTCTCTCTTTGAGCAGTTTATAAAGATAATGGGATTTTCACATCTTTTGGTCAAGTAAGGTAGAAAGGAAATGAACCCCCGCTTCTTTAAATATTGTGAAATGAGAAGTGCAAGCCAATCCTGACAGTAACTGCTGACCTACAAAACCTGGAGTATTAAATATTAAACAGACATAGCACTAACTCAGTATACTGATGTATGAAGAATGGCAATACAAAAATAGTGATAAAATAAACCATTTTATCAGCAGGGTAATTTGATCATATGGATACACACACAAAAAACCCTCTTTATCTATTGATATACTGTCATCTAAAGACTTCTGAAACATAGTACCCAACACCAATGTCTGGTGCAATCATTATTTATCACCAATGTCCCAAAAAAGAGCCCACTTCAAAATTTGGTTACATACAACAAGCAGTATTCAAGATATGGTGAAAAAATTACAGCAGCAGTTCATGACCTACTCTACTACCACTCCTAAACCTCTAAACAGTAATTTTGGCATGGAGAGCATAGTTATGCTATGTAAAAGAGTTAGACGGTAGACTGCAATGATACTGGGATAAAGTCATATGGTAATCCCATGGTACTTGGGTCAGTGTGTGCATACTGTTGGGAAATTTTTCCATCGGTTTTTAAGCGGTGTTGTACGTAAATTGAGGGGGCTACACTGGCTTTTGAAATCATTGCAGTTGAGACTTTCTCCTGTGCTCAACTCAACATTTTTATGTAGAAGGATTTCTCAAATACTGTACAATCTCTGGGTAGATGGGGCCTATAACTGGACAGTGGTGTGGGGGTAGTCCTACATAAATTCAGGCTGGATTTCATTTAAATCGACCTTGCACCTCAGGCTAAACTGATTTCAAAAGTGAGTTAAAATTTCCCATCCAGTAAAGCACCTTGCTTTCCAACAAAAAACACATACATCTTGGGGAAAGGGGGAAGCAAGCTTCCATGTATGTCATGATTTTCAAATCGATGTAAAACATATTCAGTCGGATTCCAACATTTTTTCTTAATACATAACTACAGTCAGAGACAGCTTCTTGGGAGCACAACAGTGGTGGAAAAGGAATTCATAATGCTCATATAGTCAGTTGGGATTAGAAGTGTGCCTTGACACTCAAAGATAGCAAGGCAGCAGGTAGGAAGATTAGTTATCTCTAAAACTAGAAACATAAAGTAATTGAGTTGGAAGAGTATATAAAGCCAATGTGTCCAACCCATAGTTCAGTGCAGGAATCGAAATCAAAGTACAGTGGACCCTTTTATAACAAACGGTTTGTATAACATAAAATTTGTACAACATAAAAAATTACAGAGATAGGGGAAATTTGCTTAACAGAATTGCCTATGGGGCAAATCTGTACAACATAAAAATGGGATCACTCTGTTTTCAATGCATTCCTATGGGAAATTTGTATTTTGCTTAACATAATTTCATTTGGAATGAATTAATTCCTTTATACAAGGTACCACTGTACTGTAGATCTATCAGACAGTTGTTCAATTTTATCTAGAATGCTACTTGTGTTGGAGAACTCACTACCTCCCAAGGTAATTGGCTCCATTGTTGTACTGCTCCAACAGTTAGAAAGTTTCTCCTTATATTCATTTTAGATCTGGGTTCCTGTAACTTGAGCTCATTATTATATGCCCTGCACTCTGGGATGATGAAGAATAAATCCTGTCCTTCCTCAGAGGGACAATATTTCAAATTTCAAATCCTTTTTTTTATGGGAGGGGGGTTTCTAAGGCTAAACAGGTCCAGTTCTTTCAGCTTTCCTCATAGGACTTGGTATCCAGTCCTCTGAACATCCCGGTCACCATCCCTAGCCCCTTCCCGAAATTGTAGGCATCCTTTTGAAAGTCGAGAAACCAGAAGTGGACACAGTACTTAAAATGAGGCCTAACCAGTGCCAAATAAAAGGAAGTAGTGCTTTGTAGGATTTGGAGACTACACTTCTATTAATGCAGACTACAATAGCATTTGCTTTTTCATGCCCACTTCACACTGTTGCATCATATTCAGCTTTTAATCTGCAAAAATTCCAAGATCCTTCTCATTTGTAAAGCTATTGAGCCAAATGGTGTGTTTGGTTTTCTTGCCTAGCCTGCATGCTGTAATTAAACTGTAAACTACCCAGAGACTATTTGGAATCATAGAATCATAGAGTTGGAAGAGACTTCAAGGGCCATCTAGTCCAACCCCCTGCCATGCAGGAAACCCCCATCACAGTGATCCTGACAGATGGCCATCGAGCCTCTGATTAAAAACCTCCAAAGAAGGAGACTCCACCACCCTCCGTGGCAGCATATTCCACTGCTGAACAGCTCTAACTGTCACAAAGTTCTTCCTAATGTTTAAATTAAATCTCTTTTCCTGTAGTTTGGGACCATTGCCCTGCATCCTAGTCTCTGAAGCCATGGAGAACAAACCAGTCCCCTCTTCAATGTGATTCTTGGTTGCATCAACAGAACCATAGTGTCTAGATCAGGCCTGCCCAAAGTCCGGCCGGGGGGGGGGCAAATCCAGCCCATCAGGCCATTCTGAGTGGCCCGCGGCTGGCTGGCCCACCCCTCCCTCCCCCTCCTTCACCCCATTTTTAAAAAAGAAAGTGGGTGGGGCTTGCAGTGGGGTGGCAGGGTTGGGGAGCAACCGGCCCCTGACACATTCTCAGCCACCAAATCTGGCCCTCCTTACAAAAAGTTTGGGCACCCCTGGTCTAGATCAAGGGAAGTGATAGTACCAATCTATTCTGCTCTGGTCAGACCCCATCTGGAGTACTGTGTCCAATTCTGTGCACCTCAATTTAAAAAGGATGTCGACAACCTTGAGCAGGTACAGAGGAGGGCGCCCAAGATGACTGAGGGTCTGGAAGAAATGTCTTATGAGGAGCAGCTTAGGGAGCCGGGAATGTTTAGCCTTTCAAAAAGAAGGGTGAGAGGGGATATGATAGGTATGTTTAAATATTTGAAAAGATGTCATATTGAAGAGGGAACAGGTTTGTTTTCCTGGGCTTCAGAGACTAGGACTTGGGGCAATGGTTTCAAACTACTGTACAGGAAAAGGGATTCCATTTGAACATTAGGAAGAACTTCAGGACAGTTAGAGCTGTTTGGCAGTGAAATATGCTGCCACAGAGGGTGGTGGAGTCCCCTTCTGTAGAGGGTTTTAAGCAGAGGCTGGGTGGCCATGTGTCAGAAATACTGTGATGGGGGTTCCTGCATGGCAGGGGGTTGGACTGGATGGCCCTTGAGGTCTCTTCCAACTCTATGATTCTATGATAATACATTGACACTATGTTTTCATTGTTAGTTTCCATCACTCATAACTTTACATGGAATTTTAATCTCCTTTTAACTGCACGTGTTCTCTTGTAGATTTAGTGTAATGTGTTTTATGTCCCTCAATTCCCTGTTCTCAATACTTGAACATGTCTTAATTGTACTGGACTCATTAATGTAAGCTGTCTTGGGTCCTTTTCCAAGGAGAAAGGTGAGGTAAAAATGTTCTAAAATAAATAAATAAATAAATAATATACTGTACATTGTAGTAAAATGCTTTGAAAAAGAAGAATTAAGCAACAACCCTACATGCACAGATCTGGCAGAGATCCATGAGCTAATTATGGGAGGAATTGCACTTTATACAGTCTCAAGAACATGTAGTTTTTACCTTGGTTTAATATTACCGTATTTAAGATCTCTGATCATTTCGCTGATTCAGTCTATGCCTGGAATTGATACAAATTCCTTTTGATCTTTTTTTTTAAAAAAACTCAAAATAGCCCAGAGGAAGAGAGAAACAATAAATTACTAGTAAAATGCCTGTGAACTATTGCATTTCTATGTGTAAGTTAAAAGGGTTCAGTTTGATCATGGAAACAAGAAGCATTTGCTTGCCACTGAAGCCACACAACTCAACATCCAAGAAAGGAGAATTTGGGTGTAGTCATTCTCGTGAGTAAACTGTTTGAATTACATATTTGAAGCTGATTTACTATTACATTTGGTTTCAGTACTCTCTCACATAACAAGAAGAAAGAGACAGATTGTTTTGATTTCTATATATTATATTGTAGCAGTAAAATGTCAAAATATGGTGATATAAAAATAAGTTTAAAATTCAGCCTTAATCCTCTGAATAATCCTTGTACCCTGTTTGTTGCAAAATCGGCAGTTGCAACAATGGAGAGATTTTCTTGCATCAATATAGCTGCTGATTCCAAAGGATCCAGGTTTTGTCAACTGATCTAAGTCTGTTTCCTTATGTCAGCTGCAATCCTATTAAAATTTTCTATCAAATTCATGGGTGTTGTTACACCCTTTCCTCCTGAGACAGCTATACCAATGCTCTTAGCAGCTGTTTTTGCAAGTGGTAAGGGCAATCCTATTTGAAATCCATGTACAAGAAAAATAAAACATAGTTCTATCCCTTAAAACCTCCACGATTCCTCACATTTTAAAAACTTCCACATAGGAAAGGAGCCTATCAGGAAGAAGGTCAAGATGAGAATCTTTCCCCATAACATGATAGTTTTCGATGCACAAGAAATCTGACAAATGAGAACTCACATCTTTTCATTCTGTTTGAAGAAATGTTAAATTCAATCAAAGCAAAGCAAAGAGTTCTGCTTATACACCACCCACAATGCTAAAGGACTCTTTAGCCAGGCTACACATTGCTGCTGCCCCCAGCCCCCATAACCTGGGTACTCTTTTTATCGCCCTTGGAAGGATGGAAGGTTGAGTGAACCTTCAGCCTGCTACCTGGGATTGAACCCAGGTCGTGAGCACAGTTTTACCTGCAGTACAGCAGTTTAACCACCGCACCACAAGGCTAATTACTTATACAAAGTACTACTTCTTCCATTTATAACCAGAATAGATAAAACTGGTCTATATTCTTTTTAATTGTCCCATTTATTTGTTTTTTTTTAAATGTCTATCAGCATGAATGAATAAATGTGTTTATTTATCGTTGTTAACCAAATCACACATAGTATAAAAATTATAATACAATAATATATAATATATATGTGGAAAAATATAAAATTTATAAAATAAGACCACTTATTCTGTGTAGGGCACTATATATAATTACAAGAGCTTGAACCGTCTATCAGCACTTAAAGTCAACAGAACAAATTAAAATATGTGCCTTGTCATGATTCCAAAAAGCAGTCAAAGTGGAAACTGATCACAACTTTAAGCAGGAATGGGGGCTCAAGTTGCAGGACTCATAGTTTACTTGGTCTTAAGTCACACTGGTGACTTCACTTGGACTCAAATCAGGGTTCTCTTCCCCCCCCCCCATTATATTTATTCAATCCACCCACTCCTCCTTTTTTTCTGAGGGGAAAACTTATTTTTCATAGGGGTTTAGACTTGGGGCTTACGAATCAGTACCAAAGACTCAGACCCAGGACAGTGTCAAAGACTGACTTGTACTTGTACCCCAAGACATGCCAACATTTCTGAGTCTAAGATGTCTGCATTTTGCAGGTTGGGAGCACACAAGAGAAAGTACTCTTCTGCACACATGTCAAATGGGCATCTGCAACTGTTGGTAGCCACAAAAGCTCCTCTCAAGATCTTACCATGCAGAACACTTTATAATGGTACAGTCAGGGCCTTTCACAGCTAGGTCCCAAGCAGTTCATGGCTTTGAAGGTCAACACCAACTTAGCAATCAGCAACATGATCAGGTCTTTCAGCATCAGAGTGATACAATATGTTCTCAGTACCACACACTAGTTAGCACCTGAACCAACCTAAAACCTTAGACATCTTCAACAGTAGATCTATATACAGCACCCTGCAGAGCAGAAGTCATGACACAATGTAACTGACTCATGGATGACCACTGCCAAGTCAAGACAACTCAGAAATTGTACCTGATATACCAAGACAAACAATGCAAAAACATTGTTATTAGTGCTGCTATCAGGGAATCCAGGGACAGTGCAGAATTAAAAACTGTCCTAATTACACATTTGACCTGTCATTGAAGTGCAATCCCTTTTAGAACAGGTTGGATCCAAGTAGCTTCTTCAGTCTGAGGAAGGTTGGTGGGAGTCATCCAATTTATAGTTCACTTTGGTTTCACCCCACTCTGGTCTGAATAGGCTCGTTAGATAGACAGGGTAGGGTTAACCCAAGGTGAAGTATAAATTGGAAGACTCTCACCAACCTTCCTCAGACTGAAATAGCTACTTGGATGAGTGGCAAAACATTTCAGTCCCACAATAAAAGAAGTCTAGTTCCCGTGACTCAATTCTTGGATAACCTCACCTGGATGACTAAGAATCTCCACAGACATCCCAGAGTGCAGGACACACAACAATGGCCTCAGGTTAACAAAACCCAGCTTTCAACTGAATATCAGGAAAAGATTCCTAACTCTTAGAGCGGTAAGAAAGTGGAACCAATTACCTCATGAGGTGGTGACTTGTGAGTGCTCCAAAGCTGGAGGCATGCAAGAGAAATTTGGATAACCACTGGCAGCTATCCTTTGATCTGTATTCCTGCATCAACCAGGAGATTGGACCCGGTGGCCTTGTAGGTGCTTTCCAACTTCTCTATTCTATGATTCTTTCTGTGATAAAATGGTAAATTCAAATATATAGCCCATAAGCTGGAAACCAGTATTGGTCACTGAAAAAATATGGTTCAAATGTCATACTTGCCCTCTAGGTACAGCTTCCCAAGAACAGACACAAGAAACAATGGTGAAGTTTCTTGGACAGTTAGCTGATTGCTAACTGGGGGTTGGGGGGCAATGTGTAGCCTGCATACTGTAATTAAAACTGTAAACCACCCAGAGACTACTTGAAGTGGGATGGGGCGGTATATAAGCAGAACACTTTGCTTTGCTTTTGCTTTTGCTCCCATGAAGTGGGAACTCTGAAAAGAGTGAGTTTCACTCTCATACTTATAGACACAGCAAAACAAACTTGTGTACTCCTTATTTATGTAATCTTCCTTATCAACTATTCACAGATTTTTGATCTTGGTTCCTACCTTCATATTTTCACACAAGAACTTCCAGGTGACACTCATGTCATGTGTTGTGTCACCTTACGTAGGAGTCATCTGTGTGGGCTGGTAAACATTTCAGTTCTCCTCACACAAGTGCTGAAACAATTGTGTAACCTTGTTGTGAGCATAAACGATTCAACCTGTTGGTCACTTATATTAAAACTTTTTGGCATCCAGGAATCCAAAAGCTATCTGTCCTTGTCAGACAGTAAACTTCTGATTATGTACTTCTGTAATATTTGAAGACCTCCTACCAGATTCCTAATTGCCAGCAATGAGGAGTTTTATACATGGGGTGAGGGTCTTCTTGCGAGTGGCACTCACTTATTCTCGCTTTTACACGACCCCTAAGATCCGCTGGCCACTTAAATTCGGACCAGAGATCTTGGGGGTTCGTTGCTCTTCCTGTGTTCCCACCCCCTCCGCACTTCCTTGCTCCTGTTTGCGTGAGGGGAGGGAGAAAAAAAGGGAGAAAAAAATGCAGGCTCACCTCCGGTGGAAGCCGCCCCGAGCCCCGTCGTCGTCATGATTCCCGTCTCTTAAAGGGGCGGTGGGGACAAAAAACAAACACAAGGCGAGGAGAGCCCGGCACTCACTATTTTACATCCGCATCAGAAATTTTTCAGCTCCAGAGACCAGGTACTCGAAAAGTGCACTGGGACGCGCTTAGGTGGCCGTGGTCACACTTAATTTTTTGTAAACTCCAGAGCTGGTGGGGAAACAATTTTAAGCTCCGGATCTGGGAGCCATTTGCCGCGGATTTTAGGGGTCATGTGAAAAGGCCCTTATGGGATGTTCCTTGTAGCCAGGCTCACTAGTACCTTGTTGAAAAAGACTTTTCTAAGCACTTCCGATCTCGCCCAATTTCAGAAGCTAAGCATGGTCGGCCCTGGTTAGTACTTGGATGGGAGACCATCAGGGAATACCAGGTGCTGTAGGTGCCTGGAGTAGGAACTGGCAAACCACCCCAGTATTCCTGCCAAGAAAACTCCATGGCCATGGGGTCACGAAGAGTCGGTCACGACTGTAACGACACAACACACACACACAAAATGATGGACATTTCTTTTCCCCCCAGCCTTTAATCTGTTGAACAATAGATTTTTAAATGTTTGTTGTTTTATTTTGTTGCTTGTTTTTTAGCTATTTCTTCACTGTTTTATTACCAATGATTTTTGGTTTTATATTCTAAGCCTCTCTGGAAATTTTGAAACTTAAAGTGAGTATATACATATATGACTATCTGATACATGCAATATGTTATTCTATACACACTTCAGTTTCTACTTAAAACAAGGGCAAATATTTATTTATTTGCTCTTGGTAATGTTACTGTATGTAGAATAATTATTTAAATTAAAGGTATGAATGAAAAGGGTTCTTACATTAATATTTTTAAACCAATCCAGTTATTTAAAATCAATCAGCAAATCTGTACAGGCATTTGCTAACTGGAATACATGTAAAACACATTAATTTATGGAAACTGTATAAACATTTAAAACTGCAATTTAAAAAAATTAAAAACATTAGATTACATTACAAAATGCATCAACAATTAGAAAATAAATAATATGATTCTGTGTCTATCAGTTCTGAAATTTTATTTAACATTTTATAACAATGACTGAAATAACAATTTAGTTCATTTTATCTTTTAATGCCATCAATTGTCATTCCTTGTAAAACCTGATTAATTCTAACCCACAATGCAGAATATAAAAGCTATGTGTATGCAAACAGGTACACATGTAAGTGTGAGTGTGTTGTTGTGAATAAGTGCAAACCAAGCCAACAAATCTTATTAGGTTCTTGTTTGGGAAAACATAATGTCTGAATGAATTTATTATTTAGTATCAAATAAATGCATCATTTTGAATTTTGCATTTGCCAATAGTGACATCTACTGGTTATTATTCCTGTTTCATTCTGTACTGACAGAATCAACAATCTGCATCTTATGTTTGATATAAGGAAGCTGCCTGTTTATAACTATGCCATTCATGAAAACAACTTCTTGATTGACATTGTTACTTGGCCTTATTTTTGTTGATTGCTTTCAGAACACCTACATTATGTCACTGACAGTTGAGCGCTTTCATAAACAATGGCTTGCAATGATTCTCTGAGGTGCTTGGATTACATCTATCTGCCAAAGAGCTAATAGCTAGACCTTTCAGAAGTGCTACCTGTATAAACTTCAGGATGTAATCATATGTAGATTGACCATAAAATATCCTACTGGAATTAATTTAGCTGGTAGAACATCTGTTTCCTACATACAAAGAAATAGAAAGCCTCTACTTGTCACACTTCTGCTATTTACTCAACAGAGAAATTCACGAGTCATTAATGGTTTTTAGTTGTAGATACTACATTAATAAAACACTTCTTTTTACTTATACTTTAATGAAAAAAAATAAAGACCAAAATTGTCTACACTGTTGCACACCTGATGTCTATGTATGGGGGTGAAAGCTAGAGAATTAAGAAACTGACAGGAAGAAAAGGGATTCGTTTCAAATATGGTGCCAAATAAAGATGAACTAATACTTTACAGGATTGCAGATGGTACATCTTTGTTGTTGTTGTTCAGTCGTTCAGTCGTCTCCGACTCTTCGTGACCCCATGGACCAGAGCTCGCCAGGCCCACCTGTCTTCCACTGCCTCCCGGAGTTTGGTCAAATCCATGTTGGTTGCACCGATGACACCATCCGACCATCTCATTCTCTGCCGTCCTCTTTTCCTTTTGCCTTCCATCTTTCCCAACATCAGGGACTTTTCCAAGGACTCCTCTCTCCTCATGAGGTGGCCAAAGTACTGGAGCCTCAGCTTCAAAATCTGTCCTTCCAGTGAAGGACATCTTTAGTTCAGTCTAAACTAGCTTTGGCCCTTTTTGCTGCCACATCACATTCAGGTTCTGGTTTGCAATAGTTACAATATCTCTCTTCCTCATACTGAACCAAGAAATCCCCATATTGTTACTGAGTGTTTGGGTTTTCCCCCTAGGTATAAAATTTTGCACGTATCCCTGTTAAATTTCATTCTGTTGTTTTCAGCCCAGTGCTGGGTCTATTAAGATCTTTCTGAATTTTGTTTCCATCGTTTTGTGTGTTAACTATTCCACCCAATCTCTTATCCAGAGATTTAATAAGCATTCCCTGCAACCACTCATCCAAGTAATTAATAATAATGTTGAAGACCACGAGACACAGGATCTAGCCTTGTTGTACCCAATTGTTACTTCCTCCCAATTTGTAAAGAACCTATTGATAAGTATTTTCTAAATATGATTCTGTAACCAGTTGTCTTTTACTGTGAAAATGCCTAGAGAATGCTTGTTTGTTGCCTTTGGCATCTCTAGCTATCCTCATTTCATTCTCAATTTTTGCCTTCATAACACCACCCCTATAATTCTTTGCTATTTGTCTGTACTCGTCCTTTGTGCTCTGTTGTTCATATATTCATTTTTATTTTCAGATCCTCTCTAAGCTTTTAGTGAAACCACAGTGTTGTGGTGGTGGTGGTGGTGGTGATTTATTTTATTTATTTTATTTTATTTTGCTGTCTTCCACCTTTTCCCACTTATTGGAATAGTTTGTAGCTTCTTGTGCCTTTAGAATTTTCTTTTTAAGAAACTCCCATGCATATTTTCCTGCTAGGATCTAAAACCATGGGACATTGGTGTGGGTTTTTTTTAAATTGGCTTTCCTACATCCACTGTACAGCTGCAGCTACACTGCAGCTGTTTCCTTTGAAACCAAGAATTCAACTGAAACATGGTCACTTTCCCCCAGAGTTACCCTTAGTGCTGCTTTTTCTATCAGCTAATTTCTAATGGTTAGAATCAAGTCCAATAACCTTCTAGTCCAGTGGTGGTGAACCTTTGGCACGCCAGATGTTTTGGATCACAACTCCCACAGCCCTTTGACACTGGCAATACGGGCTTGGAATTCTGGGAGTTGTAGTCTAAAACATCTGGAGTGCCAAACGTTCGCCAGTCGCCACCATTGCTCTAGTCTGTTCATCCATTTTTTGTAGAAGAAAATTATCAGCAACACAGGCCTAAGTTCTAGAGTGATGTCTTTCACAAAAACCTTCAAAAAAGGAAGGCAGAAGGAAAAGAGAAACATCAAATATGAGAGGAATTAATCACATAAGGGAAACCACAGCCTTGAGTTTAAAAGACTCAAGGACAGGATATTTCGGAGGTCACTCTTTCAGCGGGTTGCCAGAAGCCAAAGGAGCCCTGATGGCACATAATAACATATTTGTAAAGGGACAAAGTCAATATAAAGAATATGTTGCAGCAGTAATTAGCAAATTCTAGCACAAACCACAACAGTACCAATGCTATTTTAGGTTGCATTAACAGAAGTTTAGTCTCCAAGCCCCATGCAGTACTATCCCTCCTCTATTTGGAGCTTGTTAGGCCTCAATTTAAGACGGTGGGTACAATTCTGGACGCTGCACTTCTAGAAGAATGCTGACAAACTGGAGCAAGTTCACAGGAACACAACAGGGATATTACGGGATTAAAATCCAAGCCCTATGAGGAAAAACTGAGAGAAATAGGCATGTTTAGCCTTAAGAAAAGAAGATTGAGGGGAGATATGTTGCTAGCTTTCAGATAATGCTATCTAGGCATATGAAAGATAGCCATGCCGGGGGGGGCCCCCCCCTTAGGATCTATTCTCAATCATTCCTAAATGCAGGACACATAATATTGGGCTCAATTACAAAAAGCCAGATTTAGGCTGACTATCGGGGGAAAACAACCTAATGACAATGGAACCAATTACTTCTGAAGATAGTGAGCACTCCAACATTGGAGGCATTCAAGAGAAAATTGTACAACCATCTGTCAGAACTGCTTTGCTTTGGATTCCGGAACTGAGCAAGGGATTGGACCTGAACCTGATGCCTTTAAAGGTCCCTTCGAACTCCATGATTCCATGATTCTTCACACAGACAATACAGGAAACTGTTGTTGTTGTTGTTGTTGTTGTTGTTGTTGTTGTTGTTGTTGTTGTTGTT
>JAHTLZ010000379.1:57500350-57518156 GCA_023846285.1 Phrynocephalus versicolor | reverse complement strand
TTGTTGTTGTTGTTGTTGTTGTTGTTGTTGTTGTTGTTGTTGTTGTTCTTTACTTATCCAAAGAAGCCAAAAAGTAGAAAAAGGAAGCCACAAAAAATGCGATGGTTTCTACGAGAACAAGCCCAGAAAACTGTTTAAAATTCAAAAGAAAAACCATGGGGTAAAAGTGAATATTCATGAAGGAGCATGATGCAGAATGCAAGGCGGATGGGATTCCTGCAAACCTCAGAGAACTATATTCCAAGAATTCCAGATTATGGTCATTAGTCTTAACACCGTGCATGAAGAGTAATTATAGCAAAGAAGAAGAAGAAGAAGAAGAAGAAGAAGAAGAAGAAGAAGAAGAAAATGAAAATGAAAATGAAAATGAAAATGAAAATGAAAAAAAATGCACCAGAAACAAAAACAAAAAAAATGAAAAATAAAACTTAACTGAAAAATAAAACTTAAGTTGAAAAAAACTACACTTAGACAGAGAGCAAATAAATCAGAAGGACCTAAGGAAAGATAATTTCACAGGGCCTTCTATAATGTTGGTAGGAGGAACCACAGAATGACAGTACATACCTAAGAAAAAAGAACAAAATTAGAAAGACAGATGAAGACATGGTGTTCTAAAGATAATGATAATTAACTGCTTTTAAAATCCTATAGTATTAGAGATAATCCATAATGCAAAGATACTGTGGAGAACCAAGAAGAAATATATTTTTTATATGAAAGACTGGATGGTGTGCATTATTTTTCATAACATTTTAACATCAACATTGCTATGTGATATACAGATCCTGCACAAATGCCCTCTGGTTTCAAATGAGATTTTGCATACTAAAACATCTATTTTCCATCCATAAGGACTAACTTATGTACATAAGTCTTAAGAATGTAAGGAGACTCATCAACATAAATCCCTTGTATGCAGTTAGACCTTAAGGATTTACATGGAAATAGCTCCTTTAGAGCCATTTACACAAATTTTTGCAAGCTTTTATACATTAATGATACAGTCACCCTCCGCCATTTCACGGTTCAGGTACCGCGGATCCCCCCAACATCACAGGATCGCAGTACCTGCACCGCTGGGGGGGCGATCGGATTGCTCCCTGCAGCCCCCCGGGCCCCTCCAAAAAGGCTTGGAGCCAGGCGGCGGGGGGCGGGGAGCTATGCGATCGCCCGCCACCGCCCCCCTGCGCGGCTCCGAGGCTTCTGGAGGGGCAGGGGCGGTGGGGGAGCGATTGGATCGCTCAACGCTGCCCCTGGGCCCCTCTGAGAAGTCTCGGGGGCGTGTGGGGGGCAGCGGCGGGGGGGCGCAATCTTCATTGAAATGCATTGTCAATTGATTTCAATGAAGAAATGTTGCCCATTGGAAAGCATTGAGCCAATGTTTTCCAATGGGGAAAATTTTCTCCATTGAAATGCATTGGCAATGCATTTGAATGGAGACGGCCCCGGAGAAGAAGTCTCCGCCACCGCCGCCCGCCGCCCCAAGACTTCTCCGATTGCTCTCCCCACCCCCAGCCCCCCCACCCACTTCTGCATATTGCGGATTTTAATGGATCGCAGGTGGGTGGGTCCCTAACCCCGCAATCAGTGGGGGTTACTCTACTATGCAATTTGTGGTGAACCTTAAACTGCAAAATTTCAAACATCTCCTCTTCAGACAGGCACAACTGTAGAAAAAGATTACAATTTTACTTTTCATTCCCCCCTTTAAATCAAAATTTACTTCTGTTTTTGAAAGTTACAATTTGGAATTTACTTTCCCCAAATATCCATCTCCCTGCCTCACACACCCCCAAGCCATTGCCCACCTAACAAACCTATTCAGGCCATTGTCCAACTTCTGAGCCACTTCATACCAGGGTGATGCGAAATGAAGATGAATTATAAAATGGAGGACTCACCACTAACTTTCCTCAGACTGACCAAGCTGCTTGGGTGAGTAGTAAAAGGTTTTGATCTCTCAAGAAAAGAAGTCCAGTTGCCATGACTCAACTTCCAGATAAATTCACCTGGATGACTGAGAATCTTCACAGACATTATGAAATATAGCTTTATTTTTCTTTATTGCTTGACATTATTTGGTTAGTAGATGTGAATTATAGTTACATTGTTTGCTGTGGTGCATAAATAAAAACAAAATAAAATAATTGCAGTGGCTTAAAAAGAGAACCACTTTAAGATACTGACAAAATAAGCAATTCTTCATGATTAAATTGCAGTAGCACCTCTGCTCCTGATCTGAATTCAAGTCTAACTCAGCCTCCAATCCTTCTGAGTCAGCACATTGAATAACTGGTTTGCTGGGATGGCAGTATGTTGCCTGCATAATTAAATTGGAAACCATCCAAAGAGTGCTTTAAGTGCTATTTTAAAAAGGTAAAGGTTCCCCCCGCACATGCATGCTAGTCGTGTCCGACTCCAGGGGCGGTGCTCATCTCCGTTTTCAAGCCGAAGAGCCAGTGTTGTGCAAGTCCATGGCCACATAGCTGACATGGCTGCAAAGAAACACTGTTTTACTTTCCCACTTTTTATGGCAGTCCCTATTAATCTACTTGCTTTTACATGTTTTCGAACTGCTAGGTTGGCAGGAGCTGGGGTTATCAGTGGGAACTTCCTCCGCTGCGTGGCACACAGGATTTGAACCGCCGTGCTGCCTACTTTGCAGCCAGCAGTTTTTGGAGCCTTAGTCTATGGGGCATCATCAATTTTGTGGCCTCACAGCTTCAGAGGTTTCTCGATGAGATAAACTACCTGGGTCCAGCTCTATCTGGCTTCAGGCCTGGTTATGGGACTGAGGCAGCACTGGTTACCTTGGTAGATGACCTATGCAGGGAAATGGGTAGGGGAATCTGTGTCCCTTTTGGTTTTACTGGACCATTCAGCTGCTTTTGACACTATCAACACCATCCTCCTGACTAGTCTCTCAGAAATGGGACTTGGGGGCACTGTCTTACAGTGGCTCTAGTCGTTCCTGCAGGAGAGAATGCAGAAAGTGGTGTTAGGGGGCTCATGTTCAACACCACGGCCAGTGACCTGCGGGGTCACTCAGGGTTCTGCTCTGTCTAGAGATGGGCACAAAATGATTTATTTTTATTTTTTGTTTCATTTCGGAATGAAATGAAAAGCGAAATTTTAAAGAAAAATGAAACTAAATGAACTAAATGAACTAAATTTCCGTTCATTCTTTGTCATTTTTCGTTAGGTTTCCCATACAGATGCATTGAGCAATGCATTCCAATGGGAAACCAATTAAAGCAATATGCAGCTTCCCCCCCCCCCCAATCGGGTATGTTGGGGAAAAGGCACGGGTCCTTTAAAATGTCTTGGAGACACTGAGGCATCCTCGGTGGCTCAAAGACATTTTTAAAACCCCGTACCTTCCCCCCACCCCAAATCGGACACATTGGGGGAAAGCACGGGTTCTTTAAAATGTCTTTAGCCACTGAGGCAAGTGCTTGCCTTGGTGGCTAAATACAGTTAAATGACCCACGCTTCCCTCCCCCCCCCAATTGGGCGCAAGTGGTGGGATGTTTAAAAAGGCTTTGCGGCAAGCAGCAGTGAACACGCTGCTTGCCAGGAAGGCTTTTTTTAACAAACCCACCACTTCTCCCCCAGTGCACCCAATTGGGGGAGTGGCAGGTTGTCTTCCCGGCCACAGAGAGGAAGGTGAGCAGGCACTGCAGGAGGCCTTGCCATCCTACCACCGCGGCTGAAGAGAGGAGGGTGAGCAGGCACTTCAGGAGGCCTTGCCACCCCGCTGCCGCTGCGGCCAAAGAGAAGAGGTTGAGCGGGCCCTGCAGGAGGCCTTGCCACTACTGTCATCGCCACTACTGCCAAAGAGAGGAGGGCAAGAGGGCCCTGCAGGAGGCCTTGCTACCAAAAAGAGGAGGGTGAAATTGGGCCCAGCAGGCCAGCCGTCACTGCTGCCATCAGACCCCAAAAGTATATGAAGTAGAGATGGGCACGAAACGAGCAATTTTTCATTTTTGTTTTTGTTTTTTTCGTTTCATTATGCAACAAAAACAGAAATGAAAATTTTTCAAAACAAAACAGAAACAGAAACGAAAAATTTTGCCGTGTTTTTCGTTTTCGTTGCGGCAAATACATTGAACTGAAAAGAATGCTAACGAAACAGCAATTTTTCGTTTTCATTTTCGTTTTTCGTTTCGTTACGTAATGAAAACGAAAACGAAAAAATTGCAAAAAAAAAACCAACGAAAACGAAAACAAACCGAAACGGACCCCTAAACGACCAAACGACAAACGAAACACCATTTTTTTGAGTCATGCCCATCTCTAATACGAAGCATTTCATGTTTAATAAAAAATTGTACGAAATGAAACCAAACAAAATGTGGTGGAAACAAAATGGAACAGAACAGACAGAATGGAACACCGTTTTCCCATTTTGTGCCCATCTCTAGTTCTGTCTCCTATGTTATTTAACATTTATATGAAGCCGTTGGGAGAAATTATCCAGCTAAGTGTCATCAGTATGCCAATGACTCCCAACTCTACCTCTTGTCACCTCCGGATTCCAAGGAAGCTATTTAAACTTTAGATCAGTGTTTAGCTTCAATAATGAACTGGATGAGGAGGAACAAACTGAAACTAAACCCAGACAAGACAGAAGTGCTTCTGGTCAGTCAAAAGGGGGATGAAGAGATAGGGGTGCAACCTGTACTGGATGGGATTACCCAATAAGAACATAAGAAGAACCATGCTGGATCAGGGCAAGGGTCCATCTAGTGCAGTTTCCTGTATCTCACAGTGGCCCCATCCAATGCCGCAGTGGCCCCACAAGACTAGATCTCTGTCTCCTGATACCACTCCCCTGCATCTGGCCTTTGAAGTACCCTATTTTTTAAGCCTGGATATTATACATCCCCATCATGGCTTGTAATCTGTGATGGACTTTTTTTTATATCCAGGAATCTGTCCAACCCATTGTGAAAACTGCCCATTGACACCTAATCTCTAAATCATGGATCTCAACCAATTTTCAGTCCATAAGAGGACCTGCCCTCTTATGACTGTGCAATTTTCTCAGCAGCCTTTGATGAGGGACTGTGTCAAAAGTCTTCTGAAAATCAAGATTGACAATATCCACTGGTTCACCCAAATCCACATGCCCATTGACTTTTCAAAGAATTCTAAAAGTTTTGTGAGGCAAGACTTACCCTTACAGAAGCCATGCTGAGTTTCCCTCAGCAAGGCTTGTTCTATGTGTTTTCAGATTGGATGAGGCTTTCCGCCATCTTCCCCAGGGGAGATGTAAGGCTAACTGGCCTGTAGTTTCCCAGGTCTCCCCTCATTCCTTTTGAAAAATTGGTGTAACATCTGCTATCCTCCAATCCTCCATCACTGTCACCATTTTAAGAGATAAATTGCATACTTATGTATGGATTACTGTACATGATTGTATTAACTGATTTCATAAGAACACCAGTGTTTTCCGTGGTTACTTTCCATCCCTCATAATTTTCTTTTTGCATGCTCTTTGCAGCTTTAATGTTACCTTTTAATGTTCTAAGTTGCCTCTTCTAATTCCCTGTTCTTAACTTGAATATGCTTAAATGTTCTGGGCTCTATATTGTCTCTCATTATTGAAAGCCACCTTGGGTCATTTTCCAAGGAGAAAGGTGGGGTAAAACTACTGATAAATAAATAAATAATTTCCATTAAGATATCCGCAATTTCATTTCTCAGTTCCTTAACAACCCGTGGATGGATGCCATCTGGGCCTGGTGACTTGTTGAACTTCAATTTATCAATTAAACCTAAAACATCTGTATTTGATTTAATTTTTTAGTCAAGAATTGCCATTTGGGCAGCAGAATCTGCCCGAGGTCTTCTGTCGTGAAGACAGATGCAAAGAACTCATTTAATTTATCTGCAATTTCCAAGTCCCCCTTTACCTCCCCTTTACCTCCCTTACCATCCAGAGAGTCAACCAATTCTCTGGCAGGTTTTCTACTTCTAACATATTTAAAGAAGGTTTTATTATTTCCCTTTATATTGCTAGCCATACATTCCTCAAAGTCTTTCTTTGCCTCTTTTTTCATCTTCTTACATTGATTTTACAAGAGTTTGTTTTACTCATTTGGGAAGAATTTCCATTTACACAAAGACCTCTCCTTGCCCTTTAGAGCCTCTCAATTGAAAAAACAGGTGCATAATTTGGGGTGCTCCTGGACTCATCCTTGAGCCAAGACGCCCAGGTCACAGCTGCGGCCTGGAGTGCATTTGCACAATTAAAACTAGTACACCAGCTACGCCCATTTCTTGAGAAACCTGCTCTGATCACTTTGATACATGCCCTAGTGATGTCCCAGCTGGACTACTGTAATGCACTCTATGTGGGGCTACTGATGGAAAGTCTCAGGAAACTTCAACGGGTCTAAAATACATCAGCCAGATTGCTGGCTGGGGTGGGGTACAGATATCATATTACACCACTATTAAAGCAGCTCCACTGTCTGCTAATCAGCGATCAGGCACAATTCAAAGTGCTGGTTTTAACCTACAAATCACAAAGTGGCCTGGGTCCAAGCTACCCCAAAAATCAAACCCGACAGTATGAACTGGCTCGGGTGCTAAGCTCATCAGAAGAGGACTTTCTCTGCATCCCGCCACCTTCACAGGTGTGTCTCATCAGAACACATGAAAGGGCCTTCTATGTTGCTGCTCCCAGACTTTGGAACTCCCTCCCGCTGGAGGCCAGGACAAAGACCTTCCTCTTCAGGCATGCTTTCCCTGAATGGAGGACTACCTGTAATGTGACATTTTGGATGGATTACCATGCATGAACACCATGCATCCAGCCCTCATAATGGAATGTTTTTTTTCTTTTCACATGCTCTTTGTGGCTTTAATGTTACCTTTGAATGTTGTAAGGTGCCTCTTCTTATTCACCGTTTCAAACTTGAGTATGTCTTAAATGTTCTGGGCTGTATATTGTCACTCATTATTGTAAGCCTCCTTGGGTCCGTTTCCAAGGAGAAAGGCAGGGGTTAAAGTATTAAAAATAAATAAATATAAAATAAATATTCATACTTTGCTTTCCTCAAATCCATGAAGAAGTTGAGGAAGCTAAAAAAATTTAAAAGTGTATTAAGTTAATGCATAAACACTGCATTGCTTAAAAAAAATAGAAATGTTGGGGTTTAAAGATTAATATTGCCAGCAACCCACAGCTGGGGCTAGATTGTCCCCCCCACAAAACAACAACAAAAACATTGAGCAAAGGAGTGTGTACCAAACTCCCGATTTTTCTTTTATATCACTTTTGTACAGTGTGGGTGAAGTAGATAATAAGGAATATCTTCTGAGAAGAATAAAAATATACAGGCATCTCCAACACCCCTCCCCTTTTGTATAGAAATTAGCATAGCAAGAAAGCACACTACTGAGAGTTCATCTGACATAGCTGTTAAATCTTTAAAAATTATTTTCAATTTAGCTGTAAGCAAGCATAAAGCTTGGTCTTTATTATTCTAAATATTTTTCTTGGTTTGACCATGAAAAAAGGTCAAGCTAACAGGTTTCAGCATTCAATGGATGTTTTTGTTCTCTAAATAGACATATCCTTGCTTACTTCTAAGGTCCTGAGATAATCTTCTTGGAAATACAGTGCTAGAAGGGGCCTTTATGGATCACTAAGTCAAGCCCGTGTCAAGGACACCCAATGGGGAATTTGAACCCCTGAGGTATCCAGCAGTCCATGAATGTAGTCCATTTGTCTAAGTGTCCAATTCTCACCTTTTCAATTCTCCATGAACTAGAGTTTAGTTTAGTTAATTTAGTTTTGATTTTGAGTCAAACATTGACTCACTCTACTTATTTTTCCTTGGTTGACTAGATGCAGAGCAGGGCAAAATGTATTTGCATTTAACAGCTGTTTGTCATGTAACCCCAGCTAAAACCCCTTTTTCCCTAGAATCCATGAACATGAAATACACTGTAGACTTAAGCAACCAGAAAAATCAGCAGTAGGTGAACACACCCTGAAACAAACTGGAGATGAAATCCTGTTCCAGGACACACAGAAAAAAAAGGAACATGGTTTATACAAAAAAAGAAAGTCTAAAAACCAACAAAGCCTGGTTTCCAGTACTAAAAGCTGCAGAGTGCAAAAGGTCAGAGCTCAATGATTCCCACCCAGCCACAAGCAAAAATGATCAGTTCACACAATAGAACAGCTAACGACACCCATCAGGGATTATTACTACTACCCCTGATTGCACTGAAACTTCTTAATCCCTTCATCACAATACAATGACGAACACCTATTTTCCTGCATAAGACAAGTTTCCTCTTTCCCACAACTTAAAAAAAAAACAGTCTCACCTTATAACCCAGAGCACAGAGTTTCCTGAGCTCCTTGCCCTTTGAAGATGCTAGCCAAAGAGTCTGGCAAAATATCAGGAAGAAAAACTTCTTGAACATGGCCAAACAGCCTGAAAAACGATCACCTACACATTTCCCCCACTTGTTCATTGGCATGCCAAACGTATCAATATGCATGTTTTCACACAGCTGTTAAAAAGGAAAGATCATGTCCTCTGCATCCAGTCATTCCAGCTCTGGACATAATCCTCCATTTGCTTGCTTCACTAAAGTTGTGCATATGACAGTATATGACTAAAGTCTATATTAATAGCAACTGATTACAAAGAACATTCAAATTTACATCAAACAGTTGCATTTTAACTTAATCTACTTTCTTCTAAACCACTGATGACATTTTTTAAAAAAACAAATAAATCAGTATGAGAAGCAAACACACAAAATTCACTACATGCATATTAAATGAAGTCTCCTGAAAATGTGCTGTGTTGGCTGTTTGATAAGCTTGTCATTAGGAGGCAGCAGACAGCTCAAAAAATGTTTTCAGGAATGAAACTGGCTTGGGCTTCCTGATTGGATTGGAGATGAAGGGAAAAGTAGAAGAGAAAACCTTGGCAGTTCCTGGGGATTGTTATTCTTCACATCAACTCTAAAAGTATACAGTTCTGCTAGTATGTTAACAAAACAAAGACTGCCATGAATGGTTTCTGCACGTTTACAGAAACTATGCTATAACTTGGTTTAAATGAAGCCTCCACCCCAGGACTGGCTTGCACATAATCAGTTTTGACATGACACTAATCTATTCTTCTTTGATGTGACAATAATGTATTCTGTGTATGCCACTATTGCCTAACGAAATATATGAATCTTCTTCCTTTTTTCTCAGTGGATCCAACAATAAATCAGAACACCAGAAAGATAGTGACTAAAGCTGAATGCAAATCATTTTGTTTCTCATATTAAGCAGATATTTCAAACATATTCACATTGTATACATAAATGGCTCTAAAAGAAAAGAAACTGCTGAGACAGAAAATTATTTTATTTTTCTAACAATGCAAATTAAATAATCCAAAATTAAATAATAAATTTGTCTACAAAGTTTTAGCATCACAGAACATTTCCCCCCAAATAATGCTATGCATTACTACTAAATGTCTCATCAAAACAGGAAAGAGAAGTATTTATAGATCACCTTTATCTGTTGCATTTACCAACAATTAAATCATGAATTTAGATCTGTTATTCTAAAGCTGACTGTAAACATCAACAAATGATTTTGTACTGAAGAGTAACAACCATATTTGTCATGTTTCTCTGCTACTACTGTTACTAACAAGATAATACTATACAATCCAAAGCTCTGATTTCTGCATAACATATACATTCAAAATACTACTACAAACTCAGAAAGAACATCTAAGTTCAGTTACCTAAACTGCCCTGGTCCAATTATTTACTAGGACTTAGCACAGAATAGTGAACAAAAAGAGTACACAGACTTACTGTTGTGATGTCCAGGTTGTCCTTTGAGATTTTGACTCAGCTGACAAAGAGAAAGCTGTTTGACAAAATAGGGAAACATTAGCCATTTGGAAAAGATTTGAAGTCCATCTTCATTCAAATATTTTTCTTATACATTCTTCTAGTGAGATTAATAAATGTACAGATAGCTTTGGAGGTATTCCCATAATATCCAAAGGAGGCATTGGCTATCTTTAGCTGTTAAAACTGAAATGTTAAGGCTTGGCAATCCAAAATCATGAGGTCAGTCAGTTTTGCTTGCTAAGTTTGCAGGAAGAGACCAGGACTGAAACTCCAAAATATTAAAAATATGTTTCCCAACTCACTCTCTATCTTCTCTCTTTCCCCTTCTGTCTATCCATTCATACTTTTCTCTTCCCACCAAATGCATATGGTTTGTTTCTTCCTGTGCCTTGAGTAAGGCCTGGCTTTGAAATACATTTCAGTCTCTCAACACAGACAGCTTTCACTGCATTTAGAGTCCCACCAAGGCCCGGCTTTAAAAGCTACTGATTCTTTTTCTGCCTTCTTCTGTCGCCTTCCTCACAAAAGAAGGGTATTTTGTAAATTACCAGCTCGTTCAGATCAACAAAAGGTACTTTCATAGAAAGCCCCATTTGATTTTGCTCAAATTTGATTACAAGGATGGAGAAAAAAGGAAAGGAAGTCAAAAAAGAAAAACCCCAGATGGCTTTTTTCATTCATCTCAGTGAATGAGCTTTATCTGTGCCTTTTGAAACTGTAGCAGTGGAAAAGCATTTCTGTTGGCTTAAAAAACTTGACAAAAATTATTGGTTTGCCATTTCTCATGTAACTGCCATTGGGAACTGGATGAAAAGACTTTTTTTCATGGGATCGCCTGCTTGGATCAAAATAATGGAGATTAGGTATTTCATTATAAATTACAGTGGGAGATAGAGAGAGGCTGTCATATTAATAGCAACCTGCTCGTGGTCTTCAGTGGTAGCTATTCTCCTAGACAAAGGACCAAGGGGGTTGTCTATTGAACTTGTGCTTTAAGGCCCGATCAATTTTCTATCATCAAGGCAAAAGGTGAGCTGACGAACAAAAGAATTCACGCATGAGTGACCTCATGAGCTGAGAGATAAAACAGCTTAAAGAAACAAAACACATCCTGAAATTATGGGTGATAAACTGTATAAAAGGAGAAGGAGGAGGAAAAAGGGAGAGGGGTGGAGGGGCAGGGAGTACGCATTGGTCTATAATTCCTTCTTTCCTTAAGCATATGGACACATTAAAAGCTACTTGTTTTCAGGCACGCTATAATTGCAGCATTTGTTTTGCAAGTTTCTGGCTTGAATCTTGCTGTGTACTCAGTCCTCAACAGGGTTCCTGTGATTTCATTCATGAGTAAGCACGCTATTGTGTGTGTTGTAGGATGCCCAACAGCCACACACAGAGAGATATGCCCACACAAAAGATTACTACATATGCCAGCAATAACAACATCAGCAACAGCAACAGCAAAATCCATATAGAAAGACTATACAACACAGTTGCTGCATTGCACCATTTTGTCCCTTCACACCCTTCTTAAACAAGGGGACAAATTTAGAACCCTGCCTCACACTCCTTTATTAACTCATGGCCATATTCCCAGAAATCATACCAACATGTTCTAAAGCCAAGCATATCTTCGCTATTGAAACATGTATATGTTTGCTCCACAGTCAAAGACCTCAGGACTGGGAAACGTATTTGAGATCCCAATAAGCCAGTGGCCTGGCACATTATTGTGGAATGGCTGGGACGGAATCATCATTAAGGACCTTGTTTCAGATCTGCTAGATATAGTATAGGCAAAAAGAAGCCACAACCCAAGGTAGACTATAGAGCTGCCTTGCCTTTTGATGTGTAATAGAATAGTAGCAGTTGGTATACAGACAGACTGTTCATACTGCTGGCCAAAGATAATTGCTCCATCAGAGGCACTCTCTTTTTGTCAGGTTTGTAGAACAACAGAAGACTGGAGTAGATTCCATACATTGTGAAACTGCTGCAAATAAAATTATATTTAGCAATCAAGTATCTGCCTCTTCACGGTGGCTCTTGAAATGTTTTGAGCTGTCAATGTCTCCCAGGCCTGACTCAGCTGATTTGAGCTGCCCTTGTCCTCAGTTGGATTGCTGCCTGGGAAAGCAGAGCTATAGACCACTGTGTGGGCAAGTCTACTAATGGCCTGGGCTGCCTGCAAAGGCAGCAACACCAAAGAGAGTTGTCACTATGGGGAGCAGCCACTTCAGCCACTACCTGGGGGGGGGGGGGAAGGCCTCCTGTTTAATTGAATTGAGAGCCAACTGCTTGCTGTTGCCTGCTCTTTTAGTATGAAGACATATCCCCAAAGTTCCCTCAAAGGCATGTGCACACCTCTGCCCCCTTTGAGCAGGGCTTTTCCACCCCTACGTACCTGTCACAACTGTTTTGTTCTGGTCTTGATGGAACCTACAGAGATGGAAGATCTTATGGAAGGGGGGGAACAGAGCCCCACACAGCAGGGACAAAAATTAAGAGGGTACCTTGCTTATCCCTATTATAAATAACCTGGGTGAAATGGGAGGATATATTTTCAAAAATGAGAGGATTCTGAAGGGGAGGAGTTAATAATATAGAAGACAGAGGAGAGATATAGTAGGAAGAGCAGGGAGTTGTATCATCATAAAAGAGGAGACAGAAAAACTATTGCTCTCCCCCCCCCCAATCTAATTGTCTGATCTGGACAGCTGTGGTGATGGTGCCCCTGGTCAAAAAATGATGCCGGATGCCAGATCAATGAAGGGTACAGCAGCACATAACTTGATCATGGGTTGATCTAACTTGAGTTAGGGAAACCTGGCTGGAGGAAGCCAGGTGAGTAAAGTTCTGCCTATCACAATATCCGGCCTATCACATTACCCTGTGCAGTGCCAAGGAAGATCTGGAGAGTGGGGAGTGGGAGTGGTGTATTGGGATCCAATTTGCTCCACTGGATGTCCTGTTGCACAGTGTGCTTAGTTGAGATGGGCACGAATAAAAAAAATGGCATTTCGTTTGTCGTTTGTCGTTTAGGGGGTCCATTTCGGTTCGTTTCTGTTTTTCATGAATTTTTGCAAAAAATTCATTTTCGTTTTGTTCATTTTGTTACCGTTTCATTGCCATTTATTTCAATTTTTGTGATTTTTTTTAGCATTTAAAGCAGTTCACTCTATTGCCATAACGAAAACGAAACGCACAACAAAATTTCCGGTGTTTCTGTTTGTTTCGTTTCATTTTAGACACAAAATTCGTTTGTCATTTCGTTGCATAACGAAATGAAAAACAAAAACGGAAACAAAAATTGTTCGTTTCGTGCCCATCTCTAGTGCTTAGTATGAGAGTTTGTAATGAATATGAAGGTTTGGAACAAAAGACAGACTCTCTTGGTTTAATCACCCAACATGCTGCTCAACAGTTTCCCAGTGTGCATTAATGGTGCTGTTCTCAGGGTTGGTGTTGGTGTCTCCTCAGCTTGTGATACTGCGAGACTTCAATATTCATGCTGAAACCATGTTGCCATGTCAGGCTCAGAACATCATGTCTGCCATGATGACCATGGGGTTATCTTAAACAATATCTGTTATTGAAGTTGGGGGGGGGGGACAGAAAATAGAGCACCAATTGTCTGTTCCATATAAGGTAGTGATGGTAGTGAACTAGTCTTTTTAATTTAGCATCTTTGCAATTGCACAGAGTCATCCAGGAGCGGTTTTGAGTGGCCAGGGGCCTACTACAATCTTGCCTACAAAATCAAGTCCACTGCAAACAATTTGCACAACAATGTACTGCACAACAGTCTGAAAGATAAAATCACTCAGATCCCTTCTGACCTGGATGCTGGAAGTAATGCAGGTGTTGTGAAGCAGGTGTCTGCATGCTCAATATTAATATAATCATTTCAATTTGTAGAACCTGAGGATGCAGACAGAGTCCTTGGAGAGATGAAAAGGACAATTTATGTTCTGGATGTTTGCACTTCACAGATCATAAAAGCAGCTAAACAGAGCTGGCTGTGAGGGGTACAGTAAATGCCTCATTGGAGCAGGTTATTTCCAACTTCAAGGAGGCATTTGTAAGGCATTTACTTTGAAAGTCCCTCCTTTGAAAGCAAGCATCTCATTTTTGAGAAAGGTTCTAGAGAAGGTGGAGCCTTATTAGCTCCAAAGGTACCAGGATGAGAAAAATTATCGGCTCTCTGGGGTGGGGATCGGGGGCACTGTGCTTAGTTGGCTCCGATCCTTCCTGGAGGACCGCCCCCAGTGTGTGCAGCTTGGGGGGGGGGAGTTGTCGGCTCCCTGGATGCTCCCATGTGGGGTTCCACAGGGGTCGGCTCTCCCCCCCACATGCTGTTTAACATCTATATGAGACCATTGGCTCAGGTCATTAGGAGATTTGGAGCCTGCTGTCACCAGTACACTGATGACACGCAGCTCTATCTCTCCTTTTCCACCTCTGCAGTTGAGGCTGTACAGACCTCGACTTGTGCCTGGATGTGGTTATGGAATGGACCAGGACCAACAGACTCAAACTCAACCCCAAGAAGACCGAGGTTATGTTCTTTGGGGCTCCTTCATCCAGATATGGAGGTCCTCTCCCTAGTCTGGAGGGTGTTACCCTCCAGCTGGTGGACAGTGTCTAGAATCTGGGTGTGGTCCTGGACCCGGCTCTCTCCATGGAGGCCCAGGTGGCTGCCGAGTCCAAGACCGCCTTTTTTCACCTCCGGCAAATTGCCCAGATCCGTCCGTATGTGGATGAGGACTCCCTCAGAACGGTAGTGCAAGCGCTTGTGATCTCGAGGATGGACTACTGCAACGCTCTCTACGTGGGGTTGCCCTTGACTCTTGTTCGGCGACTTCAACGGGTACAAAATGTGGCGGCCAGACTGGTGGCGGGTGTGCATCGATATGACCACATCACCCCAGTACTGGCTCGCTTGCATTGGTTACCCGTTGCGTCCCGAATAAGATTCAAGGTCCTGGTTTTAATCTATAAAACCCTCCACGGCTTAGGACCTGAATACCTGGCAGAGTGAATCTCTCAAAGACCTGCTGAGGCCCGACCAACCAGAATGTCATGGGCACACTCACTTCGGGTGGCCACGCCCACGGAGGCTCAGAAAACTATGACACATAACCGAGCCTTCTCTGTGGCTGGCCCTGTGCTTTGGAACCATCTCCCAAGTGAGTTGCGCCCTGCTCAGTCCCTGCCCGCCTTTAAGAAAGCCTTAAAGACCTGGCTGTTTTGAGAGGCATTTGGCGACAGTTAATTTTTTTTTTTTGCCGCGCCATCATGCTAATTATTACTATTATTACCTTTGTTATTGTTTTTGTGGCTTTTACATTGTTACTTTATGTTGATGCTTTGTTCAGCTTACTATTATTGCTATTTGTTTTATTGTTTCCTTTATTTGCTTTGTTTTCTTTTTTGCATTCATGGTTGTAAACCGCCCGGAGTTCCTTCAGGAAGACGGGCGGTATATAAGTACTAAAATAAATAAATAAATAAATAAATAAACTATTACCTATACATGAGGGCTGTCATGATCAAATATTTAGACTCAAATATTGGAACCCACCATAGAAATTTGGACAGCAACTAGACAGAGAAGACTTTGTCATTGAGAAAGCATGATGTTGGGAGTGGATAACTTCTAATCCAGACCTGTTTAACTTAGTGTCTGATACAGTATAATGCTCCTATGGGTTTGATCTCCCAAGGAAAAAATGGGACACCACTTAACCCAATTCTAACAAACCACATCAGGTGCCCATATTGGAAAAATAAACGGGGGCTGACCAATAATTATAATACAGTAATACCTCAGTTTACAAATGCCTCGGCTAATGAAAAAATCTGTTTATGAAAATTAATTTCCAGGAATAAGGATGTTTTGGTTTATGAAAATTTTCAATGGGATGCCCTGGTTTACATTTATTCTGTGGTTTGTTGGTAGCACAAGGCATTGAGTGTGGAGGTCTGGAAGGCGTTAGGAGTGATTTTGGAGTGATTTTTTGAATCATTGAACCTTTTTGGTGTTTCGGGGGAAAGATAGGCAGCTCCGGCCATGGCTATGCTCCCTCCTCCCCTCCCTCGCTCCACAGAGCAAAGCAGCAGATCAGAGGGGGCTGGGTGGGTGGGAAGTAGCTCCATTTCCCCCTCAGTCGCCTGCTGTCCGTCCCTCCAGCGGTCCACTGCCATGGCTGCTCTGTCTCGGAAGGCTGGCCGGCACTGCCTCCGCCTGGCCCTTTCATTCCTCACAACTACAATAACACAGGCGGCAGCCACACAAGGAAGCCAGGTGGGCAGGGTGGTGGAGGAGCAGGGGTGGGGCCTCAGGGCCATGGAGGGAGTGGCAGACCTTGCCATAGCCCTCCTGTTTTAAATTGCCCCGTTCGGCTGCACCTGGTGCCCTGACGGGTGGGGGCAGTGGGGGACCTTGCCGTAGCCCTCCCACTTTGAATGTCCCACTAGCCAGCATGCTGATCATCTGGGCAGTAGTTGGGGGGAGTGGGAGAAGCGACATAGCCCACTGCTTTGAACTGCCTCAGCAATAGAAGCAGCTGTGGAGGCTGGCTTGCTCGCAAAGCAGGGGGGAGGTGGGGGTTGCAATTGGTTCCGGGGGCCGGATTCAGGACCTTGGGGGGCCAGATCTGGCCCCGGGGCCTTAGGTTGAGGAGCCCTGGTTTGGGAGGTGGTTTTCCATGTGTGTTCTTGCAGCAGTTTGGGGACTTGTTTATATGGCTGTTCTGTGTTTTCTCTGCATGTGTGTATGTGGTGGTGGGTTTCCATGTGTGTTCTGTGTGTTCTTACAGCAGTTTTGGGACTTGTTTGCATGGCTGTTCTGTGTTTTTTCTGAATATGTGTGTGTGGAGGGGGTGTCCCATGTGTGTTCTGTGTTTTCTTGCAGCAGTTTTGGGATTTGTTTGCATGTCTGCTCTGTGTGGGGGTGGAGGTGGTTGTCCATGCCAGCTCATGTGGAAAGGTTTTTGTGGTTTTCATTAGTTTCTGCGGATAGACTTGGGGCTCTTGGACTGGAACATTGAGAGCCCGAGTGTGGGTGTAAAGCTTTTTTTTTCTTTTTCTTTTTTTCTTTACATTTTCTGCTCACTTAGAGACTGTGGTGCCGTGGCATCCAAGAAGGAAGCGGAAGCTGGAAAGAGGAAGGAGATTATTATGCTCGAGGTCAAGCAGGAAATCATCTGGAAACTTGAAGCAGGAATGCAATTGACTGACTTCACAAAGGAGTATGGGAGGAGTCAATCCACAATTGCCACCATCCTGAAGAATAAGGAGAAAATAACTGGGAGATATGCAGCCAAGGGAATCACCAGGGTCTCCGAGCAACAGCCACCTGTTCTGGAGGAGGTCAAAATGTTGCTCCTGATCTGGGTAGAAGAGAAGATGTGTGCAGGGGACACAAAGTCCGAGATGATGAGCTGTGAAAAAGCTGAGAACGTACACGCTGATCTCCTCGCCCAACAGCCAGGAACGTCAGCAGATGCAGAAGACTTCAAGGCAAGCAGGGGGTGGTTTGAAAGGTGCAAGACCAGATCTGGCATCCACAGTGTGGTCAGGCATGGAGAGGCTGCGAGTCCTGATGTTCCTGCAGCTGAAGAATTTGCTACAGAGTTCCTGAATTCAGAGGGCTACCTTCCCCAGCAGGTCTTCAACTGCAATGAGACTGGCCAGTTCTGGAAGAGGATGCCAAAGCAGACCTTCATCACACAAGAAGAGACCAAATTTGAGGAGGTGGAGGACATGGCGAAGGAACTTATCTCTACCAGAGAACTCAAGGAGGTTTGCCAAATATGGCCAAAGGTAAAGACTTTTCTGGAGCAGCACCATGATGATCAGGCTGAAGCCCAGGAAATGGTGAATAGTTTTGACAACCAGA
>JAHTLZ010000379.1:57474717-57500340 GCA_023846285.1 Phrynocephalus versicolor | reverse complement strand
CTATCTATCTATCTATCTATCTATCTATCTATCTATCTATCTATCAGACTTGTATACCACACCATCTGGCAACAAAGGCCACTCTGGGAAGTTTACAGGGTTAAACAAACAGATACATCTATTAAACACAATAATATATAAAAATTTACAGTACAATATAATAAGCAAAACAGCAACACTAAGTCAATCAAGATCAATAAAAGCAGAGACCAACCAGAATTGGATCATTCCATCACAAATAATTGCTAAAGGCAAACCCTGCAATATTGTTGAACCAAACTTTATATTTGAGGGAAAGCTCTCTTCATGTGAAATGTCAGCAAAGAGTTTTGGAGGGTGCTTGACAATGTAGCTGTTTCTCCAGGACAAAAAGTCAGTGGGGCATCTCTGGGAGTTTCTAGATCACAATAATAATCACAACAATGTGCTATCATGTCAAGTCTGACTTATTGTGACTCCTTTCAGAGTTTTCTAGGTAGAGAATACTCAGAAGTGGTTTACTGTGCCAAGGCCACATAGGCTGTTTCTACACACAGGGAGCACAATGAAAAATTGAACTCCCAACTATTGGTTCTGTAGCCAGATTCCTAAGCCACTGATCTAGCCCGGAAGATCACAATTCATTTCTAATATATGTTCATTTCATCTAGCTTTCTCCTATTCAATATGTTTCAGGGGATCTTTGAATCCCCGATGGGCATCTAGGGTGAACTGTTGTGCATCATCAAAAAGGGGGAGAAAGGAGTGAGCATATCTGCATAAAACATATTTCTGCTAATTTATATGTTTAGACACAAATTTAAAACTAATTACTGTAATCTAAATGGAAATCCCCACAATGGGGAAGACTCTGACCAAGTGATAAAAGTGGCGTTATATGCCCTTCCTGATGGACAACCTGATGGTGTTTGGTCTACTTTCTTCTGATTCTTCAGCTTTTAAGTGGGCTTGGACGGGAAGCCTTCAAATACAACTTAAATTTTTCTCTTTAAATTAAGACACATGGATGCAGGAAAAGATGTCTTCAGACTTAGCAGGTTATGTACGTTCATATACGTCATACGGAAAGTGTGAGAACAGGAGAAAAGTCAACTTTTAACTGGCTTGCTTATCAAAGTAGAACAGAAAAGATAATATGATGACTGATTTCCTAACATGATACTTGTATCCTTTGCCTCATTTATAATGTTTATGCTCCCCAAAATCATAACAAAGCATAAACAGTTGATTAACATACACATATACATCAGATGAGTTTGCTGTATTAACTGTGCACCCTCCCCAGCCACCACATGGAGCTGCCATGCCAGGAGACAGGGCTAGCTGGGACACCACTATCAGACGGGATGTCATCTCACCAAGAACAACAGGTACCTCAGTAAATCCAGGACCCACCTTTCTCAGTCCACTTCCTAGAGACAAATAGCAGCACAGTATTTACTGAATATTTATTTATAGGATGTTTATTGATTGACTAAAACAGGAGTCCTCAAACTACAGCCTGGGGGGCGGATCAGGCCCACCAGCCATTGCAGAACCCCTCCCCCCACTTGCCCCCCCCTTTGAGCTGAAAACTATGTTGTCTTTCCCACGTCTTACACAATAATGCTGTCTTCTGTTATGTCATACAAAATAAATAAATTCATAGGTGTTTTCTATGTTGATTATATGCTTTTCATTTATTTTTACTTTATTGACTAGTCTCTTGCAAGGCCACAAGAAATATCCTGTAAAGTGCACTGTGCCACATTAAGGGACCCTGGAAAAAAGGAGAAACTTTGCAAGAGTTTTCATTCCTATACACAACACCAGAAAGACCAACAAAAGCAATCTGAACAAAGTGATGGGCTTTGTATTTTTTTAAAAAAACTCTACTTATTTTCTGCAAAAATGCAATGTTTTCTTTTCAAAATGCATGGTTTTCCATTTTAAAAATATAGGGCTGGATTTTTTTAAAAAAGCAAGCAAAAAAACTATATGTTTGTCAAAAATGCTCAAATGACAAAACTCTTGAAATCTTGTTCAAAGGATTGAAATTCTGAACTTACCCCTAACTTGCAAATAGCTTCCTTTCAAATTCATACAATCTGAACCTTCACCTCTTATTAGGACACAAAGGATAGTGCCATAATCTTTTTCTTTAAAATTACTTTTAAAAGTACTAAATAATTGAGTATAAGAATATATCACCATCATTTGCCTTCAGCTGATTTAATGTTATACTTTATGCAATGGGAAAAAGAAAGTGTTCCAGCAATTCAAGTACTCTTATGTCTATATTATCTTCATTTATGTATATTATCCTAATCCTCACAATGGATAATGAACACTTTAAGAACAGTAGTGCTCCATTTCTAATAGAAAAAAATAAAACCTCTTTGTCATCAGATAAGACAGAAAGTATCCCACAAGTACCACCACAATTATCCACAGAAGTGTTTTTGTCTTGTGACGTTTTTTACAGTCTATTGCAGTATAACACATTGAAGTACATTCAAAATGTTCTTTTGAGATGTAAACCAAGACTGTGCTCTCTTTCGGTCCCATTTTGTTGGGTTCATATAAGCAAGGGAACTTGTTAATTGAAACCAGAATATACTAGCAAGTATTAAAAGGGCTTTCCCAGATGAAGTATCAATGGTAGTATAATGTATAGGTATTAGACATGGGCACGACCAGAAAAAATGACATTTCGAGTTTTCGTTTGTCGGAATGGGTCTGTTTCAGGTCGTTTCCATTTGTCACGAAATTTTTCAAAAATTTGTTGTTTTGTCGTTTCGTTTGTCATTTGTCGTTTCCACCACGATTTAGCGCGATTTGACTTCCCAGAGCATAGGGGCGTCCTGCAATCAGGGCCGGCGCTAGGTGTTTTTGCGCCCTAGGCGGTGGGCAGGGTGGGGGGCGGGCGGCGGGGGTGGGGGCCATGGGCGGGCAGCGACAGCAGCAGGGGGAGGTGCGGGCAGGCAAGTGAGCGGGTGGCAGCCACGGGCGGGCCAGTGGGCAGGCGGCGGCACGGGCCGCAGGCAGGTGGCAGCGCAGGTGGGCGGGCCAGTGGGCAGTTAGGATATGACTTAGGATAGAGGTTCTGTTCTTGGCTTGCACCCCAAATGTGTGTGTGTAAAAGCAAATTGACGTTGGGAAAATAGAAAATAAATGGTAGTATATAATATATATTTAGAATAAATCCACACCTCCCACTCCCAGTTGAACCTCCCCCTTTATCCAATATCAGAAAAAAATCCTCACAAACTGCCAGAGAAGAAATAAAGAATAAACTGCTATTCTCTTCAGCAGACAAAGCTGCAGGGAATCAAAGAAATCATTTTCTAAATTCAATTCCCTCCCTGCCTGCCTAACTTAAATCCTAAAGCCTCCAGCCTCCCTCCTCAATCTCGATCGGATCACACCAGCACCAGCAGCCAGCCCTCCTCCCTCAACCACATCCATACACCAGACTGCGATTTCTGGAAGGCTTTTTATGCCCTCCGAGACATCCAGAAGTGCCAGTCAAAAACCTGGTGATGCCATTGGTGGAATGGTTCAAAAAAATTGCATGGTCCCATCCCATGCCCAGCCCAAATGGGCAGGTCTAAAAAAATAAAAAATAAAATAAAATAAAATAAAATCAATATGACGTTTTATTGCTATTAAAAAAACCACTGCTGCTACTATTAAAATTCAGGCATTTAAAATAAATAAATTTCACATGTTTCTGTGATGATTTGGTGTGTTTTTTGACAACGATTTCAAAAGAAAAATTGTGGTCGCCATTTTGGATCCCCCCCCACCGCATGGCATGGCGAGACGACGAGGATGACCCCCCCCAGCCTGGTGCAAGCAGCCCAGGACAGAAGAAGAGGGGGGGAAGGCCGGGGACCCCCCAGAAACCACCCCTCTGGTAGGTGGCAAAGCCGAGTCATGCCCATGTCTAATAGGTATATATACTCTTCAGGGGTACCTGTACATTATACTGCCAAGAAGCTGTATGTTTTTGTACAAATTGGACTCATATGAAAGAAATTAACATGTCTCTCATGAGAATATCACCAGAGGGCCATTTAATTGTCACAATGTCATTTTTGCTCAATGTATATGCTTCAGCAACATACGCAGCAGCTTTAGATAGTTTCCCTTCCCCATTTCATGTGAAAATGATGCCCTAAAGTAGACTGGTTGAGAGGTTAGCCCAAGGAGACAAAGAAAGCTCTGTGACTAAATTGTGATTTGAACTTGTGTTTTCCTGTTTTTAAGTCGAACATTAACCATCGCACTTCACGCAGTTTCTGTTCAAAGATGGCGGACGGCAGCAGCAGCTGTTCACGCCGGCTGCGCCTAGCGTTCCTGATCGTGCTGCCTTGTTTTTCTGTTTTTGTTTAATTTTTATTTTGGATGGCCAGGGCTTTGGAGTGGGAATTGAAGGGGCTCGCCTGAGGACCTCCTGGAGAGACTTAAGACCTCGTCCCGCCTTACAGGTTTGAGCGTCCCTCCCCCCCCTTAGCCCGGTGCCTTACCAGCCATGCCGACCGCGGTTACTGCCGTTGTATGCAGCGAGCTGCCTGCCTCCTCTTGCCATCGTGGCGAGCCAGCTCCGGGGGTCGGCTGTCGCCATTTGCCGCTTGCGGCTCGCCGCCTGGTATCCCCCCGTGAGCCAGCTGGAGATCGTCGACGCCGTTTGGGTCCTCTCCGCGGTCAGCCTCCATGGTCATGGCGGACCTGCCTCGGAGGCGTTGCCTGGTTCCATCTTCGGGCAGCCGCCGAGGTTGTCCATGTGGATGCTCCCGGTGCGGAGAGTAAGCAGTCTGCTGCTTTCCTCCTTCTGCGATCCGCTGCCTGTCCTCCATCTGCAGACTGCCGCCTTCTTCCAGCTGCGGCCCGCCACCTTCCATCATGGCGGGTCTGCCTCGGGGATCTCTGCAGGCGAGGAGAGCAAGCAGCCCGCCGTCCTGTCTCCCAGCTGCAGCCCGCCGCCTTCGACCTTCGGCGGTCTGACGCTTGCCACCATGGCGGGCTTGCCCCGGAGACCACCACCGCTGCGGAGAGCAAGCAGCCCGCCGCTGTCTTCCATCTGCGGGCTGCCGCCCGTCTTTTCCCGGCCGGGATGATAGTTGCTGCCGCCCTTCTCCATCTGAGGTCCGCCGCTCCCCACCATGGCGGGCCTCCCCCGGAAACTACCGCCGCCGCGGAGAGCAAGCAGCCCGCCGCGCCCTTCCATCTGCGGGCTGCTGTCCGTCTTTCCCCAGCCGGGATGATCGCTGCTGCCGCCCTCCTCCACCTGAGGTCCACCGTTTGCCATCAAGGTGGGCCTGCTTCGGAGGCTGTTGCTTCTGTGCGACTTGCTGCTGCGGCTGATTTGTCCCTCGCGTCCCAGTCTTCATCTTCGGGAGCTGGAAGGTTCTCTCGGGCGGCAGCTCGGCCGCCGGCGTTGGCAGCGCCGTTGGGGGGTTTGGGTGGCGTGTCGGCCTCCGGTGCTCAACCCATTAACATCAGAGCCTTGCAGTTTGGACCTCTTAATTTGCAAGCCTCAGTGTGGGCACCGGACCAGAAGCAGAGGCTGATGTTCTCCCCGTTTCCTCCTGTGGACTCGGAATTTTCGGGTGGCAGGTCGGCCACCTTTGTTTGCTTCCCGGGGGTTGAATCTGGGGTTTTGGGGGGGGGGAGGGCGTTCTGTAGGGCGCTTATGGGGTTTTTAGGGACGGAGAATATATCTTGGGACCGGTTGGGGTCTTGATTTTCTAGATTAGCTGGGAGGCTAGCATTACTATTACATCTATGTATGCCCCTTTATTTGTGACCTTGCCACTAATCAGTCCTCCTACCATGGTCCTCCCTCTCCCCATTCCCAGGTGTATCTGATTTTTACCTTGGCAGTTAGCCTGCTTCTATTATTTTAACCATCTCCCTCCTGCCCAAGGCTTTCCAGTTATTTCCTTATTTTATTTTTCTTTGAGCTACTTGTATTGTATTTTATTATTTGCTCTGTTTTGTATATTTCTTATTTGTACTGTATTTTTATTACTTGTTTGTTTTGTATATTTGTTCGCGTTTTTTTTTTTTTTTACGTTCCGCCATGTTTGCAGGGGCTCATATACCAACGGTGTCGGGCCGTGGGCGGTACGCTTGCAGCCGTTGGGTTCGTCAGACCAGAAGAACGCGGGTCAGGCAACTTGTGCCTGTCCCTCGTTCTGACCCCTCGGCTCCCTGTCACGTATCCGGGAGTCACTCTACCAGCGCCCCCAATCTTACCTGTCTCCTGTTGAACGCCAGGTCGGTGCATAACAAAATTCCCATCATTTATGATTCCATCGCTGATGGCGACTCCGACCTGGCGTTTATCACCGAGACCTGGGTGGGCACGGAGGGTGGGGCTTCCCTTGCTCTCCTGTGTCCGCCCGGGTACTTGGTAGAGGGAGTGGGAAGGTTGGGGGGTCAGAAGGGGGGAGGGGCTGCGATCGTGTACAGGGACTCTCTTTATGTCAGCAGGGCCTCGACATTGGTTAGCCAGGGGTTGGAAGCACTTCACCTGTTGGTGGGTCAGCGGGACAGATTTGGCATTGTGCTGGGTTACCGAGCTCCCCGCAACCCAGGACAATCCCTACCAGAGCTCACGGAGTTCATCGCCGCTGCTCTGTTGAAGTCCCCGCGCCTTTTGGTGGTGGGTGACTTCAACGTGCATGCCGGCGATGGACTTTCCGGTGTTGCCCTGGAGTTCATGGAATCCATGGCTTCCATGGGTCTGTCCCAGCATGTTTTATGCCCCACCCACAGGTCCGGTCATACCCTGGATCTGGTCTTTACCTCCATGTCGGGGGATTCGTGTCTGGAGGTGGGGAACATTGTTTCCCTGCCTGTGTCATGGACAGACCACCACCTGCTCTCTTTTTCCCTGGCGATTCCGGCCCCTCCCCGCGGGGACCCTCGGGCCTCTGTTTTGGCCCGCCCCCGGAGGCTCATGGACCCCCAGCGGTTCGGTGAGATCTTCGGGGGGTTGCCTGGTGGTTTGACTGGCGCTCCGGCTGAGGTTGTGGCTAACACCTGGCATGAGACAGCTGCCAACACCATAGACCGGATCGCCCCCAAGCGCCTCCTCCGTTGCCGAGCCCGGCCTTCCCCTTGGTTCACCGGGGAGCTTAGGGCAATGAAGCAGGAGAGGAGGAGGCTAGAGCGCAGCTGGAGGAAAACCCGGACGGCGTTGAGTAAGGCTGCCGTTGATGCCCAGTCTAGTCGCTATACCATCGCGATAAGGGAGGCTAGAACATATTTTACCTCCCTGAGAATTGCTGAGGCCTCGAACCGCCAGGCGGAGCTTTTCCGGGTGGTTCGTGACCTCAGCAATCCTAGTCTGGCCAGGCCTCCTCCTACTGAGTTCAGTAGTGAGCAGTTCGCAGCCTTTTTTCGATCAAAAATAGAGGCCATCCGTGCCGGCTTTGACTCCGGTTGCAGTGGTCCCGCTCCGCCATCGCCAGTTGCTGGTCCGCCTTCGTCGCCTCGGTTGGATGCGCTTGGGCCTGTTTCCGCTGTCGAGGTCTCCAGGGCTATGGCGCATTGCCGGCCTGCCTCCACCCCTTTCGACCCTTGCCCTGCCTGGCTAATTAGAGCTGCCAGAGGGACCATGGCCGAATGGGCTTCTGCCATCGCCACCGCCTCCTTCAGCGAGGGGGTTTTTCCCTCTCGTCTGAAGGAGACGGTGGTCAAGCCCATTTTGAAAAAACCCGGCCTCGCGGTTGACGATTTATCAAACTATCGTCCAATCGCCAATGTCCCGTTTATGGGCAAGGTGATCGAGAGGGTGGCGGCGGTCCGGCTGCAGTCATACCTGGAGGATCGGCAGTGCCTCGATCCATGCCAGTCCGGGTTCAGGCCCCGTCGGGGTACCGAAACAGCTTTGGTCGCCCTGCAAGATGACCTTCTCCGGGCGGCCGACAGGGGTTGCTCTACCCTGTTGGTCCTCCTGGATCTGTCAGCGGCCTTTGATACCGTCGACCACGGTATCCTGCTGGACCGGCTCTCTGAGGTTGGGATCGGAGGCTCTGCTCGCAGGTGGCTCCGATCCTTCCTGGAGGGCCGGCCGCAGTACGTTCAGCATGGGGGGGAGTTATCGGCCCCTTGGGTTCTCCCTTGTGGGGTTCCACAGGGGTCGTCTCTGTCCCCCATGCTGTTTAACATCTACGTAAGGCCGTTGGCGGGGGTCATCAGGAGTTTTGGAGTCTGCTGTCATCAGTACGCTGATGACACGCAGCTCTATCTCTCCTTTAACACCTCTGCTGTGGAAGCTGTTGAAGTTCTCGATGGGTGCCTGGAGGCCGTACTGACCTGGACCGGGGCGAACAGGCTTAAGCTCAACCCCGAGAAGACGGAGGTTATGTTCTTTGGGAGCTCGCCGTCGGGGTACGGTGGCCCCCTCCCCTGTCTGGGGGGAGTTTCCCTCCAGCTCGCGGAGAGGGTGCGGAATCTGGGCGTGTTCCTGGACCCGGCGCTTTCCATGGAATCCCAGGTGGCGTCGGTGACCAGGTCCGCCTATTACCATCTCCGTCGGATCGCCCAGATCCGCCCGTACCTCGACGCGAACTCTCTGAGAACAGTGGTCCAAGCACTGGTGATCTCGAGGCTGGACTACTGTAACGCCCTCTACATGGGGCTGCCCTTGACTCTTCTCCGGCGTCTGCAGCGGGTACAGAATGCGGCGGCCAGGCTGGTGGCCGGTGTGCGTAGGTATGATCATATAACGCCAGTTCTGGCCCGCCTGCATTGGTTGCCCGTTGCAGCCCGGATTAGATTCAAGGTCTTGGTTTTAGTTTATAAAACCCTCCATGGCCTGGGACCGGACTACCTGACAGAGCGTATCGCCCAGCGATCCACCTCGGCCCGTCCCGTTCGGCAGGTGCGAGCGCACTTGCTGCGGGTCGCCACTCCTCGAGAGGCCCGGAAGTCCAGTACTCGGGCCCGGGCTTTCTCTGTGGCGGCCCCCAGCCTTTGGAATTCCATCCCTCCTGAAGTGCGCTCTGCAGAGTCCCTGCTGGCCTTCCGGAAGGCCTTAAAAACCCATCTCTTCCGGGAGGCCTTTGGCGACTTTTAGTTTTAGTGTTTTTTTTTTTTTTTTTTTCTTTTCTCCCCTGCCATCGCCATGTCTTCTGAATGATATTTTTATCAGAGTTTTTTAGATAGTACTCAGGAACACTATCTGGTTTTTAGCTATATTGTGTGTATTGTTTGTCTGTTTTATTGTAATTGTTAATGCCATTCTGGCTTTGTAAGCCGCTTAGAGATCTTTTGATATTAAGCGGGATATAAATACAATAAATAAATAAATAAATAAATACTGGCTCTGTCAGATCAGTGGTTACTACGTAGATGATATCATCTTACTGGTAGAAAAACATTACACTTAATATACTAAACTTGCATAATACGTAAGAAATCATATGAAGCAAATCATATAAGCAAATCATATGCCTAATATTAATAATAAGCATAACATGGAAATTAGGCTGCCCAGATTTGAAGAACTGGAAAACCCTACATTTTGCTGATAGGTTACTACAACTAAATTATGATGGTTTGTTATCTACAGTCTAGTGTTACATTTTTCATCTTTTGTTTCACTCTTAGCTGTTGGACGTATAGCATACTCTTATTGACAAGGTAAAAGTGTCCCATACTCAATTCCTGCTATTTAGTTTTTATAACTTTTTGCTAATCTATCAAAATTGTGGTGACTGCAAATACTCACAATCACTGGTTTAGGATACCCTATATCCCCAAAACATATTTACTTGCTATTAATTCGTTTCACATATTTTGAATTCCTTTATCTAAAACAACTACTCATAAATCCATACATATACCGACACAAATGTAACACAAAGCAAGTGAATAGGGATTTCCATCTGTTAAAAATCAATGGAAATGTGATATTGCTGATATTATACAGTTCAATGCTTCCTGTGGACTACAGTGTTTCATATTATACAGAAAAACTGTTGCAGTCAAGCAATTTCAGCCCTAAATTACCATGACAACACAAATGTATAATTATATATTCCTATATATAAATGCACATTGGATGCAGTCTAATAAAAGAGAGTGAAACTTACTTTAATTTTGTATTGCAAGGAAAGAGGTAGAATCAAAGGATTCTAAGCGTGATTTCTTATAAAAAGATATATAATTATCAAAACACCAACAAATAACTTTTTCTATATCCTGATATGCAGCCTGATCATAAACATAATTAATAGTATACTTCTGAATCAGACAAATCTTTAATTATCTTGCACTGCTACTTGAATTCAGAGGGAGACTCTGTCAGTACATCTGCTAAAATTGATATTTCCCCACCACTACAATCGGTATAAGAAAAGTACAAGTGTGAGGAGAGAATGACAAAAGGTAGGGTTATTATTTTGTTCTACCTTCTAACACTTCTAGCGTCTGATTTAAACAGATAACTTACTACAGCTCTCTTATCATGTCTTGGAAGGAGTCAATGATGTAATACTTCTTAGGACTGTTTCAGTGTTCTTTTCCTATTCATTCTTCCAGGAGCATGAATCTTACAAGAGTATTTCTAGACTAGACAGAAACTACTCTGAACATTGCAAGCTTTTGAGTGTAAATCACTCTTCTTCGAAGCAGGTCCCAGAAGTTCAGACATGGTAAAAGATGTGCTTTACCTGGAGGTTACTTTTAAAGTCCTTGGTTAGATGATGTCTGAACGTCTGGGACCTGCTTTCAAGAAGGGTGATTTACACTCAAAAGCTTGCAATGTTCTCTGTTGGTTTTTTTTATTAGTGACCTATAAAGGTATCGCCTATAACCTATTTTTGCAATTGTGTTTTGTGATGGACATGCGGCTCAACCCCCTCTTTGACTTATTCTGAAAGGATCTCAGAATATTGTGCCTCTGTTAGTGTTTTCATATATCTGAATAAGTGTGGTGGCTACCTATGTTGCCTTAGTAACATAGATGAAGCATTCATGCTCTGGGACCCCTGGAATGGTGTGTGCGAGACTTACACCTGCAGGAAGGAAGCTTGTGAAGCAGGTGTTGCACCCCACCATGACAGGATCAGCTGAGTTAGCCTGAATGCCTCTCTATGTTACAAGCATGGGTGTATCACTCACCCAAAAGCAAAAGAAACACTAGTGGCTAGTGCAGCTGGCTTTGGAAACAAAGAAGCAGTTGCACCTACAGTAAAATTAGTTTTGCACAAGCATATTGATTTTCATTGACAAAAAAACCCTGCTGTAGTGACTTCAACTCAGCCCCAGCCCCAGTTAAGGATTGTTGTTGTTCAGTCGTTTAGTCATTTCCGACTCTTCATGACCCCATGGACCAGAGCACTCCAGGCCCTCCTGTCTTCCACTGCCTCCTGCAGTTTGGTCAAATCCTTGTTGGTTGCATCAATGGCACCATCCAAACATCTCATTAAGAATTATCTAGGGCCTAAGATAAATGACTAACTGGGACCAGAGAAGAAAACCTCTGTTCAGTGCCTCAATAAAATAAAACCTGTTGCACTTGTTTATCCATCTATTGAGTCAATGGAGCCCATGGTACAGGGCCTGGTACTACCATCCCAATCTCAGTACGGGTACCACACATTTAACCCTGTCATACAGCTGACTTTCTGAGATTGTTGCCAACCGACAGGAAATGTGTTCCTTTTTCATAACTCCCCATAGCCCCAACACCTATCCTTCTGAAATTGCTGCCTAGGAACTTGTTATTATATATATATCCGCAAAAAACAGAGGAGTAAACACACCTTCATTTATTAATTCACTTGAAATCTAAAGGCTGCTGTTGTGCAAATCTCTATGAAATTTTTCATCTAATTATTTTCAAAAATGATTCTCAAGTCTTCCTAATCTAATTCTTTTGGAGGACATCATCCTGCTCATGATGAGCCCTTTACACCAATACTCTTCACCAAAACTGTCCACAAGTCATCAATAATATCATTCCACATGAAATCAATCTGGCTCCCAAGTTGTGTGACCTGGTACTAGCAAAATAATTTATCTCCACATTAAAGGCACAACTACGGGTGCATTTGTGGATCCACTCTTGGGTGCCCCAGCCATGGACCTATCTGGAATTTTGAGATTTCCAAAGAAAACATAAGCCATCTTGAAGTTTGTTTACAAGGAGAAAGTTTACAAAGTACTGTAGTTTAAAACACTCTGGTGTAACCAATATGTTGACACAAACAACAGTGTGATATGCAAGCCACTGAAAGATGTCCGAGCCACCAATGATGAAATCACTCCATTTTTATTTTAAAAAAAAATCAGTTTGCATCCATAGGCTGGAGTTGGACAATATACTGTACTATTGCTATAGTCAGCTGTGCTGCCTAGATAACTCGTTGATTTAAGTATCTGGCTGTGGAGGTAGAAGTTGGGAATCCAGTTTCCCCACTGTGCTCCTGTGAGAAGAGTTATGGGTAGACTGCATAGCCCCAGGCAGCTTCAGAAGAAGAGAATCTGTTTATTCTGTACCTAGAAAACCCTGGGCAGGACCAAAATAAATCAGAAAACACTTAGTGCTACAGAAGTATTTATTATATTGTCTGTGAAGATTCTCTGTCATCCAGGTGAGGTTATCTGGAAGTTGAGTCATGTCAACCGGACTTCTTTGTCTTGAGAGATCGAAATCTTTCAAAGCACATCCAAGCAGCTTCATCAGACTAAAGTATTGTAGAGAAGATCAGAGAAAGATGCTCTGCAGGTTTGGAGTTCCTATATACCTGGGGAGAACTTTTTTGGGGGGGCTATTTAGGGGTTCATAACTTAGATATCAAAACTTTAATCTCCACCAAACCTAGGGGGTTGTTGAAGAGAGTCAGGGGATGCTTATTTATTATTTATTGGACTTATATACTGCACCATCAAGCAACAAAGCTATTCTGGGTGGTGATATCTCTATGATGTCCCTAGGTACCTTGGGGGCATTATATAGCCTGCCAAATTAACAAAGTAAAATGGCTAAAAATTCTCAATACATATTCATCAGGGTACTCGATTTTGGATTAATATGAATCAACAAATTTTGACTGATTGCCCAAATTCAGCAGAAAATGTAATTCAATTTTTTAATTCATCCCATTCTCTAATCAGAATTAAGTCTCCCCAAGTTTTAGTGTGGCACTTTAAGTATGTTGACGGAACTGTCGTCTCAGATATTAAAGCCATTTAAGCTTACAGATGTTACCACTGCTCAACTTTCAGGATGTACTATTCAGAAGTCTTCCCCAAACATTTTCATGATATTTTCAGGGACATAAGGATTTGCCTAGGGCAGGGGTGGGCAACTGTTGGCCCTCCAGATGTTTTGAACCGCAACTCCCAGAATTCCGAGCCAATGACAAAGGACTTTGGGAGCTGTGGTCCAAAACATCTGGAGGGCTGACAGTTGCCCACCCTGGTTTAGGGGGCAGGGGAGTCTGCTTTAAAATCTACTTCAATAGCTACATTCATGCACGTATGAAGTTCAGACATGGTAAAAGATGTGCTTTACCAGGAGTTAACTTTTAGATATTTTTAAAATCTAAGGCTACTGTAGATGGTGTTGCAGCCAGGGCAATTGTAAAAGCTGCTTCTTAAGGTAGAGAGAGGCAAGTATAGATCTTTGCAATGTAAGGCACTTAAAAGTCAGCTCTTATGCTGAAGTGAAGAGTTAAGCATAGCTTCTTTATCACAAGAAACTATACAATTTCTTCTGGACATGAATCAGAAACATGGTAGTTGCTGTTTCACTGTGACAAGAGCAGATCTTTAGTTTCATTACTTATAATAGATCCATATGGATTTGCAAGTAAAACCATCAAAAAAGAGGGAGGGTATATGATGGAGAATGAGCCCACTTGAGCCCTGACAAAGGCAGAAAAAAGAACTTAACATAATGAGAAACAGAAAAGATTATTTTTATCCAGTTTTCAAAATGGGAAATTGGAGTTGGCTGCTGTTCAAACAAAGCAATGAGATGCCACTCAAAATATATAAAACAAAAATATACACTGAAAACAGCAAAGTAACTGGAGTGCTTTTGTAACTGAATGATCATACCAGCCAGCTAAATTCCAGCCTTGGGGAAATTGTCTTAATGATTGATAACTCCTGCATATTTTACTCTTTTTAAACGCTTTTTGTGCCTATTTGGCTGGGTATAGGGAGAGTATCTAGATATGTAAATATTTAGTCTTTACAGCTCAATTGCAGAGAAAAATGTTGCTATGTTCAGCTTGAAGCCCGCCTGGAGCTAACAAGAACATTTAATTGCAAATAAAAATTGTTCCTAGAAAAGGCATCTGAAACCACAGACATTTCATTACACAACACCATGCTTTACTTGAATTTCTCCTCAACTGTTTTTGTATGCAGGGAATACACTTATTGGGGACTAATGGACTTACATTCTTAAAAATAAATTATTCTACATGCTAAGCTTTATTATTACTTTCATATGTTCCAGGCAAATGCCATGACACCAAGAAGAATTTAGAATCCAAACTCTGTTGTAAATTAAAATATTTCTTGCCCTTGATGTGTCCATAAATCTTGGTTCCTACGTGGAGTAAAGGACCTTGTCCTATTTCTATATCATCCAGTGAAAGGTCAAAGAAATCAAAAGGAAATTGAGAGCAGAAGCCACCATACGATCCAAGGAGACTTTACATTGCTTAAATAAAAGACCCAAACACAGGTTTGAGGTTTATTTATTTGTTTTCTAAGTAAAGGGAAATGTGAGCCTAAATACAAGGAAACCTAGAGCATAGGCCTAGGCTTGCCATAATTTCCAACTTTTAATGGGCTAATGGCATTTCGGACCTTTTTAAAAGGTATCTTCTATAAGAAATGCTGTGTCTGGATTCATCAGGTGTTATAATATATGCATTTAAAATCAGGAAAACTGAGTCCATCTTCTAAGAATGGCAACTGCATCTTTATGAGTAAAATAAATGGGAGATGCAGCTATAAATGTTCCATTAATATTCCGAAAAAAATTGTGAGAAATATAGAATGGGATGCCACAAACAGCATATAATCTCCATGGTAATCTAGTACATTTGTTTATTATACGTTCCCCTTACCCAGCTGTGACAATTTCATTCCCCATCTATTTGTTTTTTTCATGGTTATAGGTAAGTTAGCTAGTTGCATGGTAGTATGAGTGGGTTGACAGACCAGTGAGTGTTGTGTAAGTGAGAGTTAGTGTGGCATTTACCTGTTGTAATGAATGAGAACTTTCTGTACTGATTGGTGGTTTATATACCAATGAGAGGGTTTGGGGGAGGAGCCTGAGGGGATTTAAGGCTCTGCTCAGCACTAATTTAGATAGAGATAGATAGATCTCCTACACTGATGGAGAAAAGATAGAGAGAATAGAGATAGGGGGTTTTAGAGTGTCTGTGAGGAAAACTGAGTGTTCAGAGTTTGTAAACTTAGGAACCGGGTGTGCATATATTCAACTGTATGAGTAACGAAACTTAAGTGAGTTTGAACTATATTCTTTTTTGGGGGGGCTGTATTTCAATATGTTATCCTAAATGATTTTGATTCTACTTTATACTAAATATACTTCTTTTATTTTTATTCAACTTAAAGACAGCCTGAAAGCTTTAATTTACTAGTGAAGCGGCAGCAAAAGAGAAACATTAGAAGCAGTATGTGTGAAAAGCCCGGGGGTTGGAATGTTAACGCTACAGTTAGAACCATCATTATTATGTCTTGGGCAAAAAGAGAATCTGTCTTAATGGAATGTGTTTACAACAGGCTACTTTTGCCAATACAGTGGGAAAGGGAGAGAGTGAGTATAAAAGTGTGACCAAGAGTGTTTGGTGTGGTTGGACAGGAATAAAATAATGTCACACAATTTTTTTAAAAAGTAAGCAGAGGGGACCCGGGAAACTACAGGCCGGTTAGCCTTACGTCTGTCCCAGGGAAGATGGTGGAAAGCCTCATCCAAGAGAAAATCTTAAAACACATAGAAGAACAAACCTTGTTGAGAGAAAATCAGCATGGCTTCTGTAAGGGTAAGTCTTGCCTGACAAATCTTTTAGAATTCTTTGAAAAGGTCATGTGGATTTGGGTGAACCAGTGCATTGTCTATCTGGATTTTCAGAAGGCTTTTGACAAAGTCCCTCAACAAAGGCTGCTGAGAAAATTGCATAGTCAGGAGATAAGAGGGCAGATCCTCTTATGGATTGAGAACTGCTTGAGATCCAGGAAACAAAGAGTAGGTGTCAACGGGAAATTTTCACAATGGAGAGAAGTATCCTGGGACCAGTGCTTTTCAATCTGTTCATAAATGACCTGGAGACAGGGATAAGTAGTGAGGTGGCCAAGTTTGCAGATGACACGAAACTTTTCCGTGTGGTAAAAACCAGAGAAGATGGTGAAGAGCTCCAGAAAGATGACGTCGGAGTCTTCTTCCTCATTGAAGTTCCTCGTTGAACTTCATTCCCCCCTCCTCGTTGAAGTTCCTCGTTGAACTTCATTCCCCCCTCCAAACTGGGGGGATGGGCTGAGAAATGGCAAATGCGCTTTAAGGTAGCCAAATGTAAAGTAATGCATATTGGCGCAAAAAATCAAAACTTTATCTATCAGCTCATGGGCTCTGAGCTATCCGTGATGGATCAGGAAAGAGATCTTGGTATGTTGGTGGACAGCTCAATGGAGGTGTCTACCCATTGTGTGGCAGCGGTGAAGAAGGCCAATTCCATGGTAGGAATTATCAAAAAGGGGATTGAAAATAAAACAGCCAACATTATAATGCCATTATACAAATGATATTAAGGCCACACTTGGAGTATTGTGTACAACTGAGGTCACTGCATCTCAAGAAAGACATAGTGGAACTGGAAAAGGTACAGAAGAGAGTGACTAAAATGATTACTGGGCTGGGGCACCACCCTTATGAGGAAAGGCTAAAACATTCGGGGCTCTTTAGTCTGGAAAAAAGGCACCTGATGGGAAATATGATTGAGACGTACAAAATAATGCAGCGCATGAGTAAAATAGCTGAACAAGAGGAGAAACAATAAACCCATAAAATACCCATTCAGTGTGTCAGCTTGCATCAAAATTATCACCAGCTGTAGGTAATTAATCTCTAGCTGCCATTCACGTTTTGCTAAACCAATTATAAAATCTTTCCTTCCAAGTCTCTGTGCAGAGGTGTAACCCTTCCACCAAATACACTTCCCTGTTTACTGATGATATTTTGCAAAAATCTGTGGGCTCATTTTCTTCACAGCATACCATGAGGTGAGTTTAGGAAGAACTATGTGATTTGTTAACATTAACTTCAGCAACTATTTAAATCTACTGTGTACAGAAAAGGTAAGGATTGTCTCTGTGATGTATTCAGTGGAGACAGCAAACCTATTTTGAAATAATCATTATTAGTTTGGGGGATCTACTACATCAACACTGATAGCAACTGTATAATATAGCACACAATGCATACAGAAAAATTCTCTTGACAGACTGAAGAAATTTTACCGGTGAAAACTGTATTTTCAAATGTGCATGCCCATTGTGGGCTAGCTAGTACACCATATTTGTGCTGTGCATATGCACATACTTTGCTGCTTATAAATACTTTTAGAAGCCATATAGTGGGAGAAAATTCTACTGGTGAAAATTGTACTTTGAAATGTATATACCTATTGTGAGCTGTACACCATATTTGTGTTGTGCATATGCACATACTTTGGTGCTTAAAAATACAATTAGAAGCCAAATAGTGAGGGAACTGGGAATCTGGCACTGCGGAAAGCACTACATGAGGTTTTATAGATTAATCATCATACACTCCAGCAATACCTTCTTTAGTGTGTGTTATACAAAAGCAAAATACAGTGGTACCTCTACTTAGAAGCGGCTCTACTTGTGAGCAATTCGAGTTACAAATGCTGCTCTCCGCTCCACACTACAGCTGACTTTGACAGGTCCAACCTGTCAAAGTCACCTGTCACTGCAGAGCAGAGAGCAGCCTTTGCTGCCCATTGCCACCTCATCCTTCTTCTTTGTTGCTTTGATCGCTGCAAAAGACAACGAAGCAACCAAGAAGGATGAGGTGGCCATTGCGCCTCCCTTCCAACCTGCCCAGGCCATGCAAACATGCACCAATCAGATGCATGCTGACATGGCTCAGGTGGGTGGAAGGGAGGCATGTGGATGCTCGTGTGGCTCACCCCTTCTAACCACCTAAGCCACCTGAACATGAACATGTCACACAACATCCTCATGGTGGTGGAGGGGTGAGTCTCAAAGGGCTAGAGCCAATGACAACTCGGCTCTAGCTCTTTGGATCCTGTGCGCTCACCACTGTGATCCCCCTCAGGGTGGTGGAGGGGTGTCAAAGGGCTAGAACCAAGCTTTCATCTGCTGTAGCCCTTTGAAATCCGCCCACCCAACACCGCGAGAGGCTCCTCCTCCTCCTCCTCCTCCTTCTCTTCACCCGAGTCTCAGTGCAGAGACCCAGGCGAAGGGGGAGGTGGCTGCCTCCTTAATCAAGGGAAGCAGAAGCCTGCTCCCTGCAACCCCCTGGAGAGCCAATTTTGACAGGTAGCAAGGTCCCATCCCGTTTAGGTCTTTCTGCAGTACTGACCATGGAACAACAGGTCTCTGCTGTCATCTGTTCTGCCTTCCCCCCCCCCTTTTTTTTTTGCAGACTCCCCAGCTGTATCATGATCTGTATGACAGGACCCTAATGTTATTGGTATATGCACTGCTAGTCTCAAAAACTGGCTACTGTAATGCACTCTGCATGAGGCTCTCTTTGAAGCTGGTAAGAAAACTTCAGAGCATCCAGAATGCAGTAGCCAGATTAATTGGTAGAGTGAGTAAATTCCATCACATAACCCCTATTCTGGTCTGCTTGCACTGGTTACTAGTCCACTTCCGTGTCACATTCAAGGTTCTGGTACTAATGCAGAAAGACCTAAACAGGATGGGACCTTGTTACCTGTCTAAACATCTTCTTCCAAGTTTTGCTGCCTGTCTTTCCTGGTCCTGGTCCTACCCAGTCTTCTCAGGTCTCATAACTGCAGGTGTCAATTATTTTTATTTATTGGATTTATATACCTCCCATCTAGTTATTAGGCTACTCTGGCGATGTGCAATAATAAATATAACAAAAATATCACAGTGAGTAAATAAAATAACATATTACTGTCATATTATATAACATTGTAAACTAAAAAAACATTAAATAGATAAAACCACATATGCTAATTACAAGAAAACGCAAGACAATCACCAAGAGGAATGGGGTAGTAATTGAGAGGGAGAGGCAGATAAATCTGTAATGTAATGAGTCCCTAAAATTGTAATCAGGTCTTAGGGAAAGCCTGCTTGAAAGTTTTCAATTTTTGCTTAAATTGCGAAGTCTTGAGAAGTACTCCAGGTGATCAGACCCCATCTGGAGTATTCTGTCCAGTTCTGTACGCCTCAATTTATAAAGGATGTTGACAACCTCAAGTGGGTACAGAGGAGGGCGACCAGGATGGTTGAAGGTTTGGAAGAAATGTCTTATGAGGAATGGCTGAGGGAGCTGGGAATGTTTAGCCTTTCAAAAAGAATGCTGAAATGAGATATGGTAGCTATGTTTAAATATTTGAAAGGATGTCATATTGAAGAGGGAACAGGTTTGTTTTCCATGGCTTCAGAGACTAGGACTCGGGGCAATGGTTTCAAACTACAGGAAAAGAGATTCCATTTCAACATTAGCAAGAAATTCATGGTAGTTAGAGCTGTTTGGCAGTGGAATATGCTGCCACGGAGGATGGTGGAGTCTTCTTCTTTAGAGGTTTTTAAGCAGAGGCTGGATGGCTATATGTCAGGAGTCCTGTGATGGGGTTTCTTACATGGCAGGGGGTTGGACTGGGATTCTATGATTTTATGATTCTATGATTTTTAGTTGTTACTTTCTGAACTTCCCTTGGATCAGAAGCCTCAATTGCCCAGCCTGGAAGGACAAGTGACTTGGGAAGATCTGGGTGAGGAGGGACTCTGACAGATACTGTGGTCCTAAAATGTTTAGGGCTTTGTATTAGAGAAGGGCAACAAACTAAAAACAAAACACTGTTTCATTGTTTCATTATGAAACAAAACAAAATAAACTATTTCAGGCCAAACCAAACCAAACTGCTTTTTCTGATTCAGAAACCAAACCAAGGGTGTTTCCTTGGTAAGGGGAAAGGTGGCAGTGGGAGGAAGCAATTACTCACTCACTTTTCTTGAATTGGAGAATTAATTGCTGCATCATGTATAGTGGTAACTTAGTGCTCTTAATATACTTTCTGGGTTGAAGTTCAACCTGGTGGAAGCAGTAGCACAGAAAGATATTAACTATCCAATCTACTTGAAAATAGTGATTGCATGCATGTATCGGCAACAAAATTGCAGCAGAGCTTCCGCAAGCTCTTCCCTATAAGCCCCCCAAATTTGGGAAGGTTTGGGGTTCAGGGGGCCAAGTTATTCAACTGCAAAGAAGGTACCATTCGCAAATTGCAAAAGTGTGTACAATGCACGCTGGCAATATAGGGGTTAATCCAGCTCCCTATTATCTATAGAGTTCTGAATTGTTTTGTTTCATTTTATTTCCAAAAAAATTGTTACTAATGAAATGAAATGAAATTGCTAAAGAAGCAAAATGAAATGAAGTGCTATATTTTCGTTTTGTGCCCATCTCTACTTTGTATGTTATCATCAGGGCCTTGAAGTAAGAACATAAGAACATAAGAACATAAGAAGAGCCATGCTGGATCAGGCCAAAGGCCCATCTAGTCCAGCTTCCTGTATCTCACAGCGGCCCCACCAGATGCATCTGGGAGCTCAGGAGACTAGATATCTGTCTCCTGATACCACTCCCCTGCATCTGGCCCTTGAAGTATCCTGGTTTAAAGGCTAGAGATTACACATCTCCATCATGGTCTGTAACCTGTGATGGACTTTTCCTCCAGGAATCTGTCCAGTCCCCTTTTGAAGGCATCCAGGTCAGATGCCATCACCACATTGTGTGGCAGGGAATTCCATAGACTTACAACGCGCTGAGTGAAAAAATATTTTCTTTTGTCAGTTTTTACTCTCCCAGCCCTCAATTTGAGTGTATGTCCCCTAGTTCTGGTATTTTGGGAGAGGGAGAAGAGCTTCCCTCTATCCACTTTACTCATACCCTGCATTATTTTGTATGTCTCAATCATATCCCCCCTCAGGCGCCTTTTTTCCAGACTAAAGAGGCCCAAATGTTTTAGCCTTTCTTCATAAGGGAGGTGCCCCAGCCCACTAATCATTTTAGTCGCCCTCTTCTGCACCTTTTCCAGTTCCACTATGTCTTTCTTGAGATGCGGTGACCAGAATTGTACACAATACTCCAGGTGGGGCCTTACTATTGTTTTGTATAATGGCATTATAATGTTGGCTGTTTTATTTTCAATCCCCTTTTTGATCATCCCTAGCATGGAATTGGCCTTCTTCACCGCTGCCGCACATTGGGGAGACACCTTCATGGAGCTGTCCACTAACACACCAAGATCTCTTTCCTGATCCGTCACGGATAACTCAGAGCCCATGAGTTGATAGATGAAGTTTGGATTTTTTGCCCCAATATGCATTACTTTACATTTGGTTACATTAAAACGCATTTGCCATTTCTCAGCCCACTCCCCCAGTTTAGAGAGATCCTTCTGGAGCTCTTCACAATCTTCTCTGGTTTTTACCACACGGAAAAGTTTTGTGTCATCTGCAAACTTGGCCACCTCACTGTTTATCCCTGTCTCCAGGTCATTTATGAACAGATTGAAAAGCACCGGTCCCAGGACAGAGCCCTGGGGCACACCGCTTTTCACTTCTCTCCATTGTGAAAATTTCCCATTGACACCTACTCTTTGTTTCCGGGATCTCAACCAGTTCTCAATCCATAAGAGGACCTGCCCTCTTATCCCCTGACTGTGCAATTTTCTCAGCAGCCTTTGTTGAGGGACTGTGTCAAAAGCCTTTTGAAAATCCAGATAGACTATATCAACCGGTTCACCCAAATCCACGTGCCTGTTGACCTTTTCAAAAAATTCTAAGAGGTTAGTCATTGCAGAAGCAAACAGGTAGCTGGTGCAGAGCAGCCAGTGTGAGGGTGATATGATGGTGTTGTCTCACACCATTTAATAATCTGGCCATTGTACTCTGCACCAGCTGGAACTTCAGCATTAACCTCACAGGCAGCTCCATGTAGATAGCACAGCAGGAGTCTAATCTCGAGATTACCAAATACATGGACCAACATGGTGAGGGCCCTGGTGTCCAGGTAGAGATGTGGCTGGGCTATCTGCCACAGTTGGGAGTGGACAGAACAGACCACAGATGCCACCTGGACATAGAATGCCCAAGCTGTGAACTGCAGCTTAGCAGGGTGGGTCACTCTCTCAAAAAGAGAGTGTGTGTGTTTCACTAAGCCAATACCAAGAGAAACCTGTAAAACACCAACAATGAATTGGGCTTTCTTGGCAGTGGCACCATCTATCTGGCATGCCCTCCCTCGGGAAGCCTATTCTGCTGTACAGTAGCTATTGTTTGTTATTAGGTTTGGTTATGGGATATGAAAGAAATAAAGGTTTTGTGACATTCAAATGACAGTAACAACACTATGAAGATATGGACTTTGAATCCCATGTGGAAAATAATACAACTTAATCATTTTTCTAACACCTATAAAATTACAACTTCTTTCTGTATATTTCATGACAGATCCTATTCTGATGCTAATAAATGAGATGTCAATTGCATTGGAGATTTTTTTTCTGCTGATAAAAAATAACAGTTCCTAATCAGGATCTTAAACTTCAAAATTCTTTCATTCCTAAAAATTTTTTGCCGAGACAGCAAAAAAACCCTACCATATTAAGAATTTCTTCCTCCACTCCCCCTAATTTTACATAGACTTCATAAACAGTTAATACAATTACTAATCACGAAATATGGTCCTGTACAGTACAAGAGCTGATATTTTTAAGGACAGCAAACTGGCTACAGAATACAGTAACCCCCATTATTCGTGGGGTTTAGGGACCGACCCAACCCGCGATAATTGAAAATCCACAATACGAGGATGTAGGTCAGGTCAGGCCTGGGGGGCACAAAGTTTAAAATGTCTTTTGGCTCCATTGTTAAAGACATTTTAAACATCATGCTCTGCTCCTCCTCCATGCCCTAGGGGATGGGAAGAAGTGGCCCACGATGTTTAAAATGACTTTAAGCAACAGAGCCAAGCACTTGGCTCCATTGCTTAAACTAATTTTAAACACAGCACACTGCTTCTCCCGACCTCCCTGGGTGCGAGGGAGCAGAGTGCAATGCTTCCATGGAGGCAAGCCCTGGGCTCCAGCTGATTGGTGCTGGGGTTGGGGAGAAAAACCTTTTGTTTCCTCACCCCAGCTCCAATCAGCTGGAGCCTGGAGCTTGGGGAAGGTGGGGAAAGGTTTTAAAAGCCCCAGCTTTTAAAACCATCTTCCTCTCCCTTAAGCCCTTTCCAGGTACTGCATGATATGGTGGGACTGCAGTATATGAACCGTGAAAGGGTGGGGGACCACTGTAGAAAAGAACAAGTGCATAGAGATAATGCTTCACTGCATCCCACATAGAACACACAACAATCTTCATGAAAGAGGAATCATTAGGGCTTTGAGAACAATATCAAGACCTTTCACACAGGATTATAAGTACTTGCAGATTCCAGAAAAAAATATTGACAGAACTACAAAAATGAATAGCATATATATTACATCGATATCTAACAGATACATAGGTTTTGGTTAAGATGTATCTTTTATGTAATACTTTTTTATAATTTTAATTGACTGTGGTATTTTTGAATAATACCAATGATGATGATGGTGGTGGTCAATCAAGTCAACTCATGACAATCCTTTTTGGGGTTTTTCCAAGTAGAGGATATTCAAAAGTGCCTTAGCATTCCCATCTTCCAAGGATGCCTTGAGACTGTGCAGCATGCTCAAGGCCAAAGTGGCTGGCTCTGCTCATAAATGGACACATATCTAACACCAGAAACAACAACAACAACACAAACACACAAAAATAGTTTCAGGATCCTACAGTATTCAAGGCTCAAAGTGTTCAAATTCATGTTTTTGTATTATAGCTGCCATAGCTCCATGGAGTACCAGGAACCCACCTAGGGGCACCATGAAATAATCTAATACTTCCCCCTCCCTTCTTCCTTCCTCATCTGAAGTATCATACAGCAATTACTTGCAGTTTCTCTATTGATTTGGTTTCCTGCCCTCCTGTTCACAAGGGAGTTCCTTGCCCCCTCCTTCCAGAAAAAAATGTGGTTTTTCAGTTTTTCCAGAAACTGCTTCCCTCAGATATGTTGAGTTGTGAGGACATTCCTGTTAGTCAACCTAGATATAACATAGCCACTGACTGCCCAGAGCGGCCAGTCCTGATAATATATCTTGGGTAAAGGTAAAGGTAAGGGCAAAGGTTCCCCTTGCAAATGCATGCTAGTCGTGTCCGACTCTAGGGGCGATGCTCATCTCCGTTTCTAAGCCAAACAGCTAGTGTGCAAGTCTGTGGCCATGTGGCCTGCATGGCCAAATTCATTTCTGCACATGGAACACATAGACCAAAGCTATTTGGGAATTTATAGGTTAAAACATTAATTTTGAATTGTGCCCAGAAACAGATTAGCAGCCATTGGATATACTTTAATAGAGGTTATGTGATCCCTGTTAACTGATGGTGGTTACAATATAATTGCAGCCTTTTGGACCCATTGGATTTCCCAAACACTTTCCAAAGGCAGGCCCATGAAGAGCATGTTTCAGTAATCCAGCCAAGATGCAACAAGGGCAAAAAAGCTCACTGGGTAAATAGCCTATCTTGCAAGTTTGGAGCTCCCTCCCGCTGGAGGCCAGGACTGCCCCATCTCTGCTGTCTTTCCAGAAGCAGGCAAAGACCTTCCTCTTCGGGCAAGCTTTCCCTGAATGAGGGACTACCTGCTATGTGGCTTTATATGGATTACCATACATTATTGCATTGACTGATTTCATAAGAACACTAGTGTTTTCCATGTTTCTTTTTGCCCCTCATAATGGGTTTTTCTTTTCTTTTCTTCATGCTCTTTATAGCTCTAATGTTACCTTTTAATATTCTAAGATGACTCTTCAAATTCCCTGTTCTTAACATGAATACGTCTTAAATGTTCTGGACTGTATATTTTCCCTCATTATTGTAAGCCACCTTGGATCCTTTTCCAAGGAGAAAGGTGGGGTAAAAATATTCAAAGTAAATAAATAAATGAATGATTATAGACCAGTTGCTTTAACTTCTGTGTTCATGAAAACTTTAGAGAGACTACTGTTGGCTCACCTGAAATCTATCATGGACTTATCATTAGATCCATTGCAATTTGCTTATCGTGAAAACAGATCAATAGATGATGCTATTAATATGTCCTTACATTATATATTGCAACATCTTGAATCTCCAAAATTTTATGCAAGGGTTCTTTTTGTTGATTTTAGTTTTGCATTTAACTGTGGGAGCTATCCCGTGGAAGCCTCGACCCGCAAGGCTTGGAAATGTGGGAATTCTCCCGTG
>JAHTLZ010000379.1:57378833-57461872 GCA_023846285.1 Phrynocephalus versicolor | reverse complement strand
TGTGTGTGTGTGTGTGTGTGTGTGTGTGTGTGTGTGTGTGTGTGTGTTTAGAGATGGGAAACACAGAGAATTACTGTCTAATCCAGGAGTGAGGAACATGCTGCTGGACTCCTACTTCCCTGGGTATAAGACCCATTGAATTTAGTAAGTACTGTGTCTCAGCAGAAACGCAAAAGATTCCAGGTAAATTAGGATTCTCAGTCATACATCTTTGCTTGTGCATTTTGGGGCAATTGGACTGTCACTCTGAATGTACAGAATTCACTTGGCTGTTACATTGTGATGCCTTACTGCCTTATTGAGATGAAACAGAAGTTAGGTTTCTTAGTTTAGATGATTATGAGAATTTCAGTCCCCATCATACAATATCACTGCATGTGCTAAACTTTCAGAAGCATATACAACTGCCGAGTGACCAAGTCAGTGTTGTCTCTGGAATGATGGTCGATTTGGGGGTGGAAAATTCATATTCAAGTTTCGCCACATATCCCCTAAACAAGTCAACATATGTATGGACAACTGCCCTTGCAGACTTTTAAGAATAAACATATGTGAATATTATAAAATACTTTTGCACTCTGCAATAGCATTGAGATAGGTAATGCAATTTCTTCTGACTCCCTAAATTAATCAAATTTTAAATGTTATTTATCAGAACTAGACATGAATACCAATATATTGTCTGGTTAACAAATGATCTAGAATTGTACATTTATGAGACAGGCACTTTCAAACATACCAAACCAGTGTAAAAATCTATTTAGTTGACACGAAATAGCTGGTATGTCTTAATGTTGTAGTGGATATGGGTAGCTGAATTTACCAGAAGAAAAACTGAATTTATCTGAGTTTAGTTCACTGCAACTAAAAGCAAAATGGTTTGCTAGAATAGTGTCTTTACTTTTCAGTGATGTTTTAAGGACTTTATTATGGGAACTGTAGTTTCAGATCAGACAATTAAGGAAACTGCAACAATAATAAACATGCTACCTAATAAGGACTAGCTAATGACTGGGGATACAGTCCATTGAGGTTTTTTCCTGTGGGCATCCCATTGATATGACCTGAAGTGGAACATGAGCATATTCTGTGTGATTCACATGTCTTTTAGAGGGAATCAACCACGGGAAAGGTACTATTGACCTTAATCCAAAATAAACAGTATATTAGGAATGCCAAATGTGAATTTTACCTACAGAGCTGTATCTTCCTCCAACTAATGTTACAAAATAGTTCCTTAAAATAAATCTATTTATATATCTTCTGTTTGACCAATCAATAAAAATACTGCAAATGATTACAAAAAAGCAAATAAAAACAGCAATGTCACAGTTATGCACATTCCAGTAAAGTGCATTTTACTGAGCGATGCCAGCTGTTTATAGATAACTGCATAGTAATGTTAGTGAGCTGGGAGAAATAGAAGCAAATAGAGAAAAATAAAAACACTTGCAAAATCTAAACAAACGTATGCTTATTTGTAAAATAACAGTTTATGTTTAATTAAAAGTTATTTGCATTTAATAATAACACTACCAAAGACTTCATTCTTCATTCCTTTCATTTTACTGCTTTAACAGTAACTATGTGCTAAAACTACTGTTTAAACAGCCATATGGTGCACTGCTTGATCTTTTAATATACATCATACTCTCGTTATGTGTGCTTTTTGTTTCATTCCAACTTAAAATAATGAAATAAAACATACACATGAGTAAATGAGAGTGTGAAAATTCACTACTGGAAGATATTAACACTATGAATAATAAAATGGCTGATTTGGTATACCTAAATAGCTATGCATTGTATCATTGTTCAAGAAAAGAACGTATGTTGTCTCATGAATATGTGGAAGTTAAAGATGAGGCAAGACATGGAAATAACATATACTTTCTACACTTGGAAATAACAAAAATGCAATACATAATAATATGGCTTCAAAATATTTTCCTTTCGCTAGCTTATTTTAAAAATATGTGTAAAGATTAACCAACCTGCACTTGAAATAAATTAGATATAATCTTTGTTTCTAAAAGTGTATTTTAATAGGTATTAAACTAATTCTGCAGGTCCAGGCATTACATGTGGAATATATAAAACCAGCAAGCCAACTGAATACATGATACTATAGCCACTCAGAGTATAAAAGGAAACAGTATATTTTCACACCAGTATCTCAAAATATTTGTTTAAACAGTAGTCACCCAGTTTCTTTAAAAATCATGGGATCCATATTATTAGGACTAGTTTTCTTGTTTGTTTTAATGGCAGTTACTATAAAGCTTGTTACAAATAGAAATCTGTTCCCAGTTTGCTTGTTTAGGACAAAATATAACCTCTAGGTTCACACAGTTATATATAACTGTCTGTGTGTGTGTGTGTGTGTGTGTGTGTGTGTACAAAGTCATTTCTAACAATCTTTTTGCAAAAACATTTTCCACAATTATCCAAAATGAGTACAAACCAACAGCTTTTATAATCTGGAACAAAGTTGAAAATATATTTGTATGTTGAAGCAATGTATATTGAAGCTGAGCCTGTTGTTAAAATTTAAGCCTTCAAATCTTATATACAGTATTTGATAATAGGTTGAAAACACAGTTTTGAAGTTTTATTTCTCCTGGTCTCTACATAAAATGATATTTTTTCTAAGGGAAAATACTGTTATAAACATAATCACGTTCCATATGCCAAGTGTGTATAACAAGAAGCCATTTTTGATATACCACCCTCTGTTTCCAAGATTTCCAGAGCTTCTGTCATTTTCTACACCTACCTGTTAATATAATGACAATGCTTCAATATGCAAATTTATTTCATATTCATAAGACAGAGTCAAGTCACATATGTAACAACAATAAAACAGATTTTCCTTTGCAGAACAAAACACTGGTTTAATACAGATGCTTGTCTTCTGAATTAGTAATATTTTTTCACCATTCCACAAGGGTAAGTTGCCTAGTAAGGATTAAATGTTTTAAATCATGATGCTAATTTAAAAGTTTGCTTTATATTTAGAGTATAAAATAAAGAACATCATCATTTAATAAAGCTGCCTGTTTAAAAGTTATTAAAGCAAGTTCTCCTAGTAAATTACACTCTTAAAACACAAACATACATTACAGTTTAAATATCATACCATTTTGCATATATTTATGCATTGTTTACTGTAAGTTCCTTTGGCAATGGTACCCTTCTGCTATTAAATTTTACCGAATAAAGCCAGAAACTCAGACCAAGGAGAATAGATAGTTACCACTTTATGAACTAAAGTACACTGAAGAATATTGACTTCATATCAGTTTGACATGCATATTTATACCATAAAACTACATGTTTCATCCAGATGAGAAGAAAGTTTAAAAGGGAACTGCAGGCAGACAGGACAGTGTAGCTGCAAAAAGTAACTCAAATTATTTCAATAAAATGTTAACTTTTTAAGGCAAGGTAAAAATTTAACTAAGGAAGCACTGGCTCCCATTATTTTTGAACATTTTTGTGCAAGCAGCAAACCCTAAGAGGATCAACTGTATTTTATGTCATCAGCATTTTATGTGCCACATTTAAGTACTTTAGTGAAAATACCATGCAATGAAAGACTTATGAATATAAATAAAGCTAAGTCCTCAACTGCAAATCTTATCATTTCTTCAAAATGGCTAAAACAGCTTCAAATGTTACCTTCTGAGATCACAGCTTATTATATACAAATGATAATGTACACATGGGCACACAAATATGCAGGCAGGCATCTCTATATGTAAACATATACACATATATGCATTACATGTATTAAAAACAGACCAGAGTACAAAATTAGTCAATATCGATAATGCACTCTGAACATGCCAGAGAATGGTTAACAAATGTGTGAGATACAGTCCGACGATATCCCTCTAGACAACATTAACAACAAAATGCTCGGTGTGAATCTCATCTGGGTGCCAATGAAACAATTGTTAAAGTCAATTCAGTGTGCCAGTAAGAAAGCCCAAACTTTCAAGAATCTTCCCTTCACTGGCCTCAAGAGTTCACCTTTATCTCCCATGAAAATAAATGCCAATACAAAAATTCTAAAGTACCTCCATAAACCCAGAGGAAATGCTCTGGACAGACAGATGATGTGAGATATATTTCTTCCTTTCCATTCTTGGGCAGCTTCTTCTCTCTGCGGCTGAAAGCAAATGCTTTGAGACTCAGTCGCATATTTAATTAGAAGCAAGCTGCTTGCACTATCACCGTGCGAATCTACCTCTCCAATCTCTCGTGAGTCAATCTTTCCCATCTCTGATTTTCTTTTATATTTATGCTAGAATATTTAATTGTAGACAAAAGGTTACTCTGGCTGTATTCACTGCACAGAGGCAGAATAATCTGCTTTAAAAGGCTTGACATTTCAGGCTTTTCAAAAAGGCTGAAAAAAATTATATCCCTGCTTTTGTTAATCAATGAAGTAGAACTCTCCTGAACAAAAGAATTAAATTGCTTGGTTGGTTTAATAAAACCAACAGAAATAGCAGCTTCCTCTGGGCTTTATTGTGTAGGCATGGCACACACATCCAGCACTGTAATTCCATATGATTCAGGGGCAAAACTCTAATTTCTGCACACAGTTGGGTTTTTAAATCCTATTCAGACTCTAACCATTCTGGTTGGTTCTCTAAGGCCAGATTTATCATTAAACTTGACTTTTTCCTAGGTACAGCAGACATGCAGCAATTGTGTTTGTTTTTTGTTATCCTTCCTTAACAAAAACATAACATAAAATAATGATTATTTAAAATGCATTAATCTAGCTATTAGTCTGACACAGTTTTCGTTAGGTTGGGTGTTAATCTTTTTATACCTTTACTCAGCTATTAAATAATTGTAGAAGGTGATGAGGGTGGGAACAAGTGTCAATGGGTTGTACATGAACATGCAAAACAGTAGTTAGAAAATCCACTAACTTCATCCAAGAAAAGAATGTTTTGTTAAGAAGAATTACTTGAATCAATGCTAATTAAGTTGTATTCAAGGCAAAACATAATGTTAAAATGTTTTGAAAGATTCCCCAAAAAAGAAGATAGCATAATGGCATATAATTTTGACAGTATTTTAAGTTCTAAGACATTTACCATCTTCAGCCAATCAGAAGAGGTGAATTGCTGCTATTCCAAGAACTCTAGGAGTGAGGCCCTTTTGTAAATACTCTGCACTGGAGCTTTACTTCTGTGTAGACAGAAACCCACCACTCACAAGGAGCAGAGCTGATCAGTCTCATCAATGGAGAAGAGAAACCAAGCGCCTGGTTTCTCTAGACTGACGCCTTGAGTTGAGATTACAAACCTGAAGACCCCTCACTGAGCTCCTCCTAAACCTGCCCCCCTCCAAAGAACTAAGTGCCAACACACTGCTCCCAACAAAACAGATACTTTTTGCTCCCCACTTCCCAGTGCAGAATGCTAAGTCAGGGAGTAAAGGAAACCAAGTCCTAGAGTCCAATGCATGATTGCCCCTTTAAGAATCCCTACTCCTTGGCCATGTAGAAGGGAATCTTAGAAAGCCTGGAAGAATATGTGTCCTTAGCACAAGCTGTTGGAGCAAATTCCTTTCATCAAGTGATCTGTCCATGGTTCTGCAAGTCTCCTTCATGACCCTCTCCTATTCCTAAACTATGTACAGTACCAATATTGGCTTCCTCTATCTTCCTTGATATATACTACTTGATATATAAAATATATACAGCTCTATAGACCCTGCCATAATGTTCCCATTTTTACTAATCAACTGTCCTCCAATTCTCCCCCTCCTCCTCTGCCCCCCTCCCCTATACACCTCCCACCTCTATATACTACAGCCAATGAATATCTGGTATGAAATGTATATCCCATTCCATATTAAGGTATATTGCACACCTCATTCTGCTTCTATATGCCTGAAGAAATGGATGTGTAGTCCACGAAATGTTACATTAAAATATGAAAATTAGTCTTTAAGGTGCCACATGTTTTGTGTCTTTTGTTTTGTTTTGTTTTTTCTTTGATTTTGCCTGAAATTCTTGAAAAGACTAACACGGCTACCCTCTCTGAAACATACATTACTTGGTATCTTCAATTTAGTTCAGATAATTCCTCTTAATAACACTTCAGATTTTTGGTTCCATCATTTCCAAGGCTGGTCTGTCCCTTCATTCCCTACATGGCTAGAGTGCCTGAGAAGCTTAAAAGGATTTTGGCAAACACCACATCCCTGTTTATTTCAAACCCACAAAGTGTTCTGCTTATATACCACCTCATACCACTTCAAGTAGTCTCCGGGCAGTTTACAGTTTAATTATGCAGGCTACACCCTAACCTACACAAATACGCTAAGCCAAAGACTCATCCACCCAAAGGATCCAATACCAAAACAAAAAAGGAGCAATATAGTATATGTGGTTCAATGCAGTGAGGAGTGTGCAGACCTCTACACTGGAGAAACTAAACAGCCATTAAACAGAAGGATGGCCCAACATAGGAGGGGTAACAGCTCAGGACCAGAACCAGCAGAACACTCCATTTGAAGGGCAAAGGGCACTCTTTCAAAGATGTAGATGTACACATATTAGACAGAGAAGAAAGGTTGTTTGAGAGAGGAGTCAGGGAAGCAATTCATGTGAGCATTGAAACCCCCTCTCTCAATAGAGGTGGGGGCCTCAGGTGGGGGCCTCTATCTGCTATCTATCAGGGTGTGCTTTCAACAATACCCAGACAAATCAAAAAGCTTTCACCACCAAGGCCATAGCTAATGACCCATACTTTATAGGTTTCAGCACCTTAGGCCATTGTTCACCTTAAGGCTATGGATACTATTGTCTACTATGAGCCTATTTCAGACCAGTATGAAAAGAGGACAAAGCTGACTATAAGATGGAGGACTCACACTAGCTGTATTCAGACTGATGAACCTTTTTGGATGAGCAGTGAAATGTTTCTACCTCTCAAGAAAACAAAGTCCAGTAGTCATGATGACTCAACTTCCAGAGTTCCAGAATCTTATTCTGGATATGAGAAGTATGTGAAACATGGCCAATAGAGATGGGCACGACTTAGCAGTATTTTCGTTTTCGTTTTCGTTTTTCGTTTTCGTTACGGAAACGAAACGAAAACGAAAATCGGCACCAACCTGGACCAAAACGGAAACGAAACGACTAATTTCGAGCCAATTTTCGTTTTTCGTTACTGGAAAAGCATTCAATTGAGCTAAATGGGGAGAAACGAAAAAAATTTTGTTTTCGTTTTCATTTTTCGTTTTCGTTACGTAACGAAACGAAAACGAAAAATTTTGAAATTAGCCCACGAAAACGGAAACGAAACGACTCAGACCCTAGCCGAAAACGAAAACGAAACTTTTTTTCTGAGTCGTGCCCATCTCTAATGGCCAAGGTAAGAGATTCTTCTAAATTTACCAATGACCTTCAATACAAATAGTTATGGTATACTTCTCAATATATGGGATGACTCCTCCATAGTTACTTCCAGAAGGTGCTTCTGGGAGATTAGCTCAGTCCCTTGGTGCCTGAGCTGTGAAGTCTCTTGGTTTCTTTTATATCTTTTCTGATTTAGAACATTTTGGCAGGACTCTGCTGAGACTCCACTGATAAGAAAGCCTCATGTGTAGAGAAACACAGGATAGTGCAACCTTGCCAATGGACCTGCAGTCTCTCTCTGAGAAAGTCTGGCTTAACACTTGTACAATTTGACTAAATAGGAGTCTGACCCAAGCCTGCAGGAGATATCACCCAAAGTAAGGTATAATTGGTATCTTGATGAGACTCTACTGGTCAAAGGAATGTGATGAATTATTGGATATGCTGAGCTACATTAGATCCAACGGACAAGCTAACTAAACCTTTTTAGTCCTAAAGGTGACACAAGACTCTCAATTTTGCTGCAACAGACAAACACAGTTACCTGCTGAGGAGGAAGGGTTCTAAAGTTTGGTCATGATCAAACTACACTATATGATAGGATGATATCCCTACTGAGAAATGTCTGTGAAGATTCTCAGTCATCCAGGTGTGTTTATCTGGGAGTTGAGTCATGGCTACTGTACTTTTTTTTTCTATCTCTCAAAAAAAGAAGTCCAGTAGCCATGACTCAACTCCCAGATACTGAGAAATGCCTTCCCCCAAGTTGCTACTCCATTCACAAAGGGAAAGTTGGGACAAACATAACAACTAGGGAAAGTTGCTATCATCTCCACACCCCATTTACCTCATTACATCATGTGATACAGAGACACTTTTTTCCTTTCTATTCCTCCGGCTAGCTAATTGTCAGATATGGTTGCTGGCCAGGATCTACTGTGTCTTTTGACCCAAATATATTATGTAAAAAACCTGTGAGCTGAGTGTTCAGCAGTTTCTATACTGAAAGCCCCACACTTCAAGGTGGAGTGTGTCTTTGAACATCGCTCCCCTTTTTTCCCCAGGAGTCAATTCCTACCACTATATATTTAGTGCCATGCAAAGATCTTGAATGTCCACTGGTCTTCTAAGAAATGTTTATATTTCTTGAGTTGATTCTACAGCTTTTAATTGCTCTTTTATTGCTATTTTGTACTTTATTTCCCCCCTCTTGATTGTTACCTCTTGTTTTTATTGTTTCTGTTCCAGTTAACTGCCTTGGAATTGAACGAGGACAGCTGGTGTACAATTGTAGAAAGAATAGTTAAATAAAATAATATTAAAGGAATCAAACAAATTGGCACACTTTCTCATGGGCCTGATGCCTTGTTTAGATACCATGTTAAAGTATGTTGACTCAAATATTCAATTATAGCTTATATTGTTATTTGTGGGATTTATTGTTATCCTATTGTTATTTCAATGTTTGTATTCATTATTCTTAATGTTTCTGTTTCTTATTTTAATTATAAGTGCCATCTTCAAAATATTTTAAAAATTATTTAAAAGAACTCAGTTTCTTAAACAGATGTTTAAACAAGGTTATCCTAGACCAGTGATGGCAAACCTTTTAGAGACCGAGTGCCCAAACTGCAATTCAGAGCCCACTAATTTTTTGCAAAGTGCCAATACAGCAATTTAACCTGAATACAGGTGGCTGTGAAGGGGCGATGTTGGATGCCCACAGAAAGGGCTCCAAGTGCCACCTTTGGCACCCGTGCCATAGGTTCACCAACACTGTCCTAGACCATCCATATGTTTTCAATTAACATCAACTACAATATATTTTGGACTGCTGTGGTGACTATATGTTAGGAAGGCTGCATACTTGGAGGATAAATTATAGAAGGTCTGAGATGCTGGGGACTTTAGCTCAGATCATAGCATTTATGGAACAAGGCTTTACAGCCTTTATTCTTTCATTCTTGTTACATAATTACCTGGATCAGCGGAGCCTTATGACAGTTACACATGCACTGGTAACATCCTGTATTGATTACTGCAATGCCCTTTACATGGGGCAGCCTTTGAAGGCAGTTCAGCGATTGCAACTGCTTCAGTATCGCACGGTGCAGCTGCTTATTGGAGGGGCTACCACGAATCACATCACACTGATTCTGTACAACCTGCATTGGTTACCAGTTGTTGCCCGAGCACAATTCAAAGTGCTTGTTTTGACATATAAAGCCCTACATGGCTAAGGACCTAGATACCTGAAGGACCACCTCCTTCCATATGAACCTACCCAGAAATGAGATCTAGCCAGGGAGCACTCCTGAAAGCGCCATCCCTCAAGGAGCTAAAAGGGATGGCTTGCAGGTATAGAGCCTTTTTGGCAGCTGCCCCCAGGTTATGGAATGCCTTCCTGAGTGAGATCCACCTGGCACCAACATTGATAACATTTTGGCGCCACATTAAAACCTTCCTATTTTGTAATTTTTTAAACTGACATAACATAGATTGTGGGTCCTGATGGCAATTTTTACTGTATTGTATTTGTGTTTTAAATGTTTTAAGCATTTTAATTATTTATTGGTATTTTAACATTTTAATTGTTTTAATTGCTTTTGACTGTGAGTCGCCCAGTGACCTTTGGGTATTAGGTGACATATAAGTTATATAAGTTATACATATAACAATAGTAAGGCCGCACCTGGTATTTTGTGTGCAATTATGGTCACAGCATCTCAAAAAGGACATAGTGGAAATGGGAAAGGAGCAAAAGAGAGTGATTAAAATGATTACTGGGCTGGGGGACCTCCTACTTATCTAGAGGGACTTCTAAAATGTCCTTGCTTGATGTTATGCCCCTTGTCCTTCAGTCATACAAATAATATGCCATTTCCTGATGTTAATTGAAAACATATGGATGGTCTAGGACAGTGTTGGTGAACCTATGGCACGGATGCCAAAGGTGGCACTTGGAGCCCTTTCTGTGGGCACCCAACATCGCCCCTTCACAGCCACCTGTGTTCAGGTTAAATTGCTGTATTGGCACTTTGCAAAAAATTAGTGGGCTCTGAATTGCAGTTTGGGTACTCGGTCTCTAAAAGGTTTGCCATCACTGGTCTAGGATAACCTTGTTTAAACATCTGTTTAAGAAACTGAGGCTAAAACATTTGGGGTTCTTTAGTTTGGAAAAAAAGGTGCCTGAGGAGGGATATGTTTGAGACGTACAAAATAATGCAAGGCATGAATAAGTGGATAGAGGGATGCTCTTCTTCCTCTCACAAAATACCAGAACTAGGATACATACACACAAATTTAGGGCTGGGAGAGGGAGAACAGACAAAAGAATATATTTTTTTACCCAGCTTGTTGTTAGCCTGTGGAACTCCCTGCCACAAGATGTGGAGAGGGCATCTAGCCTGGATGCTTTCAAAAGGGGATTGGACAGATTCCTGGAGAAGCTTAAAACTGGGCTACTTCAAGGACCAGATGCAAGGGAGTGGGATCAGGAGACAGATATCTAGTCTCATGCGCTCCCAAACGCATCTGGTGGGGCCACTGTGAGATACAGGAAGCTAGACTAGATGGGCCTTTGGCCTGATCCAGCATGGCTCTTCTTATGTTCTTATGTAAGTTGTATATATAAATAAATAAATAAATGGTTTCTACCCCCCCCCCCCCCCAAAAAAAAACACCATTGGCTGAGTGTGTCCAGGAATTCAGGATGATATACCATTGATGTTTACAAATCTTTTACATTTTCAACAGTCAAATATGGCAATGAGTGAACTAGGCTACTAAAAAAAATAAGCCAAAGATAATAAAATAACATTTGTATACCACCCTATTAATACAATGTTCTATTCTGGGTGGTATACAACATAATATAACAGTAAACGTATAAATGAAGAGTGGAAGGAATAAAACCATTCAAAAAATTAAAAAGAAATGGCATATTATTTGTATGACTGAAGGACAAGGGGCATAACATCAAGCAAGGACATTTTAGAAGTCCCTCTAGATAAGTAGCATTTTGATTGTCTTCTGAACTTGAGTAGGGGCAGGCATACTGTACCTCCACCAAGAGCTGGTTCCACAGAATCAGCACCATTGTGAAGAAGCCCCAACATCTTGTAGCTGACTACTAGGCATCCCTTGGGGTTGCTACCCAGAGGAGAATTGCCTTGAAGGATCTGGTGGGCTGGGTGGGTGACACTGGGGTGAAACTCTCTGACAAATGGCTTTATATGTAAGAATCAAAACCTTGAACATGATCCAGGACACAACAGATAACAAGTAGCCTTGAGATGAACTGTAGTGATAGGATCAAATTTGTTCTCACTAACCACCAGTCTGGCTCATGCATTGTAGATCCACTATAGCCTCCAGATCAGTCTCAAGGTAAGCCCGCGTATCAGCAAGAGGAAATGTTCAATAATTATTTCCTTCCTCTGTCCTGAAGCTCTGATGAAAGGGATTATCTAGGAATTGGAAAAGCCACAGGAATGAAGTAGAAAGTTTTAACTGGAAAAAAAACCCCACAATGTCTATGTCATAATTCTTATCTCAAGAAGTGTCTTTCCCAGATAAATATGCCTTATTAGAGGCCTTGGTCCACTGTTATCTCTACCTGCTTTACTGGAGATGTTCACCTGCTGCTTACATTGTTGTAATGGAAGTGCTCTTCTCATTTTAGAATTTTTGGTTTTCACATAATTCTTTCTAAAATCCTCACTTTGTTCTAACTTGCTGCACAATTCCACCCATCCTATTTTTAAAAAAATGTATATATGAAGTGTTTTGTGAAGTGTTTTATCTAATGGCGCTAGTGGAATTTTATGCTGGCTAAAATTCTGTTTACATAGCTACTCTCTGTAAGGTGGCAATTCCTGGAAATTGAAGAATTCTCCTTGCCCAGCAGCCATCAATGGCTTCTCCACACCGAAAAGGATTCCATGAAAGTATCAAGGTCTTAGGAAGAAGAAATCAGCAAGTTTTTATTCCTGAAAAATCACCGCAGCTGATGATATTTGAAAGGCTTTTCAAAATTCCGGGTTTTGTTAAAATCATGGTCTGCATCTGGATTGTGCTTTTCTAATCTGATTTTGCTGCAGAGATGTTTCACTTGATTTGAGACTTATATTAGAACCTCTGTGGCAGAATATTCCTGAAGGCACTGCTGCATCAAAAGGCTGGCATTACAGGTGACTCTTGCCTCACAATGGTTGGAATCCTCTTCCACAGTAAATCAATTTCATAAGTTGCTTATGAGGGTTGGTTTCAGATAACTAAATATTTCAGTCAGTGGTCTCATCAGTTATGAAATGGCACTTATTGCTACATAAGTTGGAATTCACAGAGTTCAGTAGCTGTGTGGAATTGTAGAAACAATCGCCTGCAGATATAGCCAATAAATGACAGATGACGAGTTCATTTGAAAGAAAGCCCTCCTGATCAGTGTTAAAAGTGTTTTGTCAAGACTGACACCTCTTAAGCATGACCAAAATTACATTACCTGTCCCTAACAGGACGTTATAAGTCTTCTGTTTTTCTCAAACAGCAAATTGGCTTGTAATGGAAACCAGATATATATCATGCTAACATTTTTCCCATGTGTGAGTCATTCACATTTTTTATTTACTTTAACCCCCTTACATCTATATTTATTATTTCTGCCACCTTCGTGTATTTATGTTAATCCTCTTCCATTTGTCTGTGATTTCCCATTTCCCCTCTACCACCCATGACCACTTTTCCCTGCCTTTTCTCTTTTTGTTCCAGATACATTACCACTGGATTTTTAGTGAATGCACACACTAATAGTGTTTCTCCTGCTGGGCTCTGAACAAATACAACTGACCACTGGAGCAATCTGTGTAAACTTAATATCACGTGCTGGTTCCAGATGGACAAGCTGAGTTGTTTGATTGCTGAGATTATCGCAAAATGAGGGTGAATTATAGCTTTGGTAGTTGTTTGTGAGTATTCTTAATAATACAGTGTCATTATTAATAACAGTGTCTCACACATAACAAAAGCAATGGCTGAAGGTGCATCTGTGTCTCCATTATGAAGTCATTTGGCATGGCTCAGAGTATACATAAAAGGACAGAACAACTTCAGGCTCTCATGATCACAATCTACACACACCAAATTTATTGGGACTGTCATGATGTGTGTTTTCTTTATCCAAGGTTATACCTGGACTATGCACTGGCACAGCTAAGAACTATATGCTGTAGTCCTAGGCAGAATTCTTCCCATCAGATTTATTTGTGGTCACTGTTTAATAAGCTAATTTTCTGCATACAAAAAAAAGGGGGGGAGTGGCAGTCTCCTCGTTTCTCATGTTGTTTCATGTACATTCATTTCATAGTATTGCTTTTCAGGACTTTGTGGTTCAGTTCTTATCATGTAAACACTGAAGCTGCGAGCAAGTATAGTGTGCCGATTCCTTTGACTCATATGCCATACTTTATGATTCTTTGCATTTGGTGCCTACACAGAACAATGTCATGCTGGAAACAGGCAATGGAGGTGCCATTCATTTGTCTCAATTATAGAGACTGAAATCCTATTGACATAGGACATAGGTAAATCTGCAGAAGCGTGATGATGTCACCATCAGGGGGAGCTTTTTGATAATCAAGACCTCTCCCTTATCTCCTACATATTTTTTTTTACTTGCAAATACTTTAATGGCCTTCATCTATTCTAGTGGAAGCTGTGGAAGGCGCAGGAAGGGAGGAGGACATTTTTGATTACTGAAACTCTCCCCTGCTGGCAACATAATCTGGTGCTGTCAATTTTCTAAAATAAAAGATTTTCTCCTCCTGTCCTGTGTTCTCAGTGATTCCACTCATTAAAAGGAATTATGAAGCTCACGTTAATAAGCTAATAATGGGAGATAGATTAAATCATAAGTAAATATGTAATACAATGTTAACAATACTACACATCTATGTTTTTTTTCATCCTCTTCCTACCACTGATTGCAGGTCATCATGCCTTTCTTGGTTTTGGATGCAGCAGTTCTCAATGGTGATACTGTATGTCATCTAAATCTACAAGCTTCTTCAGACAATAAATACTTTTCTTTCTTACACTTTTCCCCATTTCCTTTTCTTTGAATAATAACCTGTAGCAGCCTGTACTTATCATTTCCCATTACAGTGGTACCACTTATAATGAATTTAATTTGCTCTCCGAAGCAATTCGTTATCCGACAAATTTGTTATCTGAAATGTGGTTTCCCATTGAAATAAATGGGAAACTGATTAATCCGTTCTGGAGGTCTGAAAAAAGACAAAAAGCTGGGTTTTTTTAAAAAAACTCTTTAGAAAGAGCACTTTAAAGGCTTGCAGTGCTGGAACAACTCCCAAGAACACACACCCTGCAGTGTAATGCAAACATGGACAAAAGAGGTGTCAATGTATGTGACTTAAGCATTCTAATTTAATTCTATTGAATTTTATGTGTTTTTTATTTGTCTTAATTCATGCTTTAGCAACTCCTTATTGGTCAGTGATCAATTGGGGTGGACTAGACCAGGATAAATAGTGTCACCTAAGGTTGTCTAAAGCTCAGGTATGCCACTCTATACAATCCTTGTATAACCATGGCATATTTATTTATTTACATATTTATATTTATATACCACCAACTTTCCAAGGAACTCTGGGCGGTTCACAACAAAAGAATTGATACAAATCATCATACAAACATGTATAAAACAAAACCAATCAATCAAAGCATTAAAATCTTACAGGATATAAGATATTTTATTTTATTTTTAGGAGGTTTATCTAGGTTTCAGTACATAAGAACATAGGAACCTAAGAAGAGCCCTGCTGGATCAGGCCAAAGGCCCATCTAGTCCAGCTTCCTGGATCTTCCTGGATTTTTTTTCTTTAATCATTGTATGTTGCCTTTGGGTTTGTTTTGCCCTTTCTGTTCACCGCCCGGAGTTCTTTTGGGAAGACGGGGGGGGGGGGATAAAATGATCAAATAAATAAATAAATAAATGGTGGCAAAAATAATAAAAATAAACCACCATTAGTCACCAAAAGCAGCCTGGAAGAGCCAAATTTTTTATTCACTTCCTAATGGCTGAGAGGGGCTCCAAGGTCATAATAATGCTGGGAAGCTGATTCCACCAGATCGGACCTGCCACAGAAAAGGCATGGTTCTGTGTGGAGGACTTATGAGCTTCCCGTGGGGTAGCGACTCTGAGCATTAGGGACCTGGATGACCTAGTGGGCCGGGCTGGTCCCAAGCCATGGAGGGTTTTGTAAATCAAAACCAGTACCTTGAACCTTATCCAGGAGGCAACGGGTAGCCAATGCAGGTGGGCCAGAATGGGAATGATGCAGTCATATCGTTCAGCACCAAACACCAATCAGGTTGCCACATTCTGCACCCACTGCAGTCACCAGATAATGGTCAAGGGAAGCCCCATGTAGAGTGTGTTACAGTAATCTATCCTCGAGATAACCAGCGCTTGCACGACCATCCTTAGGAGGTCACCGTCAAGATGTAGGCGAATCTGGGTGAGAAGCCTAAGTTGGAAAAAGCAGCCCTGGAGACAGCTGCCACCTGGGACTCCAAGGATAGCATCCAATCCAGGGTCATGCCCAGGTTCTTCACTCTGTCAGCCACCTGGAGGGAAATCCCATCCAAGCTGGGAAGAGGGCCACAATATCCGTTAGGTCCCCCCCCCCTCCCAAGGAACAGTACCTAGGCACCTCAACCAACCTTATTTGGCCTACTTCCTTTAAAAAAGGAGAGGAATCCTCCTGCTTGCCCTCCCTCCCTCCTCCTCCTTCTGGACACTTTCAATTTATTTAATTTTTCTTCATCAAATTATAGCACAGTATAGAGACCGAGTGCCCAAACTGCGATTCATAACCCACTAATTTTTCACAAAGTGCCAATGCAGAAATTTAACCTGAATACAAGTGGCTGTGTTGGGTGCCTACAGAAAGGGCTCAAAGTGCCGTCTTTGGCACCCGTGCCATAGGTTCACCAACACTGGTATAGCATATAATCACTGTTCTAATTCACACTTGTTAAAAACAATGCCTTTGTGTCTGGGTGAGAAATTGATAACTAATAAATAAAGGAATCAGCTTCGGTGACTTTTCCTTTCTGGTTTTTACTTTGTGAATGATACTGTGAATGATACATAAGATGGTATCCTCTAGCCCAGTGGTTTCCAATCTTGGGTGCCCAGATGTCCTTGCCAAAATTCCCAGAAACCTTCACTATTGGCTGTACTGGCCAGGAACTACTGCTCTCAGTTATCATGTTTGTTGCTACCTTGGTGTGGGGGGAGGTATCATGGTTATTTATATTTGAAGTCATTAAGTTGCTACAGAGTAGCAGATATATTACTAAAAGATAATTTCTATCACTTCTTAAGGGGGTGTGGTGGCTTAGCAGACTAGAGCACTGAAACTGCCATCTGCAAAGTCGGCAGATCGGCAGATCGAATCCCAGGTACCTCGCAGCGGAGTAACCCCAGCTCCTGCCAACCTAGCAGTTCAAAAGCATGTAAATGCAAGTAGATAAATAGGTACCACCATAAAAAGAAGGAAGGTAACCGCGTTCTCTGCACCATGGACCTGCACGACACTGGGTCTTTGGCTTGGAAACAGAGATGAGTGCCGGCCCTAGAGTTGGACATGGCTAGCATGCACGTGCAGGAGAAACCTTTACCTTTTTAAATCACTTCTTAGCAGTGACTATGTATTTCTTTTCCCAGAACTATAAGTGTTCCCCTGCTTAATCTATACAGTAAAACCCCTGTACCTTTGTATAATCTTTTACCTTAGTTACTTTTTTTCCCATTAAAAATGTGACTTACATGAATTCGTAGATGACCACATGATAGGTCCCATCAGGCTGTCATAAAACCTAAAATATAAAATAAAATTTCATTTTCAATGATGTATATTCACTACGAACCACTGTTCTGCTTTTTAAAAAATCTATTATGGGACGGAATATGTGCTATTTGGAATTCAGACATACATAGAACAAGTAGAATCCTATTTATGCTTAAAAAAACTTTCTTTAACTAAAACCTCCTGCTGTAAGACAACAGTCTTCTGCAGGTTTTCTCAGATCCCACTGTGTTCAATGTTGAAGTTTCTACCAAGAAAAGTAAAAACATAAATTAAATATTTAAGTTTGTAGACCTACCTGCACTGAAGTAAAAAGGCAAACTAAGTGTTTGGGGTGTGGTATCTGCTGCATCAGACAGGTGTAATTGATTAGGTAGCAGAAAGATTATTTAAGTAAACCTCAAGGTTCATTCTTTGCTGATTCTTTTTTGGAATCAGTCATTCTGATCTACATGCTCTGTTAGAGCTAAAATGTACTGTGTATTTCTCCTCTATTTTTGCTGTGTGTTTGCATGAGTAAAGCTATGGGATATGCTTTACAAATGATAAATGTTTATGTGTTAGCTAAGTTACAATTATAATCTTCTGTTTGTGACATTAAATCAACAGAAGGGTTTTGCTGTAAGTTAAGCAAGTGTATATTGAACTAGGTTATATTGCTTTGTAAATATTACTAACAGACATATGCCTGTGATATGTAAGCCTTTGATTGCCAGGCATTATTTTCAATTTTTTACTAAAGTTTGGTTTTTGTTATATAATACAAAGAATATATTTTACATAAAGATTTGTCGATTCTTGTTATTTTACACATCATTGGCTAGCAATTTTCAGTATTAAACAAATATTGGACACTTGGTCTCTGCTGCTGTATACTTTGTCTTTTAAAAGTAGAAAGTTTTTTATTTAGATATTTCAATTCTGTCTACGCACATATATTTCATTGATACCATTTTATTGTGACATTCAATGGAACTTTCTCTGAGGAACATGCACAAAAATGTCAGAATACAACCTAAATTATTATTCTTACACAGAACAGAACTAAACTATATTGAAGTCACCATGATTAATTTATGTGGTATTTGTTTTCATTTTCTTCATTTTTCACATCAGTACAATGTTTCAGGTAATCTTTATATTATCAGTCTTATTTACACCAAACACTGGAGGTGTGGTCTGCATATAGATAATGTATCATCATCAACACCACTATTAATATTAACTTTGAGCAGAAAAATGCCTACTAGTTTGGACTATGGCAGTACTTCCTACACAGTCAATGAACTTCCTAGGCCAGGGGGGTCCTAACATTCTGCAAGGAGGGCCAGATTTGGTGAGGTGAATATGTGTGTGGGGTGGGCGGGCAACCATTCAGCCTGACATGGATCAGGACCACTGGCTACCTGCCACAACCTTCTTTCCCCACCGCCTTTTTTTTTGTCTCTTGATATCAAAGAAGCCGGCTCTCAAGGAGTTATTTTATTGCTTTTTATATCAAGCCCAGACAAGGAGGAGGAGGAACAGGAATTGGAGGATGCGCAAGCAGGTAAAGTGTGCAAAAGATCGAGCCTTCCTGCCTTAAATCTTTCTGCAACCAGGCCACTGGGGGCTCTCACAGTGTAAACATTGCAGAGCGATGTTAGGCGTGGAAGCCCCCTTTTTGGCCTGCCAACCTAGCACACTCTCCTCTCCCGTCTGGCAGAGCTGCCCGCTGCTGCCTCCTACTTTACCTTTCACCTGCCATGTCTGCCTACACATTCTCCTCACCTCTCTGTGTGTGTCTCCCACCCCCATCAGGAAGAGTTTAGTGGGGAAGCCTCAGGGTGGTGAATCCCTGAGGCTGTACATTGGGGAAGGTTCCCAATTCAATTTCTAAAGCAACCAAACAGTTACACATGGGAAGCACAGAGAAGTATGTATGGTTACAATTAAAATACACAACAATAATCTGCACAAAGATTTTCCATTAATATCTTACAAAATGATTAACAGCAATATTAGTTCTTGTCTTAAACATACCCTTAAGGTATGTTACCATTAGGAAACGATGTTACTAGTCCTGCTTCATTGACCCCTTTTAAAAGTCAACCTTATGTCTTCTATCACCATAAATTGTGCCAATTTATATCCTGGCAAAGTGATGGTGTGTGGCTTTGTTTTTCCTCCAACCAGATCTGAACCACTAGAAACCTGGATGAGAATATTTAACAACGTAACATTTAACTCCAAGATACTACAAAGGATTGTAGCTACAAATGACTGCAAGTTATAATGAGTGCAATTTACAGGGATTGGAGTCACTACCTCCATATTTACAAAAGTAACAAACATGTTCAGCTCTTAAGATGTCATGGTATAATGACCTTGCTCAGCTGGAGAAGAGCTAATTGTTTTGAAATGACTATAAGACTTTAATAAATTTTTGTGTTGGGTTTAGTTGGCCATCTTGTTTGGAAAGATTCAAAAAGCCTATCAGCAAATTGGATAACAAACTGAGGTACAGTAATTAGTTTGTCAGAAAAATTGACCACTCAAGTGGAATTCTCTATAGACCCACAATGAGACTTTTTGCAACTTTTCCCTTTTCCCTATGTATTAACACCAATAATATCAATGTATCCAGTCCCACCTATCCTCATTAATTTATGGAACAACATTTTTATTAATTTTGTCTTTTGATTTTATTTTGAAGTTATTATAATCTACCTCTCCCGTTCCTCCCAAATGATATTGTCAATATTTAGCGATTACTGGAACGCACGTTTCATGAGTTTCCTCACGTCTTTTCCCATCACTTGCAGCTTAGCCAAATACAGGTGTGCACAGTTGAATATGTATCAACTGGCATGCTTCAGGAGCTAACCATCTAGGTATTAGATGGATACACAAGGTGTACATTGGCACCTGAACATGCTGAAGTATAGGTTTAAGCATTTCTATACCTAGATGCCAAGATTTGATATATGAGTGTGGGAGAATGAAAAAGAGAAGTGGACAGAGGACACCCTAGTGCTCTTTTAGGGCAAATGATGTTGTCTAGTATCATACAATAACTTGCAGTCAGATGTTAAAGTTAATGTATATGGATAATATAAAACTAAAAAATACTCCCCTCTCTGCACTATATGGGATTGTTTCAAGATGAGTGAGAGATAAAAGATACTTGCTCTTTTAATACCATCCAGAAAATGAACAAAGAGCACCATGGATTGCAAAAGTGAACAATGATGAATACATTTTGAAAAAAATCAAAGGTGATGGTCTACTACACACCTCCTAACCAGACCAAAAATCTGAATAATATATTCTTAGATCAGATTGCAAACATACAATAGGAGAGATATAGTAAAAATGAAAGATTTCAACTCTCCTGATATCTGTTAGAAGACAATAATCTTCTTTATGGTAGAAAAAGTTACAAGAGCGTTGGGCCTGGATCTGGTCCCAACTAACAGAGAAAAATAGTTGTTAGGCGGAAACAGGGCACAACTTTGAGCAGAAGTGATCATACCCTCTCAAGACCTGTCACATTAAGAAGCAGGAAATCTTAAGAATAACAGAACAAGCATTCTGGACTTTCAGGAAGCTGATTTCAACAAGGTCAAGAAAAAAGACTCCAAAGAGAATAGTAACTATATGACTGTTGCATTGGTTTCCCATGCTAAAGTTTTTGCAACAAAGACTTTTATCATATATGACACAAGAACTGAATCCTAGAATAATGAAGGGGCTTATAAGGCCATTGAATCAATTCCCCTTCTCAATGAAGGAATATGCATCAAAGAATATGTGCCAAGTGGTGGTCTATTTTTTCTTGAATCTGTACTTTATAGATTATTGATTATAACAAATCCTTTGACTGTGTGGATCATGAGACACTATGGATTCTTCTAAAATAAATTCTTGTGCCTCTACATGTGATTGTCCCAATGTATAACCTATACTGTGGACAAGAACAGGGCCGGTGCTAGGTTTTTTTGCGCCCTAGGTGAAGGGCGGGGGGTGGGGCGGTGGGAGCGGGCGGCAGCGGCGGGGGGCGGAGCGGCAGAGGGGCGGCGGATGGCGGGGATGGTGACGGGCACGGGGGGCGGCGATGGGCACAGGGGTGGCGGGCGGACAGTGACGGGCGGCGGGGGGACGGGTGGTGGTGGCCAGCAGCGGGGAGGGTGGCGGGGGGCAGCAGGTTGGCCAGTGCCCTGTCTCATTTTGGCGCCCTAGGCAACTGCCTAGTTCACCTTAATGGACGTGCCGGCCCTGGACAAGAAGCAACTGTTACAACAGAATATACAGAAATATAATAGTTCACCAGAAGTACGGGTGTATTTTATCTCCCTGTCTGTTCATCATATACTGGATTAAATTTAAATGAAGGGGGAGCGTCTGGTCAGTCAAAAAGGAGATCAAGGGATAGGGATGCAACCTATACTGGATGGGATCACACACCCCCAATTGAAAAAAGAGGTGCGTAGTTTTGGGATGCTCCTGGACTCATCCTTGAACTGAGATGCCCAGGCCACAGCTGTGGCCAGGAGTGCATTTGGAAAATTAACATTGGAACTCCAAAAGTCAAGTATGTGGAAATGAGAAAAAAAAATAAACTTCAAGAATGTGTCAGCAGAGACCAAGGTGAAGCTCAACTGCAGGATGATATTCCTAATTACTATGTAGTGCTTTGGTGATATCCTACCTTATCTCTCGCTACCCTGTATTTTGTTATATTTTGTTATACTGTCTTGTTGTATTTTATTGTGTTGTGTCTACTCACTTTGGATGGTTTATTGAGTTGTCATTTTGTTTCAGCCGATTTTTATTTCATGTGTCATCAGGTGGCCACCCTTTTTGGTTAATGCTTTTGATCTTTTAGGGATGATGATGGTATTTTAACTTTTTTTAAATTGGGTTTATAGTTTGCTTTATATTACAGTATAAAAATTGTAAGTCAGGTGGTACATAAGCGAGCTAGCTTGGTAAGAACTTATACTACTCTGGAGCGGGTCAGAAAGCAAGCAAAAATAAAAATAAAAATAGGCCATGTAACTATTCCGAGGACGACAAAGGAAGGAAACCACAAAACGTTACTGCCCTATCTCTGCTGTCCTTCCTGAAGTAGGCAAAGCCCTTCCTCTTCAGGTAAGCTTTCCCTGAATGATGGACTGTTAAGTGAATGTTATATGAATTGCCATGCATGATTCCATAAGAACACCAGTGCTTTCCATGTTACTTTCCACCCCTCATAATGGATTTTTTTCTTTTTGCGTGCTCTCTATATCTTTAATGTTAACTTTCAATGTTCTAAGATGCCTCTTCTAAGTCCCTGTTCCTAACTTAAACTATGTCTTAAATGTTCTGGGCTGTATGTACATTATTGTCAGCCACCTTGGGTCCTTTTCGAAGGAGAAAGGTGGGTCGAAAATATTCTAAATAAATATATAAATAAACAGGCCCATACATTGTATACAAACACAGGAGTCCGTTGTGTAAGGAGAAAACACTCCGAGATGTTTGCCTGCCTATGAGAGACGTCTATTTTTGTATTTAAGTTTTGTGACGGGATGCACGGCTCCTGAGCTTGTTTGGCTTCACTTGGAAAGCGGCCGTGCTACCAAAAAATTCTACCCTGCTGCTTGTTTTATTTGTTTTTCTGAAGCAAACGAACACAAATGTTCAAAGGAGGCAGACGAGCTCCCTCACGCTGAGGGGGAAAACTCGCCTTCGAGGCTCCCGCGCGCCGCCCGCCTCAAGCTCGCGCCTCCCCGGCGTGGGCGGGGTGGGGGTGGGGGCGGGGGGATGGAAGGGAGGCCTTGCTGTTTTACGACAGCCGCGAGGCCTGTGCCTGCTTTACGGCTGGGCTTCTGGGGAGCGGGAAGGGCGAGCGGGGAAGCTGGTGCTGGCCGAGGCCGGCCCAGGTCAGAAGCGCCGGCGCGCTGCAGCCATGGTGAGTGGAGGAGAGGGACAGCGGTCCTTGGCCATATATATGAAAAGAGGGCGGCAGGATGTGGGTTCGGGGTGTTTGGGGTTGCCCCGTTCTCTTTGCAGCCACCGCTTGCTCTTTAAATAAACGTTCGTGCCTTCTCGAGGAAGGGGGGGATCGGGGCCGCCGTGCAATTCAAACGCTCCCATCGCTTCCTCTCTGCACGAAATAATTTCCATAAACTGCATGAGGGTATAGTGACAGTGCAGGTAAAAATAAGCAGCGTGATATTTAAAAATAATAGTAAGATGAGACCAGACGCCGCGTTAGCCTCCCAGCGTTACGCGGAAGTAAACCTCGTTGTGTGCATTTACACCCAAATAGTTTGTGCCGGTGATTACTCTGCGGGCCTGCTTATAAGTAAGTCCCCGTGAGATGAAATTTACTCCCCAGGTGTGTGGAACTGCAACCTTAGTTTGGGATGGGAAGAATCTGCTTTAACAGTTGCTATTATACTTTTTAGTGCATTTCTTTATTGCCTGCCTTATACAGGGACCTAAAATCGCTTACAGAACGGCTAAACATAGATATGGCTAAGCATGTAATAAAGATTAGGATAAACATGCTATTGCCTTTTTTTCAAAAACCGAGTTATAATACTTTAAAATAGTTTGAAAACATGCTCCTTAAAAAGCACAGCATTGTCCTTTAAAAGCCCTCGCCAACCTGTCTGTCCAGTTGCCAAAACCCTGCCAAGCAAAAGGTCACCTACTAGCATAGAGATGGCTGAGAGACATCCAACATTGCTACTATAGAAATATGGTTGTCTAGCCACCCAGAAAGCCCCTTCTGTATCGGTTCTAGGCACACGTGGGAGGGTAGGAGGATGCAATGAAAGGATCTCTACTGAACAGCTGATAAAGAGGACATTTCCACCTCTCCCTATAAACAACTCTGGTCACAGCCTCTTGGACCTTCTAAAATTTCCAGTTACTTTCCAAAGCAGCCCCAAGTAGTATTTGTTATAGTAATCAAGTACATAAGGCATGTGCCACAACAGGACAAATATTTCAAGGAATGGGTGTAGCTCAAGTACAGACTTTATGCAATTTCAGCTATTACATAAGAACATAAGAGCAGCCTTGCTGGAACAGGCCACAGCCCATCCAGTCCAGCATTCTGTCTCACATAGCAGCTCACCATTTGCTTCAGGGTATTCCCAAGCAAATGTCTTCACCTGCTTATGATTCCCCGCAAATGGCATTGAGAGGCCTGGCACTGCCCTGAAGGCTTCCTAGGCCTGTCAGAGGCCCCAGAAGTGGTTTCTGATGAACCAGGAGTCACTCCCGTTTTTTTGGAAGTATAACTGGCAGCTGTCCATTGGTGCAGGCAGGTGGGCAGCGTCATGCTAAAGGAAATGGCCAAGGAGGAGATTCCCCCCCCGCCAGATTCTCACTGTTCATCCTCCCCCACTTCTGCTTCCGTGTATCCCATTTCCTTCGTCTGCTATGCTTTCAGTGATTTTAAATAATTTACTTTTTTAAAAAAATGCATTTCAAAGTGAGATAGCACTAGATCCTCAATGGACAGCAAGGTACAATAAGCCATCAGCAAGGCAGTTATCAGCAGTTTCCAGTGCTTAAGTGGTTCAGCTATTACATAAGAACATAAGAGCAGCCTTGCTGGAACAGGCCACAGCCCATCCAGTCCAGCATTCTGTCTTACACAGTGGCTCACCATTTGCTTCAGGGTATTCCCAGGCAGATGTCTTCACCTGCTTACGATTCCCTGCAAATGGCACTGAAAGACATCCTGCCTCTCTCTCCAACCCAGAGGTTGTCCTTAAGCATCCATAATGGTAGCCATTGATACCCTTGTTCTCCATGAACTTGTCCAATCCTTTCTTAAAGCTGTCAAGGCTGACATCTGTCACCGCTTCTACTGGCAGGGAGTTCCAGAGACCAGTGATCCTCTGGGTGAAAAAGTACTTTCTCTTATTTGTTTGAGATCTAGCACCCAAACGTTTCATGGAGTGCCCCCTAGTTCTAATGTTGTGCGATAGGGAAAACAGTTTTCCTTACCTAGTTTGTCCACACTGTGTATGATTTTATAAACTTCAATCAGGTCACCTCTTAGGCGCCGCCGTTCAAGAGTGAAGAGGCCCAGCCGTTGCAGCCTCAGATGGTAAGGAAGGTGTTCCATTCCCCTAATCATTCCGGTTGCCCTCCTTTTCACTTTTCCCATTTCCATAATATCCTTCTGGACATATGGTGACCAGAACTGTACACAGTACTCCATATGGGGCCTCACCATAGATTTATAGAGGCAAAATGACACTTGCTGACTTATTTTCTATACCCTTCCTAATGATCCCTAGCATTGAGTTTGCTTTTTTCACTGCTGCAGCACACTGGGTTGACACCTTCATTGAGCTGTCTAAACATTCAGGTTCATTGTTAAATCTAAGAGTACTCACAAACGGTGACCTCTATTTGTCAGGCTTTCAGTTGATCAGGAGCACATCTTGTATGAATTAAGCTGCAGTATGTTTGCCCTTTTTATTTTATTTTATTTTATTTTATTTTATTTTAGAGGTTTTTTTACCCTGCCAAGGCGGCTTAAAGTGATGAAGGATAATATACAGTGCAGTATAATTAAGACATGTTTAGGTATTGAGAACAGGAAATTGAGGGACATTTTACAGCATTAGAAGGCAGCATCAACAATTGATAACATAGTGTCAATGCAGTCATAGAGAGATATAAACACAAAGTTATAAGTGGTTATAAACACAAAGTCTCTGTAGCCATGTTATGGTAATTCATACAAAGACACAGTAGGTAGTCCATCATTCAGGGAAAGCTTGCCTGGAGAGAAAGGTCTTTGCCTGTTTCCAGAAAGACAGCAGAGATGGGGCAGTCCCGTCCTCCAGTGGGAGGGAGTTCCAGATTCTGGGTGCAGCAGCCAAGAAGGCCCTTTCATGTGTAAAATGAGTACTGTACCCAGTTTGCTGGTGATGGGGGGGAGGGAGCAATGTGTAGCCTGCACAATTAAACTGTAAACTACCCAGAGAGTGCTTTAGCACTATGGCAGTGATGGCGAACCTTTTAGAGACCGAGTGCCCAAACTGTGATTCAGAACCCACTAATTTTTCGCAAAGTGCCAATACAGCCACTTAACCTGAATACAGGTGGCTGTGAAGGGGCGATGTCAGGTGCCCACAGAAAGGGCTCCAAGTGCCACCTTTGGCACCCATGCCATAGGTTTGCCAACACTGCTCTATGGGGAGGTATATAAGCAGAACACTTTGCTTTGCTTTTCTGCACACCACCCAGAGTAGCCTGAGAGAGAGAGAGAGAGAGAGAGAGAGAGAGCAAACTGGCCCTCTTCAAATATTGTTGATCCAACTTGATAGATAATTGGTGCTTCCAGTTTTGTTTTCATATTCAGCATTTCCCCCAACTCTTCACTCAAATTTTAAGATAGAATTCTTGTTGCCTGTGGCAAATACTACTGCAAGCATGGCCTGCTAGCAAATGATTGTGCAGTTCTTCCTTGAATTGCTCGGGTCTGCACAACATGGTTTTGGTTATACTGTACCTTGACTTTTTCAACGAACAAATACTGTAGAAGCAAGCAAACAAACAACAAAGTGTGCTGCTTGTGTATGGACTCATAGCACTTAAAACACTATCTGGGTGGTTTACAATTAAATTATGCAGGCTACACATTGCCCCCAGCCCCCAGCAAGCTGAGTACTTATTTTACTGACCTCAGAGAATAGAAGGCTGAGTCAACCTTGAGTGGCCTACCCAGGATTGAACTCTTGAGTTGTGAGCACTGTTTTTGGCTGCAATACAGCAGTGTGCCACGAAGCTCCTATGCTCCAAAGTGTCCGTTTGTTGTAGAAAGTGAATTATGTTCCCCCTGTAATAACTGTTTGTTTTCTCAATATTTTGAATCAATTCTAGGAAATAGTTTGCCATAATTCATATTTCTGTATAGGAAATAGAAATATTTATTCATTGTCACTTAATAAAACTGATGTCCAGTACTCTGTTCAGTGCCCCAGAGCAAGAAGAGTTGATTGTGTTTAAGTGGTGGACTCAATATCTCAGATATGTTTCAGTCGAAGCATGCCTTATGGCAGTGATGGCGAATCTTTTAGAGACTGAGTGCCCAAACTGCAATTCAAAACCCACAAATGTTTTTGCAAAGTGCCAATACAGTAATTTAACCTGTATACAGGTGGCTATGAAGGGGCGATGTTGAGTGCCCACAGAAAGGGCTCTGAGTGCTACCTTTGGCACCCGTGCCATAGGTTCGCCATCACTGGCTTATGGTGTACATCAGCATATCATGGTTTCTAAATTGTTAGAATACTGAACAGAGGATTTTCTTTCTTTGTGATCTTGTATGTATCCCTGTATGAAACAGATGACTTGGTGAAATTGTATCTGGCGGATTATATCAGTTGGCAGACTAGATACTGCTGGAGGAACAGGTTCCTGCATCCTCAGTCTGCCCCAGATGTCTGTATGTCTCTGAATAACACTTTGAAACAGATGAGGTCTTTAGCAAAGAAAGACAGGGAGTCCTATTTTGTGAACAAATGTCTTTCTAACATCAGGATATCTATGCCTTAGTTAGGGTTCACCTGCCAATATGGAGTAAGAACTACAATTTGAACAGTTACAGAAACATTTTCTGTCCTTGTGAATTTAAAAATAAAAACACTTTCATCTTGCAGTAATTGGGCCAATCTGTGTTGCACGATTTCTTTCCCATCAAGTTCTCTGACCATTGACAGTGTGTTGTATGTGGTTTCAAATTGCAAGAGAAAGGGCTTTATAAAAGCTGTCAATTAAGGTGCTCTGTATTGTGTGAGCAATCTGCATCCCATCCATTTTATGGCACTTTGGATAGATGTTACATCTCAAACCGCCCAACGGTATCTATACTGACTGTACTGAAATTACTACTTTTTTCATTTTGAGGTGTTGTTTGTTTCTTTTCTTTTACCTTCCCCCTTTTAGGCTAGTACTTTGATAGCAGTTGGTTTGACAATAGCTGCTGCTGGATATGCAGGTTTGTATTTGGAGTGTATGTTTTGTTTTTGACTTGGTTTTGAATAACATTATTAAACAGACTATGAGGAATTTGTTAGTTTTCAAGGGCTAATCTCGATTGGTAGAAAGGCAGATCCAAATCTCTATTTTTAATGCCGTTTTGCTAGCTATTCATTATTATTTAATTATTTTTGCACACCATTTTCCGCTACCAAATTGTTTCTTCTTTTTTAGTTTTTTTTTTTAAAAACATGTCATTAATTTTTTTCCAAACACAGAGCCAAAATCAAAACCAGATAAGACATAATAAAAATTCAAGACAAATATGAAAGACAAAGCAAGCAAATGCTTACACAATGAAATCCAGTTACGGACTGAGATTCAGTATTTAAAACATTTTTCATTTTACCATGCTATTTCTGTCTTATTCTTGAAATTATTTTGGCTTATATTTAGAAAGGCAAGGTGTACAAATTGTAAACTGTGCAATCCTAAATCAATATGTATAGTGCTTGAACCTGGAACTCCTTCTAGGGTTTCTTGCACACAGTGGTATGCTTGGGATTTCCCAAAAGAAAAAAAATATGTTGTTAGTGCAACTTGATGCTAAGCATTTGTATTAACACATGAGCCACCTCCTTCATTTTGTTACTCTCGGTTGGCTGAAAGCAAGTCTCATCTTAACTGCTGTAAGGATTAATTTATATGATAATTTAGGAACTCTTTCCTTCATATATTATAGTATCTGCTGTGAGAAGCAAAAGTTGGCAGCTTTTCAATCACCTATTTGTTTTTAACAGCAAGGGCTAGTTTTCAGTGTCCTAGCATTTGTGATCATTCCAGAGGATCTTAGCCTCCAAGTGAAGATTCTGCAGTGTGAATCATCTTCACACTTGCATAATTCTGGAATTATGGAATTTTGGTGGTTTTCAAAGAATCCAAAACAGCAACCGTTTTTCTTTTATGTCCATCGTTCAACCCACAGAAAAGTCTCCCTCTTTAGTTTGAACAAGGGAGGAGACGATATTTCAGCTGTAATGCACAGGTCATTTTTGGTACATGCCAATTTTATAAATTAGTTAATCCTAAATTGTCATCTTCCGTAAGTCTCACAATTACAGTAACCTCCCACCGTTTTGTGGTTCATATACTGCGGTCCTGGTATATCGAAGGGCTGCAGTATATGAAAAAAGGCCCCCTAGGGTAAGGGGGGAAAGGCCTGTTCCAGACCTCCTGTACCTACTCCAGGCCTGGCGCTGCCCCAAACGGGCCTGCAAGGGCCTTCCTGGGCCTGTCAGAGGCCCCCAAAGGGCTTCCGCCCGAACTGGAAGTGACCTCCAATAAACCAGAAATGACCTCCAGATCGCTGAAAAGCATTTCTGAGGCCTCCAAGGGCCTTTCTTAATGCCAGGCTGGGGGTAAGCACAAGAGTCCCCAGCTAGCCCCCCAGTCCCGACCTGACCTGCATCCGCATTTCACGGATTTTCAATTATCGTGGGTCTGGTCGGGTCCCTAACCCCCGTGATGGGGGGGGGTCCACTGTATTCTGCTTCTGTTCAGAAGTCAAACTGAGTTGTTTTTTGCCTGGTTTGTGGGTGCTTACAGCATACTGTATTAGCATCTCCTTTTATCTTCACAGTCGCAAGTACTAAATTCTTAAAAGGGAACCAGCATATGTTCTAAAAGTCCTGTTAAGTAAGGGGGGGGGATTCTTGGGGAGTCTGAATGCTCAATAACCGCTTATAGCTTACGCCTACCTGATATTAGTGATCAGAAGGTTCTAAGGACACACTGTAAAGGCATAAAATAATTCCTATGCACTGCAGTTTGATTAATATCAGACTTTTCAGATGTGTTGTGTGGTCCCATCTTTACTCAGTACTGCATAGAGGGAGGCAGACATCTGCTCAAGAGGTGTAAGAGTATCCAGATTTGTTCCTTGTATAATTGCCAACAATATTTGTTCCGGTATTTTTAATGCTACAAAAATAATTGTATGCTACCCATTTTCTAAGAAAATCAATGGAAGAGGAAGAGAAGAGGAGGCTGACTATAAGGCAGTACCATCACTTGCTACGCCTTCTTCAGCCTGTTGCATCTCTCTGGAAGCACTGATGTCATCTAGTCTGTCCGAGAATGCCATGCTAGCCAGCTGCACCACCTGAACCTGCAGCTCTTGCTTGCATAGCTGAATTGGAATTGTTCCATTTTTCTTTAAGGTCGTTATATGCTGCAAGCAATGAAGCATATGGAACCACAAGTAAAGCAGGCTTTGAAATCTTTTCCCAAAACGGTGAGTATTGTACTGAGTTTCCTTATGGCAATATTAGGAGTCATTTTGTTTTAAAGTTCCCCTACCTTTTCCTTTTATGTGTCAGTCAGTAGGAATGTGAAATTTTATATTTCAGCAACATTTATTTATTTATTTGTCTTGTTTACAGACCACCTTTCTTCCAATAAGATCACTCACTGGGACTCAGAATCTTAAAAAGAATAGAATTAAAATAACCCAGCAAGCTATACACTAAAAGCAGTTAAACTGTAAAAATGGTTAAAATACAATTGAATAATTAAAAATAGATAAAATGTTTAACGACTGTCTTTAGTTAAAAAAAAAAAGCATCCGGTGACAACCATGATTGTTAAAAGCTAGCCTGAAAGGCTTCAGCTGTCGATGGAAGAATGAAAATTGGGGGGGGGGGAGACCCACTCTCTCAAGGGAGAGCATGCTGTAACTTGGGAGCATCCCTGGGAGGGGGGCGACCCTTGCACTGGCGATGGGACCAAGAGGAAGGCCTCTGATTATCTTAAATGCCAAGGCTGAGGTGGGTAGATTCTGCCCTTTAGGTAACCTGGATCCAAACTTCTCTCTTAGCAATTTTAAGGCACACAAATGAGACACACATATTTGAATGTTGGGCATTCTAGAGACATTTCCCCCTTGGGATTTGAAAGTACAGTAATGCCTTGAATTATGAAAATCTTGAATTACAAAAGGAGATGTGTGGGTGAGCAGTGAAGTCACACTTCGCCTGCTCGTCCCCTCACTGCGTCAGGGTAGCCGTCCCCCCCTCACCCGCCACAGCCAGGTGATGGTGGCGAGGGGTGGCCAGCGCCTTCACCCCTGCCGCCCGGTCTTGCTACAGCCAGTTGGCTGAAGACTGGGTGGCAGGAGAGAAGCCGCTGCCCGCCCCTCACCATGGCTGTGACGAGCCACCCACTTTTGCTCCCCACCAAACCGGCCACCCTTCACCCATTGCTCTCTGCAATGGGCGAAAGGCAGCTGATCTCGCCTGATTTCGGAAGCTAAGCAGGGTTGGCCCTGGTTAGTACTTGGATGGGAGACCACCAGGGAATACCAGGTGCTGTAGGCGCCTGGAGTAGGAACTGGCAAGCCACTCCAGTAATCCTGCCAAGAAAACTCCATGGATATGGAGTCACGGAGAGTCGGTCACGACTGTAATGATGCATCACACAAAAGTGGGTGGCTAGTTGTGGAGCCCAGTGGCTTCACCTCCCTGGCCCCTCCTCCTCTCAGCGATCGGGTGGCTGAAAAGGAGGGTGACAGAGAGGCAAAGCTGTTGGTGGAAAGACTGCCTGCTCCCCTATGCTCTGGCTTTGCCTTGCAAGAAGGCAGAAACCCCACAAACAGTAGGGGTTTCAGCCTGCTTCCAAGGGAAAATGAGGGCATGGGGAAGAAGGCAGACCCCCCCCCCCCCCAGCAATTGCCACCACAGCAGGGAGCAAGCACTGGAGTGGGGGCTGGTGGTGAAGGAGCCACCTGGGTGCCTGCCCCAACTAAGCAAAGCAGAGGAAGAGCTTCCCCCCTTTGCTGGATTGGGTGAGGGGGGGACACCCCTCAATCAACTGGCAGTGAAGGCTGCAGAGCTGTCAAATTCAGCTGCTTTTGGAGGCATGCACACAGCCAGGTGATTTTGACAGCTGGGCAACCTTGGCTGCCTGTTGATTTGAGGGGTTTCCCCCTGCCAGATCAGCAAAGGTGGGAAGGTCTTCCCTTGCTTTGCTCAGTCAGGGTAGGCTTCCCATAACAATGTACTGAAAACTAATTCATCTGTTCTAACCCCCCCCTCTATTTTTCCAGACCTCCAGAAGGGATTAATTGGTTTTCACTGTATTCGTATGGGGAACAAAAATTTTGAATTACAAAAATTCCGTTGGAACGGATTAATTTTGTAATTTAAGGCATCACTGTATCGTGCATTGAGTCCATACTCTATAAACATGGCAGTAAAGTACTTCTCAATATCCTGCTCTATTAAGGATGGGGATCCCCTTTTATTTTTATTGCATTATTGTAAACCGCCCTGAAAAATTGTAGTCTCCTATTCTTGTCTACTTAGTTACAATTGTTTTACATAAGAACATAAGAAGAGCCATGCTGGATCAGGCCAAGCGCCCATCTAGTCCAGCTTCCTGTATCTCACAGTGGTCCCACCAAATGCATCTGGAGTGCACAAGACTAGATATCTGTTTCCTGATACCACTCCCCTCCATCTGGCCCTTGAAGTACTCCGGTTTTAAGACTGATTACACATCTCCATCATTGTTTGTAACCTGTGATGGACTTTTCCTCCAGGAATCTGTCCAATCCCCTTTTGAAGGCATTCAGGCCAGGTGCCATTACCACATCTTGTGGCAGGGAGTTCCACAGACTAACAACATGCTGGGTAAAAAAAATATTTTTGTCTGTTCCCACTCTCCCAGCCCTCAATTTGAATGGATGTCCCCTAGTTCTGGTATTTTGTGAGAGGGACAAGAGTGTCCCTCTATCCACTTTACTCATGCCCTCAGATGCCTTTTTTCCAGACTAAAGAGCCCCAAATGTTTTAGCCTTTCCTCATAAGGGAGGTCCCTCAGCCCAGTACGCATTTTTGTCGCTCTCCTTTGCACCTCTTCCAGTTCCACTATGTCTTTTTTGAGATGCGGTGACCAGAATTGTACACAATACTCCAGGTGCATCCTTAGTATCGTTTTGTACAATGGCATTATAATGTTGGCTGTTTTATTTTCAATCCCCTTTTTGTCTATCCCTGCAGGTTTTACTGAATACTGTACTTTTATTCCTGTTTATGTTATTTCAGACCTTTAGTGGCTATTACAGAGGAGGATTTGAACCCAAAATGACCAGGCGGGAAGCAGCTTTAATATTAGGAGTAAGGTAAAATGTTCTGAGTAAAATAATCGCCTGTTTTTCAAAGTTTGTGTGGGAACACGCTTCATAGGGACTTTCCCTCTGTATCACTCTGGTTGGTGTATCAAATGTAGATATTGTATAGTGAACAGAAGGAGACAAGCCAAGTTTATAGCTTGAGTAGGCTACCACTTTTTCTGTACTGATGTCTCTCCGAAGTGATTGGGCTGTAATACTGTACTGTAAAATACAGGTGGAGTCAGAAGTGAGTAGGAAATGACACCTCCCCCAGCTTGATTTCTTGAATACAGCTCTTGGTCACGCTTTCAGGTAACTAGGTGGCGGAGAAGATATATGTGAAGAAATGGCAATTTAGTGTACATACACAAGAGTTAATCATGAGGCAAGATAACAAATGTTTCTATCAATCTATACATATTGGAGCAGCAAAATTAGTTACAGCAGGCTATTTCTGTTTCTGGGTTTTTTTCAGTATTATTGTCTGTCTCAAATACTTCTTGGTATTGTTGGCAAATGCTGAATAAATAAAAGCTGTGTTGTGATGTTTGACATTGAAGGTAACAACAGGGAAGAGGGATTTCCCCATTATCCTAACAGATAAAACTATATCCAGGTTCCTTGTGTTTCATGTTGTTTTTGAAGATGAGATTGATCTATATATTTTTAAACTTAGTCCTACAGCGAATAAAGCAAAAATCAGAGAAGCTCACAGAAGAATTATGCTTTTGAATCACCCTGATAAAGGTAACTTAATTCAGTAGTAGTAAAGGATTTTTAAAAACAAATATATTAATACTTTCTCTGATCTAGAATTAGAGAGGGGCTTAAGATCAGCCTTATAAAAAGGGTTGACTTCTGTGCCCTTGTCATTAATCTCGTTTCATTCTATGAAGTCTTTTGCAAGTGTAGGACTGAAGGGAAAATGTCAGACTTTCAGATATTTAAAAAGATCATCCTTTTATTTTCTGTAATCTCATTACATTATCAAGAGCCCTCACCATAGATTCTTAGTTAACATAACATCCTATAACAGTGATGGCAAACCTTTTAGAGACCGAGTGCCCAAACTGCGATTCAAAACCCACCAATTCCTCGCAAATTGCCAATACAGCAATTTAACCTGAATACAGGTGGCTGTGAAGGGGCGATTGAACTCTTGAGTTGTGAGCACTGTTTTGGGCTGCAATACAGCAGTGTGCCACGAAGCTCCTATGCTGCAAAGTGTCCATTTGTTGTAGAAAGTGAATTATGTTCCCCCTGTAATAACTGTTTGTTTTCTCAATATTTTGAATCAATTCTAGGAAATAGTTTGCCATAATTTATATTTCTGTATAGGAAATAGAAATATTTATTCATTGTCACTTAATAAAACTGACGTCCAGTACTCTGTTCACTGCCCCAGAGAGCTGTTTGGGAGCAAGAAGAGTTGATTGTGTTTAAGTGGTGGACTCAATATCTCAGATATGTTTCAGTCGAAGCATGCCTTATGGCAGTGATGGCGAACCTTTTAGAGACTGAGTGCCCAAACTGTGATTCAAAACCCACGAATGTTTTTGCAAAGTGCCAATACAGTAATTTAACCTGTATACAGGTGGCTGTGAAGGGGCGATGTTGGGTGCCCACAGAAAGGGCTCTGAGTGCCACCTTTGGCACCCGTGCCATAGGTTTGCCAACACTGTCCTATGACGTGAAATGATTTCTAATTTAGAGTGTTCTTCCTGTGCATTAACAGTCTAAAATGCTTTTATTTAAGTAGCAGTTTGATAAAGATGTATGGCAGAAATTTCAAAAGGATGACACAAAATTGAGTGTGTAGAATATGACATTATTTTCCTCTTTACTAGGTGGGTCACCCTACATTGCATCCAAAATCAATGAGGCTAAGGACTTGCTGGATGGTCAAGCAAAGAAATGAAAACACAGAAGCTGATCAGTAGTTTTGTTTTGGGGCCGGCGGCAAAGAAACTGATAAAAGGTGAAACTGTAATATGTACCACAAGGAACTTCATGTTCCTTGGTAGGTCATCTCTGTCTCCTTTGCTTATCATCAAAAATGAATCTTGGTTACCACAGGGAAATGAATCATGATGGTGAGGCCTGGGTATCTGCAGACGTCCCAAAATATTGGGCCTGTTCAATTAGCCAGATGTTAATAGTCTGGCATTCATGCTGCTATAATTTAGGATCTCAAAAGTGGCAACACCAAAATGTAGGTTTTTAAACATTTGTTTGATATCACTTGTTTTGAATTATTTTACCAAGTAAAGGGGGAAAAGTTGTATAAATTGTCTTAGCATGGAAGGTCTATCTAGTGCACAACAACAGAAACAACACACAGCCTTTTGAAAATATCCATTGTGTCTGGAAAATAAAATTATCAATATTTCACCAGTATGAACTTTAGTTCAGTGCTACAGAATTTCTTCTTTGGATAAAGGATTATTTACAAATCTGGCAATCTCTAACATTGTCTTGATTTATAGCAATGAAGTATGCCCGGGATCAAGTGAGTATCCATTTTCTTTATCAACAAAAACAGTCATTTACATCTGAATACCTGCAGCTTTCATGATCTGAACTTTTAAACACTATGATTACAAATACTGAAGAGGAAAGAGCGATGCACAAAAAAATGCAAATAAATTAATGTTACCTTTTGAGCATTCTCTTTAAATCCAAGATACAAGTCCCGTAATTAGCACATTCTGTATTTGTTTAGGTTCCACGAAGAAATGCAAATAAGCATTTTGTTTATGCATAAACCAATTGTGATTAAGTCTGGTTTTCCTTCTCGAAAACGTTAATTTTACGTATATTACGAGATGAATCCGTTAGGAGACTGCCCAGTCCAGTTTTACACAGAGCAAAAATGCCGCTAGTGGTAATCAAGTGAATGACATATCTGTCAAGAAGAGAATTTGATGGCTGTTTTTAGTCAAGGTATATTTTTATCCATATTTAACTTGAGATGTACTGCAAAGAAACAAGAAATGAAATACTTTCCTGTAAGGTTTACTTTCCTGCAAGGTTAACTATATGCAGACTATATGGAAGAAGGGATTGAGGGGGCTTTTGCTGTCATGTGCCATCAAACTGCATCGGACTTACCTGGCAACCCTAGTAAGATTTTCAAGGTACAGTATGTGAGATATTTAAGGAGTCACTTTCCCAGTGTCACCTCCAATGAGTTTTCATAGCCAAGTGGAGATTTGAACCCAGGCCTCCGGCCGAAATATACGATTTACATTCCTGATACCAAGTCCAATAGTTACTACTTATCCATTGGCCTCAGACACAAAGGTAAGTTGTTCAGTGGTAGGAGGGTGGCTTTCCATTGTGGCCACCAGAGTACATGATTCCTGCTTCAAGTTGGGAGAGGGCATAGCTCACCTGCAGCCTCGGCCAAGACATGAACAGTGACTGGAAAATGGGAGTTACCCGTTTTAAAAAAACATTCCCTTCAACCTGCAACATTCTGAGAGTCCTGTCAGATGATCTTGCGATTCAGACAAGGGAGAACAAGAGCAGAAATAAGGAACTACAATTTCAAATTCATTTAGTCTAGCTTAGCAACAGCAGTAACACATTTTCAGTTTCAGAAGAAACAGGATTCCTACATTGCGTGGAGAAATTCTTGGTTTACTAGATAAAGGCAGTGGGGGTGCACTTATATTGTTTGTTGTATTTTTTTTATCCTCATTTCTTATGTTGTTTGTATGTAATCAAATTTATAATAGATAAAGGCAGTTTTGTTAAAATTCACTAATAAGTGTACACAATTCTTTAAAGAAATGAGTACAGGATCAAACTAGGCAGCAAGGCAAGGGGCTGAAACTGGATATTCCAGGTTTTTAAAGAAAATATACATTTAAAACTAAGGGGGGGAACACGTTTAGGTAAATATTTGTTTACTTCTGAAATAAATGCAAAGGGGAAACTATTGAGATGCGAAAAATGATACCGGGGGGGGGGGATCCCTCTGAGTCCCTGGTTGGTTAAGAAGCAAAATAAAAGCAATTGAACAGGACTTGTTCTCCTTTAATTTGATTCACAGGAGGCTTAATAGAATGCTGAGTATAGTTTACTGTAATAAGTTTATAACTTTGAAGTAGTTAAGGATCAACCAGTGGAAGATCAAAGTTTATTTATTTTTTTCTACCAGCATACAAAAACATATTGCACATCAAACAACCAAAACAAAAATAAAAATATACTAAAGACTAACATATGTAGTTTATACAGAATAAACTTTCTGGAAATTGATCTTTTCAGTAGTTCTGGTTATGTCTTAATGGACATGACTAATTCATCTTAAGTGTTTTAACCAAAGCTGTGTTTGATTTTTAAATACTGTACAGTTTAATAAATAAATCAAACAAAGCCTCAATGTAGAACAGTCACTGCCAATGTCACCAAGTATCCCTGCAGATTGAGAATTTAACAAATGTATTTCCAGTGGTCTGCAGTTTTCCCCCCACTACATACAGCATTTAAAAAACATGTATTAAAACAGACCAGTTTCCAGACTAAACTAAGAGAGAAATTACAGTTCAGTGCAAAATATTTTAGACTGCATTTTTTCTAGTTTTCCTCAGATGAAGAAGTGGTTGCATATTATTAAAAATGTAACAAAAGCAGCTAATGCTTTCATAAAGAAGGTTACGTTAGGGATTTCCCCTGTCCCACATCTCTGCCATATTTTGAAAACAAAATAACATTTCCTATAGCCAGCAATTTGTTTTTATTTAAATGTTACATATACTATTCTCAAGGCACATCTGATGATATAACACAGTAGGTGTCAAAGTATGTTCAACATTGGGTTTCTTCAGCATCCCTCCCGGTTTTTCAAAATAGAGGAACTGAAAAGTGCGGCATCACGACTCGCAATCCGTATTCTATCTTTGGCAAGCTTATACAAGCACTATTGTAAAATGTAATGTAAAAGAACTGTAAACTAGGAACTCTGTTTATGAAACACCATTCAACACAGCTTCTTCCTGCTTATTTCCATCATCTTGTATGGTACTCGGCCTCTCTTCAGGACCATGCTGTAGCTTTGAAAGTTCAGTTCCAGGGGCAACTACAGGACCATTCACAGCCTTGTCAGGAATGGCAACTTCTTCAATCGTATCTTTTGCCTTGTAAAAGGGGAAAACAAATCAGAATTTAGCAGATTATTATTTTTTATTTATTTTGAATATTTTTACTCCACGATTATCCTTGGAAAAGAACCCAAGGTGGCTTACAATAATGAGGAATAATATACAGTCCAGAACATTTAAGACATATTCAAGTTAAGAACAGGGGATTTGAAGAGGCATCTTAATTTAAAAAAGTAACATTAATGTACCAATTCCACACATACACATACACCAACTTCAGCCATTACAACACATATGTACTGTACATATTTTAACTATTCATCTATTTCTATGATTTATATTCTAACTGCAATATGAATTTATCAAAATTTAGGTAAATGAGTCCTATCAAATTCCTGCTGAAATCATTTTCATATAACGTTATCTTAGCAATACCTTCTATAAATGAAGTAGGTTTGAGGAAACGGTATAGCTAGGTACCATGGAATCCTCTAGATGCCCTTTCTCACAATACATACCTAGAAAATACTTAATCATTATTTACTGCCTAAATCTTGCAGTTTCCCATTTCACAGAAGACCTGTAAGGGGTAACACATAAACAAAGTCTACTGCCTGTGTACAGGAATGGATTTTTAGACCTGTGGTCGGTCCTAGAAGTGAATTTATGCTGATGTTACCAGACAGGGGCCAAAATCCTGCTGCTTAGCAAAATATATGACACTAGAGTAGGCCTATTAAATCATGACGATATGGTTGAGTCAACTCCTTTGGAATTTCTATTGAACCAAATAGGAATATTCTAATTACCACTGAATCAGTGGAACCTATGGAGAAACTTAACAAATCCCTTTGGTTCAATGGGCCTACTCAAGTGCCCTACACTCAGCAACAGGATTTTGGCTACTGATGCAGAATAACCTCCATTCACTTGCCTCTGCATACTGGCCGGATTATCCATCTTTCAATTATCCTAAACACAAGACACTCAAACAAACTATGCCGCTAAATGTTTTCTTTTGTTTTCTTACCATTTCTTTCTTGGTTTTGGGCAGTGCTTCTCTTGGAAGATTTCTTTGTCTACTTTGAGATTCTGCTCTTGATATATAATCTGCAACTGTTACTATGAGAAGAAAAAGTTTTGTAAAAAAAATTATTTTGTGTTTGACAAATGGAGGGATCACCTGTTGCAATCAATCCAAGCAGGTCCATTTTGGCAATGGCTTTTAAGGCTTCCATTCCTTCACCCACTACACTAGCATCCTTTCTGATTCAGAAGACATTTCTTAGGCTCCCTACCTCAATTTCCATGAGTCGTAGGAGGCAGAGCGAAAGGGGCGTGTCCTGCTGTGTGCTCAGAATTCAAACACAGTCCTACTACTTTGATTCTTTCAACATGTAACACAGAAGGAATCTAAACAGATTTGTGTTTTGTTTTGGCAGTTATTTAAACTCCACTCTGATTTGAAGCAATCTAAAGAAGCCTTCAGGCCTTATGCTAAAGCTTTATATTAGCTTTTTAAAAACGAGATTTAACTGCTTTTATTTTGAGTAGGAAAAGGATTAGGTAGCCACCAAGGCACTACTCGCAAATGTACAGTATCCCAATTATATTCCCAAAATGAACATTAAGAGAAGCCTTCAACATTCAGTTTCCTCTAACTGATGGAGGCATTAACATCATCATCACTGACAATGCCACAGAAGTGATGTGGTAAGCAATAGGGATGAGCCATGGGGGGTGGGGGTACATCTCAAGCTGACAGAAAGTTTTCTGTCCTCCTATAGAGTGTTGGTGAACCTATGGCACGGGTGCCAAAGGTGGCACTCGGAGCCCTTTCTGTGGGCACCCGACATTGCCCCTTCACAGTCACTTGTATTAAAGTTAAATTGATGCACTGGCACTTGGCAAAAAGTTTGCGGGCTTTGAATCACAGTTTGGGCACTCAGACTTGAAAAGGTTTGCCATCACTGTCCTATAAACTAGTTTTCCAATGAGCCAGGCTTAGATATGTTAGGCATTCATTTCCAGCCACAATAGTTTGTGGGTATAATAGTGTTGCTCTCCTTTTAGCACTACAGAAGGTGCCTCCTGAAGTACTACTATGCCCAGGGAGCACTGCAGTAGGAAATGAAGGCCTATCATACATATGTATGAAGCCACGGAGCCTTAGAGCACCCAGGTATGTAGAAAATGCGGAAAGTGGAAGTGTAAGACTGAGAGCTACAACTCCCCGAGTTCTGTCTGAAGGAGTTGCAGTCCACCCCTGTAATATACTGGAAGGGGAAGGGGAACAGAAGAGTGAATTGGGAAGTTCCTACTGGTAATGGAGGGATAGGCGCATCCAGATGAGATGTGAAAACAGTACACAAATATTTTTCTAAAATTAACTGACAGCATTAAAACGACCCCATAATAGATCTTTTCAAATTTAAAATTAAACCCGTATACTTCTCAACAGATGGGTTAAGAGTCTGCTGTCTTGATAGTACCCTAGTCCTACCTACTAATGCCTTCTATTCATAGAATCATAGAGTTGGAAGAAATTTCAAGGGCCATCCACTCCAACCCCCTGCCATGCAGGAGCCCCCATCACAGTACTGCTGACAGATGGCCATCCGGCCTCTCATTAAGAACCTCCAAAGGAGGAGACTCCTCTACCCTCCATGGCAGCATATTCCACTGCCGGACAGCTCTAACTGTCAAGACATTCTTCCTAATGTTTAAATTAAATCTCTTTTCCTGTACTTTGAAATCACTGCCGTGATTGCTAGTCTCTGAAGCCATGGAATATAAACCAGCCCCCTCCTCAATATGACAGCTTTGCAGTTTTGCAAGAGCTAGAGACGGAAGAAAGTAACAGAAAGTATATCCATATTTTAGCAGCAATTCTTAATATTTTTGGGAAAATGCTGCATTTCCAGGCTTCTGTGGCATTTAGCGAGTAATGATCATGTGCTCTGTTTTGTAAATACATGAAGCATGCATGAGTTGTATTTGTCAAAGCCTATTTGTATGTTGTACTCCTCATGTGAAGTGACTGTGGGGCAGAGATAACAGTATCATGGATCACTGCCTCGGTGACATTCAGTAACATCTTTGGGCATATTTTTAAAGAATACTTCTTAAATTTTCAGTATAGTATTTTAAGCATTATACATGGAAAAACCGGTCAGTTATATTACATTAGAGGCGTTATACTTTTAAATATATTGAGTGTTAGTACACATTAAAGAAATGCACCAAACCACAATACCATACAAGGACATGCAGCTGTTTTTATTTTAATTCAAACTGATTCCTGGTGCCTTTAAAAACAAGAAACTGAATGTCATGAGAACAATTCAAAGTACAGGGCAACCAGGATGTCATGCAAATGGTACCGTATAAGCTGCAAGAATTGTAGTAACCTGGCTGGCATTGTATTTACCAATAAAAACAGATAGTAGAAGTTTTAGGGGGGAACTATCTGGAACTTTCCTTTCAGCACAACATAACCTTACATTCTGACATCCGTAGATATCACACTTAAAATGTTAACAGTTGCAACTAGAGCTATACCTGGTAAAAGGTACCATCACCAAAGGTTAAAGAACTAGAGGATTGCTTGCCAACAGCTTATCCTGCAGTCTGATTAGTTAATGAACAATCACTACTTCCAAAAGACAGTTTATAAATGGTTAGAAGTGACACAAACAGCAGACATGGAGCATTCCGTCATGCTTGTGGCCCCCGAGCGCTCCACCTCCCCACTCAAGTTACCTGGCTGTCTATCTTCTGCCTGACCCCTGAAGCGACGCCTGCGACTACGATTGCGTCGCTGGGGTTTTTTTTCTCTATCATCTGCAATTGCAAAGTTTTACCATGAACCATCTCAATGCTGAATCATTTTGCCAGCAGTTTGGTGTGTAGCACAAAACACATTCAAAGGAAAGGGTCTTCTGAATGGCTGAAAAAATATTATATCCTCTACAGACTGAAAGAGCAACAATGGAAACTGTTTAACCTGGTAGGTATTTAGGATTATGCCAAATGTTAAACATAATACCCCATCCCACTGAAAAGCTTTTTCCCCCTTGGTGTGGTTTGCATAAATTATGCACAGTCAAAAATGGTGGTTCTGGGATGAAGCATATACTTCTTAGTCCTCAAATCACATACATAAAAGTCTTGTTTGTTAAGTGCATTTGAGGATCACAGCCTTAAGGGAGCAAGTAACCTTGGCTCTTCTCCTGACCTCAACTTCCTTGTCTCCAAAGTTCATAGAGCAAATTTCAGCAACACAATCACTCAAGTCCTAGAGAAGGCAAAAGGGATATTAATTTCAAAGGTTCTTGATTAAAAAAAACAAGTAAGGACCTCAAGATTAAGGAAACATGATTCTCCACGATCTTCCCATCTTACTCTGATTGTACTTGATGGCCAACCTCAACATGGAAATATGCTGTAGACGTGTTCAGTATAATTCCCTGTTATTTCAATACTATGACTGAAGGCTAAACAATGAATGGTTGGTTACGTATACAGCAATAGCGCAGCTGAATATATCATTCAACCTATTCAGGAAACTAGGTCCCATGGGCTTCTATCCATGCGGCAATGATACAAGTTCTTCAGTTGTTTGGGGCCGCAACTCTTCCTGATTCCCCAGTTCGGGGGAGCCACAGTCCAGAAACAAAGATCGACACTTCTGAAGTGATGATACAGTCAAGTGCGAGTCAAACTTGCACCACTCATTAGCACCTAATTATTCACTTGTACTGCAGATAGGGAAATTTAATTCTAACAATGAAGCAGAAGCAACTGGAATAAAGTGCTAATTTGAAAAAAGAAAAAGAAAACAATTTACATACCTAATCCATTTTCATTAACTGATGCTGTGTCAGATTCTGTCATCCCATCCATTAAGGCTGCATCTTCATCAGTCCTTCGTCTACGAGATCGTCTACGCCGATTAGTGGTATGGTGTGATTCACTAGCATCTGTGTCTGCTGTCTGGTCGGATTCTGTGTTATCAAGTAAACTGTAAGGATTGCTGTCTGGATCTTTTAGCACTAAAATAAAGTAGGAAAAAAGGAACATATAAGGACTACTAGAGGCACCTACTCAGTGTCTTCAACTAACATTTTAATCAGAAGTATTAAAACTGCAATTCATCATGTGGACCATTTTTTCTTGGCCTCACTAAGGATCAAATCAAAAGATGATCCCAGGCTTCCCAGCAAACCATTAAAATTGTTCTTGAAATTAGGGAAGCGTTACTGTCATTTAAAAGCAAGTAAGAAATGGGTGATGGTACAGATCTCAGAGAGACTGGACACACAAAAGATTTCAGCCAGAACGTCCAAATCACCTTTGAATGCAACCAGCTTACTGCCCTCCAGAAATGGTGCTTGCTGCCCCCTGCCCCACTGCTCATTTACGCAATATCTGAAAACCAAGTTTAAATACCCTGTTTCCCCAAAAATAAGACATCCCCTGAAAATAAGACCTACTTACAGTTTTGCCCCACACTGAAATATAAGGCATCCCCCAAAAATAAAGCCTCCCCATAATAATAAATGTGTACCATATTTTTCTTCATGGAAAAATAAGACACCCCCTGAAAATAAGACCTAGCGCATATTTGGGAGCAAAAATTAATATAAGACACTGTCTTATTTTCGGGGAAACACTGTATGTCCATATGTGACTTCAAAGCTTTCCAAACTAGAATATAAAATAAAAATAATTTTATCTATATAGCATAATTCTGGTACATCTGATGAATGGCTATTCCAACCTACAAACCCAGGAAGAGTAAAACCGCTCTACAAGTCTTCACCGTCCAGCTGTTATTTCTGGATGCGAAGACGAGCAACTTGAAAGCACAGAGAACAACATCACTCAAATACACACCAGAACTGATAGATGACTTCCCACCTCGGGGGCCACCTCGTCCGCGTCCTCCAGAAACACTGCGTCCTCTTCCCCCTGGTGGGCGTCTTCTGCTGTCACGCTGATGTCGACTGTCTCTGTCATCATCTCCTGCTAATGACCAATCACTCAGTTCATCTTTTCTTTCTGACTCTGTTTCAGAAGGATTGGACAGCTCAGAATTTGTTCCTTTAGGAAGAATGAGAATAAGGGACGAGAACAAGTATAGGTTCAGGCTATTTTTGAAATTGTGCACAGCATCAAAAGATTTCACAAACAAAAGAGAAACTGAGATGTGCAGTGGTCCCCCGCCATATCACGGTTTATATTGCGGTCCCGGTATATCACGGAATCGCAGTATATGAAAGGCAAGGCCCCCTGGGATAAGCTGCTTGAGCCTATCTGGGACCTCCTGCACTTTCCCCAGGCCTGGTGCTGCACCAAACGGGCCACCAACGGGCTTCCTGGGTCTGAAAACCGGAGGTCACTTCCGGATCACCGGAAACCACTTCTTGGTCCTCCGACAGGACCGGGAAGCCCGCCGGAGGTCCATTCAGGGCAGCACCGGGCCTCAGGTAAGTGTAGGAGGCCCCATATAGGCCTCCTAGTCCCAACCCAACCCAGCATCCGCATATCACGGACTTTCGATTATCACAGGTCAGTCGGGTCCCTGTATAAAATTCTCCCAGGCGCTAAAACCACAGATGAAGTTACATTCCACAAGGGAAAAACATACAGTTCTCTTCAACAAGACTGGAGTTAGGGGCACCAAACCCGTTGGTAGTTCAAACTATGCATAATTCTTGCAGAGAACTGTTCTCTCTATTGGGGTTCTCTTCCATACTACTGACAATCCTTTCCATATAACACCACAAGTAATGATCCTCATGATCCCCTGATCTAGAGATGAAGCATTTGGAGGCAAGCAAGCAGGCTGTTTTCTTACCTTCCCTGTTTAACTCATGGGGTTTCGGATGGCCAGGGGCACAGTATTTATTTACTGAATATTTGTTTATTGGAAAATTTATTCCAATAGAGAACTCTGTGGTACAGCAGTTAAACTGCTATATTGCAGCCAAAACTGCGCTCGTGATCTGGAAATCAATTCTACATAGCAGGCTCAATGTTCACTCAGCCTTGCATTCTTCCAAGGTCAGTGAACTGAGTACCCAGGGCACTCTGTAGCCTGTATAATTTACTGGTAACTACAAACAAACTAAAACATACAGTGTTTTTAAAAATATGGGGCAATATATAAGCAGCACTCTGCTTTTTGGCTACTTTCTATTTATTCATTCAGAAAGTCGGTGGATAACCAAAACCATGTTGTTCAGACCTCAGCAATTCAAAGGAGAACTGCGCAATCATTTCCTAGCAGGCCATACTTACTGTAGTGTTTGCCACAGATAAGAAGAATTTTGTCTTAAAAGCTGAGTGAAGAGTTGGGGAAATGCTGAATATGAAAACAAACCTGGAAGCACCAATTATCTAGCAAGTTGGATCAACAATATTTGAAGAGGGCCAGTTTGCTCTCAGTAGCCAGTCAATCATGGCACTCAAGATCTAGTTATTCCTGGGCACTCTGCTACTATTAGTGGGAAGGTTTAAGTCACATATACAAAGTAGCATAATAATAGGAATCGTGAAGTAGAGGATCTTAATTACTAGTTACCTATTCTACAACTGCTGGTACTTTAATCTCATAGTAGCTTGGCCAGATTACTTCTATTTATAGCTCATAGTTTCCACCCAATTTCAGGCACAAGATGAAAATTCCTTAAAGCCAAATTATTTACTAAACAAACAGCTATTTTAAATTGTGTGTGTGTGTGTGTGTGTTCACCATGCCTTTAACTATACATAACCAAAGATTTTCAGTGACATTTCACATTAAGAGCCCCATGGTGAAGCTTCAGTAATGAAGCCAGGACTTCCGTAACCAGCAATGTCTTCCATTAAATGTAGCTGGAGACAATTCAATGTGTGCAGTGATACAGATTTCTATTATATGACGATAACAATCTTTGCCTTTAAAAACAAGGAAACCCAAAATCCACTGATAACAGTCTTGAGTTATTTGCAGGCTTCTATGTATAATTGGTTTCTATTATACTGTAATACAGTTGTGGAAAAGATAGGCAGTGGAAATAGAAAAGTGTGTTTTGTATTATAGCGAATAACTGCAGTATTACCACATTTTAAAAGCACACAAAATGTTACCTATATTGCAAAATATAAAACTTTCAATCTTACCTAATTTCTCAATAATGGGCAAATGGGTTAATGAGACCAGAGTTGCTTAACCAGCGAGAGTGGCCTCGCTGCCAGATGGGCAGTATAAAAATCCAATAAATAAATAAATAAATAAATAAGCCAATATGTAACAGCTGTGATGGTATATATAATGAGGGACGATCTCTTTGCGACTCAGGACCATTTCTCAGATGTGTCAGTAGGTTAACAGCTACACTTTCAAGAGACAGGTCTAAAGAGGATTTTTAGACCTTTTTTGGATTTTTATGGCCCAAAAGCTGACCCATGTTTTATCTTTTTTATTATTATACTCTAACCTTGTGGTGGCGAACCTCCGGTAACTCCAGATGTTTTGGACCACAACTCCCACAGTCCTTTGTCTTTGCCAATACAGGCTTGGAATTTTGGGAGTTGTGGTCCAAAACATCTGGAGTGCAACAGTGTGGTTATGTACTCTAAAGGTTGCTATAATGAGTTTCAGTTAACATGAAAATAAATCTAACAAAGTATATTTTAACTACAGTACTCCCACTGTATCCGCAGGGGATTGGTTCCGGGACCCCCTGCGGATAGTGAAATCCGCATTTGCTCTTATCAGAGGATAATGGCAGCAACAGGAGTGGTGAGGTGCTAGGGTTAAAGCTTCCCCCCCCCCCAACACGCCCCCAACACCACCACCCCCAACTACTTGATAGCAACAGTGGCAAGGAGGGCTCGGCATCAGCAAGATTTCTTTTGTTTTCTCCCCTACTTGCCGCCGCCGGCCAGCTGTGTTCTTTCGCTGCAGAGCTCGGCAGCTGGCTTGTGCTGGTGGCGGCGGTGGCAGCAAGGAGGGGAAAAACAAAAGCAAGCTTACCATTGCTGAGCCCTCCTCACTGCCGGCTGGCCACCCTCTTCGCTGCCAGCTTTGTGGCTACTGTTTGCAACAGTAGCCTGCTTTGTGGCTACCGAATTATTTTAAAATAGTTTCCTCTTCAATCTGCAGATAAGCCCTTTTCCAAGCAGAAAGGCAGGGTAAAAATACTCTAAATAAATAAATAAATAAATGGATAATGATCCAGCAGATAAGGGGGTCATACTGTATAAGAATTCCCAATACCCTGTAGTGGCCAAATTAAAAAGTGTTTTAAGAATTTTGGGTATGAGGTCCCCAAGCTAAGCGTTCTCAAAACATGGGAAAATTCATTCTCACGCCTGCTAGAGATTGGAGAGTTAAGGATCTAAGGGTGCCACAAAATGCCCCAGGAGCTGTGTGCTCACTCCTGGTTAAGAGAGAAAGAGAGACCTGGAGTAAGTGACAGTATGCCCTTTGGATCCAGTCTGGCACAATCAACACCTATTAATCAACATGGAGAGACTTCAGGCTCATAGTTTGTTGTTTCAAATATTCAGGCACATTGAGGGCAAATATAAAATTATATCAAAGAACATTTATCATCTATTGTGTGGCCTCAGCTATGGTTTTGTCCACAGTAATGACCGGAAGAAACAAGTTCTACTATAGCAAGATCACACAATTTCTTATTATGTCTCATCTTTGAACATACTCACCATAGCCAGAAGTATAATTGGGACCTCTTCGTCCTCTGCCTCTTCCACTGTAGGACCTGGAGCCTTGTACAGAGGAAGGGATGCTCTCATCAGTAGTATAGCCCTTTTCCTTCTCAGGGCCTCTGTTAGATGAAGGCCTAAATCCCATTCCTATCTGACGAAGCTGTTCATCAATTTGGAGTCTCTCCAGCCGTAGCTGTTCCACTTCCTGAAGTGAAAGTTACACGTAGACAAGTCCACAGTGTACCACATTCCACATCACCCAACCCCCCCCCAAAAAACATTCTGCCAGCCTTATATCCCATTTTTAACACAAATACTAGAAAATATTTTACATATTAAACAGTTAAGAGCACATGTTCCAAGGGTAGGAAGAGTTTTTGATGACTAGACTAACCCTACTCAATACCAGGGTATTAAGAGGAATTACAATATATTACGCTAATGTTTTGGACAGCTTTGATCCACATTGCTTAGAGTAGGGGTCCTCAAATTAAGGCCCGGGGGCCAGATGCGGCCCCCCAGGGTCCTGAATCCAGCCCCCGGGACCAATTTTAGGACACCCCCCCCCCACTTGCTTCATGAGCAAGCCAGCCTCTGAAGGTGCTTCTATTGCAGCTGCAGAGGCTGGCTTGCCCCACTCCACCCACCCAGATGATCAGCACAATGGCTAGTGGGGCAGTTCAAAGTAGGAAGGCCACGGCAAGGTCCCCCACTCCCCTCACCCGTCGCCCAGATGGTTGGGGCACCGGCTGCAGCCGAGCAGGGCAATTTAAAACGGCAGGGCTGTGGCAAGGTCACTCCCTCCCTCCATGGCCTGGAGGCCCCACCCCTGCTCCTCTTCAATCTCGCCCGCCTGCCTTCCTTGTGTGGCCGCCGCCTGTGTTATTGCAGTTGTGAGGAAGGTAGCAAGTGGAGGCAGAGCCAGCCAACCTTCCAAGCTGGAGCAGTCACTGCAGTGGACCGACAGAGGGATAGATTGCGGACGACCGAGTGGGGGTAACAGAGTTGCTTCCTGCCCACCCAGCCCCCTCTGAGCTGCTGCCTTGTTCCATGGAATGAGGGAGGGGAGAAGGGAACCGAGCTACGGCTGGAGGTTGAGGCCGCCGCCACCACCACTGGGTTAGAGACGAGTGAGGAGGAGGCGGCAGAGAAAGAAGAGAAGGGAAGGGAAGGCCAATGATAGCCCGGACCTGGTTCCTGGGGGGCTGGTGAGGCTGCATTTGTCCCCAGTTAGTTATGGGCGGGCTGATGAGCCAACAGAGCACTGAAGCCTGTCCGGGCTTGGCCAGTGAGCAAGCTGCAGGTGGCTTTGGGCAGGCCTTCCTCCCTCCCCTCTCTCCTTCCCAGCCCTTGCTCCCGCCCTCCCGCCCTTACAGCGCACCAAGTCAAGCCAGGCGGGGCCAGGCCAAGAGAGGAGGCAGCTTTCCCTCCGGGGCGCAGTGAGGGCATGATGGCCAGGGCACATGACTAGATCCGCGCGCAGTAGCGCCAGCCTTGCCGCCCTTGCTGCTCCTCATCCTGAGTGGCCGCCTAGAAGGTGATGAGGGGCCTGAGTTTGCCTGATCTGCCGCCTCCTTCCCGACGCAATGAAGGAAGGAAGGTAGGAAGGAAGGAAGGAAGGAAGGAGAGCCGCTCCAGCCGCTGCCACTGGAGGAGGAGGAGGAGGAAGAAGAAGAAGAGGCGCAGCAGAGGGATCCCAGCAGCGGCACCTCAGGGTGGCAATCCGGACGAGGCATTGCTGGGGCCCCGGAGACGCACTGATCATGGGCTGATTGTGGGGGGGCTCCACCCTTTTGGCCGTCCCTCCCCCTTTTTTTCTATATTGGCCGTTCCTCCCCCTTTTCTTTCTTTCTTTCTTTCTTTTTTTTTTTGGACTGTGGTCCAGCCCCCAGTGGTGGACCGACCTGCTGTTTGAAAACTTTGAGGACCCCTGGCTTAGAGGATATTTGCTGTATGTTGAAGATATTTGCTGTATGTTTGCTGTATGCGTGTTGGGGGGGGCTGTCAAATGATACTTACCTTCAAGTAGGCAATATGGTATTCCAGAAGTACTTGGACATTCCCAATGCTTTCTTTAGTACCCACAAAGACAAATGGAACCATACCCTATGAAGACATAATATACGCTTGTAAAGCATGTGCAAATCTAGTTGCTTACAGGTTATGTTTGCAGCCCAGATGAGACCTATCAACAGTTAAGCCTATTTTATTGTCCAAAGTATAAAAACATGCTGGATTGCAGCCTCTAATTTAAAAATTTTATCCATTTATTATGATTTTTACTTGGATCTCTGCTAGAGATGAGTGTGATTTCTCTGCCCAGGAACTGTTTTTAATTGTTCATTTTTATTGTTGTAAGCCGCCCAGAGACCATTAGATAGTGGGCGACATATAAACGGTATAAATGGCTAGCCTAATCATTTCCTTAAGAACTTATTTCTTTTGCAGATCTTCTGTAGTTCCTATGGCTAACTGCCTCGTGTCGTGCTTGCAGTCTTCCAAATCATCAGACTGGCAACAATGAAATATATTCTGCTGGAACACTCATTAGTTTCGCCTTCCAGAGATCTTTTCTCACAAATACCCTTTGAATACCAGTGATTAAAAGACATCATCACATTTAACCATACAACTGTTTGCTTTCTATTTGTGTTTTGTGTTTGATGAGCTCAAACTCTCAACGCACCTTGTAGCACTTTTATCTGTTTCGTGAGCTTTCTTCAGAAACAAATTCCCAATGGGCCATGCACTATTGTTTTTGAACCAAAATTTCTAGTCTGAAAAAGTTTTTGGTTAAGTGAAATTACGGAACTGGGCTCGTATCACAATTCCAATGGGAAGCACACTGATATGTGCTTAATGAATCATATGAACTATATCTGAAACACAAGCTATTTGTGCCTTTGAAAATATCTGTCAACAATGGATTTATAATTCTCTTATTGTACTATAATAATAAATATTAATGATTTTAAAGAATTGAGTTGCAAGAGCCTTTTTCACAGAATGCTTGTTATTCTACTAAGATTAACAACAGCATAAATACATGTCTATTTGCAACATAAAGTAGTAGAAAATCAGTATTAAGGAAACACATGAATATGATATTAGCAGACAAATTATATGGTTAGATATAGAGTTTTCCAAATACAGTATGTGCATTTCCTTTCCATTATCCCATAATTATATAAATCATCCATCATGTAGAAGAAAGACATAACAGAGATAATAAACAAAATCTAGATAAGTAATACCGGAAGTGGCAATTCCCTATTGCTCTTCTTGAAACTACCTGTTAAGCTTAACAATATGGATAAAGTGGAATTGTCATTGATAGAAAGTTAAAACTTAATTGTTAAACCTTACATCTTCTCTGGGCAGTTTGTTCTCGTTGTCTCCTTCAATTCTCACTCGCACAACTCCAGATTTGTCCACAATCTCTTGAATAACTTTGCCATTTTTGCCAATAACTTTTCCTTTAACACAATAAAGACAACAAAATGTTCAAATATTATTGCACATAATTTCTCAAGTAGAACATCAATACAAGCAGCTGAACAATTAACATTTTAGGGAAACCCCAAGGAGAACACATGTTGTTATCCAACTCGGAAAGGAACTGAAGGTCCACAAAGAGCACATTTAATCCCAAATCTACTTATAATGAATACATACAGTATTAATTTGTGACAATGATATTATTCTTTATTTGCTTCCTAAAGGATTTTCCTATAGGAATATCACGATACAACCTTATAAGGAGCAACTAATTCCCAAAAGAAGGGAAAAGGGAGGGAGAATTTATCCTATATTGTAGGATATTTCCATGTATAAGCATTCTGGACTCAATACTTCTATCAAGAACACTAGGCTGATCCTATCCAAGGAAGAAAGCTTCCTTTCTCTAGCCTCAAAGAGGAGCATCTTGGAAGACAGAGCTATGAACAGGAAATGAACCAAGGACAAACATAAATGAATGTAACACCCCAAATCCAAGAAAAATTGATAGAAGGACAGCAGGACAGAAAAATGCCATGTTCACATTGGATTAGAGATGGACATTTCACAAGGCTAAAGGGGCATCAAAAAGAATGAGAGCTGTCGAGATATCTAAGGTACCCAAACCATTAGGGTGGATCATGTTGTTTTGAGCCCAGTCTCTGTAGCAGGAACCACTGAAGGAGAAAAGAATCTAGCCCAGGGCAGAATTCCCAGGGAAAAGGCACAGACTATGCACTGCAAACATGGGTTTGCAACAGACAGCTGCGGATCTTCTCTGCTTCTCACAGGAACACTGGCAAATGGGAAGGAAGCACATGAGAGCTCTTGATGAGCATTCATCAGCTCACTGAATTCTAACGTTACTGATCTTGTTTTCGAGGGCCTCAGCTCCTGATTTTAAGACATGAGAGAAAATGTGAGGAAAGGGCAAAGGAGAAATAAATAAAGCAGAAAGGGGAGTTCAATGCAAGAAATAGAAACGAACTACAAAAACTATAGCTCTGTAAGTAGAAAACAGAAGAAGCTGCTGGACAGAAGGAAAGTGGAAAAGCTAGGAGAGATGTCTTTGTCCTGGACAATCACAACGATGAATGAAAAAAACCTATGGTTCACTGCTCTTAGCCCCAAGCTTTCTCAGCAGCAGCTTCTAATCCCACTAGCAATGGTATCCCTCTTGGGACAATACCGTGGTGGTTCTAGGCCAATCTCTTTCCTGTGGTAAGATCTGATCAAGGCCACTTTGCCTCTGGATACGGCAGCTCTAAACAAATGGGTGTTGCATCAAAAGTGTTCTCCAATGTTTTGGGCTATCGTACCCCCCGCACTTATTTTCCTATTTAATTTACCTTAAACAATCAGCTATAACAATCACTTTTCTGCTATTTTTCGCCTAGAGCCCCTAAACAATACATGGTTACTTAGTGTGGGTTGCTCTCGTGTTAATTTACCTATTTGGTGAGAAAAAAAGACTTCACGGTGTGAAGGGTGTTTTATTTGAAATTTCTCACCCCTGGCGATTGTGTGCAAAATGAAGTTGCACACAACTGCAGTTTCTCCAATAAGACACTTTTCCCTCTACCCTTCCTTCCTGAGACACCTGAAGGCTACACATGTTAAAGAAATAATGGTAGGTCTGAATTGTGGATTTGCACTCTCGCCTACTTTTGCTTTCTGAACAGGACAGAAAGGATTGACTCTGAGGAGTCTGGTTAGTTGGAAAAGAACTGTTTCAAGGCATTGCTTTCGAATCTCAAAAACAGAGACATTCTAGAATGTTTCTCTGCCCATTTCTAGGAAATGCTATTCATTACAGAACCAACTTTCTCTCTAGATATACAAATGTTTTAAGCTACCAAATTAGAACCACTTCAAACATGACACTAAAAGGGGGAGGTTAGAATATGTGATTTTGACAGAAGACACTCCAAATCCTAGCTATTTAAGTATGTTACTCTTTATTACATACCAACAAGACTCCTGGGAACCTGAATAAAATCCTCCACAAATTCCAAATAGCTTCTAGCTTTTTTTACTGCCTCAGCACTCTGAAAAATAAATTAAATTATCTGTGAATACAATGAACTAAAAATTTAAATTTCTTCCAAAAGCTAGACATCCTTTTAATATGAACTGTGAGCGAGATGTGTAATCTTATTTGCAGTTCAAAAAGGCAAAAAGCAATTGCTGGTCACTTTTAGTAATCAGGCCACTGCTTAAATAAGGTCTCACAGAACATAATGTTTCATCAGCTGAAACAGGATTGCTATCTGCTGCTTACACAATTAATGAAAATATACAGAATAGAGTGATTTGTTCTGCTTTCCACAAATGGGAGCCAGTTATTCCATACTACTGATTACACCTAACCCCTGACATATAATCCATAACTCAGCACAGTTGTTATTCATCCACAATGTACACATACAAATGAAAATCAAGCACTGTTAACAATTTTACCATATGGACTTCTGGGCAACACACACATTAGAGCAAAAATGGAGTCAGATGAAAACAGGACCTTGTATAGCATTCCTTTTCAGTAAATATATGATATACTGAGAGTAATTTCTGGAAAATGCTTCTTCACCATATTCCAGATCAAGACCTCTAAAGAAATATTACACAGACTGCTATGATGAATTTTTTTTTAAAAAAAAACTAATATTGTCATGTGGTCATGAGGTTTTAAGTTTTAATCTGTAAGCTGCCCAGAACAGGGCTCATACTAAAGAGGCAGTAAATCAACCAACCAACCAACCAACCAAATGACTTCTCCCCTCTCCCATTCTCTTATACCTCTCCATAAATCCTGAAAGTCCCGGTATCTTCCTCAAGTTCAATTGCAGTAACTCCTGGAACCTTTCTGGCTTGTTGTATATTGCTACCGTGTGTTCCGATTGCAAGTCCCATTAGGTCTTCTCTGACAACAAATTCTTCATGAAACGCTGCTGCAAGCTGTTTTGTGCACTAGAGAAAAAGCAAAAGAAGCTGTCTCCTGCAACAAATGCTTCAAACATGAGCACAGATAATTGCATACAACAAAAATGGGACTGGGAGGAGGGACATGATTTTGAGGAAAAACCTACCTCTAAATGTTTTGTGGCTTCTTCATTTCTTGACATGAGCATTAATTTGGTTCGAATGCTGCGCAAATGCATGTCACTCAGAATACTCACTCGCTTCACTGTTGCTTCACTAGCCGACTGTGGAAATGATATGAGACAGCAATTTCATGCCAAGACCATTCTACTATACCAAGAAAGCCATGTTTAATTCTCCTTTCTACTTGACATCAGAAGAGCTGCTCTTTATTTCAAGTTTTAGAAGTAAATACTGAGGCTCTTATATAGGACGAAACTAACCGATCTCTGTTTCTCAGTTTTAATTTTATTGGATAAGCCTTGAGGGCAGCAGAGAAGGAGGTTTTTAAAAATACTGGCTGAAACCCAGTCATAATTTGCAGCTTACACTAAGCTCACTGAACCAGTGAGCATTTGGTGAGTCAAATGCTCTGTTAAGTTCCACAAATTCAGTGGCCTACCCTAGTTGTGACTTGCTACTGGATTTCAGCCACTATTATCAGAACGCTGAGATTCGTATTGCTAGAGGGGCAAAAAAATTACACTAAAGAAGAGCCAACAAGGCATGCAGGATTACACTGTCTAATGTAGACTGACCTGTTTTTGGCATAAAGCCATCCTCAATCACATGCAACATGGAAGGTGCCTATAAGGACTCTTCATTAAGAAATCCCAACCCTGCTGCATAAACTAGCTATTTTATTCTCCAGCAGGCACAGAATAGGGCCAAACTAGCATGGACTGCATTTATACAAGACTGCCTGCCTGATGTTCCTGCTAGAAATTCTCTACCCTAAGGAAATTTTTCCACTCACGAATTACGTTACCCCAATATAAAATATAATAAAAAATACAAACAGCTGTGGCACCTTATTAGCTAACAGACTGTTTTCAGTGTAAGCTTTCATGGATTACAATCCATTTTCTCAGACACAAACAAAGAATTAATGGGAAGGCCAAAGACTTTCATGCATAGAAGACACTTTAGAGGGAGGTGGGCAAAGTGAGATGGGAAAACAGAATACAGTCGTCCCCGCCATTTTGCGGTTCATACACTGTGGTCTGGTATATTACGGGACCATAGTATATGAAATGCAGCCCCCCCTGGGGCAAGCTGCATGGGCCTGTTTGAAGCCTCTTTCACTTACCCCAGGCCTGGCACTGCTCTGAACCAGAAGTGGTTTCTGGCAAACTGGAAGTGACTTCCAGATCGAGGGAAACCACTTCCAGGGCCTCGGACAGGCACATGCGACAGTGGCCTGCCAAAGGGGACTTGTGACCTCTTACAAGTAGAGCAAGGGGTCACCACAACATGAGGAACTGTACTAAAGGGTTGCAGCATTAGGAAGGTTGAGAACCACTGAGTTAAGAGTTATATGATGAAGAAAAAACTTTGTTATAGTTCAGTCATATCCAAACTTCAGCCCTCCAGATGTTTTGGACCACAACTCCCACAGTCCTTTGCCATTGGAAATACAGACTTGGAATTCTGGGAGTTGTGGCCCAAAACATCAGGAGGGCCGAAGTTTGGACATGCCTGTTATATTTAAACCCAAGTGTTGATACAGTATGTACAGTGTGCTAAGAGTCCTTGGTCATTACTAATTTATTTTGACGTACTCTAGAAACTGTGAACATAACCGACTACAGGTGCTCCTTTCACAACATACTGGTCAAAATCCTATTAGTTACTTCTGCAAGAGTAACACAAATAAAATTCATTCTAAAAGCAAACAGCTGGAGGTTACGAAGTCAGCGCAGGCATCATCAGTTATGTGCCAAATCAGGTGACACAAGTAACAATGCCTATGCTGATCTCAAAACTTGCTGCAGCTCTCCTCCAACACTCAGGCCTTCTACATTTTATGTGGACATAAAATGATAATAGGATTTTGGCATACATTCCGTCCTCTTATTTTACAATATTATTTTACAATTTTATTTTACCATACTGAAAACATATTTTAATCAGCTGTCAGGAGATACCATAATTTATATTTTGCTACAATGAAGTGAAGGATAACCTCTGCAAAAATGCGCAGAATAGTTAAAGAAAAAAAGAGAACATATCTTACCAGTACTATTAACTGAGTCGTTTCAGGTTGGTAAAAAATTCTGCAAGCTCCAACAGCTTTCTTGAAATCCTTGTGGGCACTTTCATTTGCACAGCTATGAAAAGTAATGCATAAATTACCTCTGGGGGAAGTACTACAAGAGGACATGCTGACATACAGAAAAGAAAACAAAAACACTGCGATATTTGAAAATTGAGCACACCCAAGATAAAAACCCTACAAAACAAGGGGTTTTGTTCAAGGAAGCTTTGGATGCAAAGAAGATGATGTCATTTGCTGGGCCGAACTTTACTGATAAAAAAGTGTAGAAATCTTGCAAGCTGTGAAGAATTCTTCATGAAATAAAAGGAACATAATATATACTTTAAAGTGTAACATGAAATCCATGGAGCATCTATAAAGAAGTTTGTTCTTTCAGTAATACCTGCAGTTTCTACAAGTCTACATGAAGTGTTGATAATTCTACTGAAAGTATTCCAATTTTTAACTCTATTTTCATCTATTACATCTGTTTGACATCAACTGTTTGTCTGTTGTTGGCTCTTACAACCACTAGCATTTTTGTTCACAACTGCCATACGGCACTGACTGCTGCAGCATTCTATTACAACTGCCATTGGGAGCTGACTACTGTTGGGTTTCATCATGCCACCATTTTTCTTAACTTGCTGATAGTTTTACTTACTGCCTCACCACTGTCAGTGTTGGAGGAGTAACTTTTACAGCACTTAAAAACTTGAACTGTGTTGAATTTCTCAACTTATTTGGTTGCTCTGTTTAAAAAACATATTGAAGAAGCTCAGCAACTCTATGAAAACTTGCACGCTGAAAATTATGACAGTTTAGTAACCCATGTTCACCCACTACAGCAAAGCCTTCAATGTTAAGTAGGCATTGACCATTTCAAAAACCGGAAGGCTCCTGAGAGTTAGAATGTTTTATCTCATTTTATCTTCTTAATGATCTCTGCCTATCATCTGCTGTAAGCCAATTTTACTGTGTGTGGCCTTTGGTCTTCCCATTCACTCCGTACTTATGCAAGCAAAACCCTACTTTTCCTCTGACTCCTTTCTTCTGTTTTATTGTAAAGTTTCAATAAAACACCTTCTTAATTCAATCTTATACTGTCCATTCAGAAGTAAGCCCTTACTGCTTTCAGTAACACATCCTCACACTGTATAGGATTACAGCCTCCATTTTCTTGTCAGAAGTGTGAATTATTTTATATTTTTAAAACAAACTTTAGACTTTTCTCTCTTTTTTCCTACAAGACTGACACAGTGAAATTTTTGGCAGTTTACTCACGCATCTCTCAGGTCTTCAGGAACATCTACTGCACACTTGAAGAATGTATTCTTATTAACTGGCTTATTTTGATTTACGGGCCGAAGTCGTTCAAATGTGACTATTTCATTGTAGGTGGCATCACAGGCAGCATATTCAATGACGTAGAACTGAAAAGTCATAAGATTTTCTATTGTTTAGTTTTCTGAAATGTTATAAATGACAAGATGCTTTTAGATTAAAAGCAGCACTTTTCCTTCAAGGCTTCTACAGTGGTATTTATTTATTTATTTATTTATTTTCATACTTGTATACCGCACCCATTTCCCAGTGGGAACTCTGGGCGGTTTACACAAAATTAAAAACAATGGCATCCATAGCAAATAAAATGATATTGGCAAGAGGCAGGGGGAGGGGGGAAAGCAACACAAAGCAAAACAAAGGTACCTCGCAAGATGAATACCCCATAAGATGAATTCTTCGTAAGACGAATGAAATTTCCAGGGATAGGCATTTTTCACAAGACAACAGTTTGCCTACCCAATGTCTTGAGAAAAATTCATCTTACGGGACAGGCATTTGAATTTTGTGTACTCACAACTGGGCACAAAATATCCAAACACCTGCCTGGCTTTCCTGACCATGCAGCATCCAATCCACGGGTGCTATGCGGTTGGGAAAGCCAGGATAGAAGCACCACCACCACCTTTTTATCCAGGACTCTGCACCGAAACCCACGCCCAGAAGTGGCGGCAATCGGTCAAGGGAAGTCGCCCTTGGAATGAAAGCAATCTTCCCAGGTTGGCTGGGTGCTTCCTCGCCCCTGGGCTCGTTTGTTGCTTCCAATCAGCAAATCAGCATTCTCGGATGGGGCTAGGAGGAGGGAGGGAGGGGGTTTCAACAGGTGAAGCCACCCTCTGCTCCAGTGGCAGCCTGATGATGAGCAACTGCGGGGAGGGTGCAGGGCATGGGCACAAGAGAGTTGCAAGGCTGGGCTGGCAGCACCTTTGTGTGATCATCTGATGGGCTGCTTCCGCTGCCAGGATCATCACACCTCAGCCCAGCAACCCCAAGAGGTAGCACGTGGCCCCTGCCACCGTGGCTGAAGAGCTGCCCATGTTCCTCGCAAGTGGGGAGCTGCGAAGGACGGCACAGAGGCATTGTCCCCCGCTGCTGCAGGGAGTGAAGCAGCTTCACCACAAGTCACTGTGAGATACAGGAAGCTGGACTTAATGGGCCTTTGGCCTGATCCAGCATGGCTCTTCTTATGCTCTTATGTCAAGGTGGGTGACGGCGGTGGCTCCCTGAGAAGATGCAAGGAGAGAGGGAGAGGGGGAGAGAGAAGCATGCCGCCACACAGGGTGAGAGACTGGTCATATGACGCACTGGAGCGCCCACCTCTCCTCCTCACGCGCCCCTGCCAGCCCTGGCCCGGGAAGGGAGGTAAACGAAGATTAGCCGAAAAACCAGTAGGCACTGCTGCTTCTCCTGCTGCACCACTTCTCGCCCACTCTCCCGCCCTCCTGGGTTGGAGCAGCCAGCAAAAGGGGAGAAGCTTTTCCCTTGGAAGGCTGCCGGTTGATTGCTGGGGTTTGGGACAGCATCCCCATAGGAATGCATTGAAAACCAATGTAATCCATTCCTCCAGAACAGATTAATTGGTTCTCAATGCATTCCTATGGGAAAGTGTGCCTCTTAAGATGAATTTTTCATAAAACAAATGGACCCCTGGAACCAATTAAATTTGTCTTAGGAGGCACCACTGTATATGACACTACATACTGTTTACTGAAGTCATGGCACATTTCACCAGTCAGTTGGCCATTCTGGAAATCTAGTGCAGCCAGCTTCATCGTAGGGCTCTTAGTGTGAAATGTCACTCAAAATCTTTGGTTACGTATAGTTAAAAGGCATGGTGAACACACACACACACACAGAGCTCTTTAAACTTTCGGCACTTTCCTGGGGGATTATGTTACTAAACTGTGGCAGTTTAATTCGGGAGTGTTCCTTTTTTACTACATGGCATTACACACAAGTTTAATGTTTTGTTTATGGTTCCTTCCCAAAGTTGGTTCACAATTTCTAAGTTTTACCTCTACCTACCTCCCCTTTCATCATCCGCACTTTTGCTAACCACCATCCGCAAGGCTCTTGGTCATTTGCTCTTGAGTAAACCTGGAAGTAAATAATGTAAAATGTTAAATTTATCTTGCAAATATGCTTTTATCTCACCACTTTCCTGGAACAAGGCAGCCTCTCATTTGCAAAAGATATTTTAAGCAGATGCTTCAGGGACTAACTGTGAGCGAAAATGTAGCTGTAACCTGCACTGAGTTAAACCAGTTGATTCAAAAGATTAGGTTGGACAAGGTGGCCCTTAGAATCCTTTCCAACTCTACAATTTTAGTTTTCTATGGCTTCCAGAATTCAGAGTTATAAGTGTAACTGTACAATTATCATGACAAAATTGCAACTAATTAATATGTTGCCAGTTTAATCATGGTCACCTTAAACTATGCCACTGGCACATGGCCAGGAATGCAAGGCGCAAGGCTTAAATTAGCAAAAAAATTCACTGTCAGGAGGTATACAGTCAGCACAAATCTCCAGCAAGAATCTGGCCTATGCCACGTTAATTGAAAGATATTTCACATGTGCATCTGAATAAAATGAAGTCAAGATAATTTTAAGTTTTTATATAAAAAGCTTAAATTCTACAAACCTGTTTTAAAAACTGGTACCTAAATGAAGCAACTGATAAAAATAGAAGGAATCCATCCCTTCATCTGTTTTGGTTCCAGTAGTGGTACACAAAAGCAGCAAGGATGGTTAAAAGTCCTCATTAAATTTTGATAATTATCTTTAAATATTAGTTCCTCATGAAAACCTAGTTGACCTCTACCTTCTCTGCAACTTGGAAAATAGTGAATTTAACAGTAGAATAAGTTAGCCACACAAATGGATAAAGATGATTTCATGCAATTGAAGCTAGGGTTTTATTTTCCAAGGGTTCATTCATTTAGGAAAATATATTCAATCTAGCTTCTACTGCTATTATATAACTCAGCAGACCATCAAAATTATCACTAGGGTTGTGAGCGTAAGAACTGCATTTTCTCCATCTACAGTTTCCAATTATTTAGCAGTCTTTAGTTTTCAATTGAAATGGTGAATGTTCTCAGTAACTGCTAGATGCTATGATCAAAGAATGCCAATGTTTTTCCCCCCAATGGAGTAGTCCCAGGTACAGCATTAAAAGATCATGACACCTGGTATAGAATAAACCAAATGTCTGCAAATTTCTCATGTCATCAGTCAATGCAGAGTATGTATCTAATAACGTATTAGACCAGGGGTGTCCAAACTTTTTGCAAGGAGGACCAGAACTGGTGAGGTGAAAATGTGTGGGGGCTGACCATTCAGCTGCATTTGGCCCCTGGGCCGGACTTTACACAAGCCTCTAGGACAGTGGTGGCGAACCTTTGGCACTCCACATGTTTTGGACCACAACTCCCAGAATTCCAAGCCTGTGCTGCCAATGACAAAGGACTGAGGGAGTTGTGGTCCAAACATCTGGAGTGTTGAAGGTTTGCCACCACTGCTCTAGGACATGCAAGGAGGCGGGGAGTCAGGGGCAGGTAGGCTAGGCAGGTGGCTGGGGAGACAGACAGAAAAACCGTAAACTGCAAGTTGACATCTCTATCTGGTATGGGGAGGGGGCAGCTGGTGCGGATGCATGACAGGCAGAGCCAGTGGGGAGAAGAGGCTGTGGGCCGCTCAAAATTTGAAAACGGGCTGCATTTGGCCCCTGGGCCTGACTTTCGACATGCCTGTACTAAACAAAATCTGTTGTTCAATCAGTTGCAAATTTCCATGGTTAATGAAAATGTGTATCTACTCCAATTTGGGTTAAGCAATCATTTTTGTGACGTTTCAGACAGCCCAATGCAGCTATGAATGTAAAATGTATTTTGAAATGTTTCTTTTTGAAAGAGAACATTACTTGATGTAAATTACAGTGGTGCCTTGACTTACGAACACTTCGGCAACAGAAAAATTCGATTTACAAAGGAAATCACTGGAAATGGATTTCTGAAAAAAAAAGCTCAGGTTACGAAAGAAAATCCATTTCCAATTATTTCCTTTCAGTATGAAGCTCCATCCCTGGGTTGGCGCTGTCTGGAGGGGCTGCAGAGAACAGCCTTAGGCTGCCGTTGATTTGGGGGGGGGGGAGAGTTGTGACAGCCTTCCCATGGGAATGCCTTTTTTTTCCAACCTCCAGAACAGATTGATTTTCAATTCATTCCTATGGTAAACTGCAATTCAACTTATGAAAAAAATGACTTCAGAAAATGCATTCAGAACGTATTAATCTCGTAAGTCGAGGTACCACTGCAGCTCGAAAATCCCAATTTGACTATATTAGGGAACTGGGAATGTTTACCCTTACAAAAAGAAGGCTGAGGGGATATGATAGCTATGTTTAAATATTTGAAAGGATGTCACATTGAAGAACGGACTGGTTTGTTTTCCATGGCTTCCGAGACTAGGATGCATGGCAATGGTCTCAAATAAAAGGAGAAGAGATTCCATTTGAATATCAGGATGAACTTCATGACAGAGCTGTTCGGCAGTGGAATATGCTGCCACAGAGAGTAACGGAGTCTCCTTCTTCGGATGTTTTTAAGCAGAGGCTGGATGGCCATATGTCAGGAGCACTGTTATGGGGGTTCCTGCATGGCAGGGGGTTGGACTAGATGGCCCTTGAGGCCTCTTCCAACTCTATGATTCTATGAGAGTCCACATTAAGATAGTAATATTTGGTTGAACTCACCTCTACTTCATCTCCTTCACCAATTTCTTTCTTAATATCAGGTGGTGGTGGTAGTCTTACTTCACCGAAGGGAACCTGGCGTTCTGGCTGCCAACTGTAAGTTGAATATGTATTAAAATGGTCTCTGTCAGAAAAGATAACTACATCCACTGCTAAATTAAAGAACAAGTGTAGATATAAATGTGACACAAACAGAATACTGACAACTTTAATATAACACACATAATCCCATTAATAGCTTTGCAAATAGCATAACCCACCCCTTTTCTATTAAGAGTGCCTGTACATGCGCTCCTATCAACCACCTGTAATGGATGCCCCATCCGTATATTATCTAGACCATTTAGGCTCATGCAGCCTCCCTTTCTTCCTTTGTACCTGAGAAAAAAAATTAAAAACTTCTGCTTTTTGTTGCATAGATTTTTGTTGTGTCGTTACAGTCATGAACGACTCTTCATGACCCCGTATCTATGGTCTTTTCTTGGCAGGAATACTGGAGTCGCTTGCCAGTTCCTACTCCAGGCACTTACAACACCTGGTGTTCCCTGATGGTTGCCCATCCAAGTACTAGCCAGGCCCGACCCTGCTTAGCTTCCGAGATCAGGTGAGATCGGATGTGCTCAGGGCATCTAGATACTAAGGAGCTAAGTATAACTACTCTATTCAAAGTTAGCTCACAAAATAGGTTCCAAGGTCCTGATTTCACTACTTTTAGCTAGTATAAGCTTTTTCTCCATGTTTGTGCATATCATGTGGTTTGTTGTAAAGTAAAAGCAGAACCTCTCACTCCTGAAGGAGCACCTGAACCCAAAGCTGATTGCAGGCATGCTCTCAACTGCCTAAACTAGACTTAAAGCAGAGCAATGATAGAGCAAAAAGTGTTGTTTCTATGTACAACATTCATTCATACATACATACAGTTTATATGCCGTACACTATCCAAAAGTCTCTGCCATGTCTGCCTTAAAGCCCTAGAATGATACTAGAACATACTCCACTGCCCCTCCCCCAGCAAGCTCAGACATATTTAAGTTTAACTTCACTGAATTAGCTTTAACTGTCAAGGGGACACACAATGACTATGGCTTCAAGAACACAAAGCCACAAGTTTACGAGGATCCAGGGCATATAAGCTCTGGACACCTTTCTTCCACATGGTTTGAGAGAAAGAAACTATATTCAGTATTAAAGGGAATATTATTTTCTATACTATAAAACATTTAAGATATTTTATTGCATCAAATGGTACAATGGAGCTATAATTAATATCCTAGCAACAATAATTTAAAATTTCATTTTCTTAATTTACATTATAAAATTTTCCTAAAATCAACTTTCCTTCCTTCCTTCAATCGTGAACCAAAATGCTAACCAGAGGACAGTATATTGTGTAATTACAGAAATTATTTTCTTCTGTAATGGTTTTAAGGTAGTACATACTTGTTTTCAAACACAACTGTGAGTGAATCCTCATGAACATCTTTAATGAAACCCTAGAATAAAGGATAAGAACAGTTAGCAATATTCATGCTTGGTAGCAAAAGTATGTAAAGATGCCACTTAATTTTTAAAAAATTGCATCTCTCATTTTAACAATTTCAAAACAAGGAGACCTTTCACTTTTAAGAGAAAACCACAACACAGTGGATGCCAACAATCAAAGTTCTGCCCTGCAGAGACTATTCATAAACCTCTCACCAGCAATTCCACTACCAATCTGTAGCAGTTTTCCTCCACAATATCCCTGTTTGGATATATAGTGACTAGAACTGTTCAAAATATTTCACATATGTCAAAACACAGATTTTAAAAAAAGAAAAAGAAAACTGGCATTTACTTTCTTTTTCAGCAGCTCACTTAAGCATACTGATTATTTTTTTTAACCAAGCCATACACCACAACCCCAAGATCCCCCTTATAATCAGTCAGTTCCAGTTTAGGCCCCATTTGTGTATCTATGAAATTAGGGCATTTTGTCCTATATATAATATTACTTCATGCTTGCTTACTCCATGCCACATTTGTCATCCAGACAATAAGGATCCTTTAAAAGCATCTTTACTGCCCATTTTTGCTATGAACCCTTTAAACATCTTGACATCAGCAACAACCCTGGCCACCTCATTGCCTACCTGCAACTTATATATCATATATGTACACGTTAAAGAACACCGGTTCCAGCAAAGCAACAAGAACAAATCCCTTTACATTTCTCTATTTGGATTTCAGTTAACTGGCTAAAGACTGGAACTAGCAGAACCAAAGTGGATCTAAGAAAATGGGATTTTCACACTAACACAGGCCACTACCAGTCTGAAGAAAAAAGTAGCCAATCTGTGTTACTTGTTAGTGTACTCTCTGACCCAACTCATACCATTGAAGACTGGATGTTAGCTGCCCCAAATGCTCTTGATACATTCATTAATTGTACTTGGTGCTTCCGACATGAACAAAGAAAGGACACAAAGATACACAAATAATTCTGGTTTCAAAACCACCCAAATTCGTTGATTTCAATAATTCTAATATTCTAGCTTGATAGTTATCTTACTCCCACTGCATACACCATACAGCTATGTTCTAACAAAACCTATACGATCTAAGCTCTATCTTCATCTTGTGACCCTCCAAAACAACTACTATTAGAAGACATAGAGCCAAATTACACAATTTCTTCATAACAATTCTTGATTCCTGCTTTGTCCCAAGTGTCTGTTTAGCTGTTCATTATCCCACTCCCTGCAGCATCTCCCTTGCCTTAAAACGCTTCCTTATTTTTCAATAGTGCAGCGCCCAATAAATAGAGTCACCCTAAGAATGGACAGCCTGCAGCTTACATATACCTTACAATAGTGGGGAGTATCAGTTTTGCCTAACAACTCCCATAGCACAAACCAGCTTGGCCTAGGGCAGTGATGGTAAACCTTTTAGAGATCGAGTGCCCAAACTGTGATTCAAAACTAGAGATGTAAAATTTCTGGAAATGTTGAACTGTTTTTTTTTAAAAAAAAAACCCAAAAAAACATTTTTTTTTAGAAAAAATGAAAAGAATACTACATTAGCACTCCCCCTTTTTTACAGCTTGAAAGTCATTCTGTGACTTTAGGAATATAAAATATGACTATGGACAATGACTTTGCATAAAATTATCATTTACTTTTTAATATTTTTAATACCTAATATTCAATTGTAAGTAATAAATGGAGTTATTATCTCCTGAACTGTTTAATACTTTATGTAGAACAAAAAAACTTCTACAAAGCAGTGTTTAAAAATCCAGAATTAACAATTATTCATATTTCCTCTCCACAGTATTAAATAAATATAAATGAAAAACCTCATTCTCATGAAAAGAATTGAAGAAGGGATAAATGTATAGAAGGGAGTAGGACTAAGTTTCAATGAATGGGCATGAAATTTAATCTGAATCATTTTTGCTGCTCTGTATTTTCTTCCAGTGCTTTAAGGGCTAGTGAAGAGGACAAAACAAAACCAAACATACCCACCCACATGCAGAAACAAAAGTGAAACCTTTTTTCTTTTCTTGTGACAATAGTAGCGCCTCCTACAGGAAGAAATGCATCTTGTTCTTTCATTGGAGAATTCAGTTTGTAACCTAGGACTTGCTTGTCCTCGTGCACAAAAATTAGAATATAGTGGACCCTTGTATAACAAACAGTTTGTATAACATAAAATCTGTACAACATAAAAAATTCCGGAGATAGGGGAAATTTGCTTAACATATTTGCCTATAGGGAGAATCCATACAACATAAAAATGGGATTACTCCGTTTTCAATGTATTCCTATGGGAATTTGTATAAACGAATATTTGCTTAACATAATTTCATTTGGAACGAATTAATTCCTTTACTATGCACATTTTTTAGAAATGATTTGGAAAATATTTGAACAGCATATCTTAAAATATTTTATTCATTGTGTTAAAATAAAACATTCCATGATCATTTTTTCTTTTTCTCAATTTTCCCAATTTTTCAGAAATAACCAAATATGCTTCAGAAATTTTTTTTTGAAAAAAACCAATCCCAACCCCCCACCCCCCAAAAAAACCCATCTTTTTCCAGGTCTTCACATCTCTAATAAAAACCCACTTAGTTTTCAAAGTACCAATGCAGCAATTTAAATTGAATACAGTGGTACCCCGGGGTTGCAAATGCTTTGGGTGCAACCTTTTGGGAAAGTGAAGATCAAAGAACAGGCTTTTGAATTTTCTGCGGCCACAGCGCCCCAAAGGAGCCCACAAACTGCTGCCTTCTCTTTGCCTGGCTCTCTGCCTACAGCTGTTTTGAAAGTGCCAAAATGGCTCCATAAAGAGAGCCTGCTGAAGGATACCTTCAAAAGGGGATTGGACAGATTCCTGGAGGAAAAGTCCATCACAGGTTACAAACCATGATGGAGATGTGTCATCTCCAGGCTTAAAACTGGGGTACTTCAAGGGCCAGATGCAGGGGAGTGGTATCAGGAGACAAATATCTAGTCTCATGCGCTCCCAGAGGCATTTGGTGGGGCCACTGTGAGATACAGGAAGCTGGGCTAGATGGGCCTTTGGCCTGATCCAGCAGGGCTCTTCTTATGTTCTTATAGTTTGTGGGTTCCATCATAGCCCCCGTTTACTCTCCATCCATGCTGCTTTTGGGTTGCTCAGAGCAGCGTGGCTAGAGAGTAAACTGGGGTGCTTCGAAAGAGCCCTCAACCCTCTACCTCCCCTTCGCCAGGCTCTCAGCACAGATCACAGTGGTGTGCTCTGAGCGGAAGGGGAAGTGTCGTGGCTGTGAGGGGGTGATGCTGCGTGCCCACAAAAAGGGCTCCGCGTTTCACCTTTGGCACCCGTGCTACAGATTCGCCAAGACTGGCCTAGGGTGAGCATTATGAACTGGATAATCCTCAAATGCAGCATGGCTGACTGACCAAATCTTACAGTAAAATACATTACTAGACGTTAAGTTCAAAGCCAAAATTCCTTCACTGGACCACTATATGAACATAAGAGCTGAAATAAGCTTGTACATGATATATAGCTAGAAGGAGGGAGAAACAGTGACTGGCATAAGTCCAACCAATAGTTGTAGAACCTTGCTGGAAAAAAACAAAAGTGTAACAGTTGTCACTCTGTCACCAGATGCAACAACTCACACTGGCATTTCAGGGCCGAATGTGTACTGGTAGATGTTAATTTTGTCAGCACTGCTGAACTTTAATGATGGATGATATGTTCTCTGCCCACAGTTTTAATTGTAATTTTACAGGTTCTTTAAAATTTAATACTGCTGCAGATTTTATCTTTTTATTTTGTTTTCTTCAGAGTTGTTTAAAACCTTCAATATCAGCAGATTGTAGAAGACTACAAAAATAGGCAGGCTATGTGCAGCCCACTGAATATATGTAACCCACCTTATTTTTAAATGACAAATACTTCTGCTACAAAAAGCAACTGCTTTCATTTGTAGGATAGCACCATAAGCAACATCATTACTACTGCAACATCTCTAGAATGCACTTCATCGCAGAATGATCTTAGTTTGATGGACAGCAACACTACCTTACTACTGGAATTCAGCTGATTTTCTCTCTTGATTAATAACAAAATCTCTCTTTATCATCTACACCTAGATGTTCTTTCCAAAGCCCCATTCTTAGCCATTCCTTTCATCCTCATTTGGTTCATACCCTATTGAAATAAAATTAGTCTGGGGCAGGTAGAAGATTTGAACTAAATATTCTGTAGAATGTTCATGTCCTAGATTCTGTTTTTTATGTGAACTCATATTTGAGTTTTATTAGAACTGCCTTTATACACCGAATATCATATCACTGAAATCACAAATCTGAATATTTAATTTGTATCACTGGTATGTTAAAGTACAGATTAGAGATGGGCACGAAACAAAAAAATGGCATTTCGGTTTTTCGTTTGTCATTGAGAGGTCTGTTTCGGTTCGTTTCCGTTTGTCGTGAATTTTTAGAAAAATTTCGTTTCCGTTTTTTGTTTTTTCGTTTGTCGTTTCTACCCGCTTTTTGCGCGATTTTTAAAGCATTTCTGTGCGCAGGCGTCCCCCAACGCCCCAGATCAGAGGGAAAACACTAAAAAAATGGATGCTGGCAGAGATACAGCATAGACTAGGTACGCAGGGAGGCTGCAAAGGCAGCAGCGGGCGTTGCCCAGGGTGCAAGGCAGCCGCAGAATGACTGCACTGCGGGGCAAGGGAGGGTACTCACCGAGAGGTACGCAGCACGCACGCACACAGGGAGGCTGCAGGACTGAAGCTAGAGTCGCAGAGACAGCAATCCCACACTAACTCCCACCAGAGACTGCAAGGAGGACGGGGGCTGCCGGAGCTTTTTTATGCCCTCTGTGGCTGCCAGATCTGACCAGTCTGCAACCTGAGCATGCTATTGGTTGAACATGATCCCATCACATGGCTTGCCTCCATTTTGTGGCTGGTGGTGACATCCATTTTAAAGGGAAAAATACATCGCAATGGGAGAAGACAAAAACAAACGTTGTAAGGACCCCAACTCCCTGGTAGGTATTAATTTCAAATAATTATCGCATTATCGCTGCGTTTTTACAGATGTCCAGGGTGTTTTAATACCCAAGAAATCAATCAATATTAGGCATCTGGGAGCCATTTTGGGTCGATGTCCCCTAACTCCCCTTAAAGGGGAAAAATACAGCAATCTGAGAAAAGACATAAATGCACCTTTTAAGGACCCCCCCCCCGGTAGGTATTATCAGACAATATAAATAATTATTGCTGCGTTTTTACGGATGTCCAGGGCATTTTTTAACATTTAAAACAGCTCATTTCATTGTGCATCGTCATTCACGAAAACGAAACGTAACGACCACAATTTTCGTGGTTCTGTTCGTTTCATTGCATTTTAATCACAATTTTTGTTTGTCGTTTCGTTACATAATGGAACGACTAACGACTAACGGAAACGAAAAAATGTTCGTTCCGTGCCCATCTCTAGTACAGATATCTCTGCAAGTTAGGTATCTGGCTGCAGAACCAGAGATTGGAAGTTCAATTTCCGAACGTGTTTCCTGGGAATAAAGCCAGTCTATAGCTGCTGGCAAACTGCACAGTCCCAGGATACGGTACACCATTTCTGAGTACAGTACTCTGTTACTTTGAAATCCCTGGAAAGAGTTACTATCTGTCAGAAGTGACATGATGATGGCATATAATTACTACTACTAAAGAAATAGTGGATCAGTGTGAACAGGCAGCATATGAAAATGCTTTCATTTTCCAGGTAATACTATGAACAACTTTTGTAAAATCTATGGAAGTCACTGCATCACAGAAAATTCCTAATTTGATGGACAAAATTTATATATAATAATTATGCAATTCACTAAGAAAAAGTGTGCATCCATACCCAGAGACAGCTGAAGTATTTATACACTTGAAGTATGGTATCCATAAATCATGCACAAATATATACAAAAATAAATTCTTCATTTGATCATCAGACACCGCATTTACCACCTAAGGACTATACAGTACTATCTTATTTGAAAAGGCTTTCATCACTTTATATTTAATCTAAAAAAATACCAAGTTCCCAGATGTTTGAAATGTCTGAATATTCTACTGATCATGGCTCATACTGATCATCCAGAGTTCAACCATCTTGTAAGTTTTAAGAATCTGAAAACAGATAATTGTTGACACTCAGCTGATAGATGTTAGCTTCCAATGAAACAATCAGGTACATGTCAAAGCCATTTGAAAAATCATAGCAATACTGAAACAATAGTTCTTTTGAAAGCTTTTACATTTGCGTGAACGTTAGTGTCCCCATAAAATTATTCCTATAGTGCTCCTTTAAAAAGTGTATTAGAATTGCAAAGATAACTTTTCAAGATGATAGTACAATCAATTCCTTTTTAAAAATTGAGAAATGATAAGATTTTTAAAGAGATGGAACAGATTAAGAAATATTTGAATACTGAACTTCTAACATCCCCTTCAGAGCCTCAACTTTCAACACCAGATAGCCTAAAATATCTTTATAGGTATGAAACTTGACAGTGAACATGAGATAGCCAAGTAAAGCTCAACCCGAAAGAGATATATGACTCACAAGCAACAGAAAACAAAGAAAAGTAGTTACAAAAATTACGCATGAATAAAAGCAATCAACTGAGGCAGATTATTAAAGCTTTTTACTAAGCTAGAGGAATTTACATATGCTTTGAACTTGACAATTTTTTTCTTCTAAAATGAATATTAGTTTAATTACTATTTTAAATGGTTAAACTTTGCAATGCTTTAACATTATTCAACCTTAATACATATATTTCTGAGAGCATGGGGGATATCTCATAGGTAAGCTCACTGCAAATTCTGTTCTACCAGCAAATTTCAAAATGTCCTTGTAAAAACTAGTTGTCACTAGACAATGCTCAATAGAATTTTAATTTCCCTGCTTCACATTTTTTACCAAATAAGCAAAGGAATTTATGAAGTGGCTACAATCAAAAGCATCACAATCTGCTTAAATATATATTAAAACATAGGGAAATATAAGCTTGCTTTATTGCTTTATTGTTATACAGTCATAGACCCAAATACTGTATAAGCAAAATGTTGTAAGCAGCAGTTGTTTAGAAACAACCTACCTTCTGTCATATTTGCATGCATATTAAAACAGAAGGTATTCTAAACTTTTCCAACACAGGTGAACAGCCAAGGTTTATGTATATTGATCAGGTTTATGTATATTTATTTTTTTAAAATGTGCTACCCGCCTTTCTCAACAGTAATTTAAGAAGATGCACTAGACAGAGTCTAGTACAGGCTTGGACAGAGAAATAAAAATAAGTGGGGCCAGTCACTCTAACCTTCCATCCATTACACACTCAGCTAACTAGATAGTTCTGCAAGAAAAGGATTACAGGTCAGCGGTTTGATTCTCCACTGTGCCATCCAAGAACCAACCTGTACATCCTTGGACAAGACAGGTGATTCAAGAGTGTTGCCAGAAGAAGGATATGGCATATCTCAGCACTTTGTGTCTAGAAAACCCTGAGAAGAGTCACTCTATGTCAGAACTGATTTGACAGCTAACAGTTTTTATTACCGGTATTATACCACTCACAAACCCAATTTCTTTGAGAACTATGAGAAAGCTTAACAGAAAAAGACTACATGAACAGAGAAAGTAACTTTCTATATGGGTTTATGCTATCTGTTCAGGATAGGGTAGACAATCTCCGTGGACATGGGATCAAAACTCTTCTCCCAGCTAGAGGTGAAACTCAAAACATTTGAATATCGTGGAAATGTTCATTTATTTCAGTAAGCCAACTCAAAAGATGAAACTAATATATGATATAGACTTGTTACATGCAAAGTGAGATATGTCAAGCCTTACTTTGGTATAATTGTGAGGATTATGGCCTACAGTTTATGAAAACCCCTAATTCACAATCTTAGAAAATTAGAATATTACATGACATCAATAACACTAGGATTGGAAATAGAAGAATATTGGACCTCAGAAAAGTACAAGCATGCATATGTACTCAGTATTTGGTTGGGGCACCTTTTGCATCAATTACTCAATGCAATGTGGCATGGATGCTATCAGCCTGTGGCACTGCTGAGGTGTTATGGAAGACCAGGATGCTTCAATAGTGTCTTTCAGCTCCACTGCATTGTTCAGTCTCATGTCCTTCATCATTCTCTTGGCAATGCCCCATAGATTCTCTATGGGGTTCAGGTCAGGTGAGACTGCTGGCCAATCAAGCACAGTAATCCCATGGTCACAGAGCCAAGTTTTGGTACTTTTGGCAGTGTGGGCAGGTGCCAAGTCCTGCTGGAAAATGAAATCAGCTTCCCAAAATCTCCTGGTAGACAGCTGAGTTGACCCTGGACTTAATGAAGCACAGTGGACCAACACCAGCAGATGACATGGCTCCCCAAATCAACACAGGCTGTGGAAACTTCACATTGGACTTCAAGCATCGTAGATTTTGTGCCTCTCCATTCTTCCTCCAGGCTCTGGGTCCTTGGTTCCCAAATGAGATGCAAAAGTTGCTCTCATCAGAAAAGAGGACTCTGGACCACTGAGCAACAGAGTTTAGAAGAGCCTTGACATGGGAATACGACATTTGAAACCCATGTCCATGATCCGTCTGTGTGTAGTGGCTCTTGATGCACTAACTCCAGCCTCAGTCCACTCCTTGTGAAAGTCCCCAACACTTTTGAATGACCTTTTCCTGACAATCCTCTCCAAACGGCGGTCACCCCTGCTTGTGCACCTTTTTCATCCACACTTTTCCCTTCCACATAACTTTCTTTGATACAGCACTTTGGGAACATCCAACATCTTTTGCAGTCTGTACCTTTTGGGGCTTTCCATCCTTTGGAGAGTGTCAATGACGGTTTTCTGCACAACTGTGAGGTTAGCAGTCTTTCCCATGATTGTGATTCCTAGCGAACCAGCCTGAGAGACCATTTATTGACTCAGGAACCATTTGCAGGTGATTCATTGGCTGATTAGAGTGGGATACACTTTGAGCCTAGAATATTGAACCTTTTTACACTATTCTAATTTCTGATATTGTGAATTTCGGGTTTTCATAAGCTGTAGGCCATAATCATCACAATTATATCAAAGTAAGACATATTTCACTTTGCATGCAATGAGTCTATCTCATATATTCGTTTCATCTTTTGAGTTGACTTGCTGAAATAAATGAACATTTGCACAATATTCTAATTTTTCAAGTTTCACCTGTACTACTGCTGTTTGTATATCAGGTCCAGAAATGGCAATTTACAGTCTTTTCAAATTAAGTGTAACAGTTATTATTTTCTTTCATCAGCGGAACTTGGAAAACTACCCCATACTGGAGACACCCAGGAGCACAACACAGCATTCTAGCTACAAAGTTTTAAAAGTTAGAAAACCATCGGGGCTGCAAAAATGCCCCAAGAGACCTCATATAGTTTTTATGTTGCCTATTCCTGGTGTATGATGTTTCTTCCACTTACTTTTCACATCTGAGAATGCCATTTCCAAAGAACAAAAACAGCCCTCCCCCTAAAAAAATCAGAGTAACTTCAAGTCTACCTGCACTGTATCTGCAGAATGAAAGTGATGTGCAGTCTCAATCACATGCTGCTGATATATACAAACATAATAGCAACACACCCTTTAGTGATCTGAACCTAATAATCCATTATCTTATATTTCTTCAGCCATTTCTACACTTAAACCACTCTTAAGGTTTTAGAGAAGAGGCACCAGCAACTGAATTTGACTTGATTAATGAACTGCCAACTCAGCTGGAAGAAATGGTAACAATATATTATAGCATTTTATCATTTGGAAGGGGATCTCCCTTATGAGCTGAAAAATGCTGCCTTTGATATAACAAAGTATGGTATAAGGTTGCGGCCATATTGATTTCAGCAATACAAGAGGACAACTCCTATAGCATATTTTCTCAATAAACTTATGTTGGTTGCTCAAAAGCGGAAATGTATTTTTATATGTTCAGAAATAATAAACACTCCAACTGCAGTTTACATTTAGGCAGAAGTCAGGTTTTAAAAACAATTAACTGCAAGGCATCTCTATCCACAGTAATCAAACAAATCGTGAATAGAATATAGTAAACATTTAGCACACATTTAACTATAATACAATTTTAAAAGCCCTTTGGAAAAGGAAACAGAACTGGATGTATACATAAGATGCCCCCAAGAAGCTTGTCAAGGCAAAGTTGCTTGCTTCCCTTCAGTACAACTCTCCATTAATAGGCAAGGACTCCCACCTGTTCTCTGCTGCCAATCTTCTGGAGCAGCAAGAACAAAATGCACACACAGGTTTCAAGCTCAACACTTCGGGAATTTTGGCAGAGATCTAGTCCCTGATATTGGCTGTAGGGATATATTATGATCAGGAAAACTGACTTCTATCATCCCTTGTCTGCTTACTATGGATCAGAATACAAAATTGGGTAGAATAGCTAATGGCCTGGAAAACAGAAACAAAATTCAAAAGGATTGAGCACTGAGCTGAAAAAGAACTGAATGAAATTCTACAGGGATAAATGCAAAGTACTGCACCCAGGAAAAACAAACCAAACACAAAATTACAAGATGCAGAATATCTGATTTAGCAATACAAGTGGGAAGGATCTTGGAATCATCATAGATCAGAAGCTGAATATGAACCAACACTGGTATTGATTTCTCCACAGGTTTTTGTACTTGATTGGGTGGCATTTTTAATCTCTAGTATTTCCCTACTTTACCAAATATGCATACTTTAGGAAATATCCTAATTTTAAGTTATTTTCAAGACACCTTTTATTTTATGCCCTAAATAACTCATTCAAGATCTCAAATTTCCTTACTCTTTTACCCAAGTGGTTACCTCAGGAAATTAAAAAACACCAATTGGTCCTAGTCTCAAACAATTTCCTAGTTCTTTCATCCATACACACTTCTCCCATAGAACCTTTTTAAGTGTTTTAAATTGATCCTCTGAACCAAACTGACTTTAATTTAAAAGTTCTTCAAAATTCTTTCTCTCAAACATCCATCCAACTCTCTAGGAGGTACAGTGAATTTTCATAAACAAAGACAACACCGCTCTTCCAGGTCTAGCAATGTATCTCAGGAATTTTCTTTTAAAATCTTTATCATATTTTAAATCTACTTTGGCACATCCACCAAATTTTAGATACCAGATTTCTATTGGTGACTCAACCACTAGGTCACTGAACCATTTCAATGGGGATTCCACTAGACACCAAAATACTAACTGTGGCGAGCACCTTTATTACAAGCACCAATTATTTCACTAACAGAGACTATGGGGTCTAACAAGTGAGGTGTTTCACTTCCTCTGGCTTGATTATGCATTGACAAGTTTAAAAATATGTTGAAAAAAATAAATAAAATATTCTGCTGCCCCCAACGAATGGACTCGGCTTTGCCGCCACCACCACAGGGTATACAAAGTTATTTCTAGACCAGTCAGTATAAAGAAAAATACTGTAAGTACTATTTACTCATTTTACAAGAAAAATAACTTCAGTGGTTGTATTTACTGATACAAAGTGTAAGTGTCCTGGAAGTAGTTTAGATACTTTGAGAGTTACTCAGTAAACTTTTGACTTTTCTTCAGCTGATCAAAGCACAATTGTCAATATTTCCTTAATCCTTTCAAAGTACAATAAGCAACCTTTCATTCAAACTTAGTTTTAATTATTTATTCTGTGGAATTCAAACGTTTCCTCGCTACTCTGTAGAACCTAATGGAATAATTCAAATTTTGTCTTCACAGGTAAGCTTCTAAATTCCCATCTACATTTCTCTCTCTAGGGTTAATTCTGCTTTTATAGCCTTTGTTCCCTATGGAGGACTCCATTGGTCTTCTCCTTGACCGATAATATCTCTGTTATTCTATTACTAGACAGACTGTTCAATAGAAATCACATGACCATTACACGTACATATTCCATGTCTTTTTTAATTTGTTTTGTTACCAAAGAGTACAGAAAAGCACCCTTCTGCCTTTTTTCCCACTCAGTACTATAGTAGCTGAAGTATAGTATGTGGATTATAGAACAATGAGCTACTGGTCAGTTTCATTCGTGGCATTAAGCACCCCACCATGCGCTGATTTGCCATCCACGGACTCAGTTATCCACAGATAGCAAGTGGCAGTATGAGGGGTAGGGACGGTGGCGGCATACCAGCCCAGGCGGCACAGCAGCAGTGGCTGCAGAGGCTGCGCGGCCCGGGGGAACCAGCCCAGGACACCAATGGTGGCGGGGGAGGCTCCGTGACCACCAAGCGCCTGCCTCCAGTGGAGGCAGAAGAGCCCGTGAGTGCTTTCCCGAATCATTGGTGGTAGAGGCTGAACAGCCCACAAGTGCACACTTCCAGCGGTGGACACATGGCTCGAGAGTGCCTGCCAACAACATCAGTGGTAATGGCGGAAGCAGAGGCCATGTAGCCTGTGAGCGCCCACCCACAACACCATGGCAGGGTTCGCCGGGGAGCTGGTGGGGGGTGCTGGTGCCAGTGGTGGGCAGGGAGGCAGACCTGCCGTGCCAGGCACAGGGGTGTCTGAGGACCACTGCTTCTTCCTCCACTGCCTCCTCCTGCTGGCCGGCGCATCAGGCCAGCATGGTGACATGAGGGAAATGGAGTTATGTACCGACTGTCTCCTCAGCAGTTGTGGTGGCGGTGGCTGCAGAATCGGAAGCAGTGGCAGAAGAGGCACCCATGTGGCCCACAGGCACCCGTCCGCAACATCAGTGGTGGCAGCGTAAGAGGTGCCCACATGATCCACAGGCATCCAAAGGGCCACATGGACACCTCTTCCATTGCAACCACCGACGTTGCAGACGGGCGCCTGAAGGCCATACAAGCACTTCCGCCACCACTGCAACAACTGCTGTGGAGAGAGCCGGTATGTAACTCCATTTCCCTCATGTCGCTGTGTTGCCCTGGCAGTAAGGGCAGGGATGGACAGAAAGGGGAACGGCCCTTTGCTGCTCTTTCACGCCCTCCCTGGCAGGGAGTTATGTGGATCCCCCCCCTCTCAGAACCATGGCCCACAGGTGCCCGCCCACCCGCAACATCAGTGGTGGAGGTGGAGGAGGAAGCCCCCTGGAACTCCACTAACACCACAGCCCCCTCACCACCCTAGATAATAATGTTTTCTTATCCGCAGATTTCTGTATCCACAGGAGGTCCTGGAACCCATCCCCCGCGGATATGGGGGTGCTACTGTAGTAGATTACAACAATCTCATATATAACAACTATCTTCTGCAATATCAACAATTTTAATGTTCCTTATTGTAAAGCCAAATCATAACTATCAGTCATGGGGCCAGAGAATTGCAGAAAGGGCAGTTTGTTCACTAGGAAGGAACCAAAAGTTACACTAAGCAACAGGATTCTGGCCAGCGTAAGAGTTCTGACATTCTCAGAAAACTGTATCCAAGAAAATGTCCAACAAAATAGAAGAACTCCAGACATTTTATACAAATCCGCAAATTATATTACAAAACTGCTGATTTGTAATTTAAAAACGCATTACCACATATCTTGAAAAATGTACATGAATTTTGCATTATGTCAATAGAATGCTCATTAGTTTTTCATCACAAAAATTATACCTGCACATTTTTAGAAAGGAAAATAATGTTAGAATTCATCCACAATCAGCTGAATTTATAATAATCATCATACATATTTGAGATGGCTGCATAAAAACATTTATCACTGTTCAAAGGCAAAGTATATGAGGCTCAGTGCAATATTCATTTAATATACATGGGAGCTCTATCTTATTCCTAGTGGACAGGTTTTATGTTCATATTAAATTTCAAACCTTGCTTTAAAATAACAAGTTAACATTTTGGAAACAATAATTTCCTTTTCCCCTTCATATGCACAAAAGCAAAACAGAATTAATTTTCTACAAAAGCAGCATACTACTTGAGTTTTGGCTGCATCGAGGCTAAGCAGATTTTTTTTAAAAAAACAGCAGATAGTTTCTTTGCATATATGTAGCAAGATTGAAGGGAATCCTGAAGATGGAACAGTGATAGTGATGAGGACCAAATGTGTATTTCCCAAAAGTCTTTTTTATAAGAACTGGTAAATCAGAATTGTAACCAGACCTCCAGTCTGCCCACATATTGCAGCACACATGACTGTAAAACATCATTAAATACATTATTCCAATTCTTCCCATGAACAAATAGCTGGAAGCTGTATATTGCCACAGAATGCTCAATTACACACATAACTTCTTGTGGTTTACTTCCTTGGGATCACACTGCTTCTGCCAGCAAAGCCAATACACCGTCTTAAAGCTATCCACCTCCTAAAAACTTGTTCCATGGCACTAAAAAAACCTATATAGCAAGTTCTGGGCAGCACTGAAAAAAAGGGGGGGCTGTAAAGGAATGGAAAAAATCTGGATTCTGCTAGCATACTAATGTACACCACTTACACAGCCTGTACTTTTTAAAAATATCTGAAGATATCTCGAGTAAAAAATATAGTTAACTTTATTATATGGCTCAAGGTTATCACAAGTTTCCTACAAATTCTATCAGAAAAGATCAACCATGTTCTACAAGTTAGGATGAAGGATCTGTCTGTTTTCAATATGGTACATTTAGAGCTTCATAAGCTCTTCTGAACTTAAAGTATGAACATAAATATTTTGTCAGTCATGACTTCAGAAATAAATAGTCTGTCTATCCCACAGCTGAAGACTCCATATTGATCTGTGCATGGACTCCAGATACGTCAGATGTAAACATACTGTAGTTGAAATTTCATATTCATATTCCTTAATTGCCAAAGAGAGTTACTTGGAATACCAATTAGTAAAAATCCCCTAAACTCCCATGAGATTTGCATTATGGATACTTATGACATGTTACCTAACCAAAATATAAGCATAAAGTGCGGGAAATGATAACACATTGTGGTAATTCTCATATATACACATCTAAATATAATTAACTTATACTGTACAGTGCAAAGATAAAACTAGCATTCACAATGCTCCCTGCTATTAGCAGTCCTGTAAAGGAGCACAGAGGCCTATTACCATAAAAAGATCTAGGATTTTCAAGCATCCAAGGCTTGGCTCAGGAAAGAAGACTGACAGGCAACAGCTGAGAGTATCCTGTATTGATCCTGTTAACATCCTGACATACCAGGGAGGGTGGCAGCAAAGGAAGGTTTCTGGAGACATAAATAAACTCCCAGCCCATACAAGCATTAAGACTGCCACACATTCCTAGTTTTATAAGACATATTTTAAAGAGACTATTCCATATTGTGGAACAACAGGACCGCACAAATGTCTGCAAGGTTTACCTCCTTGCAAACTGTACAAATACTCTTCACACTCCAATGCCACTACTGTAGCTCTTTTAATTATGAGGATGTGCTTCCCCACTGCCTTGACCTGAGTGAAACACTTGTGGAGACAGAAAAACCATTACCACGATTATATGGAGAAACCACCACAGACCTCATGAACACACTCTTTTGCACTTCCTCTCCTTGGGTGTCCTGCTTAGATTTAAAAACCAATTTAAAAAATAAAGATGAGATTCTCCCCGACTCTCCACCCGTTCAAGGCAAAAATACTTTTAAAGTTAAATATCCCTGGAGAGTTTTGCTAAAGGGGGGGGGGGGGGGGTCAAAGGTGTTCCCAACCCAAGATACAACCCCACCCTAGTCAGGGAAAGCCCTTGGTCTGGCCTGATTTCTACCTTATTTATCCCTCCCAGTGGTAGCCAAAGGCTTCATCCCAATTACCTCTACACCGGGGATGTGGAAGGCACAGAAGGGGGTCTCTTCTTCTCCCCCCCCCCCAACTCTTATCTCTTCCCAAGCATCCTCTCTTTCCCAACCCCAACTTACCTTTTCGCTTTCCCTTTTCTCCTGATCCAACCTCCCTCCTATCCTTTTCCCCTCCCTCTTAACGCCCCGTTTCCCTCCCTGTCCCCCCCCACCCACACACACCTTTCGCCCCCCCCAACGCTCGGCCTCCCTTCGCCTCCCTTCTTCGGCCTGGCCTCCGAGCGCCCCCCCCCCTACACACACACACAATTTGAGGGGCGGCTGAAGGCCAACCTTCGCCAACCACCCCCCCTCACGCTCACCCTACACACACACACACACACACCGCTCTAGACACGAAACCGACGCCTTAACCGTCCACCTGCCCCCCCCGCGCCGCTTCCCCGGCCTTCCCCCCCCCTCAGGACAGGGCCCGAAGGAGGCGTACCTTATAGAAGGCCCCGTTAGAGCCGCGCACTTCTACCGTCAGCTCCTCCATGTTGGGGCCGCAAAGGACGCCGGGATGGGCTTCTAGAAACTCTCTCTCTCTCTCTCTCTCTCTCTCTCTCTCTCTCTCTGCACCTGAGGGGGGAGGGAGGAGGAGGAGGGAAGGGGAAAGTGGGCGCCTTCGGGGCTTTCCCCCCTCCCTCACGCCCGACGCAGGCCCAGCGGCGAGGGAGGAGGAGGAGGGGGGGCAGCGCGTCACCGAGGCAGGCGGGGGGGGCGGTGCTACCGCCTCCGCCTCAGCCGCCGCCGCCGGCGACTCACAGGGGCGGAGGGATTTCCCTTTTTTCTGTCGGCCTTCCCTTGCCGCCTCGTTCGCTCGGTGGTGTGAGGCGGAGGCGGAGGCGGAGGCGGAGGCGGAGGCGGAGGCGGGTGGGCTGCGAATAGCTTTGTGCTTCTCTCTCTCTCTCTCTCTCTCTCTGGTCCGCCTTGGTTCCCCCTCAGCAGCAGTGCTGGGATAAGAGCCGTTGGGGGCGGACGTGGAGCGTACTGAAAAGTTCACAACAACACAGCACAACACAGGGCACGCGCGTGAGCCCTCTTTTTCCGGGCTAGTATCCTCACAAGGCTTGTTTTTCCACATACATCCTTTATTCATTTATTTATTATACTTATTTTGTACTCGCCCGCCACATGCCGGCTGGTCGTGAGGATCTTGTTTCTCCTCATACGACTTAATTTTGCCCCATACGCGCGCGTGTAAGCCCGCGAACGCATCCACCCACCCACTCCACAGCTTGCCGTGAAGATATTCTTTATTTATTTCGAATATTTTTACCCCACCTCCTTGGAAACGGACCCAAGGTGGTTTACAATGATGAAGGACAATACGCAGCCCAGAACATTTTTAAGATACAGTGGCACCTTGTATAAAAGAATTAATTCGTTCCAAATGAAATTATGTTAATCAAATTTTCCTTTATACAAATTCCCATAGGAATGCATTAAAAACAGTGTGATCCCATTTTTATGTTGTACAGATTTGCCCCATAGACGATTATGTTAAGCAAATTTTCCCTATCTCCGGAATTTTTTATGTTGTACAAATTTTATGTTATACAAGCTGTATGTTATACAAGGGTCCACTGTATATTCAAGTTAAGAACAGGGAAATGGGAGAGACATCTTAGAGCATTAAAAGGTAAAATTAAAGCTACAAAGAGCAGGCAAGCAGAAAAGAAAAATCCTTTTATGAGGGGTGGAAACTAACACGGAATTCACTGGCGTTCTTATGAACTCAGTCAATGCAATCATGCATGGTCATCCCTATAAAAGTCACATAGTAAGTAGTCCCTTTCTCCTCAGAAGACCTGTTTCCGTCCCGCACCCGCGGACACGCCATACCCGCCAGAAACCAAAAGTCAGGAGACGTCTCGGCCACCCACACACGTACAGAAACACAAACAAGGAAGGGGCGTGGTCGCTTTTAAAAACAAAATAAATCAGCTCGGCTTGCCGCCGACAGTTTAAAAGTCGGAGATGCGTGTCGTGAAGGTCTTTTCACGCGTATCCCCGACCAGGTTACTGATCCCGTCGGAAAGGATGGAAGTCCGCCCACGGATACGCAGTGTTGCTGCCTGACTCCATGCAACGCGCACGGGCGGCGGGGATGGTCCGCGATTTGCACGGGAAAAGGGATCGTGGGCACTGAAATGGAGTGGGGGGGGGACTCAAAAGGTTCCCCTTTATTGCTTAGTCATGGACAGATAAGAACGTGAGAAGATATCTTGGCAAAACCAAAAGGCTTATCTAGTGGAGCACCCTGCCTTCCCGCAGTAACCAACGAAACCTGCAAATAGAATGGGATGAGATCAGGAGCTGCTTTGTGTTCTTGTTCCCTAGGAATTGATCAGGTTTTCAAAATTCTCCAAGTTGAGTCATATATTTAAAGTTAATGTGTTTTTATCTATATACTTGTGCTTATCTATGATACTGTATTTTACTGTTTATGGTCTTGATTTCTGTTCAGATTGTAAACTGCCCAGAGTAGCCATGTAGCTAGATGGAGCAGTATATGAATTTAATAAATACATAAATAAAGAAGTTCTTTTCTTTCTTTGTTCCTGTCAGAAACTCCATAATACAATTAATAAATATATGCTTTTTTTT